>JAYRBT010000178.1:16122017-16198353 GCA_036023395.1 Myiotriccus ornatus | reverse complement strand
CAAGCTTGGACGGTGGCAGTGAGGTCCTCAGGACGTAGATGGATTGCCTTACAGGGCTAACGGGCTCCATCTGCCTGGGGAGTGGCCCTGACCAGGAATCGAACCCGGGCCTCGACGGTGACAGCGCCGCATCCTTAACCACTAGACCACCAGGGGTAAGTTTAGGCTGAATGTTCTGAGATAAGCAGTTCCCATTTCAGAATGATGCAGACTGCCCTCAAATGCGTGACCAAGTGACAACTCTTATAGCTCTACAACTCCACACACTCTGCTCTCCCTTCTGTTCCTTTACTACAATTCTATCTTTACTTGCTGAAGGTGAAAAAAGCCTTAGAGCACAGCTTTGGCTGTTTCTTTTTCTGGAAAGCAAGATGACCAAACCACCCCTGCAGTTGCTGCCTCTGCCTTGCTTCTCTATCCCTGTCCACAGGCACAGATAGCGGTGGCATCTCCAAGACTTACCAAGAAGGAAAGAGAAGAGGATACACAGTAAGTAACGAATAAACACCACGTAAAATTCACATATGTATTTTGAGAAAAAGTAATGTGGTCTCTCCTCTTTGATGAAATTGCTTCTGACTCTGCCCCACATTCATCCAGTGCACTGTGTGACACAGGGTGCACAGAGGAGAAAAAAACCTGAGATCCCACTGGAATCAAGCATGACAATGGGAAAAAAACATGATACGACTCTGTTTGAGAAGCTGCCAGTTTTACTACAATCCTCTTCTCCTAGAAGTATTTCTGCATCTGCACACTTCCTTTTTACAATACCCAGAGAAAGTCTATGATTACTTCACTATTTGGAGAAACAGTTTTGAAGCTAAATAACTTACTTGAGTTTAAAAAAAGTAATCTTAATGACCTGAAGGGTGCTGAAAAGGGCAGAGCATTTGTTCAGGATGTATGATTTCAAGAGTTTAAAATTCTCTTTGATATGTGAGGTCAAAGCTCTCAGCTTGAAATAACATGTGGCTATTCAACACCACTTCTATTCTCTCTGCTGAAGAGAGCTATATTTTTTAGAGTACCTTTTTTTCAGTGAAGTTTGCATTCTCTGTCCTCAAACTGGTTCTCTATCCTAAAGCTCTTCATTACTTGGCTGTCCATCTCTCCTCAAAGGACACCTCAAACCAGGCAACCTTCTCTACCTCTGTGTCCCTGCAGTCTGACAGGGTCACCCCAAGAGAAAAGTGCCAAATCCTTCATCCCCTTCCACTGCTAAATAATGACCATTTTGGATGATTTTTCTGAGGGCCCTTAAGTGGAAGTGTGGAATCCTTCTGTCCTTAGAGGGCCATCTTGGCAATGCTGAGGCAAACACAAGCAGGTTTACCTTGTGAAGAGCAGCTGCACCATGTCGACCAGAGTGTGCTCTGCAGATTTTCTCAATAACTCTGAGAAGACAAAAACAAATAACACAGGTGTCATTACTCAGTGTGATATTATCAAGAGGCTTCTTCAAGCAGACTCCCCTCCGAGTCTTGTTTACAGAGATTACGGCAAATTTATTAAAACCAGCTCCAACACCGCATTGCTGCAAATGGTCACGGCATCACACGGTGGCGCCACACAGCTGGGGAAAAGAGCAGCCCAAAGTTGTACTCTGAGCGCCTTACAAATTTTCCATGAAGTTGTAGAAAGACACAATAATAAAAGGTTCAGCAGCTTTTTGTGGATGCATCTTCTACAATGGAACTAGTTAATGCTGAGAAAACCTGATCATTTCTTAGGTGCAGAAGCATGAGCAAACCTACCGCTGAGTCTCATTTCAAAGCATATGCGGAAACAGGACTGCATGATCTCGCACACGGATTCATTGGTGAGGTGGGCTCCCACTGGAGTGAGCAACAAGGTCCTCAACACCTGCAAAGAACAGCACCCGAATGTACCACAGTACAATGACACTTGCATGAGAAGGTGAATGAATGACATTTCCAAGAGAAGGTTGGTTTTCCCAAGGAAGACTGCCATGAGCAGAAAACCTAAGGGTTCTCCAGGACTCATTTCAAACTGAATGCTGTGCACAAGAAGTCCATTAGGAGACAAGAATGATCTCCCGACCCACTTCTAAAAGAGGCCTGATGTGCTGCATGCTACTCAATATCTAAATTGAGGAACTACATATCTGCTCAAAAGTACACAGACAAAAGAGGTGCACAGTTCATAGGTTTGTCTCTACAAAGATTTTTTTCTCAAAAATAAGTTTGAGAACTCCTTATGCTTAATTTACTCCCCCCTAACACAGACCATGAACAAGGTAGGATTATCAACACTACCACATTATCAAGCCCCTAATTTTAAAATAATTTAATTTAAGCTTTTAATTATTTTCATTTGGAAAAGCTTTTACCACAGGTATATGAGCCATCTGTTTAAAAATAAAATCTGTCACTAAGCTCCTGCAGAGTCAAAACACTGCTCCCTCCTCTTCATCTCCATGTAACAGGATATGTTCCACAACAGGCAGCAACCATTATGGTAATTACCATTTCTCTCCACTTACCTGTAGGATTTTCATCAAGACAACCTCATCGCTCGCATGATCTGTGCCCACAAATCGGGCATGAGTGACAGCATCTGCCATGTTCTCCATCCCCTCCGCTGTGCCCTCATGGCTGGGATCTGAATAACAGAATAAAAATACATGTCAGGGAACAGCCACCTACAGCCTACCACCTCTGTGGGGAGACATCTACACGGAGATAGTGTGTGGCCTTCTGCTTCCTTAATTTGTGTGACTTGCAGTGAGTTGACCCTACAAGACCAAAACTCTCTCCCAGCAGCAGAAAGGTTTTATAACTGGGAGCTTTCAAAAAGACTTCATCAAGTTTTTCTACATTTGCAAAAAAATGTAACCTAACAAAGAAAATAATTACAATTCAGTTGTTATTGTTTCTGTACGTTATTAGAGATTAACTTCTAAGACTGTGTCCTGTTCCCTAATCTATACCACAATCAGCTGTTAAATGCATTCAGTTCCTCCTTGGGAATGAAGAAAAACAGCCCTTAAACACAGGGAACTTAAAATTTACTCTTATGAGGAAAAAATGTCCAGCAGGTTCCACTAGACTGAGAAGGGAAAATTGTTTCTTGTTCTACATCCCTCCCAAGGAATAGGAGCTGGGAAGGAATGGACCAGTAGCTTTCCCCAGAGAAAACAGCAAACAGGCAGAATCACAGTTGAGATATCGGAGTCTCAGGCCTCCCGCTTCAATCACTCATCAAGGCTCCTTCTCTCCATTTCAGTCTTTTGTAGCTACAAACAATGGTGCAGTTGAGAGAATATTTAGGATGAGATTGTTGCTAGTAACTGTATCTTGTGCTACATTACAGTGGCTTCAGAAAAGCTGCCTCTGGCTTTGATTTCATTCTCACTTAAAAATATGGCACTGGGCAAGAATCTTGATACCCTCGTACCTAAACAGTCATTAGGCAAGAAAGGAGACAACCTAAACACTAGTTAATACTTCATTAATTGGCAGTGGGGCCTCTTGAACTCCAGCAAGAATAAAGCTGACAGAGGAACCAAGCAAGACCTTGAATACTTTGCAGAGAAGCTTTGCAGACTCCCTCTTTGACTCCAGTAACATTCACACCTAGGAAGGGCTAAGCCCTAGTCATTAAAGAAAGCTGCCCTTATTGTAGTCAAAAGACAGCATCCTCCACCATGCTGTGGGGATTCTGAGAGGCTGCAGGATAAGAAACTTCTATTAGCTGCATAAAACTAAATTGGCATCAGTGCAGTTCAGAATTCCATACATCTGCATAGGAACAGCACTTCATCATCTCTTACACATCCCTATTAAGAGCAGAGCTTGCCTACTTTTGACATAGTTCACACACACATCTTGCATAGTTGAGAGTGAATTCCTCTCCTGGTTTGCTAGGCAAACCCCACTGATCTATCAAGGAGTCTGGTCTAAGACCAGTTGGTCATTTTTTACCTGGTTCAGCAGCACCACCCAACAGGATACCAAACTCTAATGTGGGGAAGCGTTCAGTAAGAGGTCTGGCTGTCAAAGGCAGTTCTCTGTGTTCCTTCAATAATGCTTATAATGCTGCTAGAAGCTACCACTTTTCTACCAGAGGCAGTAAAATCAGTCATATGTTGGTGTCTCATGCGCTCTTATTCATAAAAGTAAATAATAGCTTACACCACTGATGCTGATGTAGGACCATTCTGAATCGTCTTAATTAAATTAGGCAGAGACCAGCAGTGTTACAATGCCAGCACCTACGTTAGCATTACTGTTAACCAACCTCAACAACTACAGTGGAAAGCAGCCAAGTGGGAATCAAGAGGAAAAAGCCACTTGCTGCAGAAAAGGCTCCCACAGACGGAACACACAGATTCACTTCACTGTCACCTCTTCTAGTAGATGTGAGTTGCTCTAAGCTTAGGGATACATTTAGTCATAGTTATGGATAAACAGTGTGTGTGAAAAGGAAATGCAAGCAAGTTGAACATATGCTTCTTTAACAGATCTATGAGTACTGCTTCACTGTTCTAGCCCCTACCTTCAACACCTCTCTCCTAACACATATCACGCCTGACTACTTCAGTTCTGGCTCCCTGCAACTGCACTGAAAATTCAGGTCAATTTACAAAGCCTCTTGAGCTCAATTAAAAGCACAGATACTTCTACTTTGCAGAAACAAGATACAGAAAAAAATCAACCCGCTTCTTTGTTCCCTTGTGAGAAAACAGTACAGAAAGATATGTCGATGCCTGCTCAGAATCACTAACAAAAAGAAGTTTGTGTGAGCAAAATACCAGCTTCAGAATTGCCACCTACAACGCAAAGATATAGAGAGTTCGTCTAGATATATACATTTTATATGGGGTGCAGTCTTACAACAGGTGGGCAAAAGAACAACCAGAAATCAGAAAATCCAGGCTCCAGGAAAGCCAGAAGGCTGTTCAGTATTACCTTTAATGGAACTAAAATAAATCACCAAGGAGACAGAGAAGGTAGACAGGAGAACAAGCTTTGAAGTCCCTAACGTCAAGTCATCTCACTGGAAGCTGAGCAACAGCTACTTACTTACAGATACATAGTTTTCAGAACATCAGGGAAAGCTAACTTTAGAAATGGAGCCAGAAGTTGCTGTGGACACACTGTGATAATAAAAAGAGCACACACCTTTTCTGAGGAAAATACAGAAAACCCCAATTCTGAAATTTAGTCACTAGTCTTCCAACAGCTAAGGTTTGAACTCATCAAATAGGCTGACAGCTCACCAGCTACTGCAAAACTGCTGAGCAAGGAAATAACTAATCTGAGGGATAAAAATCAATGGGAGTTTAGTATTGTCACACAGTTTTCTAGTACTTTAAAAGTTACTATGCAATTTTAACTAAAACTCCTGTAGAAGCAGTACTTAGAGCAGAGGAAAATCACCGTAAGGGTAACTATTCCTACAAAAACACAAGCACGGTGGATATCAAGTCATTTTATCTGACTGAGCTGTGATTGCACACTATACCATTACTGAATTTGCAATTCAGACTACTAGAGATCAGAAGTCTCAAAGCCTACTCAAGAATTACTCTTTTCTAACTGGTTTTAAAACATACCCTTCAGCAATACTGGTCGGAGACAGATAACCACCTGCTGACATGTGACAATAAGAAAAACAATGAGACTGCACAAGGATTAGCAATTAAATACTTTGGAAATGGGAAAAGAAAGCCATTTTAATCATAGATATTTATCAGAGGAGTTTGGCCCTTTCACTGCACGCTGGTTTTTGACCCAGCATGTACAGCAAAAGCCAACCACTCACAAAACAGATAGAGCTAATGTCACTTTTTTTAAAAAGTGCTGTTTCACTGGTCAGTTACATAGACCCAAAACCACAAATATGTGCCACACTGCAATTTCCCCACTGTGATTGTGCCAGCATCCTCTCTTGTTCCATGTAGTTTGAAACAGATTTGTATATTAAAAACAGTTTTAAGCTTTTACTATCTTTAGGCAAACAGTCTTTGGACTACCTTTAGTCTCATATTACAAAAAGAAATTATAAGACCAAAAAGCTTTAATTTAACAACACAACCCTAGCCAGATGTTCAGTCAGCACCACTAATCCCAACCTCACTGGTATCTGGAGCAGCACAAAGGACAAGGCTGCTCTGAATGTCACCTGAAGCAACAAGGAAGGTCTCAGATTACAGGTTCTGTTCCACAAAAAAAGCCAGGGGGAGAGTCTTTTCCACTGTGTGCTACAAAGACACACAGTCAGCAGCAGTTACAGGGATGAGCCCTCGTTGGAGTGACCCAATTAATATTCTAAACAACAAGTAGCTAGAGAAAGGCTACAAGTTCTTAACCACATTTTTTCCTGTTTCTGCCTCAAATCAAGTATTGAGAGACTGTTGCCTGTGCAGACATTTGCCTGGACACGTGATACAAGTCGGATGTTCTGATTCCACATAGATCATAAAAGCCCAGACGAAGAGTCCATCCCTCCTTCTAATGATGAAAAGTCATATATTTTGCATTATTGCTTAATCCTTCAGAGGCACATGTTTTACAGGCTTATTTGTCAAGATTTCTTCATTGTCCTAGGAAGTTATGTCAATATTGCATCATTCTAGTTATATTTTTGCCACTTAATTATATCAAATGCTGCCCAATAATTGATGTCTAAATACACTAAATTTTCACCCAACTCTTAAAATTTTTTTTCTGCAAGTCTCCATTTTTGCTCATTTTAATTCTGTGTCTATCTCACAGAAGTGGTTTGCACCTACACAAAGCCCTTTCTTTCTCTAACTTCCTTCATGCTAACTCCAAATAGCGAAATACTTAAAACAACAGTACCAAAAATTCAATAGTGTTCACTTACAATGTAAGGGAGAAAAAGAAGTGAGAAATCTGAACTTGGGGGGAAGGAATACTGGTAAAATTACTTTCTTCAAATGAGACTACATTTAAACAAATATAGGTAAGTTTTGTAATTCACACAAGTATGATCAGAAAGTATGGACAGAACTTACAGAGAAAAATCGAGCACCACAACAGGATGACACACTGATGGCAGACAGAAAGCCAGCTAATGAGTTACAAGCCAGCTGAGCCACGGGAACTGACCACATGCACATTATCAGCTTTTCACAGATACAAAGGAGAATGTGCAAATTTGAAAGTTTGGGCAGCAGCAAAACTGTCTTTGCCACGACAACTGTGGCAAGTGAAGAGTACTGGGACACCACTGGATAAGGTCTGGGACTGGGCAAAAAAACATCCTCACTCTAGAGCAGAAACATTAGTCCACAAAACTAAATAAATCCTACTGTGTTTCTGTATGTTACAACATTGTAATCCAAGCCGGTATTGTCCCCTCCCTGGGCCTTTTGCTCGGATGCCATTAAAAAGCAGCTGGTGCCCACCCCAGTCCTGCAGCAGGCCATAAGCACACACAGCAGTCAGGGCAGACTAGAAGCTTTGGCTCCATCTTCAGACATTCTGCAGCGACATGAAAGATCAGCCAGTACGGTATTAAGAAACTGCAGATGCCTATTTCCCCAGTGTTAATGACAATTTTCCTATTCCCCTGATCTCCACACTAAGAGCATGTATCCTGGCCAAAGACACGGCTCACAGAGATACATTTGGCTGGCATTTTGGTAAATCCCAGGAAGTCACATAACATACCTATTAGTGCATATGAGAGGAACTTATTCACAGAGGTGAGAGCCAATCCCGTTATGGGACCTGTAGTGTCTTCAGAACGGATGACTTCCAGAAAAGGCCGAAGAAAGACATTGGGTTCAATTTCAGATAGCTCTGTAAAATAAAAAGAATTTTAAAGAGACATTAGACTTCATTCATTAGGATTAATTTTCTCATTAAGAATCTACAGCAAGTTTCATCTCAGAGGAAAAAGGCCTGCTCTAGCTTACTTTTAGAAGGCTGGTGGGAAGGTCAGGGCTGCTTCTAAATATATACATACACAAACACACGCATATGTATCTGTATATATTTTAAAAGCAATGGCTTGTGAATTTCTGTTTCTTATGATCTTCAAAACAGCCTTCTGGAGCCTTCTGAAATCTGATTGTAGGAACATTCTGTAAATGCTACAGAGGCCACTGCTGCCTAAATTTATACTTTAATTCATTGGGAGACATAGCTGCATTTTCCTATTACTCCTGGAATTGTGTGATCCCATGAACTATCTCTGCCCCACCTTCTGCCATTTCTGTAACATCCTACTACAGATACAGCCTCATACTAATTACATGCAAAGCACAAATGAACAACAACCAGGTTGGTTGGAACCCTTGCAGCTCTTTGTCTGAATACAAATTGCATTTCTGCAATACCAAATATTTGCTTGGCAAAGACAGGAAAACTCCACAAGATAAACTAATTTAAAAACTCTTCTGTCTTATTCTCAGAATACCTGTATAAGCCTCTCAACCAAAGAAGTAAAAGGGGCACTCTTCTTTACTTGCTGCTTTGGACAAGAAGGATCCCCTCTAAAGCTGAAGTACAAAAAGGCAAATGCACTGAGCTGTTGAGCTGGAGAAAAAACAACTAACAAGCTTCCTAAACTTTCCAAGATGATCAAGGGACACTTTGGGAATGAAAAAGAAATACAAAAGAGAAGAACCATAACTAGGAAAATTGCCCAAAAAACAAACAAATCAAAAAACCAAACTAAGCCAAAAAACAAACTCAACCAAATAAAACACAAGGAATCAAGACAAGAAGAGCCCTGAGGGGGATTTAGGAGAAAAAGCATTAAAAAACAGGTGAAAGGAACCACAACAAAGCCAGTACACAAGCATAGAAGAATGTATTAAAAGTAACCTGAATAATTCTCAGACCAGAAATATGTAAGTACAACACTTGGCTCAACTTACCGAAACCTACTTTTTATTTCTAGTAAAAGTTAACAAGTCTAATAGGTAATAGTGTGACAGGATTACTTGCATTTATACCATCGATAATCAAATATTGCACTTATGTGTCACAGGAGCTTCTTTGAGGCAGGGGAGGAAAAAAGACTGTAATTCCTCAATCCTTAGACAAGCTGCTGCTTTTCTATCTACCACCATAATTCAATTATTTTACTGAAGAAAAGAAAAAAACCCTTATTCTAAGATAAGAGAAATTCTATTTTATTATAGTTCCTATTGAATAGCCTTAAGTATCAAAGTAAAGAGACTATCAGAAAGTATGTTAATATAAGTGTGACAAATTATGGTAAGGAAGCAAAGGAGGAAGAACAATGCAGGGGTTTTTGTTTGAACAGTTAAGAGCACAGAGAAGAACATCAAAGAGCTGTTAACTAAAGCAAAACTGCAACTAAAAAAAAGAGATGCAATCTCTTACCTTTCAGCCACCAGTTCATATAAGGCCAACACCACTAATTTATTAAAAGGTTAAAAGGAACGTGATGATTCAATCTTTTTGGCTTAAGAACAACTCCCCCAATTTGTCAGATAATATCCTGGTGTGACATTACAATTGTGTCACCTCTCAATAGCTCATGGACACGCAGAGGATTGTAATACATGCTTTCATCAATGTTTATTTAAGTGTGCTTTATAGAACACTTATCTGGTTACAAGCCCTTCAACAACATTAAATATAGTAAGACTACTATAGATGAAAACTCCAATTCTTCTTTCCCAAAACTGATCCTTTCTATAAAACAAACCATAATCCTGTCAATTCCTCCAGCCTCCTTCAAACCAGTGAGTCCAAGAATGAAAAAGCTGCACCTTGATTAGTAAGAAAAATAGGACTTCAGCAGATGTACATCAGTGCATGTGTAGAATGAGACAATGACGACAAACTTGCTAGCAGAGGACATGTTAGGGTACCACACTATCCATTAATACATTTTTGGGGACAACAAATAGATATTTTCTTTACAAGAGTAGTGGGAGTTTCAGATTTTTACTTTCAATAAAGCTGTGAATCTTGACGTGGTTAAAGATTACATTCCCCTGCAGTCTAACTGAAATTCCCAACTGGCTTGTCATAATTAGGATTTAACTTAAGCACATACCGTTGCTTAAACAGCAACTCTGGCCAGCTTCTCTGATATTCAGAGATTCCAGCTTTTATGGTAACACAGCATTTTACATTAAGCTTACTGAAATGGACTGTGTATGCTGTAAAACTATTTAGAGCAGATAGTTGGTGCTGTGTAATTGAGGAAAAAAAAACCAAACAGACAAGAAGAAAGCATTTTTAGTGCAGGACTTACCCACTAAAGGACTACTGTCTGAAAGATCTAGATTTCAGTGAAACACCAATGACACTGCTAATCGCTTGCATCTGAGGACTATTCCCTTGATTACTACAATGAGCTCTTCTTACCAGAGGCATTTGCAGGCATTGAGGACTTACAGGGGTCACCAGATCCCTTTTCAAAGCAGAACTTAATCTTGGTAGTGGTGCTTCCTTCAACGGGAAGTTTGGGAGCACAGAAAACCACTCATACTGTAGCTACTCTTGGTGTATCCTGTCTTGAAACAGATTACCTCTCATTGGCCGAAGAAGGTTCAACTCTGAAAGTGGCACTAAAGCTACCTGGAAGTTTTTAACCAAGTAACAATTTTGGGAAGAAACCAGTAAATCAAAGATAAATCCTTTTCTTTTAACTCAATCCTGTAGAGCTCAGCGATGTTAGTTCAGTAGCTCTTTCCCCGAAAGGTTTTCTTAGCCTTGTACACAGAACATGGCAGTGCCCAGAATCAACCTGCCATCTCTTTTGGATCAGTAACTACAACTGTAAGGTGCACTCTATGCTAGCTTTCCTACCACAGCTCAAGTTTAATTTAGAGCACAGAACTGATTAGCACTCTTTTCACAACACTTTGGTAAAGTCTTTAAAGGGAATTGCTCTGCCCAGCAGTTAAACTTCACGAAGAGATATTACAGGAAGTCTTGCCATCACCTAACTGTTCCAGCAACGCCGTCTCTCCTGAAAATATCTAAGAACATCAGCAAAGGCAGTAAAATCAATTATTACTTTAATAATTCCTTTGACAAAACAAAGGATATATAAGATAAATATTAAATGTTTGGAGGGATATACTCAAACTTTTATAACAACACTCAAAAAACAAAAAGGCAGTTCCGAGTTTTCAGCTCTGGTTCTTGCTCTGCCAGATTCAGGTTCAGGCATTACAAGTGAGGAAACAATAACCAGCGAGAGAACCGAGAATTGTCGATAGAGAGGTTTCTCCAAGTACGTTTTCTTTGCTAGCAGAAGACATTTCTCAGCACTTGAACTAGAAAATACGGGATGGTTCTCTGCTTAGGTAACCACTTTCAACTCAGGGGAAAAAACCCAACCAAATAAAAAACCCACCTGAAAACCCACCAGCCCTGCAAGAATGGTTTCAGCCAAGGTTATTACAAGAGGAAGGAGAACAAAATTTCACAAGGTACTGCTATACAAGCTGCCCTCCTTTGCAACCTACTCAAATTAAAACATGATTTAGTCTTACATTAAGAGCCTGATCTGCCTTGGGGACCAGCTAGAAAGCACTTCCCATTTTCACACAGGTCCCTTCAATAAAACTTCAGGGAAGCAAACAGAGACCAGCATCAGCACTACACACAGAAATGCTCAGCTAGCCCAAAGCAGAGCATGGAGATTAAGAAGAAGGGAAAGAGTATCTTAAGCAGCATATCAGAAAGCCAACTCTTCAGGCTGGCTATTTTAATGAGGACAGAATTTCTTTGAGACCACAGTGCTTTCTCATTCGTCCTATGGATTATTTGCACTTAGACACACACGTCTATAAAGATATTTAAACAACTAATTTGTGTTTGAGCTCCTAACTCCCATTTCAGCAATCCCATCTAGCCGTTCTGGCACTTCAGCAAACAAGCTGCATCAGACCTCCGGCGTCCCCTTTCTCCTGAAGAACAGGAGCAGGTCCCCCTTGGAAGAGTTTTCTTATTGTTAGCACACTGTTGGCACATTCCTGATCTAAAACGCTCACATAAGCTGCTTTCTCTGGCAGTTTAACTCTTCACTCCTGAATGACTCTTATCAGGATCGGCTATGCGTTCCGAATCAGAGTAAATGAACAAGAAAAAATTGTTTATGACAAGTTATTTCAACATCATTTGTCCCGAGGACAGGCAACTGCAACCCAAACCACATGACCTGGACTCCTCTTGTGCAGCAGCTGTTGGCCTTTGACGCCCAGCCTTCAGAAAGGCTGTCTCAGTTGTATCCCACGCACCTCTCCAATGCAGACGAGCTCAGACAAGAGCAATGCTTAAAGCATGCGCTATTACATTCCCTGCTTACATACTGAACTGCAAAATGAACAGGCATTCTCTTTTCTTAAGGTGAGAAAAAGACAAAAATAACACTGTAACGGAGCAAAAATCCAGCTCTTCAGGACTCCTGCCTTGGGGCTCAACGATTTTATGTCACAGAAAACTGAGGTACCAGAAAGTGAGTCCTGGCTCATCCTCAGACCCACATTCTGCAAACACTGCCATTCTGGCCTACATGATATGCACTTTACTCTGTTCGCCTAACACCAAAACATTTTGTCTTTTCACCTGAAGGAGAGAAGCCCCTGCAGTCTGCCTGAGCAAGTCAGAGTGAATAAGTTACAAGTAAAAAGGACAAAACTGTACTTGCCTTTTAAAACCAAATAAAAGTACTGAGTGGCCATACTCTTCAGATTTGCAGAAACATTTTAACTCGGAATAAGTACTGGCTGAATCTCAGTGAAGTCAAAATGCAGGATCACAGGGAAAGGAGAAATTCCTTTGAGTTAGTCCCGTGATCATCTGCTGGTTAATTTAGAGATTAACAAATCTAGTAAACAGAACATCATTAAATTGTTCCTCTAAAAATCTGCAGAGCTTGAATGTGCTTTACATAGAGTCAGCTAGGTAAGAGGCACAGTACAGTACATGCATACTGGTTCTAGGTGCCCAGCAAAACTACAATTACAGCAGCTCTATGGCCGATGAACGGAGGAGGAGCATGTTTTTTGCAACTCCGAAAAGAATTCTCCAGACTGACTGGAGCACATGCCACCCAGCACCTGCAATGGAAGACACACCCTGACTACCTCTAAGCTAGCAAATTTAGTCTGACATTTAAACCCAGTGCAATAACAGCCAATCAATGTTGGGTAACAAGTGTGAAAAAGCAATGCTAGATGATCCTGAGCTTACGTTCCCCTCTGCACAGCCCTGGTACAGTGTTTCAAGCAAAAAGAATCCTCTACCATCTCTCCCCTACAAGGGGTTTTTATTATTGTTTTGGTCTTATTTTTCTCGCAAGTTCTAGACCAGCCCTTGCAACACAGTGCAATGTGTAGCACATTTGTAGAGATTTTCTGATCTGAAAGGAGAACAGATGGCCATGTACACAGTCTGACACAGCAGCTAATGTGATGAGAGCAAGCTCAAGTTCTACTTCCTCAAAATAATGATGGCCATGTCCACTAAACTTATAAACAAGACATCACCAAAGAGTAGCCACCAGACATTCCATCCACGTTCCCCAAAACATCGTTGCCTTATCCCAACCTAAGCTCTCCATAGATGAAGAGAACAGGATTCTGCCAGCTAGGGGGAAGCCGAGGAGCCCAAAGCTTACATCCTAGTTTCCAGAACACATAAATATTGTAGACTATTTGACAAGGATGCAGGGATTGCAAAACACAGCATACATACCAAGGGGATGTGTAGTAGCAAGCTTTGTGTATGTCTGAAATCAATACTTCACTATAATAAGCAATATCAAAAGCTTTTCATACGATAGAAGTAAACGTGAGCTGAAAATCGAGGCTATTCAAACCAATGAAGGAGAAGTGTGAATTTGCTGCAATCCTTTTCAGTATGTCTGTAAAATATACTCTTCAAAGCTAATGCCCTCTGAATTAAACTGGTCATTCAGGGGCCCAGGCCCACCATATCAAGAGGGAAATAGTGCCATTCACAGCCTCACATGAATGCAAGGCTAGAATTACAAATGCAGTTTGACAAGGGGAACCCAGAGCTGTCAAGCCTGTTCTGTTTGCCTAATTTCATTACAATAGCACAAATGCTTTCATTTGTCACACTCCAGCTTCATGTGTTTATCTCCCTTTCATTAAACATGACTTTAACAAATGATTGTTCCATAGTGCCAAGATCTCAAGCACCCCTCAGAACTGAGATTTTTATTTTGGGGAAGGATGACAGAACGCATACTGAGCATTTGACTCTTCACATCCTCTGGTCAGGGCAGCATAAACTCAACCAAAATACTGTCTTCTATAGGAATTATTTACATCTACCAGTGAAGCAGAAGCACTGACAATGCCACCAGTGTTAGCCATTAGTTATCAGAGGCTTCATCTGATGACATGCTTCAAATTCAAGTGTTCTGACTGACCATTAAAAACCCCTGGGCATTTTTTCATAAGCAGGTAACCTAGAGTATCTTTAGCCAAAACTACACTGTAAACTCCAGCTGTGTCTCCACTGTTACTTTAAGAGCTTTTCATCCAGCTGTAATATTCTGTTCTAAAGTGATATTATGAGAAGTAGAAGATACTTCAACCCTAAGGAAAGAAAATGCGATTAACGGAAAGTGTAGAGCTACAGAAGGGCCAAGGTTTCATGGTTTTTATTCAGATGGGCTTAAAAGTACAAACACAACTACTTGCTTTGCCTTGAATTTTTAATGCCAGTCATGCAGACTGCTGAGTGTTAGGATATGCGGTTATTTCAAAAGTTGGAGTTGTTTAATTCAGTCCTTAATGCTTAGCACTGAGGAGACAGCAGAGATGGGTATAATCACACCTTGAGAAACTTTTTTCTGAGCTGTGGTTTACATGTATTGGTCAGAGGTTATATTCAAGAGACTCTGCTTCAAAAAAGGAGTAGGTCTTAAAGCAAACTGAGGGGTAATTTAGCATAGCAAGGTTGAAGGTCATCAGGAGAAGACCTTGCTACAAATCCTACAATACTTCCTCCCATCCTGTGACCTGACCACCTCTGAAAAGACATGACTAATTCAGATGAAAGGCAACAAATCAACTAACTGTACATAGTAAAACCCCGCTGTTTTCAAATCGGTCTGTCATGAGTGTTTTGTGCCAGTATGAAGAGCAGTAAGTGTAGTTTCAATGCTAATCCATCCTTGTCTCCGTGAAACCTTTCCTCCTACATCATAGAGGATAAGCACTAGAGCACAGCTCTTTCTGCTAGCACATTCCACAGTAAGATTATATACATATGATAGAAATAAGCAAATTCAGAAGTACTTAAATAATTTTATTATCTCCCTTACAGGGAGGCTGACCACTCTCAGGGAAAAAAGAGATGGGGGAATACACCTGACCTGAGCCTCTGACAGGTTCTGGAATATAGAACTGCTTTTGTGGCTTTTACAGACAGACACAGCTCTAAACTGCTCATGCCAATTGTAATGACACTTAATGCTACTCCAGAAAACTGAATTCCTTGAGGGCCTACAAAAACTGATTGGAGATCTTATTCCTTTCCAAAGGAGTTTTTTTTCCTGTGTGTGGAAGTTGCTTAACATGAAGCTCTGAACAGCTTTCAGGGGAGAAAAATCAACCTTTCCATACACTGTAAGTGAGCTAAATCGCAGCAAGTTTCTCTGGTAACTCGAAGCTTAACATCTACTCTTAAATAAAAAGTGAAAAAACAAACAAAACTATCCCATTAACAATCAGGTGAGTGAAATGCAGACAAGCTTCACCTTTTGTCTCTGTTTAGAACCAGATGAGATTGTTTCAGAAGATTTCTTGCAAAAAATCACTATTCACATGACAACAGCCAGTTCTTATGATGAACCTGCACCAGCTCTGAACTTCAGAACCCACAGGCACTCCTCCAAGCCAATGACATTAAACTCTAAATGAAATTACTAAACCAGAATAAACCAAACCAAAAAGCAGCCATCCCATGACAAATTCATCTACCCTTGACCAAACGCTGATAGTTATTGATCTGCTGCGGTTGTGAATTAGGGCCAGGTTTCCCAAGGTTCCCTTCTAACACGAGGAAGAGAGCGTGGCCACTCTAACAAGACAGACTAGGCTAAATGAAACCTATGGGGAATTGCACACTACCAAGTCCAGAGGATGGACTGATCCTTTCATCTTCCTGACAGCACAAGTTTGATGTATGTCAAGTTTAAACACTCTTTTTCCTCTCTAAAAGAAATTGGCACATGTTGAAGAAAGAGCAATTAGGTTGTGACACTCTGCAGAACTCTATTCCATCTCTGGAATTGCTTCACTGTGATCTTTTACACGTTTTGCACCGTACCAGGCCCAAACTAAATAGGCAGTTTAAAAGCCCAGGAGAAATTAAAACGTCTTCCCTGGTATTTTAAAGCACAGTAATTCTCCACAGCTTTGTGTGCCTACCATGCTATGAATAGAGCTCTCATTGCAAATTCACCACGTTGTGAAAAGGAAAGCTTCACTATTTCTAGGAAGCTGGAGAAAAGATTACAGTTTTATCATCAATTAGCTGTCTGGATGTTACTCGGTTCTGTTTACCCTTTCCTCAAGGGAAGCCAATGAGAGCCAAGGGGAAAAATTAAAAGGAAATTGAAGAACAACAAATCCCAAGCGAACCAAGACATTTCTTGTCTTGTCAGAGAATCTAAAAAGCATCAGTGAGACAGACAAATCCAAAGAATGAAATGAAGAAAAGCCTGATGACCCAAGAGGAAAGACAATCTTCTAATGCCAAAAATCTCTCACAGGTTTAATGTACCTTTCTGTTATGATTTACACAAATTCTTCTGTTCAACCTGAACTAATCTAGGAGACATTGTGCCACGCCATGTTATTATCAGAAAGTGAAATTCCCAAGTGCTAATTTCAACATACAACTGTCCAGAGCTCAAGAACCCACACACTAAGTTACCACAGATGCAAAATGGGAGACTCAGGGAGAGCACGGTGTGAAATCATGGAGATATTAGTTTCAAACACAGAGGAGTAGAAAGAGAACAGAAGCAAATGGGAGAAGAGACTGGCCTGGTGGCAGTCAATCCAACTGCTGCTTTAAGACATTTCAATAATAAAAACATTAAGCAAATGTGGTTTTTCCCCACAGCAATCACTGAGGCAATCAGTAACCTGTGCATTCACATACAAAAGCCAAAATTCAGACTGCCTACATTAAAAAGCATCTCAGTTCCTAGTATGATGACAAGTGAGTATTATGCTCTTGCAAATGGACTGGGGAAAGAAACCAATTTCTGCATACTGCAATTCGCTGAGCAGTCTACTGACACAAGGTACTAAATGGTACGTGAAAAGAAGCACAGTGTTGAGCTTTAACACTCATTTAACAGTTGTTGCATCTGAAGAGATCTGTGAATACCATTCAACTTCAGTTATCACCATCTAGGATATATCTTAAGATAGGAATAAAGGAAACAATATTACATCAGTCCCCAGCTCCCTTAAATACATTTTTTCCATGCCCTGGAATCATGTGTCAGCCATAAAACAATAAAATGTCTGTAAATAATCAAATTACCTAAAAATCTATGTGAAGAAATTAAGGGATTCCACATATTCATAAGAAGTGTGTTGCCCTTATTGCAGCCTGGTGAGAAGAATACACAAGCAATTACTTTCTCTGCTACATGAGAGCCTATGCATTACACTTCACTATACCTGAACATGAAGACAATAATTCAGCCTCCATTAACACATCTTATTAATTACTAAGGTCAAAGCACCATCTGAAAGGTCAGAGGTGGAAAAGAACATTTTTATTCCTATTCTGCCTGTTTCTCAGATTCAGAGGCTCCATTACACTGAAATAAATGGAGTTTCTGCTTTCGGCAGAAAAAAAGGTGCATGTACTTCTGAGTTATTCTTTTTCCAAGCAGAAAGACTTGGGCGACATTTGGAGTCGTTGAACCTGCGTTAGCTGTTCCTCCAGCCAGAGATGATCTTTGTTGGTAAGGTCCATAATTTATATTCTTAAACCAAAGCTAGGACTGTTTTGGTCAAGCAAACTTGCCAAGAACACTTTTTTCATACAGCCTATAAGGTTAAATACTATTGACTTTGTTCCACTTGCACCATCTCAAGAAGCTGGTGTGAGAGAAATGAAAGAATTTTAGGATCTTCAGATTTCACATTGTGCCCTACCCCCAGTTCTGTAAACTTACCAAGGATTCTGATGTGATTTCCATCACTACATCTAAATAATGCTACAAATCCTACTTATGCTACTATTTCAGAACACACACGAGTATAGGTAGGGTATGAATGCAACCACTTACAACATGATATTCTGAAACACCAGACTGTGTCAGAGCTCCCTCTGCAACACCTTTGGCCAATGAACAGTTGCAGTCTGGGACAAAATTTTTCTGCTCACGTCTCTAACATTCCCAATTTAAAAAGTCCCTGAAATTTTTCAGGGCAGAAAGAGTCCCTGTACTGACAGCTCGTATCTCTCCTGGGAAGACTGCAAACACCGACTAAGGAATGAAGTATAGTATGGCTTGACATGAGCAGCCCATGGTCCTGCTCTCTATTACATCAGCCTCTCTGAAGCAGTCATTTAGCAGATGAAAGATGCCTGGCATCCTGAGCAGCAAGCTTGTTTAAGGAGTATGAGTAACTCCTTGGTATACAGGCCACTTGCACTAACCTTAGAAATAGAACACTGGTCTCTAAGAAAGTGCCAAATAGATCTATTTTAGTCTATTGCTAATAGTTTTGATCTAATAGATGCTCATGACAGAAGAAACCACTTCTGAGTGGTTCAGAAGCTCATCTGAGGGATCCTGATAAAGGCCATCCCTGACTACACGCTGTCCAGCAAGACTGACCTCAAAGCAACAGCACAACTCAAAACTTCAACACACAGATAAACACAGCTGTTTGTTCAAGCCAGTCCATGGTTCACACACTTACACAGGCTTCTTCAATCCCTCTCTTGTCCCCTTAGGGCACAACACAGCCTGGCTCTCAAACTGGAATACACAACACACACTGAACAGGTCAGTGGACACAACTCTGCTGTAACCTCTCACCTCTGGCATTTCTGCTACCATGACCTCTGAGATAGAACCATTACAGTTCAACAGCACTTGTTCCTCAGACATGGTAAAAAGCCAAAGAGAGAAGAATTTCCTTTTGATTTTCAAGTTTAGACCTACAGAATTTGCTCTGACAGGATATAAACACATATACAAATAAACTGACCATCAAGCGGTAGCAAGATCCTTGATGACAGATAGGCAAATCAGTCTACTCTCGGCCTCTGCCACTCATCTCCTCTTCATGCTCATGGGCAAGTACTTCATCTCTGCTTCATATTCCTCATACAAAAAAGGAACATATTTCACCTTAACTGCCACGCCACTAGAATATCTTGAAATATTATCAAAAACAGCAGCTCCAAAAAGCAGACACAGCATCCAATAAAAGCTTCATGCCCTATCCCACATTTCCCCAAAACCAGAAGTTAACTAAAAGTTTTGGTGAAAAAAGATATTTTTCAAGTTGATATTTAAGTTAGGAAAATATGACAAGCACTGTATAACACCAGTTAAGATCAAAATAATCTTTATAATTTATCACATAGAAAACCAGTAGTTTGTGAAATATCAAGGAAATTAACAGGGTCAGCCTGGACTGAAATCCAGAAACAACTTGGCAGTGCTTGGCCACTCACTTCTGGGGTGTCAATGTTAAGGAACTAGATTAAAAAAAAAGAGGCTACCTAATTTTCAGAGGAGCTAATGAATGTGGGGAAGAAAACACACATCATCTTCTAAAAAAGCAGCAGTGAAACTGCTGGTAACTTCTCATGGCTTTGTCAGAATGAAACCACTTCACATACAGCAGCATTTTGTTCAGCTTTGAGGCCAGTGCTTAAAACCAGAAAGTGACTCTAGGTAACAGAAGGACTTCGAGGGCCCTTTTAAAAACTTGGGATGAAATCCCAAAGCTCTGGGAGAGCAAGGCAAGCACCTGTTTTCCTGAACAGTTGATTTTTTTATGCTGCATACTTTACACAGAAGCTGCATTATTCTGGAGAAGCTGCATTCCAGCCAAAAGTGCACAGTTAATGTTTTTTGCAGCCCCCAGCTTCCAGTGATGGATGACCATTTTATAATGAAATACTTTATGCTCAATCAACTTACAAATAACGGATGTTTTATCACACTGAATTAAAAAGAATGTTTTAAAAAAAAAAAAAGAAAAAAAAAGAAGCAACAGACAAGAGGATCAGTGATGAGCAGAGGCTAAAGTTATTCCTGTTAAGGGTGAGTAAAAACATCCAGCTGATGCTTCACTTTAACTCTTTCACTGCTCTCCAACTAGTGGAAATGATGCACACGCTAGTATTTGCCCTGAAAAGACCTACATGTAAATTCTGTTCCAGATCACTGAGACATGAGACTTTAAGGCTTCTACAAAAACTATTTGATCCATAACATCTCAATTAGTTTTCAAAAAACCTAAGGCAAATAACTAAGCACTGTCTGCAGATAAACCTTTCAAAATGCTTTAATCTCTCATGCCCATTCAACATTCCCAAAACCATTCCTCAGACAACCCCTAATCAGCTGTGGGGCTTTCTCCTCCAGCACTTCCACCTGTTAGTGCTGAGTGATACCTAGAGAAGTATGCCTTGTACTCAAAACACTATTGCAATTCCTAGACCAAGTTTTGGAACCAAACATCCAAATTCAACTGATAAACTTAATCACGACTCAGAGGTTGCTGTTGATGCCACAACTGTTACTGTTGTTACACACTACAGGTCAAGAAACCTCAGAGCTTGGAGGGCCATATCTGGATTAACACAAGCCCTTTAAAAAACTCACAGCAGAAGCATTCATTGTGCCTTTTCTTCCAAACTCCACACGAAAAAGTCTCTAAGCTAGTTCAAACACGCCAGATCGTATGAGAATGAAGAGACAACCTTACACTTTTAGGAAAAGCATCTCCTCTAACAGGAATAAAGCAATGCAGGAGTGCAGAAGAGTATGAGATGCAGCAGACACAAGCTACAACAAGGAGAACACCAACTAGATATTGGAAAGATACTTTCTAAAGAAAGGTGTTCAAACACCGAACAGTCTGCTCAGAGAGGTTGTAGAAGCTCCATCCCTCGAAATATTCAGAATTCAGCTGTCTTTAACTCTGAACACAATCTCACTTCCAAACTGGTCCTGCTTGCAGCAGGGCATCGGAGCAGATGACCTCCAGAGGTCTCTTCCCACCTAAATTATTTAAATTCTGACTTGTCCTTACCAGAAACAAAAAGCCATCTCTGATACTGTACATTTATCCAGTCTAACATTCACTGAGTGAAGAGTTTCCCTTCCCAGATCTTCTTCTTGTTAGTAGCAGCAGTAATTAAATACCAAGTAGGAGCTTGTTCCAGAACTATCCCTAGTAAACATTAATGATCTTCTAAATCAATTTTCTAAGCAGAGGCTGCAGACTCAGGTTGTAACTGATCTGGAAAAAGACAAACCAAACCAAACCCCAGAAAAACAAACACACACACACACACACACCCCCTGCCAGTTTACCAAATTTGGAAACTTTGATAAAACTAGTAGAAATAAAGCATGTTGTTCCTATCTGCCCTTAAAAAAATACCACTTCTGCTGCAGACATTAACATCAACAAACAAACAGCATCTTGGCCCAGAGTCACAACTTCAGATCTAAAACAAGTCACAATGCAACCACCTCAAGTTCCATTAAGTTCAGAGTTAATTTATGGAGCTTTCACACTACTATTTGAAGCACTGCAAATATTAATGTGTCCAAGATTTTAGTCACAAAATCAGTTCTCCTCCCCTCCCCATTCCTCAGCTGAAGGCTGGCACTCAATGAATCAGACCAAAGGGAGAATAGAGTTTCCAGCACCTGCTTCAGCTTTTAAGTTTCCAATTGAAACTGCTGTGATCTGGCAGCAGGCAGTCTGGAGATGTCATTTTGCTGCTCTGTGAATGACTGAATCACAGTACAAAAGAATCCAAATAGAGAAATGAGTGAAAAGAGCAGCAGTGGGCAAAGGAAGCCACAACATAACTTAATATGGCCAAAGAGAAAGAGCAGCTGAAGACAGTGTGCTCCAAAGTACCATTTCCCATCTATAACCAAGTACCTTATTCCCTCTCTGTCTGCCTCATGATGCTACCATGGGCAGTGCTGAGTATGCACTACTTTCCACATTTCTGACAATGCTCTTTCAAAGAATGGTGTAAAATATGACTCAACAATGATGTATAATTTGGAATCACTTTATTACTAGACATTTTAGACTATGGTTGTTTACCACAGTAAGACTTAAAATCTAGAAATACAGATTCCTGCTGCCGGGAAGCTTCTTCTTTTACAGAAGGACGCACAGATAACTCAAAATATAATTCCATATATGCTTTTCTAGTGCAGAGAAAGAATGTCAAACACATTTATTCCTCATTATAATAGGTTTCAAAAAACCTGTAAAATATGAAATGCTCTCACTCTCAGAAAAAATCCTGCTTAAAAGAAATTAAAAAAAAAAAGGGCACTTCCTTTTGCCCTGGTCAATACAGCATTCTGCACCATCTCCCTCAGGAATGTAATTTAAGCTTAGGAGTTAGAATGGCAAAACTCCTAAGATGATTGAAGCTTTACTGGGGTCAGAACTTATACAATAGTATGACAGCCCTCACATTAGATAAGCTGCATCTTCAGACTACTGGTAGCAGTGTAACTTCAGTTTAATTTTTGCAACTAGCATAGGACAAAAAATAGAGGGGTGAAGGGACTGTATAGCAAGTTTGCAAAAACAGTTGTTTCAATTGTTTTAAAGAAACTAAAAAAAAACCAAAATCCCTACATACATTCCATCAACACCCAGCCTTACTTAAACTTATTCCCTTCTCCAGTATGACCACTGAGAACTAATTCTTCTTCCAGCTCTCAAGGCTTCATTGGTCACAGCAACTGCTCACTGAAATTTCCCAAAATGCTGGAGAGGCAGAAAGAAGAGTGAAGAAAGGGTTAACCCACAGCTGGGAGAAAGTTTAGCTGGAAAATTAGAACACATGCTGTGGCTGTGACTAAATTTCACACTGGTTCTTTTGAGCACAAACATCCACAACTGTGTGCATTTGGGAGAGTAGGAGAAAATTAAATGCTCCTTATATATTAGCGTCACCTGCTAGGTTCCTTCAAATGGATAATGGCATACTCAAGGGACCAGCAGAACCCTTCAGACTCACTTCTCGTTTCAAGCAGAGATGAGGTTCTGGGGGGAAGTGGAAGCACGTAGTCCTTCCCTTACCTGCTCCCACATTTTTTGGACTATACTGGAAAACTAAACCTACAGTCTAGCAGAGATAATTTCACTGTTTAAGACTAGACGTGTCAGCACAGAAGTCACCTGAATTGACACTTAAGACATCTGTGCCATTCAAGTACATATCAAAAGGAATTGTACAGAGTGAGCAGGGAAGAGCATGTGCACGTGCAAACATGTGGATTTTAAAGATCAACTAATTATTTTTTAAGCAAACAAGCAGCACTTGGCTGATCAGACATAACTACAAAGGGGAGATTAAGAATTACCAAGATCAACCAGCACAGAACCACAGAAAGATTTGGATTGGAAGAGTTCTCTGGTGGCCACCTACTCCAACCTCCTGCTCATTCAAAGGACGGCTTAGAGTTCTAACAGGTCGTTCAAAGCCTTGTTGAACCTAAAAGTCTCCCTGGATGGAGACTGCACTCCCTCTTCCCATGTCTCGGTATTTAACTCTCTGTCAAAAGAATCCCCCCCCTAAGTACAAGTGGAATTAATCCATATTCATGACTGTGGATCTCCCGGCCCATATGAGAAGCGTCTCTGCCTTTTTTGTGATCCTTATTTAGGTCCTGCTCGCCAAAGACTGTTCCATTACAGAATGGCAAGAAAGCATTTAAAAAAGGAAAACAAATAAATTATGTATCTTCACTGAAAGAAGAGATCTCAAGAGGAGTTATCAATGCCAAAAGACATGCACAGAGAGGCTAGAGGGTATACTTATCTTCCCTAGATAATTAGTAAATAACAATAGATTAAATATGCTATAACACTTCCTTCTCCTCAAACCATTGTTCACCAAACTACACAGGGAGAAGCAGAAAGCAGGCAGACAAAACACCTAAAGTAGAAGTAGGCACATGATTACTGTCATTTCCAGGATGGCCAACACTGTGCCAGGTAGGGACAGAGAACTTCTGCTCTGCTCTTGTCAAAAGGGGATTATTATGTATCCACATTTAAGATGAAGGCAGGTGGGAAAGACCTTGATAACTGTGTCAGTCTTTATCTGGTTTATTGCCTTTATTTCCCAAAGGCCTACAAAATTCTGTTCAAGTACAAAAGGACTGTTTTCTAACCACACCTCCTTGACAGGAACTAGTAAATGCAGTGTGAGCAGATTACAATCAGTAAATCACTGACAGTTTTCACTATCCCTTTCACTACATAAACTAACTTTGAAGGTTACAAAAGACCCTCAAAGCAAGGTATTAATCATTTGCCCTCACCATGGCTACATAATAAATATTCCATCTGACCTTTAGTACCTACTTTCACACTCCAAGTTGTCTTCATTAACTGACACACCAATTTTAAATTAAAAAAAAAAAGCAACAACAAAAAACACCCTAAACCCAACATCCACCTTCCCCTAGAGTCCTCTCCCAATGAAATTAACCAGGACTACAAGTAAAACAGACATGATTCATCCCTAAATCATACAACATGAAAATAAGCTTATTTAATTAAGCTGAATTACAATCAGTTGTTCATTTATTCTTTTACATATAATGACTTGTACTTCCTGCCCCAACTATCAATATAGCAATATAGCAATGTATATTTGCACCTAATCTTTGAATTTCACAGATTACAGAACTGTAGTAAGACCCTACAGGCCCTAATGATACATTCCTCTCTATCTTGGAGAAAAGGGGCACCTAGAAGCTGGCATTGTTCACTGGATATTGTTAGATATTGGCTAAGAAACTGATAAAAAGATTTCTTTAAAAAAAAAAAATGTTTTCACACACTATGGTAAACAAATCCCTTAGAAGACCCCTATGTGCCAATCATGAACTTGACTATAAACAGGACAGAGTGGAAATTCAGATTCAGGGGTGTGTGTGGGGGGTAACTTCTAATAATTCAAAGTATCTTGATGTGCAGTCCCCATCCCTGGAGATGTTAAAAAGCTGCCTGGACATAGTCCTGAGTGACCAGCTCTGCACAGCCCTGCTTAAGCACGGGAGTTAGACTAGTGACCCCTGGAGGTCCCTTCCAGCCTCAGCCATTCTGCAATCCTTGCAATTCTACAGATCCAAAGAGAATCCTGTGATCACTTATTAGCATATCAGACTGCAGTCCTTATTCTTTCTCTTACATGCATAAATGATGATTGCTGTGGCTGCCTAGCAAGACAGACTTCAAAAGAAACTAGAAATTATAGTTCAAGGTTTCAATATTTATTATTACCTATGCCATCTGAGAAAGCTGCTGAAGAGTGTTTGATTTGGGGTGTGATTCCTTTCAATTTCAATAATTTCAGGCACTAAAGTATACTCTTAGAAAGGAGAAACTGGAACTTGTCTTAACCTTAACCATTTCTTCCTTCAATAACTATTATCTTCTGTGACTCTGTGGGAAGCAGTTTGTTGTATTTTCTAGTTCTCCATGAAAGTGTAAGCAGCTGCCTTGCTTATAAATAAGCCATGTTCTTCTGACTACTAAAACAAACCAAGAAATTTCATTTTTAGATTTCTTTTTAATTCTAAATACTTTTATTCAAAAATTATACCTCATTTATTAACTGAATTCACAGGCATTTATTTGCCTTAGAAAGTCATTGGTGGGGAGCATTTTAGAAATATCAGACCCTTTACATTTCACTTGTTACTATAAAAATTAAGGTATGACTGCATTCTAACAGAATTCAGCTGAGTTACCCCTGCTCTAACTGTACTAATAGTCACTAAGCCATGCTGTTAGTCAATGCTCCTCTTCATAAAAAACCTCAGTGCTTCTACCTCACTGTATTCTAAATAGCTCCTGCAGCCACAGAACAAACATCAGCATATACAAATATGCACTTTTTGGACAGCAAGCAAAGAGAATAAAACAAAGCAATTCTCACAGACTAATAGAAATAACAACTGCAGTCTATTCAAAATAAAAATTTCTTAGTTAAGCAACTAACTCAGAAATAATTTAACTAACGAATGAACAGCCACCAGGTAAGATAACAAAAAACCCTCTCTGACTCCTCATTATTAGGCTTTTTAGAACTAGGTATCTTGTTCTGCTCCACATTTTTTAATTTCTAATAAGGCCTAGCAGTTTCTTAGCTTCCTCGTATGTTTTCAGAGTAACAATCAACTCAGCAATCCAGAAGACGAGACTTATAGGAGGATCCACACATCCTCTGACATACTGGAATTTCACTGTCTTCAAAACAAATCTTTTGCACTCTCCTTTTAGCCACTGAAGAGCTGTAGCAGTGCTAGAGAAGGGGCTTGGGGTAAAGGTACCTCAAAGTCACAAAGGAAAAAACATGAATGTCAGAAATCTATTACTATTACTCAGTAAAATCCAAAATCTAGATAAAATATGACAACATAAATTGATTTGATAATTTTTAACAGGACGACAATTATTTTGACAATCTTATATTTTTGTATCAGACAATCTTATTTCAGAACCAATGACAATATATAACAAAAAAACCCCAAATGTACAAGATCAAAACATACATTTCAGCAAGCTTCATATTTAGCATACTTTGAATTTCCTTAGCTACAACCAGATTTATTCTATCAGAAATTGTATATGGTCTCCGAAGAGCTAGTGCATGACCTTGCATCCCTTATGAAAAGTCACAGCTGTATTCCCACATTGACTGATAAAGACAACTGAACAGGAAAGGAAGTTCCATCCCCTCTTTGAAACAGGCCAGACATTTAAACTCATCTCACTAAAAAATTATTTGCTGCCATTATAATTAAGCATCTCTGGCTTTCTATTACATGGTTCGAAACAAAATGAATCACGTTTAAAGTGCCAGACAACTTCGTACTTGGATCCCAACTGATAAAAGTTATTCCTTTTAAAGGCTAACATCCTAGCAACACAGGTCTTAGTCTGGCCAGAACTGGGTTAGGTCTCAAAGAAAATTCAATTCAAAACCAGAAGTCTTCAAAATTGGGCAGAAATGACAGGTAGAGAAGTTAAAAAAAAAAAAAAAGTAAGAATATGCAGGTATTGTGGAAGTAGCATAGCTGGTTAGAAAGGTTATACAACTCAGGAGCAGGAAGAAACAAAAAAAAATCTTGGAAAAATTTATAGTTAACATGACCAGGATATCAGACTGATACTCTGAGCAACAGGCTGGCCCACAGTTGGTCAATAATACCTGTCCCATTGCACAGAACAACTAATCTGTCAAACACTAGTGCAATACAAAACAGACATCTTCCAAATCTGTGCCCAGGTAAGCATTTCAACTTGGAATGCAACTTTCTGTTCTTACTAATATTGAAGAAGTCAGTATGACAAACTGCAAGTCTTCCTTCCACAGATATAATTCCTCTTCAGTTCAAGTAGTCTTTAAACACAGAGCCCCATTTCTTTTTCTGAAAATTTAAGTGAAAAATAAAATACACTAATAAATCATTTCTGAATTTCTGCCAGGTACAGCACAGCAAACTCTGTCCCTCACACTCATCTCTGCCTCTCCAGCCTGCAGTTCTGGTTAAAAAATCTGCCCCTTTGCACCACATTCTGGGAAGGATAATCTGGCCATAACCCAGTTTACTTCCCAACCTGTTAAAAGCTACTTGTTGGGTCTATATTTTCATCCTTTCTCCATGAGTGAGCTACTGAAAGCATCTCAAAAGAAACAGTCTCACAAAAAGCTTCACATTTTGTGATTTTAACTAAAAAGATTTAAAGTGCAAAGAGCAAATGATAGGCATAAAGAGCTTAAAATCTTTGCATACAGATTTTAATCTTTCCTTGCCAGCTTTTACATGGCTACTTCAACTCAGACAAAGGTTTCTTAGAGGATAAGTAAAGAAACCTGTATTGTTCACAATGCAATGTCTTGCAGCCTGTCAGCTTTAATAGTCACTGACTGGACTGAACTTAGATCATTTCCTAAACTCTCACCATCTTCTACCTCCAGCATCTAGAAATTGATCAATGCTACCTTTGATCTCTCTTCCTACCATGTCAAAATGGGTATGTCACCAGGCTAAGCTCAGGAAGTCATCCCTTACACACACACTCCTTGCCCAGACCACTGTTTTCTGCTCAGTTTCTTTAAACAATCCTTTCTTAATCAAAACTAGTAAATAGCCCATTAAAAGCAATTCCACAGAGACATAAGTGGAATTGCACGTAAGTGCATATCATGCACATAAGGAAAAAAAACAGCTATTTTTCCAAACTGTTGCAATAGGACCCTCTGTTATTTTGAAATAGCAGGTTAAACGCTCATTAGCTTATTACTAATTAACTGTCTTCTTACTCTACACCTTGAGTGTTTTCAGAGGGAATGTTAACTGGCACCCTGCACTGGGAGGATCAGAGCAGCCAAGGAAGAGGATCTGCCATCTCCTCACAGTACAGCAAGGAGGCTGAGGAATTTCTGCTGTTGAGTGCAGCATATAAATGTATTCGTGCTTCCCCCATTCTCTTAATTCTCTTTTTTAAGCCTCATTTAGGCTGCAGTTACTTCTTGGCACATGCTGCATCCAGCTAGAAAAATCATTACTACTAATCCAAAAAAGGTAAACTCCATTGAGCCGTATGATAAGTATCCCTTGCACTCCTGTTTCTTCCTAGCCCGTCCTGCAATTGTGTCCCAATCTGCCAGCATTAACACAGATACACAGCGGTATTTATTTGATGCCTATTCCACCAAGCTGTATTCACACTAAATCCTCCATGTGTATTTAATAAATCACACTAGTTAGGTGGGCAGGATTAGTTCCAAGTCACCTAATGACTATATCATGAGCTGCAGTATTAAAGGGATTAATATTAATCTTAGCCATTTCAATTCACTGCGAGAGGCCAGTCCCCGCTCCAACAGAAGCTGCAGCAGGCAGCGCAAGAAATTCTAAACAAGAGCATGAAGATTAATGAGGGCTTCCTCATTCTGCCTGTGAGTCTTCTCTACCAGGATACAGGGCAGCGAATCCCCAGCAAAGACAGGCTCATAAATAAACACACAACACCACAAATACTCTGAGCAGCTGAGCCCAGCATAGAGTTGTTTTCACTCGCTATCTGCTTCTCCTGTAACCCACACCTCCAAGCACACTCAGGAATTTGAAAGGCTTGCACAGCGGCTGATTTGTTTTCTTTCACATAAAAACACACACCTCATTACTCATAATAAATTACTCATTTTAAACGAGCTTGTGGAACCAACAGCTAAAATGAGCTGTGTTCAGAGAGGATGAGAGCAGCAGGGGAATTTGAAAGGGTAACTCACTGCACCGAGGTTAAAAGGATGTCAGACTCCAACAGATTTGACCTGCTTTATTCTTTGCAAGAATGATTACAAGCAGAAGTTCTTAAAAATTGAATGTCCTTTCTGAGGTGTTCATATTAAACTGAAGCATAAAAATGGACTAATACAAACTCATCTTCTGACAGAGTGCTGCACTCCAAAGCATGAACAAACATCCAGTGTAAGGGTCTTGGCCTCACCTTCACTGAAATGGAAGAATATAAAGTCTAATAATTAGAATAAGTATTCCAGAAGTTCAATATTGGTCTACTGCAAATTTAGATGTAGTTGAGTGTTGAAAAAGAAGTAGCCCTTTACAGTTCACAGTTAATTCAGAGCGCCACAGAATGTGTAAGAGTCAGTCAAACAGCTGCATCCTGGGGACTAGCTGGAAAAAACATTAGAAGAAAAAGGGGGAGTTGAGTCAGCAATATTTTCTGCCCTCATTGAAAAACTCTAGACCCTCAAAAAAAAATAAAAAGTCAGAGATCAGTTTAAACTGGAGCATAAGCCTGTCACAAGCTATTAACAGCTCAGCAGGTCCTCCAGGCACAACACCAGCCTCAAAAACTCCGTGTGGATATAGTGCTGAGCTGAATACAGTACATGCATTTGGAAGCAAGTGGCTCACAACCGACCGAACAGAAAAGAATCACTGCATTAAACATGACAGAGAAAAAGTCTTGAGCTTGTGTTACACTAGCATGTAAGTGATGAAATGGTGCCAGTTTATCCAAGTTTATACACTAAATGTGAGCAAACAGACCGAAAGTGGAACCACATCACATGCAGCTGAACAGATGGGAAGGAATCCATTAAGTGCACTGTCCAACCCTTCCAGAGGCAGAATGGAGCAGAGCTGGACTTGACATTTTCTGTATTTGTAAACAATCTGCTGGTTTTTCATAAGAGAAAAATCTGACAGCAAGGAAGTGCACAGCTCACACTCTTACACCTGTATGTCTTGTTTGTTTTGGGGAGTTGTTTGCTTTGAAGGAAAGGACAAAGAAGGAAAATTCAAGATTCAACAAGGTGCAATGTGCGCAAGTTTTATACTCCATTAGCCCTCAGCAATCAAAGAGCTCAAGTCTCAGTGCACCTTTTAAAAGGTAAAAGTATGCTACAGGCCATGCAGCTAAAACTATTTCAGATGTTAAAGGAAGGATTTTGTGTAGGGGCCATGCTATTTTGGAATGGATGGAACATTTTACCTTCCAAATCCACATTCAGATATAGGCAGACCCTTGAACGAATTTTTTAGGACAAGTAACCAGAAGACAATACAGCCACATAAATGTTTAAATGTTTTTAACTCTAGAATGGCTGATGTAAAAACTGACATTATAGTTAGTCCAACAACAAAATAATATCTGCCAAACTTCTAAAACTGCAAGAGGCTAGAGTACTTGACATGTTTTCATCTATGCAACCCTTAATACTGAATGTGCAGACTCCCAGGCAGAATACCAGCCAAAAGAAACAAAGTAATAAACCTTATACTCTTGTGACCAAATGGGAGTCATTAGTCATCTTTTCGCATTTACTCTAGTCCAATCTGAAGTAAGTACTCAAAAACTGTAGTAGCTCACTTATGAATTCTATTTCTGGTTCTCTTAAACAAGGCAATCTTCATCAAATCTACTTTTAGCAGCCAGGTTTCAGTGTAAGACAGCCATGCAGCTTGCAGCTTGCTGTTTGACCTGTGAAAGATCTAACTCTGGTAACTTAGCTGACAATGTTGTGAGCAAAAAAACTAGTGTTCTTCTAAGTTTCATTTCTAGAAGTTTTTGGTCTTTATAAACCAAAAATAACTGAATACTATTGCATGTTAAACAACTTTTCAGTTCCTTGTTTTCTGTGTTTTTAGGGTTTGGGGAGAGAAATACCTTTTAAAAGCAGAAAGCAAGATATTGAAAATAGGAGCCTTCTACACTCAAACTCCACGTACTGCTGTGAAGAACACAATCTGTAACTTTCACCTTATTTTACAAAACCAATAAGAGCAAACTCTTCTTACAGCTTCAGAAAGGGGGTAGATGGAAGGGTATTTTTAGTGCTTTGGCAGGGACAAAGACAGTCCCAGTACCAGACATTCTTGCAGTGCTAACAGGCTGCAAAACTCTCATACGAAAGATGCTATTCAGACCTGTGGACACTGTATAAATATAGGCGTATGTGAGAACTATTTCTGTGCACGATAGCAAATTTTTCCTCCCCATGGAGTCCTCTATAGATGAAGCCATTCTGCCTGCTGCTGTGTCCACAGTCCATTCTGCACACAAGGTCAGGCCCATCCAGTGGAGCTGCATCAGTCTCCTGGAATGCTGAAGTCCACATATTTGCCATTCAACATGAAAACTGCTTTTCAAGTTCAATCAGCTATAAATGTTGCTTTGTTTTAATTTTCCACTGAACTTCCTGGAACCCATTATCAGACTGTCAGGGATGTATATTTAGCAATGGCAACACGGCCTCTTTGCCGCTGCCCCACTGCTCATGTCACCTCCAATAAACAGAAAAACAATCCACCAGCAAATGACATTTTTGCAGGCTATTTACTGCCAGCATGAGGTAGTGGGTAAAACTGAAAGTGCATGGAGAAGCCTTCATCCATTTAATAAAAAAATAAAACAAAAAAATCATTAAGTGATCCATAAGGAAAGAGACAAAAGGGAACATTAATTTACCACTTACACATGGGTCTCATCTACTGCCTTGAGCTAATACCCACAAGGCTCTTAGTCTAAGTGAAAATGTTTGCCGAGAAAACCTGACTCAGTGAAAATACTTGCCTCATATACCTCTAAATTCCAGAACACTTTAAAATGGTCATGCATAAATTTACTGTATTTGCATAAATTATCATTCTTATACAGTATTGCTCAGGTACTAGACCTTAAAAACAATAAAATCATAGAATGGTTTGGATTGGAAGGGACCTTAAAGATTATCCAGTTCCAACCCCTCTGCCAAAGGCAGTGACACCTTTCACTAGACCAGGTTGCTCCAAGCTCATCCAACCTAACCTTGAACATTTCAGGAGACTGGGCATTCACAACATCTCTAGGCAACCTGCCCCAGTGCCTCACCATCCTCATAGTGAAGAATTTCTTCCTTATATCTAAGCTAAACCTGCCCTCTGACAGTTTGAAGCCATAACCCCTTTTCCTATCACTACAGCTCCTGGATAAAGTCCCTCTACAGCTCTCTTGTAGCTCCTTTAGGTACTGGAAGGCCTATAAGTTCTTCCCAGAGCTTTCTCTTCTCCAGGCTGAACAACCCCAACTCTATCAGCCTGTCTTCATAGGAGAGGTGCTCCAGCCCTCTGACCACCTTTATGGCCTCCTCTGGACTCACTCCAACAGGTCTATGAGTATCTTATGTTGAGGACTCCAGAGCTGGATGCAGCACTCCAGATGAAGTCTCGGGAGAGCGGAGTAGATGGGGAGAATCACCTCCCTTGACTGGCTGGTCACACTGGGTTTGGTGCAGCTCAGGACATGGTTGGCTTTCTGGACTGCAGGCACATGTTCACCAGGTCATGTCAAGTTTCTCATCAACCAATGCCCCAAGTCCTCCTCAGGGCTGCTCTCAATCCACTCTCCTGAGAGCTTGTATTTGTGCTTGGAATTGCCTTGACCCAGGTGCAGGACCTTGCACTTGGCTTCGTTGAACTTCATGAGGTTCACACAGGCCCACCTCCCAAGGTCTGTCAGAGTCCCTTTGGATGGGTGTTAGGTGGAATCTTCACTGTACCACCATGAATTCTCAAATATGATGGATAATGGTTTAGCCACTTCATCTGCCAGTTACCATAGGACCTATGGATGCACCTCACCAGATCCCATGGATTTGTGCACCTTCAGGTTTCTTAGCTGGTCTTGAACCTGATCTTCCCCTACAGCAGGCAGTTCTTCATTCTACCAGGCTTCATCCCATTGTACTTTAGTAAGCCCTGAAGAGGTCGAGGTCTGCACTCCTGAAGTCCAGCCTACTAAGATGTCTGTGCACCCTCCTCATTGCCCTAAGGATCCTGAACTCTACCACTGCATGGTCACCGGAGCCAAGGCTGCCCTTGAGCTTCATATTTCCTACCAGCCCCTCGTTGCCAGTGAGCACAAGGTCCAGTATAGTACCTCGCCTTGTTGGTTCTTCTATCACTTGGAGAAGCAAGTTATCATCATTGCATTCAAAGAACCCCCTGGATTGCTTATACCTCGCTGTGTTGTCCTTCCAACAGATACTGGGATGGTTGAACTGGTGAGGCTGCTCCTGACTACAGAGGGCTTCATCTGCTCAGTCTTCCTGGTTGGGTGGCCTGTAGGAGACCCCACCGTAATGTCACCTGTCCCTGCCCTCCCTTTAATCCTGACCCATAAGCTCTTGGTTGGCTCCTCATCCGTTTGCAGGCAGAGCTCCATGCACTCCAACTGATCACTGACATGGATGGCGATACCCCCTCATCTCCCCCGGCTGTCCTTCCTAAAGAGCCTGTATCCTTCCATTCCAATACTGCAGCAAAGGAACCATCCCACCACATCTCTGTGATGACAGTAAGATCACAGCCCTGTAGGTCTATAATCCAGGCAGAAAATTAAGATAATGAAGTCTCGTTTACCTCCCTGCTGAGACATTGCCTCATAGAGAAGGGTTCTGACTCCTGTTTTGCAAAACAAATTTAACATCAATCGAAACCAGACATCAGCAACTGGGAAAGGAACATAGATACAAGACTCAAACAGAAAATGGACTGCAGTATATTGCTAGGACCTTTTATGATAGATGGCAAGTTACATGAAGAAATGAGAAAAATAATACTAATTCAAAGCATTTCATACGGAAAAGGAAGTCTGCTTCAAGAAATCAGAAAATCACCAAATCAAAGGATGTACTGAAAGTATTGAAAACCCTTGATACAACTAACATCTGGATGTGACTCTAGAGTGTGAACCGTTAGTCCAGCCTTCCATTCTTCTATTTATGGCAAGCTTCACATGAGACTTGAAAGCAAATACTTCTTTAAGCCTGTGGAGATGCATAAAGCCAAGCTCTGAGATTTCACTTGTCTGTAGATCTACTCACAAGGTTCTGCACTGGAAAAAAATATGTAAGGAGTACACATGCTGGTCAATCCTAATTTCTAATTTCTAGTCTGTCTGAACAACCAAAGGCTTAGGTAACCAATAACTGAAAAGCAATGAATGAAAAATTCTTTCTCCACAATTTGGAGTACTTTGAATACCACAATGTATCACAAATTTCTATAAAATTTGGTACATCGATGCCAGAATTACAATTCTTGCACGCTGAAACATGTAAATTTTTAAATTATGTATTAAAAGCCTTTTTACCAACACTGTGAGCACAGATAAATAAAAGGTATATAGTGAAAGAGTGCCGCCTGTCTACTGCACAGGCACCCTCTTTTCCTTTGTCCCCTACTCAGTTGGTCCATGAGACTTCTCAAGGATCCTCACAAATCAAGGGGCATCCTTCAAAATGCAACATAAAATTAAATCCATATAACAAATAATATGAAAAAGGGCAAGAAAGAAAAAGTTGCAACAAAAGAGAGCAATGTAAAAGAAAAACAGTTCTCGAGACACCCCAAAGCCATCAACTGGCAGCTGTAAGACAGTGACCACCAAAACTTGTCCTTTTCCACCCGCAAAACCTTTGCACCAGAAAAGGCCAGCCAGCAAAGTTTGTAGAACAGTACACTGATCTCCTTCTCCCAAGGTTCCCTTCAAACGGGAATGTGGCCACACAATTACCAGACAATTGACAGAGAAGACATATACAGCAGCTTAAAGCAAAATTTGTATAACATCTTAATACACCAAACAACTCAGCAGCTGCTTCCTGCCACAAACAGCATTAGGTAGAAATTAATTAACAAAACACCTTTTTTGTTAAAGCTAACTGTCATTTTGTATTTATTGTCTGTTCTTCAGAGACTGGAACATCTTCCCTCTATTTTCTGTCAGACTTAATTATGGACATATCAACAAAATTTAAAAAGCAATAGCAGCAAACTTTATTGCCTGAGGTCACTTAAATGAATAAAATATAACCTATTAGACAAGAAAAAAATACCTACACTTGTGAATTACATAATGGTGAACTGAAAGACAAAAGTTTATTTAATACTGGACAAAGAAAACTGTCATCATCTAGGGATTGTGATAAACATCTCCCTAAAAGCAAGCTCTTGTGACACCTACATGTTAGCTCTGCTATACTTGCTTTATATACTTCATCTAAAAAGAATAATGACCAATTTTTGCTCAGGAAGGAGGCTGAATATTAGGAATAAAACCCTAAGCCTCAACCTGAGGACTCTGAGCCTGGTAATTGCATTAACAAGTAAAGAATGACTCAGTGTTGAGAATTTCTTACAAGCAAGTGTCCAACACTAGAGGGATATACACAGAGTCAATGGTCATCCATTTTCTCAACAGAGAGTTGAGCATGGCAAACTTTTCCACCTCTGAAAACGTCCTAAGAATGACTGTAATAAATGTCTAGCTGCAAATACCTTAAAGACAGAAAAATCAGATGAAACAGCCATTAAACATTAAATTATCGATAAATGAAAACCCCACAAGCCTAAACACAAATAGTTATCAGCTTAATTTTAAGCAAATACCTGGCTGTTCTCAGAACAAGAGTAATACAGTGTAATCTCCTCAGGGCCTAAATTTATGACTTTACACAGCACCTGGGATGAGCAGGCCTAATTTCTAACTGGGTTCTTTGAATGTTGTAACAAATTAAGTTCTACGAACATCCATCAAAAGCATATACAACATGGTACAGGAAGACCCTTGTAAACATTCAGACTCAGTGCAGCCAGATCAGTAAATGGAAATTCTATATGAACTCTAAATGGAATCTCTTTCCACCTTTCAGATAATTTATAGCTTAATGTCAGCTAAACATAGTAACTAATCCCATTTGTCCACTGAAAGTAAATTCTTGGCTGCTCTTCCAATGTCATTGCAGACATTGCTGTCAATCCCCAAACTGTGGCCTACCCAATCAAAATGTCAGCACTTACCTGCTGCTCAACACTTCAGACACATGGGCTGTCATATCAGTCAGTGACTGATCAGGCGCAGAAATCAGACAGAGCTTTCTCTTGACAACCAGATATGATGACAGTCCAAGTTACGCATCGGTCTCCAAAGCCTAACCAATGCATACTGAAGTCAGTAGAAGGCAGCTTTACTGTTTATGATAAAGCTGCCATCATCTCTGCAAATCCTTGGTGAGAACAGGCCAGTGAGAACAGCAAGAGGTGCAAAAAACAACCTCCCCCTCCTTTTCTGTGTGTGATTAAGTACAAAAATGCTAAACAGCCAGTCCAAGGAGCAAAAGTTCTCTGCAGACTCACAGAAGTAAAAAAACACAAGGAGAAAGAATGACCACTTTAAGTCTGAATACCCACTACAAAGTCTAAATCCAGCGGTGAAGAAAGGAGTCATTCTTGAAATAAGACTGGTCTTTCTTCAAACGCATTTTAATTTTTAAGCCAAGTGCAATACATCAACTGAAAAATGACAGCAGAAACAAAGTGGTATCACTCATCTTACAGAGGCTACTGAGTAGTTGAGAAAGAATTTTAACTTATACCTGTGTTTTTGCAGGTTCAGAAGGTAGTCCTGAAATTTAAATCTTACATGTGCATCTTTTTTTTTTTAGACACCTCCTTCCCTGATCTTGACTGCATAAGAATTTAGAATTTATATTTAGTATTTTAAATGCTTCCAGAATCTTGTCTTGTGGTCTGTTCTGTCTTTGCCAGGTAGGATTCCACACAAGTCTTCTGGTATGCTCATCTAGTGGGAAGAAGACAGTCATCTTGTCGAGATGCTGTTCCCTCAATGAGTTCACAGCCCCAAGGCAACACTGCGTAAATGCTGGCGAGGAGGTCTGACACTGCGCTATTTCTAGCTCACACCAATGACTTCGACACAAGCAACATGGCCCAAATAAAACAGGTCCAGCCATTCCAGTACTAAGTTTATCAGTAATAATGTCAAAGCTCCACAAAACTTTTCTTCCCGTCACAAGTGCAAAAAGCCTATGCCAGTATGACCTTAGATTGTTTTTAGCTCATGAGTTAAGTTTGCCCAGTGCTGTCATCTTCTAATACAGAGCATGAGCCGGACAGCAGGAAATGATTGCAGAAGCCACAGCTGTTGCAGAGCCCAGTCTTCATCTTCCAGTCATGAGAACTACTCTATTTCCTTCTTTGATCAACATGCCCAACGACTAAAAACGGATGGTGGCCCAAACCTGCTAATAATAAAGAAATTTCCACCATTCCCATCACTACTTCAAAGGCAGAGAAAGTCTATGAAAGTCTGTTATTTCTCTATCTATCTGCTTAGGAGTTGAAGTACTTAGACTTGCTTTTCTAGCACTGTGCATTCACAGCACTACACCAACAAATAATGTTCAAAAGGCTCAGAAAAAATCAGTACAGTCCAACAGAACAGAATACAGAGTAATAGCTACTCCTTGTAACAGAAATGTTTTAGAAGTGACTGACTGCAAATCCATACTGCCATGAAGACTTGATGCCGCTGGGAGTAATAAGATTATTAAAGGCTTTCTAGCCCATATTCAAAAGAAAAGTTACTAAATTCCTCTGCCCACAACTCTCTTCTGGTTCTTTTCTCTACATGAAGAAAATTACAATCTCAGACAAAGAGGGGAGTGGAGTAGCACAGATCTCTGAACTTCATTCACCCTAATTTCCTATTCTTAGCTCTCTATTTGGTTAAGTTAAAACATAAAATGAAAGAGAAAAGCAAAACCGACAGTAAGGAAATCTCTCATTTCAATGTACTTCAACAAGCCACGTGTAAAAACCTAGCTTTGCAGTTTGACACCTCATTAGATCTACAAGAAACACAGATATAATTCCTGAGGGTGTGTACAACAGAGTTCTGAAGAACCCAGGAAGGTTAATTCTGTGCTTCAATACCTGTATCGATAAAGTGGTAGCAATGTTTCCTGTCTCCTGCTCTGTGCCACTTTTAACTGAAACATTTATGCATGCTCAGTGCTTAAAAACAACTGGCCTAACCATACATGGAGTTTCTGAGAGCTATCACAGTACAGATAATATTATTAAAACAAATACCTTAAAGCAGTAGCTCATACTTTAATTTAATCTATAGAGTACAATTAGTCAACAGATTCCTGTGAACTATTTTCATTGAAATCACTGTTGAATACCGTTCTGCCTTCATTACAAACCTGTAACTGTTGCTTTTGATTCCAGTGTATTATAACCAGCAGTTTGAGAACAAATTGACTCCACTATATAGGAAACAATTTCAACTCCTTGAGTAGCATATGAGGACTTTCTCCCAGAATATGAATTCCTCTTCTATATAGTCCCTTCCTCCAAAAGCATATATGGAGAAATAACTGTTTTCATAAGGGAAACTTATGAAAAACTGACTTAAAACAAAAAAGTTAGGGAAAAAAAAAATTCCCTACCACTCCATGTGCATTACTTTTACCCAAGTATATCCTCCGGTAACAGTAACTGTCAAATTTCTTCCTGATTATTCTGCTCCCATTAGCCTATAAAAATCTGCAGCTGAACCACGGTATGAGCGATAATTAGTCCCACATCAGAGCAATATTACTTCATGATTCAGAAGCAGAACTGCTTGGATGTATGGCAAAGAAGTAGAATATTTGCTTCCCAGCTCCAGTTAAATCCCTCTACGTATTCAAGAGGAGGCATTCCGTCCTTTTTGCAAACAGTGGACATCAGAGAAAAGCATTAATGTACAATTTGATGGCCCACCAATATCTACTCAATCATCTCTTCTCTAAGCGAGAAGAAGGGATACAACCTAATGAATAAGAATGAGACATTCATTAGGGTTTTGTTTACACATTATTATTCAATACTAACTTTCAAAATGAACTATGATAAACAGAAGAAAGGTAATCTATACATGATATTATGCAGAAAAGCTGCTGTGCTTTAAAATCACCTTCTGTCTTAAAACAAATTAACATTTAAAGTATGGATGAATTTTTACCAAGGAGTAAAGTGATTGCTTACAGAAAGGGCTCAGGGTAGGAGGAATTACTTGCACACAATACAACAATAGTGCAAAGATAACACAGAACTGGGTATTTATTTTCATGCATAAATAAACATATTATTGTAGTACCCTCTGCATGACTTGCATTTGAGCATCTAATTTAACAATCTTTAAAAACTCTAGGAAGAGTGGAAAAAACAACACCTGTAGAATTCTAATTTGGAGGCAAAAGTACATACTCATCTTCACTCTTACGTATTGTCCTTCATCTCACACTTTTCCCTTCATTTACTTAGTCTGCCTACCAATACATGTTCGGTGCTAGAAAACACCTTACTGACACTACAGTCTAGAATGAAAACGTATTTCTATTGCCTGCAGGCTGCACACAGGCAAACCACTGACTCTGCCTAGCAAAAAAAAAAAATTAAATTAGGAAGGTACCCTTAATCAGTACCAGGACTGCTGGCCTCAGCCCCTCTTCTCTCTCCTCCACTTCATAATGCCTATTATCTAACTGAAAAAGAAAACTCTGATCCTAATGGTTTCCGACACCTGATGAGAATAAAGAAACACAAAGGGACGTGGTGATGTGTTATTTAACGCATGACTGTTTTAATAGGGCTGTCTAATTTTTGGAGGCACAGGGCCCATATCCAATGCCCCTCATAGCAACCCATCAGCTATTTGCCACATTCCATTCACCACATCACATGATTGCGTTACTGGCAGTTCCTGAAGGTTAGTTTAATCAACTTTTGTATACTACGATAATTTCCTGGGTTAGAAAAGGTTAATTAGAGGCAGAACTAAGAGGAGAACAATTTGCTGTATTTCAACATTACAAAATTTTTACCGTTCACAAAAAATCCCCAAACTATGTACGAATTACAACCACTTACACAGTATTACTGTATTTTTCAACCTTGTGTCTCTCAATGTGTTACACATTGGTACCTTTAGTCTAATTTTCTCAAATGTGACATTTAAGACACAGATTGACACGGTAGTTTTTCCAGTTTCCATTCCTCTAAATATCAATTCACTTAAATATCTTGTTGCTGGGTTTATCCAAGGCCTTTAAACCAACTTGAAACTTCTGCACAGAAGTCAGCAGCACAGGGAGAGCAGTTGTTACCTCCAGTGCTGTAACAGATTACCTCCACTGCTGTATCCATCCACATCTCACGCTGCATAAGTTTCAGATCACTACAGGACAATTTCTTTTTTAAAGTCTACTTTTGCCATTTATGTCTAGGTTAGCTAGATTCCCTATTATTCATCTGGAAAAAGTAATCTTCCATTAAATCCCAACTCAGCTCAAGACAAACCCTTACATCTCCATTTTTAACTAATTCCAGTGTAAAGAAGCTTACTGATAAATCCTCAGAAATCCCATTCTATACTTGTTACCCTACACATTCACAGACAACATACTGAATTTCTTGGCACAAAGGAAACCAACTAAATCCTAGCCTTTATTTTAAAACTTAGCTTTAAGAAGGAAATTGCAGCTAGTATTTCTCCTGACAAAGCTGGCATGCTACAATTACTTGGGGTTGAAGTGGGAAGGTAGCATTAGCATATCAGACAATTTTTTTTCCTTGCAATGGTAAGGCAGTAAAACATGTACTTTCCTGACACATACTGGTCCCGTATTTCAGTCTTTAAACTTGGTCCTCCTATACCTAAAAGCAGATGAAATGTAAGTGCCATCCAGAATCAGGGGAAACACAACACAGCAAACAGCCACATCTGCTTTCTAATGCAGGGAAGTAGCCAGCTAAGGTTAAAATTTGTTACAGAAGAACAATGATCCTGTTTCACCACTGCTACATCAACCACCATCAGAATTACCACAACACACTGGTTTATACTTGCACCAAAGCCCCCGCAGCAGACCAGTTGCTGAGCAATTGCCGTTCAGCCTCTTGCAAACCCTACTGGTCAGAGTTAACCAGCAATACAGGCTGCTGTTCAGAAGCTGGTTTTGTATCCTACACAATGCTTCTGTCAACACTCCAAAGCCCCCAGACCTGATTAATTACAGTTGCTTGGGACCCTCCATCCACCCAGCATATTGTTGAAAGCTGTTGAAGCAGGGCAACAGTTGCAACCTCCTTCACCCCAGGCATAAGCCAAACTTGTCATTCCCCATTTAAAGTGCCATTAACTGTCCAGATTTACAGCTCCTAACCAGCCGCTGGGAGGCAGGTCATTGTAATGACTTCTACTAATCACTACAATTTGCCCCAAGTCACGTGGAAACTTGGGAATCTTCCAGACTGGGATACATCAACAACAACATTTCATCCCAAAAGACTAGCTCTCTGCTTCCAGCCACAAGTCACTTCAAAGCCCACACAGGGACCAGAATTGCACATTTGTCTCTGATTCTGGTAACATGAGCAGCAGCGGGAATTACACTATCATTCCAACAATTTGATTTATGCATAGAAATCAAATGCTCAGTTATTAAAAAGCCTAAATGAAAAAAAACCACAAAACAAACAGAACAACAAACAAACCAACCCACAAAACCCCACCACCACAATAAAGCCCAAACATTTAAAAATGAGACCTTCAGTGTTACATGGTTGGCTTAAAAGAAAATTCACTACTACCCTTTTTACATCTGGCCATTTATCCGTCCACAAATCCCGGAACAACACCCTTTAAACAAGAATTTACACTACAGTTTTCTTTACAGACATGAATTATTAACAATAGAAAGGATCCATCAATGCGATTCAATATTCAAAAAGGAAGAGAAAATTACAAGACGTCCTTCGAACGCCTTCAATAGATGCAAGACATCTTCAGACAGAGAAGTGACCAGGATGAAGGTGGAGGTGAGTCACATCAGGCAGCCTGTGTAGGTACTTGAACACCAAGAAAACCTTCCCATTAGTCTTTCAAAGGGCAGTGGGTGGAAGTGTCATCCCAAACATTTTCCAAGAAAAAGAATAGGAAAAAGTTACTCAAAAGAGATAAATTAGGTATGCATCTCATTGAAATTGCATCCCACTTTCTAACAAATTAACAGATTAATACCTTATGTTTCCAGACAGCCCACTATCCATGTAGAAATCTTCTCTCCCATGGCTTATTTCAAGCCACATCTGGCCTGTATTATTGACACAATCAAGACTCTGCAGGCCAGGTTATACATACAAAAGGCAATTGCCTCTTGTTTTGTTTTAATTTTATTCATGCCTTTTTAGTTAGCTGTTACCTTAATGCCTGTCAAATGGCCTTCCCCATCACTTTTGCTGAGGTTCCAGAAAGTTGGGTGGACCACATCTAAACTTATCATTGAAAAGAAAAAAAGAAAAGCCTCTGAGATACCAAAGTCTCTTACTGCAGTCACCTAGGAGAGGACAAGCTTTATGCACTTCCCTTCCCTCTCATTCTGACTGATTAACCACGACCTTGTGTTTAAAATTGCTACTTGGATCAAACCCTTCTGAAGGCCTGGCTCATCTATAAAGCGCCAAGGTTAATCTTCAACAGATTCCATTACAGTCCCTACAGCTATTCTAGCAATGTTGTTTGAACACGCTTCCACCACAGACCAGGTCTTTTTCCAAGGTGGTGTTAGCTGTCTTGTTATTTTGAGAAAGCAGACTATGTCCTTTCTTCATCCCCCAAACACAACCCTTCCCATCGTGGACAGTATGGAACACAACACAGGCTTTGCCCACTCCAAGAAGAAGGGGTATAAACACAGCGGTACAGTCACTAAGCACAGTGACAAACGGGCTTCCTTTTGCTGGTGACAAGCTCAAGTCATCCTTGTCCACCATTATTTCACTAAGCAGCCAAAAGCCATTTGCACAGGAGAGGTGATGAGTTAGCACATGATCGTAAGTAGTTGCCAAAATAGTTCTCTGTTAGCCAGCATTTAAGCAGACTTGCTTGGCTACCAGACAGCACAATAAAATACTTTCAACCATCACCTTTCTGCTTCTGAACACCAAGCTCAAGAATAAAATAGTATTCTAGCACTGAGGCCAGTCAGAGTCAAGACCTTTTTTCCAAACAGAAGCAAGCAGGCATAGCCTCAGAGGTCAGTCCCTAGGGCTCCAAAACAACTGTTAGCCACTCTCATCATGACACGAAGAACTTTGCAAGAAACAACCAGCTAAGTTTGCACCTACTAGGCAATTTACATTTAACCCAGTAGAGAAAGTCTTGGCTAGCTGCAGAACATCTCCAGAAAAGCGTCTTTGCAATAGCTTTAAAAAAATATATTAAATTAATATTTAATATTTTAGCAACCTAACAGTAATCTGTGCTAAAATATTTAAATTTTTTCTTTAATTTTCCCTAGCACCAGATCAGTCTAACTATTTCTGCTATCTCAGGCATGTTAAATCCAGTAAACATGCTAAGTCATGAAAACAGCTCTGTAAACTCTCCTTCCTGGCCCATACTTACGCATCAATACACAAAAAGCACACAGGAAAAGCATCCTTGAAAATATCTACATTGTGTCGCTAACAGTGATGGAAAGGAACTGTCACATACAGGTTCTGAATATACTGCATATCTGCACTGTATGAGGGTGTATATTGTATTGGCACAATTCAGCATGATGGAAGTTAACAAAACAGTTTTGTACATAATGCTACAAAACATGCTATATAAGCAGAATGACTTCTGGACGTCTAACAAACCATACCATAAATTTACATAAAAGTAGTGACAGTGGTTAGGGAACACAGTTTTTATTCCTAGCTAGCACAGATGTGCTGACATATGTAAACAGCATAGGTAAAATTCAGTAGCAGACAGGCTAGCTCTGGAGAATCCTGCTGTGATGAAATAAGCACTAAAGATTCTGCCCAGCCTAGACTTATCAGCTGTCTGCTCCACCTTCCTCCAGAATTATCAACTGCTACAATAGACTTAAACAAATCAAACATATGGTCACTCCACAGCCATCTCAGCATGAAATCCACCAGATGATAAAAAGGTACAACCCCTGACCACTGTCCCAATCTGTTGATACAGATTTTTTTTTTTTTAATGGGTAATTACACAACAAAAACTCCACCCTGCCAGCATAGCAGTTTGCTAATCGGAATGGTTTACAAATTGTATAAAACACCACAGTGTTACTTCCAAATCTCATTTTCCAGCTGGTTTAGTCTACAGGAGTTATTCTGGGTAAGAAAAAGGACTTCCCGCTCCTAAACGTTTTCTCTTCACCCACACCTAAGAAAGGCAAAGATGAGGACTTCACAGCTACTGAATGATGCCTATAACTAGCTCTCCAGGGAGCAAATCACTGTCAGTCATCCCTAAAGAAAGGGGATACTTAGTCTTCATTCACCCCCCCAAAGATCAACAGCGCATAACACAGCTTCTTTAAAGCTGAGTAGCAAATAAAACCAAAATAAAAACAGCTTCAGGAGGATTTAACACTGGGGACTCCGTTTCTTCATTGACTGGGTCAGAACAGCGAAGGTTCAAAAATTTTGCTGTTTCACCAGAAAGGACTAGTGCTAGATGAGCACAACCAGGGGTGCAGCTCTTCAGTCTTAAGCCCTACATCCAGGAGCACCCAGGACAAGATGCAAGACACGGCTCCGCAGCTCAGAGGACCAGCCATGCTGTGAAGGCAGCCCACTCAATGACACAAAGAGATGAAATTTCTACCATGCACTCCCTGTGCAGTGCCAAAGGTTAATATTCAGATGGCAGGTTCAGTTTCAAAGACATGTACCTCTGAATTGAATTTGGGTTCAGAAGGCTAGTACTGAGCTCTATGTGCTTCTGAATCCTGGGGTAACTCTTGCTCACTAAACACTGGTATTTGTATGAATAAAAATGAAGGGATTTAACAAATCTTGTTCCTGCACACAGTTGTCAAAAAAATCTGACCTTTAGAACAAGAAAAAGAGGGAGGATTTAAAGGTTTAAAGAGGAGGCAGTGGCTGCCTGATGTATAACAAACCTCTGAAAAATTATGAAGCAGTGAAAATCCCCTACAGGTCCCAACAAAATGTGTCCAATTTGCATTCCTGCAAGCCTTCCATACACACCACTCTTTGCCTGTGTGTACACAGGCAAATAAATCCCTAGGAATAATACAACTGGGACCTGAATCTGATCTCTGATATATTATTGCTCCAGAGCTCCATTCCAACCTTCACAAACGGCTTTTTTTTGTTCCAGATAACTAAATCAAAGCAGTCCTGATAAGCTTTCAAAGCAGGGAATGTGAGGAATGGTTTAATGAATGTTACAACTCAACCTATTACAGACTACAGAGCATTACAGAAGACAACGAGAGAAAAAAAAGCACATATGACACTCATGTCTGGAAGTCTCATAAATTCAAATCCAGAAGCACCTGCCTTTCTAAGTCCCTTTATATTAAGCCCAACAAAAACTCAGTGCTAACTGTGCAAAGGGGCACAAAGAATGGGAAGTGAGAAGAACTATGTTTGACAAATATTGAATTCCTATTGAAATGTTATATTAGTTGTAAGTTTGACATAGAAAGATAAGACTCTTAATAGGCTTACATGGGAACAGAGCAGCAAAAAAACCCGAAAGACCAAAAACCAAAACACAGAAAGTAACACCAAAAGAGAAAAAGGGAACATAAGTCATGGAAGACAAGGCTAAAAAATTTTGGAAAAGCATGCTCTTTTTGCAAAGGAGCTTCTGTGGCATTTACATTGGCCCTAAGTGCTGTTTGTGCACTACAAGAAACTCAGGCAGCTTCTTCATGTATAAAACTTCACCTATGCATACACAGGGTACACTTGAAAGGCCTGTGCCCTGGTCCCAAGCTCTGCCCTGTTTTCATTGCTTTGTCTGTCTCTAAGCATGAAATTATTCTTCTCCCAAAACCAAAAATAAGGTTGCAGCATAAATATTTCACAACAGCCTGCTGTAGTTAATAAAGTTCTGTGCAGCTTACGATTGTGTGCTTGGACTGAAAGATTAAGTTAAGCTAATACTTAAGGTGATTTTCATAAAGTGAAATTTCAGCTCAGAACACAGCAGAGACTAAAGTACCTCATGAAGGCAATGATCAATTCCCTTCCCATATATCTTACCACCTAGAAGGTGTTCATGAGGAGGTCCAGAACAAAGTAATTATGCTCCCATTTAGATACCATATACCTACATGTTCCAGTTTTATCATCATCTTATTATGTGCATTCTTGTCCCAGAATTAGTAGTTAAAACAGTAAAAGTTTAAAGGTTTCAAATGAAACAACTATCTTCATACAATTAAACAATGGATATTATCAGAACATGTTGGCAACTCAGCATTTACTGTCATAAATAAGGCTTAAATACCATAAGCTTTCAGTATTACCTAGACAGTTGCAACTGAATTGTAGAATGCAGAATAGTTATACTTAAGAGAGATTAAATGCTTCCTATTTACATGACAACACCTAGCAACACAGGTGGGTCAGAGTTACAAGTAATTCTACAGCCATCCTGGATAAATCCTCATGCAGACACACCCAGAGCAAAGCCATTCTTATCATGGAACAGTGGTCCTAGAAGAAATACCTGCAGAAGAAGCTCCTATAGAAGAGTTTTAAGTATTCTAGTCACTTTCCTCAAAGCAGCAGGTCCAAAACCTTCTGTAACTATTCCAGAATCGCAGTCTCTTTGCAGTTTTCTGGTTTTTACTTATTTCTGAATCTTTCCCTCTTTCCTTCCAATTTCACCTTGTACAAATTATATACCAGTATTCTTCCTGCTTCACATCTAATCAACATTTGATTTCCTTGCAGTGGTGCAGGGCACTCCACGCAAGAAGCATGTAATGACTAGCAGTAAGCAACAGAAATGTGTACATTTTCTACTTCTTTATTTAGTCATCTTCTTATTAACACATCAAAGAAAATGCATTGCTTGTCCTGGACTACATATACTTGGGCTTTCTGTTTCACAGAATCATAGAATATTCTGAGTTGGAAAGAACCCACAGGGATCATGAAGTCCAACTCCTGGCCCTGCAGAGGTCAGCACGAAGAATCACACCGTGTTGCTGAGAACATTGTGCAAATGCTTCTTGAACTCTGTCAGGCTTGGTGCTGTGACCACTGCCCTGGAGAGCCTGTTCCAGTGCCCAGCCACCCTCTGGGTAAAGAGCCTTTTTCTAATATCCAACCTAAACCTCCCCTGACACAACTTCAGGCCATTCCCTTGGGTCTTGTCACTGGTCACCACAAGAAAGTTGTAGACTGCAATGAGGTCTCCCCTCAGTCTCTCCTCCAGCCTGAACAGACCAAGTGAACTCAGCCACTCCTCATACGGCTTCCCCTCAAGACCCTTCACCATCTTTGTTGCCCTCCTTTGGACGCTCTCTAAGAGCTTAATATCTTTCCTATATTGCAGTGCCCAAAACTGCACACAATATTCAAGGTGAGGCCGCCCCAGTGCAGAGCAGAGCAGGACAATCCCTCCCTCGACCAGCTGGTGATGCTTTGCCTGATGCCCCCTGGGTCAGGCTTGTCCCTCCTGGCTGCCAGGGCACTGCTGGCTTATATTCAACTTGCCCTCAACCAGAACCCCCAGCTCCTTTTCCACAGCACTGCTTTCCAGCATCTCATTCCCTAGTCTGTAGGCACATTCAGGGTTTCCCTGGTCATCTCTTGATGTTCAGAAACATTAAGTGTTTGTGGAAAATACTAATACACCAATACCCTATTTCTCATGCTTATTGAAACTAACACCTCTCTCATATACCTCCCAGTACTATTTCATATTTCATTGCACACAATACCTTAAAATTTCAAAGCCTTTTACAAATAATTACCTTGTGCTTTGGTCCTTCTAGATTTCTTTCAAATTTACATAACTGCAATTCTTTTTAATGCAACAGTCTGATTTTTTTTAATACACTTTTAATGCACTGTAGACAATTTCGGCTTCTTGCCTATAGTTCAGAGCAGAACTCTGCCATTTTAAACCAAAATATAAACGTCAGGGGAAGAAACAACATCCTTTTATTAAGTGCTGGTAGACACATAAGCAAAGATAATATATTCTGAACATATGCTATGCTTAAGTTTCTGTTGCTAGATACCTGATTAAAAAGTCATTTGTTGCCATACATATTGACAGCTGATGGACAGAAAAACAAACAACAATGTACTGGTACCAGATGATCACACAACACAGATGTCCTTTGACATGAAATTTCACCTCTAATTGAAGTTATAGCCCTTTCAGTTTTATTCCAGGGTGAGACATACAAAGGAAAAATAAAATGGAATAGAGAACTGGATTGAAAGGGCACTGAGGAACAGCATCTGAGCTGCCTGAAGAGAAACAGAAACTTCTAAGGGACAGACTTCAAATCTCAATTTCTGGAAGCTGGAACACCTGGAATAAGAGGCATTCATGCAGGCAACAGTAAGATAAACAAAAATGATTTTTTTTTTAATGTACTGGTTCCTCTCCTTAAGTTTCCATTGCAAAAGGCCTAGGCAAGCCAGGTATGCCATGTAACATAACTAGTGAATGGCAACAAGTCTTGAGTTGGCACTGTGAATGTGAAACTATGAGGTTTTATCCCTGCCTACATCATGACACACAGTATTTGGACACAGTACCATCAGAAGAAATAATGAAGTAATCTTGAGGGCTTACAAATATTTTTGAAGGACACTGTACACTGATGAAACAGTTTAGTTAGTCAAGCAGGTTTTACTCAGAAAGCACAGAATCCCACCTCTTATCCTACTGCTTGGAACAACAAAGTTTTTGGACAACTCTAGTCTGAATCCGTAGCATCCTCCAGCAAACCACGAATTTTTTTCCTAAACGCCAAAGAAAACTCCAACATCAGTTAAGCTCTTCAGACATCCAAGGATCAAAATTGAAGTTTACACTATGGAAGTTTGTGAGACAGTTTTTGGAACAGACTTCTTGCTCGGTGAAAATGTTAGCATTCATATAACACTTTTAAAAACTACAGTTATTTACCCCCAGTGCCCTTGGTCACAGATTCTCTGCCTCCACATTCGTGTGGTATGCTGTGCACCTGTTGGCTGCTCACCCCACCCCAGACAGTCACATCACAGGGCAGCAGGCTGAGAGCTCACTGCAGTGTGAAGCAGTGTGTAACCCCTCAGGACAAGCAACAGAATCAGTAACCAGCCACAGGCATCTACCATGCACAGAATTGTCAGGGTTTCCATCTTCCATAAATTCTTGAGCAAGCAGAAGAAAACAGCTCACTGCATTAAGAATATGCTGCAAATGGTACAGACTCCAATCTGTGATCATCTCCAACTTCTCTTGATAAACTTCAAACAGGCCTGTATTTTACTGCTACATTTTCTACTGCTTGCATCTGTCAAGATTTTGTCATTGTCCATGATTACGCCTTTATGTATAAAATACAGCCTATGCCCTTTTATGCTTGCATAGACTTCTGTAGGCCACTCTCTAATGCAGCTGGTTCAATTTTCTCCACAAACAGTAGAATTTGTGTTGAGACTTGAATCAATATCACAATACTTCAAGAAGCTTTATGACTTTGCCAATCAGCTTTTACTGGAGCAAAGCCTTGTGATTGGCTTTTTCTATCCCTGCTCATCATCTACATATCAGCTGCCAATAAAGACAAGAATTTTAGAACATGGGGCTATCAGCCCACTTTCAAGGACAGGGTTGGTGTTTTTTTGTTTGCTTTCTGGAACCATATGGGCTAGAAACAATTTTGCACCTAACCAAAAGTCAGGTTCTGAAACTCTAGGAGTTACTTTTCACATTTGATGTCCCTACCTCTTTTCAAAGAGAGTTTAAACGAAAACAAAGTGTGTGTCACTACTGTTTAAACAGCATAGGAAATACTGGTATCAGTTCTTTATAGCTGCTCCTACTGATTTTATTTCTGGTGACACTCCCACCATAGGAGTGTATGACAACAGAAAACAGCAAGTATGTCAGAGCCTGCTGTTACCTTAGTTATGTTAAAGAAATAGGTATGTCTCAGAAATATAGGAAATCGTTATTCAGACAACAGACAGACAGCACTTCCTTTCCCAGAACAATCTGTCTCCTGCCCTGACAACCCATTCCTGCTATATTTACCAGACCAAATTTTGCCAGTGATATATTTCCAGATGCACTTGAGCCACATGTCCCTGTCAGTCAGACCAAGCACAGAGGAATCTGAGCAGAGAACAGCTCCTAGAAATCACTAGATGTTAATGCATGCTTCCTCTCTTGCTTGCCTGTAGAGTTAAAGGAGACAAAATGGGTAAAGCATTATTCCTGGTTTATTTTAGAAGCAGGGACAAGAGGTGCTTCATTTGATACAGCTATTTACTTCATCTGCTTTCTTTGTGGCTGACAGAGACACCTGAACAGTAAAAAAAAAAATAAAATTAAAAAATGTGAAACATGAAGTTAAAAATAACTACTGTTTCAACCAATTAATAGAGGGTATCTAGCAAGAAATTGTAAGACTCTCTAAAAAATTCTCAGTGCTAAATAAGAAGCTTACTGCTCTAATCTGCCATGGGAGAGCCAATTCCTCATCCAGAAAAAAACCCAACTGGGCCATCTTTGCTGGAGAAAAGCAACACACATCAATTCTAGATTTCAGATAGTTCAATTTAAGAATGCTGATCAGCTAAAATTATTTGAGTTGAGGAGCAATAAGAACAGGATCTAATGAATGATCTGAGCTAAACTACTATTTTAAGTTCTATTCTATTTTACCATATACTTCTGACCTCACACTATCTCTTTCAAACTTAACTACACAGCTAGATTCATTCATGTTCATAATTTTACAAAACACTTAACACATGACTTCTGATCATTATCTTGGCTCTTGCTGAACTTCTCCCTGAGATCCTTTGAGCAAAGGAACAAATAAAGTCTTTCCCACCCCCACTTCCATATTGTTAAAAGATGCTCTTCACAGCTCCTATATCGATATCGCTACGACCCTGAAGTGCATTTTTTGAGATTACGGCAATGGGGTAAAAACAAATCAACCCACCCCACCAAAAAAAAAAAAAAAAAAAATCCACCAACTTCCCCCCACAGAACACCAAAGTCACTCTGAGAATCTGATTAGCAAGAAGACTTTGTCATCACATTGGTGGCCACTCAGTGGAACCAAGGTATTTCTCAGTTCTAGGTACTATGAGTCTTCCAGAGAGGGCAATGGGAGCTAAACCAGTGATGCAAGAGAAAGAGGTGAACAGAGGAGCTGAAAGGATTTAAAATTGTAAATATCCTTCCTTTGGCTCCCTCCTCCCCTTTTCTGGAAAGTGCAGACAGGCAGTTTCAACCTTTCCACCGTTTATTTAACTGGCTTAACAGAGGGTCCTAACAGGTCACAAATAAGCTTTTTAAATAAAAAGCACAAGTTGAAATCAACTGTGGATATATCAAAACTCATGGCCAGGCCAATTTTATTATTCAAGGTGGAATTAAAAACCACTGTAGCCTTCTTTTAATAGCAGATTCACATAACAAGACCTCTTCAACCAGCTGGATGCATGTAGAGATTCTTCAGAACAAAAGCACTTTTGACCCATTCTTCTAAAACAAACAGGCAAACACACACCTAGCTTTGTACTCAAAACTAGTATTGCTTAAGCACAAGTACATCCTTCAAAACAGTCTAGATTATTTTCATTACAGCATTAAAACTTTAAAATGTTTTTGCTAGAGAGACTGTTCCTGCTGCCTTAAACCGTGTACAGTTTGCACATTTTCTGGTACCTTTTCCTTTTCAAATCTGCAACATTTTGCAAGTATCTGACCGGCACATCATACAAGAGCCATGGATACAAGCACAGCAAGAAAGAAAATGAGCGCCTTATGGGTAGAATTGAAAGATATTTTAAAAAAACGCTGTCCATGGCTGAGTAGGATCAAGAGAAATGTGGGCAAAATATGAACTGCATTACATGTTACAGTTTATTAGCAGCCTCATACAGCTGCTCAAATTCAGGCATCTAATACAGGGATGTGAACAGCTGGTACCATCACCTGCTGTTACTGCAGAGTGAAACGGAGTGTGTGACCTTCCGCTGCTGCACATGGGTCTCGTGCATGTGAACAAGTACCAGTATGGGCTGAGAAACTCTATAGCATTAGGAACTGACATCCAGAAAGAAACTACAATTTAAAGGCAGATGAATGAGAATGAACCTCACTTTCAGGTTTTTAGTGGATTGTTAATCAAAGTGAAGGGAGAAACTGCAAAATTTAGGTTCACGTTGTCTGTGACACAATGTTTTAATAGTCTATTACTAAACAACCATTAAATTAAGCATTCAAGGATGCCTATGAAGTCTTCCTCTTCCTCATTATTTAATAATATATTTCTTCAGCAATTTGTTTTCTCTAAAGAAAATGCTTTTTCCAATTCTTGAACTACCATTCAGCTACTGTTAAGAGTTTTTCTAATGCTTTCTATATTGTCTCAGTATTTTCATTTCTTCCTCTCCTGTGTTTCTAACACTCTTGGCAAAGCCTTTTCCCCAAGAAAATATCAGGGTTTTTTATTTACCAATCATGCATATTTCTTCCCTTATGTTGTTAATGAAACAGAAGTCTTCATGACGAAAGTATTCGGTTTCCTGTACTACACAAAGAAGTTACATGCTTTCAGAAAATTTTGTTTTTAGAACTTATCTCTTTGCCAAATCAAATTCAGTACTCCTGTTTCAATTAAAAGAGTCTCTTCCTGTTGACCATATTTTAACAGACTGGTAAATATCTGAGCACACATATTTCCTACACCTTGGTGTTCATTATCAACAATGCCATCAAAGCAAAAATTCCCAGGAGTGTGTTCTCCCACTCCCTGTACAATCCTAATCACATCTGAAGTGCTAACTTTGCTGAGACAGAATGTATTTAATAGAGAGAAGCACAGAAGTAAAATTTGACAGTTTGTTAGATTTTAAGTTTGACTGAATATATTTGCACTTCAGATGATAAACTTTTTTTTCAGTAAGAGCTGAGAATGTAAAGAAAAACATGGTGTTTCTGAATGACAAACACTCATTCAGACTGAAGTGAAAGCCAGCTAACGATGTTTCCTCTGTGCTGTCATGACAGTCATCTTCATTATTACAGAACTATTACAGGCCACTGTAAACTGTCTAATCTCACTCTGAAGAACATCCAAGTTGCTAAGTGCAGTTACTAAAGATGCTTACATAAGCAAGCATATTTTACCACTGCCACATGTTTTATTTCTAGAATAAAGCTCCTCCCCTAGGCTATAGCCAGAACTAATGGACCATTCCCTTTCAATATGCTGTGATCAAGGTAACAACCACATCTTTATTTATTTCAACAATTCCTCATATTTACAACTTGCCAATTGAATTATTCAGGCAGTTAATCAGGCAGTAAATGGAATCTAATTCAACAGCCACTTTGCAGACTTCATTACTGTATCAAGAAAAATTACAATTTCATGAAAAGTAACAGGGCACAAAGACACATCTTAATAAAACACTTCCTTCCAGAATCAAGCTAAACATGATCAAAAGTGAAGAGCATTGTTCTGAAGTATCTCATCTCATTTATGTAGCACATGCTTTGAGAATTATTTACAGTCATGCAAGCACTCAGACTCCTGCACCAAAGGCAGTTTACACTTTCTGAAAGACTGGTCTGTTTATAACTTACTGCTTCAGCATGTCTAGGAATATGTTTCAGCTTACTGCTACAAGGATAGAACTGGAAAACAGAACTTCTGAAGGGTTTATATTAGGGTACAGATAGAGTATCAAACAACTGAAGAACTACCGTCACTGAAGAATTTAACATATTCAGCTAACAAGCATGAATGAAGTGCACCCCTTGAGTATTAGTGTAATTGCAATCACAATACAAAATACATTAAAATAAGCTGCTTATCAATCAATTCATTTTAACAGGATAGCTAAAGCCAGTATCACCCCAAACTTTAGTTCTGTTGCATATATGTGCAAGCTCTCATCTAACATACTTTACTTTCACATTTCTACCCATCTCACACAGGGGGTTTTTTGTCATAATGTCTTGCCTATTCCTCAACTCTCACATAACTGTACACTTGCTCTTTCACAACACGTTGAATACAACAAGAGTTTGAACTGGCAAGTTTTAACTTCCCAACTGCACCAGGCAAAAAGCATAGACATACTAATTCAGAAAGTTCAAGATATGAGGAATTTATGTCTATCAATGCCCTTAAACTAAACAAGAAATGTCCAAACATAATTAGCAGTTCAAAGCAAGAGCAGGTTGCTCGATCACTTCCAATGGCATTTCCAAGTCACATGGATACAGTACATCATAAAATACTAATGTAGATCTATCAATGTTCTACAATGACCACTTGACAAATGTTCCCTCTCAACACGGTTTTTATATTTCCTACAATTTTGGGATGACATGTACTGATTCACTGTCCCTAATATGTTTACATATATTTAACCCATGATTTAGCCTTCCTCACTCTAACAAAACCAGATTTCCATTCACTCTCAAAGTTTTTCCCCAGAAAGTATCTGTTGATACAATCAACAGACTCACCCATGACACTTCCACCCACCTCTCTCACCTCAGAATCCATCATATCACAAAACCTCAGACCCTACCTTTAATCCACTGTATTGTAGACTTTATATGTCAAAATTTCTTTTTCTTGTAGCTTTTAAAATTGCTGAAAAGCAAGTTAAAATCATCTCATCTAAAAGATTGCAAGAGTTTTCATAGGACTGTATGAAGTTGTAAGTTTTCTCTCTCTTTCCTGGACAAATCTGATGTCTTATACCATTTTCTAAAGGCAAATTACAAAAGCCAGATCTTGACTATCTATCTGACAATTTTTTAAGAACTTACAGTGAGGAGGTGCATAACATATTGGAAAATTAATTTTTTTTCCTGATTTAAAGAAAAAAAAACCAAACAGAACAACCAAACACAAACTAAAAATAAGCCTTCAGCAATAGCCTATTCTACAATACTCAAGCAGCTAACAAGCTCTTGCAAGTTTACCTCAAATAGGCAAGCCAGCAACTGCACATCCCTCACTATTAACGTTCCCCAACAAATCAATTTGCTATTTCAATAACAATGTTCTCCATTAGTCTGCTACTTCTACACTCACTTTTTAATCCCTGCTGTTCTACCTCTCTTCTTGCTGGCTTTTTTCTTCCACACTAATTACTGAGAGAAGCAGCACTTTATCACAGATCCCTGCACTATTTCTGAAAAAAAAGGACATTTTACCCAATTGCAACTTCTTTCAAACCTCTCCTTGAAACTCACACCTCAGTATAAACCATACGAGGGATCAGCCAATGACAGCCTGTTTGAAGGACAGGTAATCATTAAGAAAAACCCTCAAATGTTTAACAACTTTATATACTTAATGACCTCTCTGTTGCTACCCTCTCAAGCTACAAACTCTTTGAGATGAGGAACACTTCAGTAGGCTTCTTGTGTATGCATGATGAACACTTCTTGGCAGTCCTGTTACCTATTATGCAACTATATAAATATGCACCTGCACTTTCTGACACAAGTTATAGCTTCTTTGAAGTGAATCACCTTTGAGGCACTATTTTTAACAGGTTAGATGGCAGCAGTTCAGTGAGAAGACAGTTAAAAGAAGGAAAAGTAACAGAAGAGCTATATATTTAATAAACTTCTACTAGGATTCAGCAATTTCATGTACACTTCTGCTTGCAGAGGATTTTTATTATAATTCAAATAGTCTTAACATCTCTTAATTAGCCACAATTCCTTTACACTACTCTTGACCAAAACAAAGACATCACCATCAAAAAAAACTTGATATAAAGCCTCCATGACTGACTTAAGAGGAATCTTAGCTTCTACAGAGCATCTGGTACTGCCTTTCCACCAAATCAAACTGCAATTTATTGCCCTCTAATGTATGTACATTAAGCCATTTCCTTTATGGTTCCACTTTACACAGAAGCAGTAACTGAAGGAAATAATGGAGTGCCCAACAAGTGGGAAAGTAATTGCTCAACAAGCGTGGAACAAGAGTCAGTTGCACGCCACACACATGTGGCAGCTCTTCAGAGCCCAGCCCTGCACTGGTAACAGAAGGCTGGTGTTACAGAACAAGCCCACTGTGGGAACTCTTCCAAGCAACAGCCAGGAGTGCTTGTCCATCTAAATCCTTTGGTCCTTAAGGATTAGGGGTCAGGAAACAATTCCTTCCAACAGCACCACCTCCTGCCTGTACCTGCCAGTCATTAGCCATGCACAGAAGGATGACTTTTGGGCTTCAAGCAAAGACTTAAAATTACACTCAAAGAACTGTATTGAAAGGATGCTTAGCTGGTATCACAAGGGTGGTCATGCTGGGCTGCAGAAGGGACTTTAGGAGACATACAGAAATACCTTGTGTGAAGACCACCTTACCGGGCTGATTGGGTTTTTTTGCTCTAGATGTTCCTAGGTTCACCCCACTTCTTTTGAATTTATTCAGTAAGTTTCTTACTCAGAAACACAAAATAAAAGATTAATACAAGAGCTAGAAAGTTATCAAATTAAGGATGCTACACAACCACAGTTGTTACTCCTTTTTGTCTGTTCAGTCCTAAGTCATAAATCTCTCAGCTACAAGCTTCCCCTTCTCATGACTCCCAGTTTCATCCAGTAACCTGTGTTGAAGGGCTCAGCATACAATTCAAGAGAATCAGTCAGAGTGACACCATCCATACCTGCTTCCTCACACACTCTGCATAAATGCTGTCCTGCACACAACAGAAAAGTCTTGAAAAAGGTTGTGCTGCTTGTCTTCATGCATCTATAAGCTTCACAAATACCAGCAATTATTCTTCATCAAGAACATTCTTCCTTTATAAAAAAATGAAATGTTAAATGAAATCATGACAATTCTGGTGTTAGTTTTGGCCTTGAGACGTTCACATCCCAGGTCTCTCAGTGCAGCTACTATTCTTAGAGCACATCAGAGTCACCCCAGGAAAATCACTTAGAAAGTAAAGCACGAAGTTAGCAAGCACCTGTGAAAAGCCTAATTTATAACAACAAGAAAATCTACGCCAAAAATATCAATAGAAACATATTCCCTGAGGAAATTTCAAAGACTTCAGCTGTAAGATGGTAATTTCACTCATTTGATGCTACAATGAGAGTAAAAAGATTAATCTCACTGAAAGAGCATACCTGGAACTACCTGAAGCTTCAAAGCAAAAATACTGCATTGGTTTACATTCTCTGTACACTTGGAAGGATGCCTGCATTCATAAAGACTAGAAACTTGCTTTTAAAATAACAACTTTTACTGTATTGTCTGAACATAACTGGCAAAAATGAAGTCTGAATTCAACCTGCTATCAAAGCATCAAACCAAGGCTGTCACCCTAATCTTCATATTTCTTATAGTACAAAGGTGAGAGAAAATATGAATAGAAATAAATTACCACTTCTGTACACTGTGTCAGGTCATTTGATACAGACTAAAGTTGTATTGACATTCACTACTCAAAATGAGGTTGAGTCAAAGTTATGGAAGAAAACTTAACTCTGTCAATTTCCTAATCTTTCTTAAACCCTTTCCATTCTTCTTAAAAAATTTACAGAGAATGCAAAAAAAGCTAAATGCTAGGCTGAATTGCTTGGTCTTCCAAGATACCAAGTTAACATGTACAGACACCTATTATTTAAAAGAAAAAAATTCCTTTTATTTTTTTTTTAGTTATCACAAGAACAGACATAATCTAGGAGATCAGGGAGTCTTCTGGATCTTTTATAGGAACCTGATATGCAACAGAAAAAAAAGCTTAGGTGATTTTTTTTCATGTCTGGTCTAGATAACATTGCAATCCTTCAATGCAAACAGTGGTAGAAATATCACATTTTAAAGGTTCATCGGTATTTGTTATTTGCTAGTAACTCCAGGCACTTTCTACAGAAACTCAAGATATAAATAATAAATAAAATATGGTATTGCTGTTATCTGCAAAGGGCAAAGTAAGCAGCATTGCAGATCTTTATGTATCACACATCCATACAATTTAATTGCAACACTTCCTTGTAAAAAAACATAAACATGATTTTTTTCTGATTTCTTAACCTGAATAGACCACAATGAACATCTCATATTTTATTCAATAACACTTCAATAGCATTGAGAACAGGCCACACATTTATATTTACTACTGATTTACCATTTCTTAAAACTAGGTATTTCATAAAAAGTTCAGACATTAATCCCAAAATAGGATAAAGTCCCTGCAAATTTTTATATAACTGCCAGATTTTCACAAAAAAATGAGTTTCCAGAGCTCAGACATGAGAAAATGAGTGTGCAATCAAGTCTACATACCAGAAAACTGATGGCTACAGTAACAAATATATTAAGTCAGTACACTGGGCAAAGGTTCTCTTACGGTTACAGTCATTTGACCTTTAGCCAGCTCTTAATGCCCCAGTCAACCCTCTAAAGATGGAGATTTGCAGCAGCTTCTTGTCTGAAATAAGCCATGAAAAGATTCTTCTGAACCCACTGTACAAGCATTCATTTAAAATGTCATGAATGTGCATGAAATCAGAGTGCTTCTAACAGCTTACTTTGCAGCTTCTGTTTAAATGCACTAACTCTGAACCACCAGAGGATAAAAGGACTCAAACCTTCCAGTCTGGCACTCATGGACTTAAAATATACACAAGCACCTCTTCACAGGTGTGTTTACCTAGTTTAAACCTTATTTAAATAGACTCTTGATGCACACACTTTCCACAAACACCTGCTTCTCCCACTGCAGTGATGACTTGTACAAGGCAGTTGTATTCAGTCATGTCTGTCCTAAAGCCATCCTACACACCAGTACACAGTACTTCAGGCACGAAAATCCTGGTTACTGACTCATCCCCCTGGTCAAAGCAAAGCACAAATTCTGCATTGAGAAGAATGACTAAAGAAGTATCTGCTCTTACCTCTACAATATACCAGAATGGTCTGAAGGCTTCAACAGTCACAGAAAGATTTAAGGAAATCCACTACTCACAAAATCACAGAAAAACAGGCTTTTAATTAATTCATATTACTAGTCATTTGTGGTTAAAAAGCATTACCCCGGTGAGCTTGAGAGCATCCTAAGTTGGAACCACTCATGACAGAGACAATGCTCAGTTATCACTGGATGTCAAAAGGAAGCTTCCTTTTGTTGACCTAAATCCATAAAAAAACTGACAAAATGAACAAATATTTCAACATCCAGACACATTTTTCAAGATACTCAGCTCACTTTAAAGAGCAGTCAAATGGAAGTTGTGGTGACAGTGGCCCTAAATCCAAACTCACAATACAGGCTTTTATCAGTTTTAGAATAACCTTTAAATATGTAGCTGTATTTTAATTTTGCATGCATGGACAAAGCTTGATAGTCACTGCTTCCATATGGTCATAACACAGGACAGTGACTTTTGCTTTTTCTAAGCACGAGAAATACAAGACACCACATCAAGCTTACGCTTACAGTGCTTGTCTCAGTATAACAGGCATTCAGCTATTGAATTTATCTTGGATTATCTTATGCATCACCCAAGACAACAGAACCTCCATTTTTCCTTTCTGTTTTTCAGGCAACTACTATCAACAATAACCAAAATATATGCAGGCCATGAAAGTGTAAAAATGGCATCCAATAAACCAAATGATAGTGGATCAGAGCAGATATGCTGTTCATTTTCAAATTATTAAACTCTTTATAAATCTACATAAAATCACCACGGAAATGTAGTTTCTGTTAGAATTTGAAAGAGAAACTTCATTCCATATAACTTAGGTCCAAGGCCCTTAGCTAGGTATGCTGAACAGTAGAACTGCAGTTACTCTTACCATAATCATGGGGTTTTTTGTGCTGATCTTCTCTAGATGCTTCCTCTGAGAATTGATTTAGACCAATGGAATGGGATACCGCTACTTAGTTGCAGGCAAGCTTTTACTCTTTTGGTAATCAAACAAAACACAGTATGTAATTTAGTTACTCTTGAGGTGCAACACTTTGAAACAGGAATCTTTAGCTGCTGGGGGCATACAGTGCATCTTTATACCCTTGACCAGGGTATTTCAGCATCACAGTCATGACAGAGTTAATACCCACTAGCTCAGAGGAGAACAAAAGGTACTCCACTGCAACATGCCTAACATTTACATTGCCTCTCTTTGCTCATTAAACAGGTTTTGGTTAAATAATGAACAAACTGTATTACAGACTCCGATGAGAATTCCAAAATTATAAATCAACTGGTAAAGCCCAGAGGAGAATGAAGGGAGTGGGAGGGAAGGAAGGATAATATTGACTAATATAAAGGGCGCAGCTTGACAGTGGATATTCCTGCCACACCTGATCAAACATGCTCCATGGGGGAGGGGAAGGGAGGGAGAGAGCAAGAGGGGAGATGGGACAAGGCAGCCTGAAATTTGCATCCGGAACAGATTAAAATGGGTTCTTGGGGGATTGAGAAAATACATAATATATATTACTATAAATGCAAAATTGTACTAAAAGCTAACTCAAATGTCAAAGATTACAGCTTGAATAAATTTAAATATAAAAGCAACGCGTTTCCATGAGCTAATGAAAGAGACATGAAAGGAAGGTCTAAGAGAAAAGAAAAACAAAAAAAAAACTACATCAAAAACCCCTAAGCTTGGACTTTTCATTGCCTGGAAGATGAGGCAGGAGACCCTCTACGGTTCAAAGTACTGCTTGGTAACAAGTCCATGTCTAAAACTGAAAAAAATGGAGCACAGCAATGATGTCCTATCTCAAGATACTAGTTGGTAAATAGCAGTCACTGAATCTGAAATTACCTGTTTAAAAGAATCCCATGTAGTCAAAACAACATGCTATCACCCCCATATATAGGCAATTATTATCTCAGCAGAAACCACAATTACATGATGACTAATGCTGAAAGGGAGTCTCTGAATCTCTCAGTACATTAAAATTTGTTTTTTCTAACATGAGCATATAGTGAACTTGCATTTTTCCCCAACAAGTCAACAGCACATTGTATCTAGCTGCTCTAGATAAATGGCCTGACATTTACTTGTACTGCATATATTTGAGCATCCTGACATTCCCTGCTCTTGATGATGAGGAGAGATATCTGCAATAATGGCAAAGAACTTCAGGAGTCTAATTTTAAAGAAAATTTTACCTCATAGAAGGGCGAAAAGGAAAATCTCCTGCCAAAACACTTTTGGTACTGCATGCCTCTCTTATAGAAGATGAGTGAGCTAACAAAAAACCCCACAAATTTAGATTGTCAGACTAGGTACAAGCATAACATCCAGAAGAAAGATACTATCCAGATATGCAAACTGTGCAGGAGTTTTCTAGGATGTCATGACCTGACAGAAAAGTCCTGCTCACAACCAAGGGAAGTTCACCCGGCAAAGAAAAGTAAAGCATTACATTTACAGGCAGCCACAAAATAAGGAGGAATAAGGGCTCAGAACCGGTACACGTCCTCAGCACCTGGAAGCAGCACTACTGTACTTCTAGAGAGCACACCTTTTATGGGATTCCAGGCTCAGCACTGACACAAGAATGAGCAAGCTTTACAAATAGAAACACAAAAAGTCCACCTCAAACACAGGTTGAGTGCAGTTCTGAACACCCATTGTAATAAAGGGACCAGAAATAAAGCTTACTTTCAAATACTACAATCAGTAAGACAAATTCTGGGAAGAACCAGCAGAATGCCACATGGAGCTCAGGACGAGCCTCACTCCCAGACTCTCAACATTTAATTATGTCACACTTAAACAATCACTCCAGGAACCAAAAACACAGAAAATGTGGGGGGAAGGGGGGAAAGATGGGTTGTGAGAAAAAAAATGGTCAGAATACACAACACAGTCTTGGGTTCTATTTATGTAATAAATATAGATTTCCAGTTTCTTTCAGTGCAGGTGATCATAATGTCAGTTCTTCACTTAAGAGATCCAAATAGAAAGCAAAGTCTGTGCTTCACTTATTAGTGATAACATGAAGAAAACCAACAAGGCAAAGAACGTGAGGAAAAAACAAAAGGAATGCTACTTTCGAAGCAAATTTTTCCCATCATTCACAGTTCAGAAAGCATAAACAAAGCACAAAAAAGCTATGCATGATAATACACTACATTTCGTATGTTACTACAAGTTTCAGTATATTGAAGAAACATGCATGTTTATATAAAAATATGTGTGTGTACACACACAAGTATATATATGGTCTCATATATATGTATCTCTATATAGACAGCAGTGGTAGCAGTAGTATTTATGTGTTAGTTTACATTGGTATTATTTGTCTAGAAGTATATACATATTTCCTCTTTTCTTGTTATTCAATTAATGACCTCTGGATAGTAAGACAAATAAGTACACCTGTACATTTACTTGAATATATCCTAGCAGGTGCACATACCTGCTGATTTCTGTATAAGCTTACCTGTTATATTATTCAGCACTTCTTTTAAGTTGCTAAAGCTATGTAGCAGGGGATCCCTTTCTTCATCCTATAGATTATACATAGGAAGTAATTAATGAGGCAAACATATTCCTGAAGACAAATCTTTATAATGGGTCTGTTAAAGACCTCACCGTCATATTCACAGAAGTACTGTGGTTTGAGTTGATCACTGTCAGCCCGTTTACACCATTAAAACCAAGGAAAGCACTTTTATTTTCCTCCTAGTGCTCCCCAGTATCATACAGCTCAAATGTCAAACTCTAGGTCCAGGACTGAGCATTCTGGTTTGGGTTTATTTTCCTTAGAAGTATTTCTGATTAGCCTTCTGCTGTTCAATAAATTTCACAGCAAATCTAACTCATACCATATTGAAATGGCTCATCTGGATTTGCTATAATGTTAATCTATGCAGATTGTAATGGGAGCAGCAACACAATGACATTTGGTGCCATTAAAATAACTTGAAGGACGTATCACAGTGCAATATTTATATGAATTAGCTGCATCCTTTAGCCTTAGTCTATCTTTATGATATTAAAATGAGGAGGAGCAGCAGTTTCTCCAAGCTGTGTACAGCCGCACCCATACCTTCAACGGGAAGGCAGAAAAAGAGCCCTGCCCTTTGACAAACTGAAACCACTTGTGCTGGATGACAGCCATCGGTTACTCATGTGACATTCTGAAGTGCACCACAAGCACACATTTGCACTGTGGCAGCCATAAACTGACCAATGCATCGTTAGACCTGGAAACACTGTATTAATGGCTTTTATCAAAGCAGGTTTGAATCTATTAACAGGTTTTGGTCAGGAATTTAGCTAGCAGCAACAACAGAGCTGAAAAAAGATAGTATGCCATATGAAGAATTAAAAAATAACCTATACATAATGACCTCCCCAGTTTTTGCTTCATGGCTTTCATGATGAGGTCTCCTCTAAGAAGGTACAAAAGATATATAAAAACATTGTGCTAAATTAAATAAAAACATATATATTTAAATTCTCTGACATACCAGGCAATAAAAGTCTGAATGAGATGATTCTCATGTGGAATACAATGCAGGTTTTTCTTATTTACAGGGTAAAAAGGTAGATTTCCAGCTTTGTAGCTATTACAGTTGCTGGCACATGAGAAGTCAAAAACAATGTAGAAAGTTATTCCTACTTTACTTACAAAAGTACTACAACTACAAAAAGTACTAGAGCGACAAAAAATTGAGGTACTTTTCTAAAACCAGATGGTTTCTGCCACAGGTTGCCACAGGTAGCAAAAATTGAAGGTAACTTACCAGATGTGTGTGAGTGCTCCATCGGGCATTACGCTTTATGGCTCCCACCACTGCGTTGATTTCACCTTGTACAATGTAAATGTTCTTATCCACCATCCTGACAATCCTGAAAATAAAGGTAATTCAAATTAATCTCCTACCCCTCAGAATCATCGTCTTCTGTAGATGAAACATCAAGTTGGCTCTAGTCAAGAGGAGGCCTTCAACGATGCAAGACACTCTCAAATCTTTGTTTTGTGCATACACAAAATACAAGTTATTACATACAACAAATACAGTTATTTCATCAAAAAGAAGACAAGACACTTTTCCATAGCGTGTTTTCAAGACCATGAGAGCAGACAGTTAGTTATAACAGGACATTGTGATGCTAGAGACAACTCTGTCAAGGCACATTCCTCATTTTTTTCCAGTTCATGTAAGTTCACAGAAAGATAAAGTGTTGGGGTCCCAGGACAGACATCCATGACAATGCAATAACATGCGCATCTCCAGCACTTTGGCAAAGTCCCGCAGTTCCACACGGAACACAAAGCCAACCTTGTGCTCTGTTAAATAAGCATCAGTGGCTTGAATAAGCTGGCCAGAGCAAAACTCTTTGGGACTTAAAACATTGACAGAATAAAGTAATTTATAACAGATGTTGATTTCACACTTGCTTTGCAAAAAAAAAGCTTTCAAGGAAGCAGGCAAGTAAAAAAGACATGGGTAAGACCCCACAAAGAAATGAGAAAAACTGGAGACAAAACTGGATGGAACACATGGAGAGAAAGCTGAAGGCAGAAATCTATTCGCCTGTAGTCTGAGGTCTTGCAGGGAAAAAACTGATGTACCCAGAGAGAGTCAGAAGAGGCGGAAAACAGTTAAAAGCAAGAAATATTTATAATGGTCTGAGAAAAAGAAACAAAGAGTGAATTACTATGGGTCTGTTCTCTCTATACTAGCTACAGTCCAGATAGAGTCAAGCATAAAGAAAAGAATAAGAATGGAAGGGAATAATAAACAGAAACAACTGTTTATAAAGGACTTACAAAGAGGCCAGAGACTCAGATGATACCATGTCTGCAAGTAAGAATGATTTAGTGAAATGGCAGCCAAGTAATGATACTTTTTCAGAACAATGAAAGGAAAATGAGGACTCCAGCTTAAAATCACAACAGGTCATCCATAGGGAAGCAAAAGGCTGAAAACAGATGAAACATTGACCATAACAGTTCAAATCAGACAGGGTCATTTAAAAGACTCAGCTGGGGAGGGGAAGAAGGGTGTAAAAAAACAGAGAATATGAGGATTTTTGCCCATGCAGCAAAAGCAAAGCTGGAAGGAAATGATTTTGGTGCATTACTCAAGACCTCAAAAAGACCACCACAGAAATTTCAGAACATACATCCTTGCTCTGTCAGGTTTCATGTTAGTTAACATGTCTGAATTATCAACAATGCTTCAAATACACAAATATCTTCTGAAAGAGACAAATTTGTTTCAGGACTCCATAAATAACAGAAAGAAAGCAAAGTATTACAAAATGATACCTTATCAAGGTGTCAAGGATTGATACCTTATCAAGGGATGACACCAGATTTCTTACTTTGTTTTTTCACGTGTTGGCAACAGAATGAATCATCTTATGGCAAAATTGTTTCTAACTTCATTAGATTAATTATCCATAATGGTATTCCCCGGTGTAAAGACAAAAACATTTTACAATATAGGAATAGTCATAACAGACGAATCAGTAGTCTATCTCATTCACTAAAGGATGGTTCAGAAAAATAAACAAATAGCTCTCCCAAGCAATTTGCTTGTGCCCTGAAGAACAAAGGTTTATATTCTTTCTCTACAGCTGTATATAACAGAGCCACCAATATTCTTCCTTCTCATGTGTCTAATGCTTAAGAGATATTCCTGCCCTCAACAGTAAATTATCCCATACATTATTCATATGATTCAAATTAATTAAAATACATTGATCACAATTTTTTCTACGCCACCTTGTTGTCTTTGCCTTAGTACACGGCATTAATGGCAGATTTCTCCTCCATGAAAAATTCCTCAGTTATTTATTTCTTCTTTCAGTAATTTCAGTATTTTCTATATTTCTACACAGGCAGTTTCAGGAATCAAAACTCCAGTCCACAGCACTTTTGAGGAAATACCTTATACTATCAAATTTGTCAAACCTAAGTTTTTCCTGTCTTCACTGTTACAAAACAGTACTGAGTGTGTAAATTGTGCAGCGCTGTTCCAGGCCTTTAGCAGTGACATGGAAACATGATTTTGAAAAGGATGTAAATAACCAGACAGAGGCATTACATACTTCGCACATACATAGATACTCAATAGTTCTGACAACATTTCAAGTGATGCCAAAACTTAAATGCTGTTCTGCATACTACATACTGCTTGTAGGGCTCCTACATCTCCTCTACTTTTAACATAAAAGAATCAAGATGGAAAAAGCTGTTAAACTCAGTCCTTCCTAAATGCAGGAGACTTAAAATGCCCAGCTAACTCCAAGCAGCAATGTATGAAAAAGATAAACACAAACCTACAACACAAACCTTTTCCTTTTAACCTGCTGGGAAACTGAATGTCCTGATCCTTTCAAGCAAGGGTGCAAGAACTTGGCAGGGCTCTCCTGACATATGAAAACCCTGCAAAACTTCAGGGGGTATTTTTGCACTTAATGTCCTTTCATCGCTAACTACCTGAGAAGACTTGGTGAGAACGCACTCCTTTCCTCACTGCCCATTCCATTAAATGTAACTTTATTCAAAAGTACAAGAATTCACTTTACACACACCAACAAACTCATTGGACCGGTGCAACCAAACTAACCTATTGTGCTGGGGATGCAAATTCACTCTCAGTCTCTGAACATCAGACATACAGCCCACTTCACCACCAACACTGGGTAGAGATGGGAGGCAATATTGCTTTATATTTAAACTTTCAGTTCACCAAGCAATAGCACACACATTCCAAAGTAAAGCACAGCCAAATACTCTCACTCACGCAAAGGACCTTTGCAACTGTGTGCTGGAGAAGGAAACAGAAAATAACTACAGAGTGGGCAGGAAAGCCAGTCAACTGTTTTCAGAGAGATGCACCTTGAAAGCTAAGCCCACCAAAAGCACTGTCTATTGCTGCAAAACTGTAAAAGTTTCTTTCAAGTAATGGATAAAGCTTCACTAAACTCTATGCTTCCCGAAGTTCTACCCCTTTTAAACCACTAGATAATTTTTGCACGTGTTCCTTCAACTGTATCTTTACCACAAGCAACAACTGCTCACACTTTAGAGCTTAGTATAAATGCACTATATTGAAAGAAGGTTTAAGATTGAAATTAATGCTCTGAAGTGACACAGAAAAAGTTACATGTGTTACCAGACCAGCACTGAACAATCAGTTGGGTTTAAGAGAGTATGGTAAGAGTCAAGCCAAACCATTAAATGCTTGTTCAACTTACAAAAACAAAAAAATTACTAACATGAATTCAGGCTTAACATTACACAGATATGGTATGAAAAATGGGATATTATACAACTGTTGGTTGGATGGGTAACAGAAGTACTAATACTGAAAATCATTAAAACTTGTAAACAACCTCCCCGGCAAAGGTATAGTTCTGTCACCTCTGATGTCTTCAGATCAAGACCAGAAGCCTTTCTCAAAGCAATCTTTAATGTAACACAAGATAGTGCACTCAGTACAGAAACAAATGGTTGCAGTTCTGTGATCTTGAGTTAGGCAAAAAAAACAGGAAAGGTATCTATTAAATTTCAAATGTTTTTTAGTTCCTTAACCCTTGAGTTAGTCCTACATAAACTCCTGTTTATTTCTCATGATAGGTTCGCGCATTTGCTTGAAGCTGCAGACCAGTCCTCAGGTTGGCTCCTGCACAGAACTTCAGCAGTGAGAACGACAGTTCCAAACCAAGGCAACAAGCTGCCCTGTTGGCACTTACAGTGGGAACACTCTAAGTAGGAAAAGGTCGATGCCTAAGCATGTCATAAAAGAACAAAAGCTCACATTCGTAACCTTCTCAAAACCTTCAGCAATGTTCCATGGACAATAACTATCACTATTCTGAGATTTCTGAAAAAGTATCAGTTGTAAAATCTTCAAATGAAAACATGGACAGGATTTACATCTGAAAATGTTATCTCACATGTGCCCTGAACACTCCACTGCTTAACCTTGGAACATGCTACCCCAAAAGACCCCAACACATAGGAACCCAAATTATTCCTGAGTATTACCATAGGAAGTCTTGGGTAGAGTTTCAGGAAACACTCCCTCTGCTACAGAGAAACATCTGCAATTCTTCTGGAAACAAGCAAGAGTTAGCATCAGAAGTGACAAAGTCTGGCAGACCTCCAACAAGTCACTTCTTCCTATCACTACTAACTTTAGCCTTCAGCTATGACTGACTCAGCAGAACTACTCCAATAAATAACAGTAATGAAAAACAACATAATAACAACATATGCAAGAAAGGTAGTATTTCAAAGTAAGCTTCTGTTGGCCTAAATTTGCAGTTTCTGACAATGCATGAATATCTACACAGCCTCTGACCTAGATTTGGCCACTCAAGTCCTGATAAAATACACGGCTACCAAAACACACAACCACGAATCACAAACAACTCTGCCTATCTCACAGCTAGCTAGGTTACCCAGAAGCCCAGCTGATAAGGAAAAGCCCTTTTCTTCCTTCTAAACTGCATGTGGAAGGTACATGCACGTCTACTGGGAAATTTAACTTACTTGGGTTTTTCATGTAGTAACTACTCTGCATTAAGCATCACAGGCAGCAAAAGTTCAGAGAACTTAAGATGTTACTTCAGAGGTTAGCTCCCAAGGCCTGGGCAAAAGTGATATAAAGCAATAATTTATAGGTATGGAAAGGAACTGTGCAGTCCAGGGGTGCCATAATTCTGGGCAATTAAGATAAACAGCAGCAACAAGGCAAGGGTGGCACATCAGAAAGGGATGTGGGACAAGCTCCTCCACAAGCCTTCACAGTCAGCTGCAACAGTGAGATGGGCCTGGGAATCAAGGAGAGAAAGGCAACTCACATTTATCTGTCAAAACTGCACAGTAAACCCAAAACGTAAGGTTAATGTGGCAAGGGGCATTTTCTTTCAACTACTTCATACTGTTGAGACGAGAAACATGCCACCACCTGAACTCGTAACATACACGTTAAGTGAGCTCTGAGCTTCCCCCGCAGCAGACGAAGGTTCTGATCGTATACAGGGAAACGCCCGTTTCCACCACCTCTAAGCATCCACCCCCCTGGGCGCACGGTGAGCGCAGCCTGGGCAGGTGCAGCGCACACCGGGCACCTCCCTCCGGCCCAGCTCGGAGCCCCGACCCCGCTCCTCCCCGACACCCGCACCCCGCGGCAGTCGTGGCCGGGAGGGCCCGTCCGCCCTCGCCCCGTGGGCACCGTCACGCGTGTCAGCCCCGGCCCGGGGCCGCCACCCCCACCCCATCCCCGCCCGCCCGCGGGACTGCCCCGAGCCCGTCCCCGCCCCCGCCGGCCCCGCACGGCTCCCCCGCCACCCCGTCCTTCCCGTCCGCCCCCGCGCCGCGACAGTATCGCGACAGACGGTCGCTGCCCGGCACTGACCCCCGCATCCAAAATGGCGGCGCCTGCTCCCCGCGGCGGCGGCCGCTTCACATAACCGGGCGGGCTGCGCCGCGGGCGGGAGGGCTCGGCCCCCGCTCTGCCCGCCCTTCCCTCCCTCCCTCCTGGCGGCGGCGGTGGCGGCGAGGCCGCGGAGCGCGGGGTGCCGGGCACGGGCAGGGACACCGGCCCCGCTCCCCCGCACTGACGTGGAAACGGGAGCACCGTGCCCCGCTGCCTGGTTACTGCGCCGACGGACAGCCCGCGCAGCCAATCCGCACGCGGTGCGCCGCGCAGCGCCTCGCGGCGCCCAATGGGGACACGGCCTGGGACCGGAGGGGGCGGGCCCTGCGGTGACAGCGGCAGCGAGCCAATGAGAGGAGGCAGGGTAGAGCCGGAGGGCGCGCTGGCCAATCGCGGCGCGGTGCGGCGCCGCAGCCGCGCCCGGGCCGGCGCAGACAGGGCGGCCGGGCGGAAGGCGGGTGCCCGCGCGAAGCACTGTGGGCCGGGCCGCCCCCGGCGGGGAGCGGGGCCGGGGCCGGGGCAGCGGCCGGGTCAGCGGCGCGTCTCCGCCGTTCTGTGCGAGTATCTCCCAGGGTGCTCTACAGCCTCTTCAGCTCCTTCTCTGGAGCGCTCTGGAAGGCAGGGCCCTGCGGGCGTTTTTTTCCCTCCTGGCCACCTCCCTGTGTCACAGTTCTGCTGCTCCTGCGCTGGAACAGCTCACCCAGACCAGGCCCCGAGGGAGCAGGCAGGAGAATTTCAAAGGACGAAGCAAAACGCGCGGCTGTTAGAACTCGCGTGAGAGCACCCATGGGAGCACACCCAGCCTCTCCCCTCTCCGCAGCCCTGCTCTCCAGTAACTCAGACCCGGACACAGCTGATGCTTTGCTCAGGTTGGGCTACAAGCCCTGTGCTGTGGCCTCAGTTCATGCAGCCCAGTGAGCCTGGCAGACAGGGACCACAGCGGAGTTAAACTGCTCTGTGAAGGCACTTAATTGGCCTGCTCTTTGCAACAAGAGCAATCACAGCTTTGCAGCCATACAGCATCTGGCAGAATGAATTCTTGGTGCTGCTCTGACTTTCCCAGCCACTGTGTCTATGCCCCAAAGTCAATGCCATGCACTTTAGTGGCACTAATTTGCAGGGGTCACTCTGCTTGTTCAAGTCTCTGCCCATTGAACTTTGACAGAGGACAGAAGGTCCTTGCAGTTCCCTAACAGTTTTATAGCTCTGGCATCTTCAGCCAGGTCAGCTTAGGGATTGGCTGTGCCAGGTGTTAGAGTGGTCAAAGCAACAGCTACCCCAAAATCTTACACTCTGTAGGGAAACCACAAATCATTGGAGACAAGGGAAAGGTGAAAGGATCAAAAACTATTAATTCGCTCTCCTAATCACAACTTCATCTGCTGCAGTGTGACTGAAAGAGGAAAGTTCTCAGACAAAGGCCCAAGGGAATGTCCAACAGGACTCTTGCCTGGCCAGCCAAACCCAAATATGAGGCTGACTCCAATGCCACCCTAAAAGATGGTCAGATACCATCATAGCTGCCCAAATACTACCTGATCGAGATTCTATGTGTTTTAGACTGAAACTGCCTTTATCTCCCAACTCTGACACCTGAACGCCTGGGGAACTTGTTCAGCTGGGTGTTACCTGACAGCAAGTCGAAATTTTCAGATTTGGAAGTTTTAAGCTGTAATTGCATTAAGCAGCCACATTCCCCAGAAGTAGAACAAAAACCAGCACATCTCAGTGAGGTAACTGTAGGCTCAGAAGGTAAGATGTATCCCTCCAGCCTCTGCTGCAGCCATGGTATGTGCAGTTTTCAGCTTGAGTTTCTCAGCTATAAAACAGTGAAATATGCACCGTGCACAGACTGCAAATGCGACCTAAGCAATGAGTGAAGGTTGGCAGAAGAAGTTACTAGTTACTAGTGTTTTCTTCTTACCTTTGACCCTACTCCAGCAGCCACTAAAGCCCTGGTGGTATTTGCCAGACATTTGGAAATTCACAGGAGTTCATCGTTGCCACTCCATCCATCTGCTCCCTGCTCTGGAAAGGGGGTTTCAGGGGATTTCGGGTGCTGATTTGCCTATTGTACACAGCACAGCTCAGTCCAGGTTAGTCACAAAGGGTCTGGCCCCCCTTCCATGCCTTCTTGCCCTTTCCAGTGCCAGCTGTGCAGCTCAGGCTCCCGCCCAGTCTGATCTGGTGAATTGGACCCTGCTAAGGTGTTATTTATGGAAGCCTGTCACGGAGTTTGAAACCAAGCCAGGCAAGAGCCTTCTGCTTCACCCGACTGCATCTTAGTGCATTAATAAAGAGCAAACATTGCAATGTGCTTTGCATTTTTACTTACAATCCAGCACTGCATTGTCTGGAGAGAAAAACAATATGGCTTAGCCCCGTGCTGCCTGGGGAGGGGAGAGTTCACTCGCACGCACCCCGGCACTGCGTTCATCAGCCCTCAGACAGCCCAGCACCGCCCTGGCTGCGCGGAAAATCTGCTGATGTGACAGTGCAGCACCAACACCCCCAGCCTGGCAGCAGTGGGGAAACCTGGTTTGCCTGGACTGCTTGATCCAGCAGCATTTGAACAGTGGTGCACAGCTGTGGGCAAGTGGGAGCACTCTGCACCAAAGGATCTAGGTGTAGGACCAAGACACAGGGTGGTCCATTGTTCCTTTATTCCCAAGATAATGTACTAGCTCTTACACACAGCATGGTACAATGAAACCAAAGATCAGAAAAGCAGTCTACGCAAATCCCCCAGGTCCCTGTATCTGGTCATGGAAGCTGGGCTTTATCATCACTGCAAAGATGCAGCTTTTCAACAGCTTCTGTCTTGGGTATTCCTCCTTAGCCCACGACAGAAAGGCTGCAAACTCACTGACAATCATCCCCTCAGGCCTCGCCCAGGTACCTGGTCAGCTCACCTACTTTCATCTGAGATACCTGAGCAGTACCTTGAAAAGAGCAGTGTCTCCATGGGGCACACCAACTGCCTGCCTTTGATGGCCTGTCAGAAATCCATGCTGCCAACCACCTGTGCCTCTGCAATTGGCACCAACCTTGTATAGTCCATTACTCTTGCTCAGCCCCTACCAGTTCACAGTCATCTTCAGAGCCCAGATATCAGACCCATGGGCACTTGCAACACAGAAATTTTCCAGCAGATTAAGTAGTCTGAGAGAGGCTGAACTTCTCCCCCTCCTCTTGGAGGCTTTTGCTGTTTCTCAGAGGCTTAGTAAGGTCTCCAGAAAAGGGGCAGAAAGAGGGAGTTGTCTCAGAAGGTACAAGCAGTTGTCATGGCTGGAAACTACTTGCAGCCACTCTCCCCAGAGTTAAGCATCCCAAAAATGCTACTGAATGCAGAACATAGTGTTTCAAAGAAGCTGCTCCTTTCCAGAGCAAGCTCAGGTAGAGGCTACCCCAAAGCCAGCTGAAGGCTCTCCAAAGGAAAATTGATGTGCTGCATCTGGCACAACCTGCACTCGGGCTAGGACCTACAACTGAAGTAACTGAAGCAAAATTGAAAAAAATCAAGTATTAAACCCCTTCTTTGAAAACTATACAAACTATAAAAAAAAATATACTATAGCCTCCTAAGGCTAAAATACCCTGACAGCTGTTCTACAAAGCCCGTGTCTCCGGAACACTCCTGCACTTCCCAGTGACGTGGAACGCTCCTGATGAAATTCCCAGTGTTTTCATTGCCTCTTCTTGGCCAAGGCAAGCCATACCTTTTTGGCAGGAGCACCCCAGGCTCAGTTAGTCATATCTTCGTCACCTCTTGGCTGGACTACAGCTACGTGATACACCTGGGCACGAAGCCCACAGTGCTTGGCAAATGCCAGCTAGAAGAGCAGACTGCAGTGGGAGCCGTGGCTGCCACAAGTGCATCAAACCTACCCTTTGCTCCCTAGGCCACCTTCTGGCATGGAAGCCAAGCCAAATTCAAGCCTAAGTCCCAATCTTTAAGACATTTGATGGCATGGACCCAGCATGGCTAAGGGATCAGTTGAGACACAAAGATGTAACCTGCAATCTACAGTCAACAATTCTGCCACTCCAAGAGCAGTGGACCCATCCAGCACAAGGCCTATGTTTGCCTGTGGCAGAAACAGGGTTTTCCCTGAGAACAAACTTTTCCCAGCTGGTGAAAAATGAAGGATGTCTAAGATGCTGAGTAATTCCCTCCTTTTGCATATCCCATCTCTCTGCCAAGACATGGATCAAGTTCACTCTGTATTTAGTTTGCTTTTTCTTTTTTTTTTTTTTCCTTTTCTATTTTATTTCATTTTATCTAGAATAGTAACATCTGTGTCCTGAACCCAGGTGATGTTCTTGGTCTCTTCCTCAGCAATGAATTCTCCAGCTGACAAGAGAAGATACACTACAGATAAGAGGTCTTGACAAGATCTACATTTCAATGACAAGGGCTAGAGCCCTCCCTCCCAAAGAGACCCTTCAGGGATCAGTCCAGCAGTTGCATAGAGGATGCCTTAATGACAGACTCCTACTTCAGGTCCCTGGATGGTCTAATCCACCAGTCTCCACGCTGTGCTCTACGGGGAACAAACTTGTGACATAGTGCCTGCCCAAGGGAAATAGCTAAAAATACATTTGTTTCATTATTACTTGTGAGTGTAAGGACTAACTTATTTGCTGCAGGCTACTGATGGTGAAAGGTTTGGAGGGAGAGGGAGGAAATTCAAAATAAGGTCCCTTCATTGCTGCAGACCTTGCACAGGGTTTTCAGCTTTTCTGTGGCATGTGGTCATAGAGACAGACTGCCCCGTGGAAAGTGCTAGTGCTGTTATACTGTGTCTGCTTCTCCTGATGGAGACAAGCCTTTGCTGGGATGGATTAAAATCTGGGCTGGAAAAAGATGTGGTCTAGCTTGCTGTCATTTTTGGCAGACAAAAGAGCAGTAAGGCAAACACAAGCCCCAGATTACTACCATTAAGAAACCATGGTAATTTCTCATAAGTGTGTCAACATTTTGATTCCTTTTCAACTCTCTATGTTTCTACTGAATTAACGTGTTTGTGCATATTTTGGAACCGTAATCCATGATGCCTCTGTCTGCCTAACCTCTCTTTACATGCTGTGCTGCTTTGTGTGGATTGATCTTCCAGTACGTATCTATATGCCATGTTATGCATTTAGCAGGCTCCATAAATATGGCTGGTAAATCATCCAGGGTTAAAATTCACTCCTATTCTCACAACATTATTTCCTAATCTTTAAAATATGTCAGTGGAAGATCTTGACAGTGACCTTTGGCATCATAAATCGGAGAGCAGGTTGACATGGGAATGACCTCAAGAAAATCAGACTGTAGAATCATGCATCCAGCTCCATAAGAGTCTGGCAGGGATAAACCTCTCCCCTGGGCTCAGCAGCCAGGCCAGGACGTAAAGGCTAACCCCAGCTTCTACAAACTTCTCCCCGTAAGCAACTGCTTAGAAAGAAATGTGTGTGCAAACACATTCAAGACTTGCTGTAGCGAGAACAAACATTTGGGGACATTCAGGGAGGGATCGCACCCTGCCCTCCTGCACCGGGATTTCGCCATGAACTTCAGTGGGAGCTAGGCTGGAGTCTAAACTACAAGCAGCATTTGGGGTCCCAAAGAGCCATCAGGCTGTGCGGCTGTTTCCCGCACAGCCGGCAGCCGCCGTGTCCCGGGAGGATCGACGCAGTATCGGCAGGGAAGCGCTTCTCGGTACCGCCGAGAGCCGCAACAGTACGTCCAGTAACTTGCCTGTGATTAAACATCCCCTGCAACTAGCTGCTCCATCGTGCAGCTCGGGGAACGTTTCCAGCAGCCGACTACGGACTTGGTTCCCCCAGAAACCTCTGTCTGGCTGGTGGCTCTAACTGCAAAGCCCGAACGGGCTCGCCGCGCCGGTACTGAGCGGAGCGGATGCTCAGCACAGGGTACGGGTGCCCAAGCGCTGAAGGGGGCTGCGGTAGCTGCAGCGACAGCAGCAGTGTGTCCGTGCACATCCCTACCCTGCCCGCAGCCCCGCGCCGGACCTGCCCCGCACCCGCCCCGCCGCTCACCCTGCCCGGCGCGCCGGGACGGGGCGGGGCCAACGCGGGGAGGGCGGGGCCTTTTGCCCGTCTCGGCCAACCCGAGAGCCGGACTACCGCCGTATGCAAATGAGGCGCGGGGCGATTGGGCGGCGCGGGGCGGGGGCGGTGCCGGGGCGGGCGGCGCTGGACGGGGCGGGCGGCGGCGGGCGCGCAGCTGGAATGGGGCGGGCGGGA
>JAYRBT010000178.1:16027477-16122011 GCA_036023395.1 Myiotriccus ornatus | reverse complement strand
CGCCCGGTGCCGGTGGGGGGGGGCGCCGGCCGCCCGCCATAAAGTGAATGGCCAGGGTGAATGGGAGGCAGTCGGCCGGCGCCCTCCGCCTCCGCCCTCCCGGTGAGCCGCGGGCCGGCAGCGAGGCGCAGAGTGGCCGGGCAGCCGGGGGGATTTACTTTCTGACAGCGGCAGAGCAGCCCGGGCCGCGGGGCGGGGGTCAGCTTTGCCCCTCTCGCAGGATTAAGGCCGCCCAGCCGAGCCCTCATCTGGAGCTGCTGTAAGTGCCTTTCCGTCTTCGGCCTTCCGGGTAGGCTTCCCCCCCTTCTTTCTCCGTGAGCCCCTTCATGCTAGCCCGGCCGGCCGTAACGTTTCCGACGCTGGCACAGGGTAAGAGCATCCCCAGCGGGGTGGTTCGGCGATCCCTGCCCGGCAGCACCGGGGCAGCCCCGCTCCCGTCCGGGGCCCGCCTTCCGTCGCCTCCCCGGGCGGCAAGGGGCGGCAGCGAGGTGCGAGCGGGCGGATCGCGCCCTGCACTGCCTTCCAGAAGGGGTCCCGGGGCTGTGCGCGGCGGAACTGTCCCCCGTCGCTGCGGGGAGCGCTGCCTGCCCGGCGGGGCGCGGCGCTTCCACTGTTCTGTCCTTGCAGGGCCCGGCGGCCCCAAACTCGCCGTCGCCGGGGTGCCGCAGCCCCGGCCGTCCCCTCGGGGCCATCGCGGGCCCCTTCCCGAGAAGCGCAGCCGGAGTCTCTTGCCGTTACTAAACTTAGTCATTTTCCACTCGGGCGAGCGGGGCAGGGGCTGTTTAAATTAGCCGGGGCTCGCTGTAAATAACGGCGCTGCGGGCTGCGGCTCAGCTGTCTTCAGGGTCCGGGAGAGAAGGGCGCGGGGAGACGTCGCCGGGGAAAAGGAAGGCAGCCCGACGGCTTTTGGACAGTTGGATAAATGATATTTATGTAATGGGCTAGCTCCTGTTTACAGCAGAGCCGACCTCCCTGTAGCGCCGGGAAAAGGCGAGCCGGCCCTCGCGGACGGAGCGAACCTGTCCCGGGACGCCTCTAGCTGCGGCTCGCCGGCGGACGGGGTGCCGGGGACCACACCGGGAATAACAGACCTGGTCGGGCGGCGGGGGCTTGAGCACCGACTACCGTGGCGGCTCTGCCGGGACCATCAAGCCGCCCAGGCGGAGCGCGGCCGCCCGGCGCTTGGGAGGCTGCGGGCAGAACCGGCGGTCGGACCTCCGGGCGCTTGCACGGGCTCTCCCGCCTCCCCGGCGCCGGGGACACGGTGCAAACTGGCGTCCCTCCGCCTCGCTGGTGCTTGGGAAGCCCGGCTAACTGCAGCGGGCGCCCGACGGAGGCCGATACCGTCCGCTCCCCTGGCTATTCTCCGCTCAACGAGTGCAGCTCCGGGGAAAGGGCCACCCCGCCAGCTCGGCTCCCCCTTGTCCTTTCCCCCGACCTCTTCCTCAGAGCGAGAGTAAGGAACGGGTTCGTCCCGGCGGCCGCGGCTCCGGCGGGGGAGGGCGGCCGAGGCGGGGGCCGATGCCCGCGCGTCGCCGCAGCTGCTGGAGCGGGCTCGGCGAGGGGGGGCGGCGGGCCCGGTGCCGCCGAGCAGGACACACCTGTCGGCCCCTCACCCGGCGCCCCCGCGGCTGGACAGCTGAGGGGACGAGTGGGGAGGGAGCTGGATTCCCCCCCGGCAGCGCCAGGGCCTTGCGGAGGCGCTGGAGGGGGTTGCCGCAGCCCCCCCCGTCCCCGCTGGGTTTGGGCAGCTCGGGACAGAGGTCCCCCGACCGGGGCTCCCGAAGCTCTGCGCCCCTTTCCCACCCGGCCTGGGGGCTTACCGGGTGCAGAGCGCGGCAGCGCACGGGCGGCCGCAGAGGAACACGCTGCTGCAAGACGCCGATGCCCGGCGGAGCCCGGGCGGTGAGCCCCCGGCCGCCCACCCGGCTGATGCTTCGATTTGGCCGTGGAGGAATCAAAACTAGTCTCTCATCTGCCTCCCCGTTCCTTCACTTGAGAGGGAGGCAGCTTCCCGACCGATGGGACCACGATCCGTCCACTTTCTAAGTGGAGTCTAGGGCTGAAGGCAAAGAGAGAAATTTAGCGTCCCCCAGACAAGCTTGTGGGTCTTCCACACATGACCCGTGGCTTGGAGGATGCCAAGGATGAAATGGCTCTATCCCCTCTACAATTTAGGGAGATGCTAAAAGCAACTGCTCAGGAAGGTGTCTTTCTGGAGAGTCATCTCTGTTCCTGTCCCACCTTGCAAAGACAGGGAAAGGACCACCTTGTTGGCCATGGGATCAGGGTCTCCCTGGCTCCGGGCACCACCTCCCAAGCCTCTCAGTCTGTCGGTGAGCTGAAGGGATGGGTGTTTGTGCGGGCTTTGATGGTGCCTTGCTGTGAGGGACAAAGGGCTGCCTGCGGGCTCCTGAGGGACTGTCAGAGCATGGTAGCTGCTTTCAGTCTCTGTAAATGTCTGCTGAAGTGGAGCAGGATTTGATTTTATTTTCTTTTGGTTTTTTTTTTCCCAGTAACAAATTGTTGCACCATGCCCAGTACTCCTTACAAGGAACCCTCACAAGGGAGATCTTTCCCTGACAGCCTGGAGAGGGGTCTGGGTGAGGGTAGTGGTTTTCTTACTGTTACTGTAGTTTCTTACTGTTACTGGGTTTGCCTGACCTGCAGCCCAGGTTGCCCCCATGAAAGCCCACCTATATTCCTGAGTTATCTCCTGTTCAAGACATTGGTTTAAGAACCAATATCAATCTCTGTCAGAGAAACTGTTGCAAGCCTCACTTAATATCTATTACATTTCTATAAGGGCTTAATTTAGGCAATTAATAGATCTGCAAATTGTCATTGGATTGCAAAAGTATTGGTTAATGTACCCTACAGAGAGGTGGCAATAAAGAATGGCATCTTCCCTCTGTCAGATGCTACCCAAAACCTTGAGACTGAGAGGTGAGGCTGACTTTGGAGACTGCCAAAAAGAAAAAACCAGAAACCTGATCTAGGAGACTGCTCCAAAAGGAAGATGAGATGAGCTGGGGACATGAGGTCTGTCTCGTGACCTGGCACATGTGCCCTGGCTTTGGGGACAGGGGAGGTACCTGGGCTGGTAACAAAGTCCCAGATGAGGAGAACTGGTTTCATGCTGTGTGCCCTGCATCAGGAAGGCAGCGGGATGACACTGTGGGGCCATGGCGGGAGGAGGGTCAGAAACAGGACTGGCTGTGGCATCTCTGAACAGGCTCATCTATTTCTCTGGCTGTTTAAAAATGGGCAATTGCTATTTACTTAGGGCCCGATGGCAGACGGGGCAAAGCTCTCCCTCTTGCTGTGGGCCACCCGAGTCTGAGGGCATTAGGCTGTGCCAAAGCCAGGCATTTGCTGTTGGCTGGGGAACAGCCTCTGCCAGCTGGGATTGAAGTTAGCGCTGAGGCTGTAGGAAGAACCCTCTCTTGTCAACACCCAGCTGAAATGGGCTGGGGTTTCAGGCGGCTGGAGAAAGAAGATTTCTGAGGCCAGTCCGCCACACTTCCCTTCCTCCCCTTTGTGTGCTGCTCCCCCTCGCCAGCACCCCTGCCCTCCTCCCGTCTCACCTCTGAATATTAATGCCTCTGGCAGATTGGATAATAATGTGACTGGGAATTGAATGAAGCTGGTTATTAGCTCTGGGCTTCCTTGGGGCATTTAAGGGAGTCCACAGGCTGATCCTGGAAGCTTGGCAGCAAAAGGGACCAGGGCCAGACTCGGCACAGAGGGGGTTGCTTCTGTGGAAAGGATTTGCTTGAAATCCTCATCTCCTTCTGACCCCAGAGGAGGACAGGTACTGCAGCCTACCCAGAGCTACAAATTCCTGTGGGATGGTTAGTTGCGGATCTGTTGGTTTTCAGCAAAAATTAATTATTAAAAGTTGTTTTCAAGGGAAGGAAGGAACTAGGAGATCTAGCTGAGCAGAAGCTGAGAAACATTTCTACTATGAGGCTTTAAAGAGCTGGAGAGTGTCAGAGTATTACGAAGCAGATTCAGGAAGGGGGCAATCCTCTGCACACGAATAGGAAATTTCCTGCTGATGGGCAGGGTACAGGTTCAAGCTTGTAGCACTCGCTTCTGAAGAGCTGCACCTTATGATCTCTCTTCTCAGGATCCTCCTAGTCTTTCCATAGGTGGATCTCTGGATGCTGTAGCGTGAAGGAAAATATCTCTGAGCAGAGGAGAAACTGAGCTCTGGCAGAATTACTTGATCTGGGCTAGAAATACAGTCTCTGTCCCCAGACCCTCAATCTGATGCTCTTTGCTATCTCCTAAACCACAACTTCCCCAGAAAATAAACATTTACACTCTGTTGAATAGTGCAAAAGAGGAGGGAAACCAGAGCTGGGTTTGCAGAAACTGGTATTAATTTTGTCCATCTAACGTTTCAACTGTTCAGAATGTTCAGAGATGCATCAATAGGGCTGTAGCAGTTACTAGGCATCTCAGCTGATCCCCAGCCTGGGGGAGCTGGGTCCTGCCTGAACTAAATTAACCCCTCAAAATCACCATAAGAACTACTGTGATTGAGACACCTGTTTGTAAACACCTATCAAACAAGTTCCACAATCCCTAATCTGAGAGCCTAAGAAACACCTCTGTTGGGAGGATACAGTACATATGCCACTCTGGATCTCATAGTCCTGATCCTACAGGCTACTCTTTTTAAATAACTACGTTTATTTGCTACTTGGGGAGCTTCAATGGTGTGGCATGGTCTGGAAGGCTCAGCACCCACACAGCTGCCTGCAAAAACTGAAAAAGTACAAAAATAGAATAAAATTAATGACAGGAGAGTTTGCAGTTACTTTCACCTCTCCCTCTTCGTTCCTTCTTCCCCTCAACTGCATTTAAAGCAGAAGCATCCTTCCCACCACCATTGTCTCTTCTCCCCTTCCAATGCTGTCATTTATACGAGTCTAATTTTCTTTTTAAAAGCTGATTATAAATGACCATTGTGAAGCATGAGGATTTCACTCTAAATCAAGCTGACCTGTCTGCGTGTGGACATTTTTATTTACTTTTTTTTTGAAAAGCAAATAAACATAGAATCCCTCCCACATAAAGCAGCTCCCCACTTAGATTTGAACACACTTTAAAAGAAATCTTCTTTGTTTTAGCCATTTTTATTTCCTGTTTGTTTCTGAGCTTAGACTTGACAATGAAAACCACATGAAATTCCCTTTTTGTTCCATCAGATTTATTTTTGGTGCCACAATATCCCAACGTCCAGTTCTACAAGTTGGGAATTTTTTTTATTTGCATTTTCTGCAAGGCTATTTTATAAAGCAAATGTATGCGGATTTTCTTTCAAAATAAAATAAGTAAGAATTTCTAGAGGACTGGATGTATCAGAATGATTAAAAAAAAAATAAATCTTTATGGTAAATTAATTGAGCTATAACGGCCGGTCTCGGTATGGATCCATAGCCTAACCAGGGAGAAATACCAAAGTAGAATATGCACTTCTGTGTCACGTTTAAAAGGGTTTCACAGCTTAATATGTGTTGGGTAGTTTTTAATAACGGTGTTTAAAACCACCAGTGCCTGAGCTCAGATATGCCCTAGTCCCAGTCAGGGTGGGAGGCTGGAAAGCCGTTCCCTTCTGTTCCTCCCTGCAGGAGAGGTTGCTCTCAGGGTGACAGGGGGCTGGGCGGGCAGAGGCATTTCTGGCTGTACGGCCCATTCCTGGACCAGGCTGCCCCGTCGTCGGAGGGAGGTGGTGTGACCCAGGCAGCAGCGTTTTGAGACGGCTCACATCCCTCTGCCCCGTCCCTTTTTCTCCGAGCCGCTTTGATGGGATCGCCCGAGGGCCAGACTGGCTGAGTAATTAGGGTTCTGCAGCTTCCTCTCCTACCCGCCCAAACTGCTTACCTCCCAAGGCTCCGCATGGGATGTGGCCTCGAGCAGATGGAAAAACTAAGGATTTGGCGGGGGAACCGGGGAGGGGAGAAGGAAAAAAAAAAAAAAAAGAAGGAGAAGCAGACTTTGTACACTGTCCTTAGGCAGCACACGGCATTTCAGGATCCCCCAAATCAAACCTCTTGGTTTTGCTGCTTGCGATGTCTTTTGTGCCCCTGGATTTAGGGAAACGGGACATTTCGCCACTGCCCCGGGTGGGGCACCTGGGCGAGAGGCTTCGGGAGAGGGGCTACCAGCCCCCACTACTTGCCTACCCGCCCTTCCTCCTCTTCGGCCCTGATACCCACGATGTCACTGGTCACTGCGGGTGCACAGCAGGAAAACCCGGCGATCCGCGGGCCCGATCCTGCCAGATCACGCCCCGCGAAAATTGCTGCAGGATCGGCCCCGACAGTGTTTGCTAATCGCCTTCCTCGGCCTCTTCAAACAGTGTCTGGGTAAACAGGCTGACCTTCGGGACATGTTGCAAGGTCCATAAAGATGGAGTGTGTGGAGGAGCAAGCTCCAGCATCCCTCCCGGAGCCACTCGCCTCTCGCCCCAGCCCTACCAGCTGCAGTATCGCAAGGAAGAGGGGAGGAGGAATACTGCGGGCTGAGATCATCCGCTTGTTTTATTCACAGCGGCCTTCGTCCTGCAAGGGTCTTCCTGCCAGAGAGCTTTAAAAAAATTTAAGTATAAATTGCTTGGGGGGGGAAGACAAATCATCAGGAAACTTCACAGTCAGATGCAGCAGACATCGGCTCCCTCCCGCGCTGTGGGTTTGCACTGTGAGACAACACATCCCTCAGAGAAAGCCAGACGTTTCTGGGAGCTACTCTTTGGCCATGGTGGGTGGTGGGGCCATCACGGCACTCCTGGCAGTCACCCCTTTTCCCTTGGCAGCTCTGCAACCTTCTGGGCTCTGACAGGTTGTCTTAAAACAACAATCTAGCACCACCCCTCAAAAAAAACCTCTTCTTTCTAGCTGCCGATTTTGCCAAGTTTTGTCATAGAACAAATGTTTATTATCAAGTCAAACTTCTCCAGAAAGGATTTCCAGCAGAAGTGCTGATGGATGGCAGACACTGGCAGTTCTACAGTGCACCGAGGTCAGACAGACGTAAGGGTGTGACATGCTGATGGCAGGAGATCCTTCCTGACCTTCAACCCCCTGCATCACCCGCTTGATTAGGGGCTTTTTTAAGCCTGTTTACTAATTGTGAGAATCATTTACATCTTCGATAAAATCTGAGTCACCCACTGCCCCCTCCATCTGCATACAAATCTCCTGACAGCAGCTGGAGTCACAGAGCTCCAGTCCTTGATCTTGCTATCTGTGCCTCACTAAAATGGGCCAGCTTTACAGCCACAGACTCTGCCCAGCTTCTGCAAGCGCAGCCCCCACAGGAATTGGGCCAGTTTCCTTTGACTGCCAGAATAATTAGTCAAATTCATGCAATCGCCCAAATAAATACAGCAACACATACCGATCTGCTGATGCCAGGCCCTGGTGGCCTTTGCTGCTGCATGAGCAGCACATGTCCGGCCCTGAGCTACAGGCAGGCTGCCTGCATCTCTCATCCCTGCCTAGGATCCCGGCTTGCAACTGTCTCATCTCGCTCCTGGCGCTGCAAGAATCCCTTGTCTGCTGTGGCTATGCAGCTATTTCTCATATGCAGGCACAGGCAGTTCCCTCAGTGGTGGTATGGGTTGCTTGGGAGCCAGCTTGATGGAGCTGCAGGAGTGGGCAAGGGCAGGCAGGGACGAGCGGGGTCATCATGTTCAGGCCAAGCCAACACTTTAGCAGGTCCTTTGTTTTGGTTGAAAGATTTTCACTGGGAGAATTTCTTACTGAAATCAGTCTCTTTTCTCCCTTCCCTAAAACAAAGGGATTAATTTCCCTGAAGGACTTTTCTTCCCCCATAATTGCAGACTATGCCCTCACTCCCAGCACTCCTGCACCGTGGAGCCACACCGTGCCAGCAACTTTGTGCGACTGAAATTTGTTTGGGCAAAATTGAGTCTTTGATGATTTATTTTGTTCCAGATGCCTAACAAACAAAATAAGCCGTAACAAAGCGTAGCTGTATTAATATAGCTGCACAGTCTGTCAGAAAGAAAATCCCAGTCCTGGTAAAGAGAGCCAAGGTGCCAAAAGCCCCATTGAGGCAGACTATCCAAGGGACACTGGAAACCCAGCTGGACACAGCAAGACCTGCTGTACAGTGCTTACAAGAATGAAAGAAGTATGAATGTTTAGTTTAGGGAGAAAAACAACTTTGCGGAAATTATGGCAGGACTTTTTCTTCTGTGCTAGGATTAGAAATTAATTTCCAAATTTTGTGCGCTATTTCAGAAACTATCTAGGTAGGCTAAGGGCAGCACTGAGGTCCACAGATACTAATGCAAGTAATTTGCTTTAAGCTAAGCCCAAGCACGTTGCCCTGTCTCTGCAGAACCTACTGCTTCAGCTTGGCAGGGTCTGCACTAGTCTGGGGGCCACAGACACACCCACTGGGGAGAATGATGCACCATGTACAGGGCATGGTGACATCAGGGCACTTTCATGCCACAGGAGCACAGTGTGGCCCATCAAATAAGCGGACGGGACACATTCCATTGTTGGCTTTTTTTGCTGTGGACATGGGTATGGAGCTGTCAATCCTTGGGACATTTCCATTGTGATAATCCTCCAGAATACAGGCAATCTATTAACTCTCTGCTGCCCAGAGCAGAAGTTTCAGCCATCACCCTCCTCTGCAGCGGGAGATTCCTGTCAAAGTAAAGGAAGAAGGAGCTTGCTCTCATGTTGCAGGCTGCCGCCAGCCCCGGGGAAATGCATTAGGCAGTGTCCAGCAAGGCTGGGCATTTCCCTAACACCTCTTATCTGAGGATCTGAAAGCACTTAAAGGAATTTTGCTTCATTACCTTCACCAGCTCAGATATGCTTGTTAACATGATTTCTGAGATGAAGGATATAGTTCCAGAACACTCAAGTAGTTTTACCTACATCATAAACCAAGTCAGCCACAGCACCTTACCTCCCCACCTCACATTATTGGAAACTTCTCCACAGAGCCATGCACACAATGAGAAACAATCTGAACCCCCTTGTCAGAGAGCCAGCCTGTGCTGCCAGCTGTGGCCAGGGAGCCTGGCAGCAAGGGCCCAGGGCTGCTGCAGTTTGCATGGCACCATGCACTGCTGGCAGTGCTCTGCAGCCCACACCATGTGTGGGGCAGTGCCAGGCAACTTGTTCTGACAGCAAAGATACTAAGTGCCTCAGGGAGCTTTGGCAATTCCTACTGATGGGAGGAATAAACCCCCCAAATCATGTTCCAGGCTTCAAAGCAGCACACACCACTATGAAACCACCCAGTGCCAGAGCTCAGGGGTTAGTGCCCAGCTGCAAGGACTAAATTGAGAAATAAAGTTTATTATAACCTGTGACTCAGCCCTTGCTGGAGGTCAGTGATCCACTTCTGAGCGTGCACCCGAAAGCACTGCTCAGCCAGCCTGGGGCTGTGCACAGCCTGATGTTTTTGGAAGCAGGCAGCTTGTCTCTCCTGTCCCATAATGGCCCTGTGCTCTGGGTCACCAGTTGGCTGCTGCTGTTTATCTTCCAGTGATTAATGGTCATTCTCGGTTCCTGCTGCAATTCCATTAAGATTAGAGACTTAAAGCTACACTGAGATGTTTAGCAGTGGGTGACCCTGGTCTCCCCATAGTTGTATTTCTATAATCTTGAGGAAACAAAGATTAACTCTTGTCTCGCATCCCATACTTTTTGCTTTCTAGCAGCAGGGAAGGAGCCCCGTGCAGGCAGTGCTTGTGTTGGCTGGCAAAGAGACTCTTGGGTTGCTGAGCAGTTCATGTGCTGTGCAGGTGTGACACTTGAAATCCCAGCCTGCAGGCACTCTGATGGCACCATCCCCTGAACTAATGCATGTATCCAGAGAACAAAATGCTCTTCCAGGAGGGAATAGGCACAGCCTCAGCCACTTCCTCTTTGACAAGCGGCAGAGGAAGAGGCATGGGCTGTTTCACCTTAGCTCAGCCTCTCACGGCATCCATAGTATAGAGGCAGATCATCTTCCTGAAAATGTGCAGTTAAATAGGGTCCCAAATATTTGTCTCTGCTAAAAGTAAGCCAGCACACAGGGAATGTGAGCATGAGAAGAGTGAAGCAATTAGCAACACTCCATCAGGAATTGTGGATTCCTCACAGCAGTTTGACTTCTGCGATTGATGGAGCAAGAAGAGACAGCTCTGACCCTAAGAATCTAGTGTAACATCATACCTTCACCTCAGGCAACGGAAGAAAGAAAGGACACTTCCCTCCAACTGATTGCAGAGTGCCTTTCAGCCTGAGGGTTAACCCTGAACTCTTCGTGGAGATCAGTGATTCCAAACAGAGGATTCAGCCACTGTGGCCCTGTCCGGAGGTAGAGGCAGCAGAGGAAGCTTACAGGTCCACAGGGCTGTGCTGATCTGCTGGAGATAGGCCAGCTTGGGCTTCCCTCTTATCCTTGGGTCACCAGTGGTCCTTGTGCTACTGCCTAAGAACCTGAAGCATCAGGTCCCTGCTGAAGCACCCCTGCATACTCATGGGAAGCCAATGCAAGGGATGGCTTTTCCCTTCCAGATCAACCTTCTGAAGCAGGTTCAGCAGATGGCCTGCTCCCCAGCGGTAGTGCAGACTGTCAAGCAGCAGATGCTTGTCAGTCTGAAGGCAGCTCTCAATAGGCAACATCCACATCACAAAAACCACCCCTGTAATTAGTCTTACCAGGCTTGAAGTTAGTCTTTATGTTTCCTTCCTGCCTCCTCAAAAAAAAAACCCCAACAAACAAGCAAAGGCTTCTTTGCTCCCAGGTGATGGAGCAGCATGTTACTGAGAACCAGTAGAGAGGTCACAGGGACCCTTGTTTCTTTTTTTGAGTAAACAAGGTTGCCCTCCTCATGCAGGAGCATCCTCCTTTTCCTGCACCAATAGCCCTGACTTGGGCAGCTGGGAACTGAGGCAGAAATAGAAAGGAGGTGAATTTGAATGGGAAAAAAGCCTGAAGCCGGAACTGCTCCCCTGCCTCCACCATGCCTGTGGAGCAGGGATGGCAACTCCCTGTCTGGCTGGAGGGTCTTGCGCAGGTGGCCTCAGCACCTTCTCCTGGGCATCAAGGAGATGATGCACACACACAGTGATTGGAAGAAGAGGTGTGTATGTTACAGGTTTGGGAACCTTTATCTCAGGAGCACTAACATACGTCAGTGGAAAGAGTTAAAGGTGCTGGAGCAGGCTAGGAGCCATGGCTAGTTTTACAAAACGGAAACCTTTGAGCAAGCCTGGCTGCATGGTGCAAGTACAGGAGCTGTCGCAAAAGAAACTGTTCTTTTACGTTAAAAGAAAGTGAGATGAAGATTCAAATTGAGATGATAAGTTTGATTTTATCTAAAGATGTTTTTGAGGTGCCAGTTGCAGTAACTCCTTGAGACCAGGCAAACAACTTAGTAGAAATGCCGCAAAGGCTTAGCATTGACTTTCTTGATGTTCTTAATGTCTCTGCCTAGAGTTAGATCTAGCCAGTGTGGAAGAAAGTTCCTTTATTCGAATCTGAAAGGGCTGCATAATCTAGAATAATACCTACAGCCCTTTGTGTCAGTAGCATGAAGTTGCCTTTGGGTAAATACACTGGTACAGAGCTCACGTGCTGTCCCCATTGCAGACTTTTCCTGCTTTTATAACTATGGTGAGCAGATTCCCCCCTCCCTTTGCTTTTGCTTCTCTATGACCTCCTCACAGTGAACTGAGAAGGCATTCCTTGATGCCACCACATATGGCACATGCTATAGGTTATGCAATTACAAATATACATACAACATCTCCTCTTTGAAATCCTCATGGTTTTAAATTCAGTTCAGAAAGCAAACTTATGCTCAGCCACAAGTCCCAGTTTCATCTTGAATACTGGCCACACTTCAATACCAGTTTCAATCTAGATGCCCACTGTATCTCTGAGGCAGGCCAAGCATGCTATGTTGTGTCCAGCAGCTTAGATCAACTTTGCAAGTGCTGCACTAGTGCAGTCAAGAATGGGGCATGAATTTTCAATAGCAGGACTGGGTTCCCCTGAGCCCTGTACCTTGTGTTGTCCTTTACACTTATGGAACCAGCTGTAAGACACCACCCCCTGTATTTTCTATCTTCACTTTAGTTTGCACACATGAAAGCAATGCAAGATGTGCAAAAAAGAGCATACAGGACCCTGCACAGAAGGACACTGTCCTTGAGTTACAGCAAGACAGGAATATGAATTCCTCCTTAAATCTGGTCCAGTACAGAGTCAAGCCCTAGAAGAGAGGAAATTGTGCTTGACAGATGCAATCATATGCAAATGGCTGTAGAAGAGGGGAAATTATCATCTACAAACATTGGGCAGAAATTCCATCTGCTGCAGCCTCAAGAAGGGCTCTTAATAAATTCTGAGACAGCAAAGTGACACACATCTTAATCAAGACTTAATCCATGGAATTAATTCACTGTGCGTTTCTGCATAATTCTGAGAGTAATGCTAAAAGCCATGGCAATATCAGCAGCAGATGGACTTCTCCTACTCCATGCAAAGGTATTAAAGAAAACACAGCCCCTGTCACATCACTTCGTGTACATACACATGGCAAAAAGCAACAGGGCTGTGCCCTGCTGCTGCCAGGAGCTTAACACAGCCGGCAGACATCAAAGGTCAGGCTCGCCACGAGGTGGAAATGGAAACCAGCCTCCTGGCAAAGATGGAGTCCTGCCACTTCTCTCCCATAGGAGAGGAGAAGCCCAGAGCAAGGCAAAGGTCTGGGGAACAGCACCAGGGCCCTTCATTAGATGCTGCTTCCAGAGAGCAGTAACTGAGGCTGGTGTTGAGACACATCCTCCAGGACCTCAGAAAGGCTGGGAATGAAGATCAAGTGTAGGGGAGGGCTAGGGGTTTTGTGAGTGAGATCAGTTGCAGAAGCCAGCAAGATAACCATTAGAAATGGCTCCCTGCCCTCTCACTGCAGCCTGGGAAGCATGCTGCAGGTATGGGAATCAGCCTTGCCAAGGGCCCTGGTGGCAGCCTTGCAAAAATTGACAGGAGGCTTTAGACAGCTCTGAAAATACATTCTTAGTCACTGTCATCCACCTCCAAAGGAGGTGCAACAGCTCTGTGATTAATCTCTTGTTTACATGTCTAAATACTAGCACAGTCCAGACTGCCTTCAGCACGCTCCCTCCCTGATGCACATGGATTTGAGGGGCTGGGCAATCCTTCACCACCTAGAATCCAGTCTTCACAACTGACCTCCACCTGCAGTTTGGAAGTCCCAAACACTTGGCCCAAACCTTCCTAAACCCAGGGGTCCCAGATCCTGGCACGGAGCATTGGCTGCTGTTATGTTTTAGAGGGAGAGAATCCCTAGCTGGGAAGGTGAGGTGTCAGCTGGAGGTGGCTGAAGTTTCAGAAGCTGCTGTGGTCCCCTCCAAGCCTTCATAAACCATGCACTGGTGACAATGTAACATCCTGCATTTGTCAGGGTTGTGATCCAAAACTCAAATTAAAGGCTAGCACAGGGCCAGCTCACCTTTCCAAGGAGATGTGGCCGGACTCGGAGCACTTCTGCTTCACACCTGCCTCTTCATGAGCATCCATTGTGGTCCAGAACAAAGTGGTGCTCTCAGCCAAGCTCCTCTGGGCAATACAGTTGGAGGGGCCCCAAGGAAGCAAATGAGAGAATAATCATGAGCATAATTGATCTTGAGACAGAGAGGTGAGGAAAGAGGTGGCAGAGGAGTCACAGTGATTCCTGCAGTTGTGTGGAGCAGCACTGCCAGCTTCCCAGTTGGAATGCTTTCATCTAGGGGAGATGCCTCACCAGTACAGAACAGTCACTTGAGGGGACATGGGGAGCCCTCAGTCAGGATGACCTAAGGTTGGAAGTGAACTGCTTCTGCAGCCAGGATCACTAGTTCCCCGGCACCCAAGGGCGTGTAATATGATTCCCGTGTTAATTCAGGTTCCAGAGGTCCTTATGTACCCCAAAGGAGTCCACTTATACTGCCAGGATCCCTGCTTGTAGCAGTGGCTGTGCAGGCAGATGTGCCTTGGTATCAGTGCCAGGCACAAGAGTGCTTTTCTTTTGGGATGTGTGCATGTAGTGCTCTCTGCACAGCTTTAATTGGGCTTGACCAGCTTGTGCAGAAGCAAGAGAGAAAGAGGGCAGGGAGGATGGGAGAGGTGGGATGACTGGGGAAGGTGCTAACAGCCCTTGGCTGGCCCAGAACCACTTCCTCAGATCTCCATTACACAGCATGCTCCCGGCGTTGCTATTTCAGTCTGAATGTCACCTATAAATTGGAGGCTCTTTCTCTGAAGGCTGCAAATAGAAGTGTCACTAGATGATCTTTGATTTATAGAGAAGCTCAGCAGAAAGCCAGGTATGTCCATTTTCCAGCCAAGAAACTCAAAGGTGTCCAAGGATCACGCAGGGATCCTTTGCTTTTCCTAGACCTTTCCTCCAGGGTTGGCAAGTCCCTGCTGGAGGGTGTGGGGAGAGGTCACAAACATAGATTCATCTCCCTGATCACCCTGTGACTGCTGTTTTTCAGATTCCTCCTCCTCCACCACCCATCCCTGCCCCATGGATTTCAACCTTCTGGCAGACACAGAGGCTCGCAGCCCAGCCTTGTCTCTCTCGGACTCTGGAACTCCTCAACACGAGCACAGCTGCAAAGGGCAGGACCACAGTGGTGAGTGCAAGGCTCCAGATGCAAGAAAGACTCTGATCTGTCGTTTTGGGTCAATGTGGGTTGCCAGTGGCTTGCAGGAGCCAGCAGCAGGGCTCCCAGGGATACGCTGAGCTTCCTGTTGTGCCGGGAGCCAGCACAAAGCCATAGCAGCATGGCTGTCCCAGCAAGCAGGGAGAAGGGATAGGGGTGCATATGGCAGTGACAGCCATTGGGAGGGCAAGACCACCATCCCAGCCGTGGGGTTGCCTTGCCCTGGCTGCAGGTAGCCACTGCTCACAGAGGGCACAGCCCATGGCAGGCCGGAGCCAGGCAAGCCAGGTCAAAGCCCAAGCAAGATTTTATTGTATTTGCCTGAACAGGATCCCAAGAGCAGTAGAGCTCTCCTCACAACATAGGAAATCTTATCCAAGGCACATAAGGCTACACCTAATTTTAAACTGCCTTTTTTTTTTTTTTTTTTAAAATTCTGTTTAAATTGTTTAGGTTTAAACTTTCAATGCTAAAGGTAAACTGTGGGCTGAACTTCCCAGGTTCAGGCAATAAGAAGGAAGGGAAGCACTGTCTTGTTCCTGCTTTAACTGAAGAAGCCTGTTCACCTGTGCCTTGGTGCAAGGCTCTGCAGCAGGCTGTTGCTCTCCCCAGGAGGTGCCTCTGACCATTCCCAAAGGCTGAACAAACCCCAGGTCTGCTGCATTCTTTATCAGGCTCTGAGTAAGAAACATCACCATTCACACCTGTTCAGAAATCAGCTACCAGATGCACTGGCTTCCCCTGGATTTCGCATCTGTCCGATTACTGCTCCATCCCTTATTACTCTGGATGTGTCAGGACAATGCAAAGCTTCTCCTGCCAGTGCCAGCATGAAGGGAGGTGAGGGCTGGGGACAGCCTGCTGTTCTTCGTGTAAAGCCTCCAGGCTCACCCATGTGGAAAAACTAATAAATGTAATGATGCAGATTAACATTCCCCAGAGTAAGTATCATGAAGGGAGTTACGGTGGGATAACTATGGTCAGAGAATCCACCCGCCAAATTTCACACTGCACTTGTACCTTAGTTGGGCACATCCCCAAGCTCAGTGGCTCCTCGTCAGCTGCTTTGGATGCATGGCAGCGTCTCCATTCAAGTGGCCTTCCCAATCAGGCCCACCCTGGCATGCCGCAGAACTGCCAATTCAGGCACTGACTCTTTTTTCCATTAGACATGAGCAGCTAATTCCAGCTATGACCGCAGTCGTTTCATTGAGTGGGCGAACGTGCACGAGATATATTCCACAACCTATTCTGGGGTGACAATAAATGCTGGATGCCTGGCTACATCACTCCCCACTGTCTTGAATGGTCTAGAAATAAAATGGTTCTGGGAGGTGAGTGTTTGTCAGCTCCACCTGCACGCTGAGGCTGGCAGCTTGTGCCTTTGCGCCAAAGGCTGATGGCAGCCACTTACCAGCAGTGTCAGGCAGAGCAGAGCTGGCTACCAAGGGCTGCCCGGGGCAGGGTGGGGCTGCACTTCTGGCACTTCTTGACTCTCGTCAGGAGAGCAGCCTTCCTACTTCTCTTTGGCCCTGTTTTCATTCATCCACAGAGTAAGAGATCCTGAGGAAGCGAACACAAACCTTGCTTGTCTGAGCTCAGCTCTCAGGGATCTCAAGTGTTCTCTGATAGTATGGCACGGTTTGTGACACCCCCTTCTGTTGGTTTCGTCAGACAGCACAGGTAGGAGGAGAGCAAGGATGAGGAGTGAGGCGGGTAAAGAACTGCCCCACATTCCCCCATATTGTGCTCCTCAGCATGGATTCAGGGCACCCACATTCTTTATGTGGGCTCCCTTCTTTCCCTGTATTGCTATGTTGCTGGTCCCCACTGCAGTGTCAAATCTCTGCCCCATTTACAGAGAGCACTTCCTTGCATAGCGAGGAAGCAGAAAAGATGACACTCCCTATAAGCAATGCTCAGAAAGAGCCACAGGTAGCAGGTATGGAAACAAAGAGGACAAGATGAACTTGAAACTGCAGAAATTTTTCTTGGCTCAAAGTTGGGATTCCTACTTCTCCTTAGACTTAACAAGATTTATGAAAAAGTCCACACTAGAAGGCATTGAGAAGATGAATACCAAAGCAAGATAACTTGGTTATCTTTTCCACCAGATGCAGCCCATAAGCCAGTGGTACCTTCACTCCATTCTCCTTCCCTCTCAGTATAGTTTCTTCCTGCGTGAAGAAGGGCAGTCCTGAGCAGGAGCTCCTGATTTGGGCACAGCCTCCTGCTTCACAACAGCCCCTTTGGAAATGAACAGTTGTCTGGGACTCTGGTGAGAACATATCCCCTGTATGCATCAGGCTCCTAATTAACACAGGCTCAGCAGATGAACAAACAAACCAAATGTTGTCAGTTCTTCTGTACTGAGCCATTCCTAATAACTAGCTCAGATGTGTGGCATCACTCCCCTTTTAATGTTTTGGAGATGGTTAACGCATGACTTTTCCCCCTTCCAATACTGGATTAGAGCATTCAGCTAGAGAAGTCAGATTTATATCCTTGGCAAGAACCACTAACAAAAAATTCACATTAAGAGTATGCTTCCAAGAGTCCTGCTGAACATGGCATCCCCACACAAAGATGCTCATGGAAATGAGAAGAGTACCGGAAGACCACAGGCAGCTCTTTCATTCCACTTTTCAGTTCCTATGGCTTTGTCTGTTTCAAGAGTGGACTGTGAAAGTTCTTGTACAGATACACCCTGGATGGAAACACAAGCTGGTCATGGCACTGGGAACAGGACATGGCACCTTCCTGCTTGGAAGAACCAGCTTACATCCTGCTGCTGTGAACAATGGCCATCTCACTCTCCCTGCATTCACATTCCTGCTAGTGGATAGCATTAGATGTGCCACAGAAGCAGAGGTGGGTGGTGAGGAGCCTGTGGGGAACCCACATTGCTTCAGTTAGTGCAAGATGTATCCGCAGAAGCAAACCTCTGACCACACTCAGGCCTTTCTCTGCTGAGAGTGAGCGCCCCTTCTGCAAATGCTCCTGTGACTCCAGCATTGCTCCCTTTGGAGAAAAGCAAATACAAGGAGGGTTTTCCAGGAACAGCAGGAAGAGATTTCTGAATTAACAGGCTGTCATAGGAATGGGGTAGTGGCACCGGGTTCCTGAGACAGAAGCATCTTCAAGGGCTGGGCTCCATTAAAGCACCTGCTGTTGGCACAGCACTGCCCTGCAGCAGAGTCCTTTCTCTGTCGGGGATTAGATGCTTTTAAGCCTCCCCTCTATGCCCCATAAAAGCTAAACGGAAAAGATGGAGCCTAATTTCCAGAGCATATCCATTTGGCTTGAGGAACCCTTTTTCTCCTCTCTCAGCTGTATTCCATGCTACTGTTTTCTTGCCTCTCTGCTTTTCAAGGGGCTGTACCAGACACTTTATGCTCAGATTTTTCTGGACTTCGAATTCTTTTAAGCTTTCCACTCAAAGAACCACAACCAAACAAAAATCTGAATTTCAGCAGAGTGATGTCAGGATTTTTTAAAGGTTTTTCTTCCGAGTGGAACAGTTTGGGAGCTTATTTGCAATAATTTCTATTTAGTTTAGCTATTTTCCACTGTAAAAGAACATCTCTCCTTCTGCTGAAGACCTGATTTTCACCTGGCTTCTAGATCAGAGGTAGGAGAATTTAAACATCAGAAATTATTTTCAATGGAATAATTTTCTCCTATGGTGACTCGTCGTGATTCTCAGCAGAATTAAACTCAAGCTTTAGCTTTCTTCCATCAAAAAAAGAAAATGTCCCATTTGAGCACTTGGGCAATCTGTGGAGGACAACTACGGGGAAGATACTTATTTTTTCATTCTGCCCCTGTTTGCAGAGTCCCAGCAGCACCAAGAGGGGCTGTGGCACAGGGAAGCAACTGGCTGCCCACCTCCAGCCACAGCAGCCCAAAGCTCAGCATTGAGACATGGGCTCAATGCCCAGGAGGAAGCTGAGCTGTATGTTTTGGTTAGATTCCAGTGTGAACACTGGAAAGTTTTGAGATTCATTTAGGGGGCAACAAAATGAAAGACACTGCCTCTAGGAGAGGAGTCTCTGAGTGAAGAGAAGGGCAGGGGCAGGAGGAAGGGGAGATGCTGGAGTACTTCGTGGTAAGGTCTGAGAGGCTTTATCCTACTTTTTAAAAATCAAAATATGTGCACCTAAGTAAGAAGGTAAAGGACCAAGAAGGGAGAAAGGGTGAAAATTTGTGTTTCTCAGGTTTAGTTAATTAAGCAGCCTCAACTTGTATCATTGGCAATTTGCCTTTTCCCATCACTTGTCCACAGCAACATTACTGGATCTTTTACTGTGCCATAAGCATTAATTTCTCTTCAGTTTTTCTAGAGGGCAGAGAGTTTTAAGCAGAGTAAGAACCTGCTAACCTGGGTAAGTTCTGCCACAATCACCCATGTGAACTGCAACAGATGAAAAACAGAGACTGGAAGTTTGGAAAATCTAAATCCAGTCACTTGGAAGATAATATCTATTATGGCAGTTAAATGAGGACAAGCTGTGCTGCATCAAGGGGCCATTGTTTTTGGTGCAGGGTGGATGCCTGCTCGCAAGGACAAGGGAGGGAGATGGGACCATAAATGGTGGCTGAAGTGGAGGGGGACCTCACTGAGCATGCACTGATTGCTCCAAGGATAGGCTCCCCAGCTGCATCCAAGCCCTCAAGTTAACTCAGGGGATCTCTCCCATTCTTTCTGTTTCTCGCACAGACACCGAGAAGTCCCAGCAAAACCAGACGGACGACTCCAACCCTGAAGACGGCTCGCTCAAGAAGAAGCAGCGGAGGCAGAGGACACACTTCACCAGCCAGCAGCTCCAAGAGCTGGAAGCCACTTTCCAGAGAAACCGTTACCCAGACATGAGCACCAGGGAGGAGATTGCAGTCTGGACCAACTTGACAGAGGCACGAGTCCGGGTAGGATTTCAGCTCTCCCACCTTCCTGGGCCTGAGTTTGTGGGGAAGAAGCCTGCTGTGATACAAGGACAAAAGTGTCCCCAAACCAAGGAAGGAATTGGGAACACTAGAAAATTTCCATCTTGGAAACACCTCACCAAACTCTACACTTGAAATTTGACACATCGAACCACACACATATCATCCCATGCTGGTGATGCCTTCCCCACCCAAGGCCACCTTGCATTTACACAAGGAGACACAAAGCCCAGGCTCTGCCCCACAGAGCACCACCAGCTGGCTGCCTTGACCTAGCAGACCCCTTCCTTGCAGTGCCATCATTCCCCAGCCCTAGCCTTGCTAGAGGGCACTCTTTGGGGTTCATAAACCACTGTCCAATCACAGGCATGGTATGGCATTGCTCCAGCTGGAATGAGAGCTTCTTCCTGCTACTAGAAATATGAGTTGGCAGCACCATGAATAGCCTTCCAGCAGCTTCCATGCTCTAGGAAGTTATATTGTTTGAGCCCCTCCAACACTAACAGATTTTTCTGTTAGAAGACAGACATATAACACCCCACCCCAAGCTGGTCCTGAAGTAAAGTAAAAACAAGAGAGGTTATTTCCTTCGTTCAGCAGCTCTCAAGACACATCCCCCAAATACTTTGCTCCAAGTCACACAACTCCAACCCCACCTCCTGACTTTGGTCACTTGGAAATACAAGAAGTATTTTCCTCTCTTTTCCCCATATAAAAGACATCTGTTTGTTGAGTGGGGTGGGTTATTCTGTGTGTTGTGAAATGGCAGTGGTTAGAATTTGATCTAAGTGGTGATTCTTCCTGGGAGATGACCCTGCAGCCCAGATATCTTGCTGAAACTCTTTCCTGATGCTCAGCCTCCCAGCTCTCTGAGAGCATCCCCAGCCCTTTGCTCTGGGTTTGCTGGGCAAAGAAACCAGGGCAAGGCCCCTTCCCAGGACAGCCCAGAGCGATTTCCATGCCCTCCTTCTCTGTCTCTTGCAGGTCTGGTTCAAAAACCGCAGAGCTAAATGGAGGAAACGAGAGAGGAACCAACAGGCTGAATTGTGCAAGAGCAGCTTCGGAGCCCAGTTCAATGGACTGATGCAGCCTTACGATGATGTGTATTCCAGCTATTCCTACAACAACTGGGCCACCAAGGGGCTCGCCACCAGCCCGCTTTCGGCCAAGAGCTTTCCATTCTTCAACTCCATGAACGTCAGTCCCCTCTCCTCCCAGCCCATGTTCTCCCCACCTAGCTCCATCACCTCAATGACCATGCCTTCATCCATGGTCCCTTCTGCAGTGACCGGAGTACCGGCCTCTAGCCTCAACAACCTGGGAAACATCAACAACCTGAACAGCCCGAGCCTCAACTCTGCTGTCTCATCCAGTGCCTGTCCTTACGCCTCAACAGCCAGCCCCTATATGTACAGGGACACATGCAACTCCAGCCTGGCCAGCCTGCGGCTGAAGGCCAAGCAGCACGCCAACTTCACCTACCCGGCAGTGCAGACGGCAGCTTCCAACCTGAGCCCTTGCCAATACGCCGTGGACAGGCCTGTATGAAGGGCTGCCCTCTGCCAACCAGGGACTTGACCTTAGCCCGACAAAGGAGACCTTTAGCCCTACAACAGCGTACGTCCTGCAGAGAATGAGAGTGAACATGAGAGCGTAAGAGGGAGAGGGAGAGAGAATGAGAGAGAGAGAGAAAGTGAGCAGGCAGACGAACCTTTATGAAGATTTGTCTATCGTATGGTGAATTCTGACCGTCTTTCCCCTTCAAAACCCCTTCCCTTCTTGCCTACCAAAACTCCTCCTCCTCCATAAAGAAACCAAAACAGTCTACTGGAAACCCTAATGGAGAAATAGGAGCCCCAACATGCAGGGTGCCTGACCCATGGGCAGCAGAACCAAGTATGTTTCAATCTGCCCCTCCAAACCCCACAGGGGTGACCCCCCCCTATCCCTGGAACAGCCACTCTTCACCCCTGCATGAAATAGCCAGAGACAGGACAATGTGGGTGGTGCCATTTGGTGCTTGGCTGACCCATTTTTTCTGCACATGTGCAAGACTTCAGTTAAAGATATCTTGCCCATTTATTTATCATAAGGATAATGAAGCCAGTAAGGAAGCCTTGTCTCAGTTGATTGGCATCTCTCTTTATAATGCATAAATATACATGGCCTTTCAGAATTGAAGTCTTCAGGAGCTAGAGGTTGTAAGAATATAAAATATGTGTCTGTATATGTATCTTATATATATATACAAATACATATATAGACATTAAAATATGCTTTTTTTGTTTTTTATGTGAAATAACCTACAAAGTAGACATGAAAACCAAAAACCCTGTAAAGGAAGCACATCCACTGAGGCAGCATCCTGCCTGTCATGCTTTACTGCTTCAGTCATTTCCAGTCAGACACAAACAGAGTTGCCAGTGTACATCCAAAACATCCCTTTTTGCAACCATCAGCTCCTCCTTGCACATCTTCTTCCCTTCCCTTCTCCAAATCCCATTTCCAAAAAAGATAATAAAATAAAAGTTGGCACAATCCCTTTAAGCTTCTGCTTGTCTGGTTATTGAGAGCACAAACCTGCATCTGAAGATTTTGAAATCAAGTGCCAGCAGCCCAGGCAAGAGTGAGCATCCTTAGGAGCACCAGCATGAGGCAACCCAAGCTGGAACAGGGGCTGAGTTTTGGAGGAGCCACCTCTGTTCCTCACTTACAAATCAACACCTGGCTCCTCAGAAAAATAAAAGCCCACAGAACAGTATGAAGAGGAACACAAGTCTCCTCCCTGCTCCCTGTCTGCATGCACCCACTGCAGCAGGAAGGTTGAGTCTCTCCTGGCTCAGGCTTCTTCACTGTGCAGGATGGGGCCAGCACCTTTGTGCCCCCGCAGTCCAGGGCAGGGGAATCCCCCCAGGCATTCCTGCTCTGAGCAGTGGTCCCCAGGGGAGAGGTCAGCAGCAGCAACCTGCCCTGCTCAATTTCTGTTGGGAAAGCTGTAAAACAGAGGTTGCCCTCCCAAGATACACATGCACCTGGGGAACCTGCTGCTTCAGCCAATGCAGAGGGATGCAGTAGGTCTCTCCAAGGGCCCCAGGAAGCTTCACGGCAGCAGGGGAGCAAGACATCCCTACTTAGTGCAAATACCTTTCCCTTCATCAGGCACAAGCTCCAAGGGGAAAGAACAACCCCAATATTTTACTTTTCTCTTAAGAAAGAAGAAAAACAACCCCAGTATCTCTTCACAACAAACTATCCTACCTGGAAGAACAGGTCAGGTAAATCTGGCATAAAACATGTTTCTGCAATGTTAGCATGCAGAGAGAAAGCAAGTTCTTTGTTAAGAATGGATCCTCACTGGGACACAGTAAGTGCTCTCTCACAAGCAAAGCATATAAACTGTTTGGTCTTTGCTAAAGCCTATTCCACAGGGAGCAGTTACTACTGAAGGTATTGGTGAGCACATGCTGAAAGCAGTCAGAAGTGTCAGCCCACCATCACTGTAACAAATTATGTTTTGCTCTGAGCTAACCCAAAATGAGGGAGCCAAGTCATCCTGCTGAAACAGCTACCAGTGGAAGCACATCCCTATCTGCAACATGCATTCAAAGATCAAGTGTAAACATATAAACCATAGACATAGTGGATCCCAGACAAGACCTTTCTGGATCCTACCTTGCCACTGGGCACTAGTGCTGCTGAGGTACCTTCAGTGATTAATCTCCTTTCTGTGCTAGAAATGCCATCCAGCAGCCTTTCCACCAAATACACACCTCACCTTGGTGCTATTGTGCTTAACTCCCTTCTCTGGCACGGCTCTTCCACCTAAGGAAAGAAAGAAGGGCTTGGGCTTCTCTCTAATATCCTCTCCCCCACTGAGCCTGACTCATAGCTGAGTCCAACTCCTCTCCCGGATAACCCAAGACAGGCGGTTCCATAACCCTCTCCTCCTGCCTTGATGAGGAGCTGAGCTCTTTACACACCCCATCCTTCCCCTCCTCCTTTTCCATACATCCTGCCCCTCCACTCTGTGCTGGACTCAAGCACAGGTGGGAACAAGGCAAAGTTGGAATAATCATCTTTCATAAAGATGCAGCTTTGCCTGGAGAAGAATTTGAAGGGAGATCCAGCTTCCCTTTCACTTGGGCTGTGTGTCTATGGACGGAAAGAAAACGTTCCTTTCTCTTCCCTGCATCAGAAGCCAAAAGTAACTTGAGGTCCTCCTTCCCTTTTCATCAAAGATGTGCTTTGTCTTGAGCAGTTTTGGTGTAGCTTTGGTGGTTCTCCATGCTTGTGAAGATCCTCTACTTGCCCCACAGAGAAGACGAGGTTTGGTTGGGGTGGGGTGGGGCTATACAAGGCTGGCTGCTGCTGACTGTTGCAGGATTCAGTGGATGAAAGATATGCCCGACTATGCAGAGCAGAAGGCCAACTCCAGCATGTTTCTCACTGTCTCCTTTGGGAGCCTGTGGGGAACAGTCAAGACTTAGTTTAGGGACTGATTTTTCAGCCTGAGGTTTTCTATGCAGTCATTTCAATTAACATTACTCCAGGCCACTCTGATTTCCAAACAGGACGAACTCAGTCAGTACCTGCACGAGGTAACTGGTACATACCAGTGTGTGTGGCCAGTGGCTCTGCAGGCTGGCCTAGCTGGCTCAAGTTTCTCCTTCCCAATGCTGTATGGAGATGTTGTGGTCTGTCTCTGCAGCCAGAGGTATTGCACCGTGTAGGATCCAAACCAGGTGACAAACCACGCACCAGCTCTGAGCTGAGAGCACTTTGTACAATGACCTAATGACTGACACAACCTTAAAATCTGCAGAAAACAGAGAGGGCCAAAAGCAAATAACTAAGTAAGCAAGTTGGCAGCAGAGAGCTCTGGGAGAGGTCTCCTGTTTTCCAAATGCCACCTGCCTTCCTGATGCAGCTGGGCCAGTACAGCCTTCCATGTTCAGCTCCCTCCCCGTGGGGCCAGGACACGGACATCATGCTCTCTGCTCCAGAACAAACACAGTAGGTTTACTACAGGTGTACTACAGACCTCCTCCAGGACCTCTCTCTGTCACACAAGTCCCCAGTACCTTCACAGCTATGTCTTCTTAGTACTGTAAACAAAGCAGGCCATTTTTAGCAGGGTCCTGCTTATTCTGAAGACCTGTTAGGCAGATAACTTTGTCACTGGATACTTCCCAATCTGCAGATTTAGCAAGTGCACATTCTCCTCCATCATCCAGGTCATTAATGGAAATGCTGAGCAAAACCAGTCCTGGAACAGATGTCCCTGAACCTCACTCAACAGACCCCTTCCTTTTCAACAGTGAACTGTGGATAACTCTCTGGTTATAATTATTCAGTAGGTTTCGTACCTACCCAATATCTCACTAGATGGCAGAAAGGGCTCTTCTTCACCATGTCATTGCCCTGTCATAAAGGAAATTTGGATTATTTTGATCAGATTCTGTTCTTGATGGGTCCATATATCTCCCGTTCATCTCCACTGCTTACAAATAGTGAAATTATTTGTTCTAGCATTTTTTGGGTAGTGATGGGGCTGGGATTTAATTATCAGCAGTCCCTGGCTTTTGGTCCCAGTCCCCATTTTGAAGAGGGGGTACAAAGCTTGCATTTTACAGTCTTTCCAAGCTTCAGTGTCCCTCAGAAAAATCTCATAGATAACAATAACTAATTTTGGGATTGCTTTGTGTGAAGTTCACCACCCCCAGATGGTCTGAAAAACTCCTGTTTATCTAAATACTCTCTTCCTTGCACTTTTTGTACTCAAGGACAGCCTTTAGCCCCCCTCACCGGCATGGCTTGTGCTCTCCGTTTCCCCGTAGCTGTCCGAGTCTGAAGGCTAAGGCAAAGTGCACCGAACAGTTGGGTGTGCTCAGTGGCTGCCGTCAGTGCTTCCCCTCCGCCGAAAAGCAGCACAGCACAGACCCTGTTTAGTACCCTCTTGTTCATACAACGGAGGATGTTTTCTGACTCCCCTTGCTTGGTGCGTGCTGTGAGCAGAGCCCCGAACTGCGGGGTGAATCCGAACGTCCGAGCCCCTGCTGCGGGTGTTAGCAGCTGGACTCAGGCAGACCCAGAGCTGTAAGAGGTGGCTCTAATTTCCGTCCTAGTCGCCGTTCCGGACCCCGCTGCCGCCGGGCAGCGCGGGCGGCGGGTGTCACCTGGCGGCGGGTGTCACCTGGCGGCGGGTGTCACCTGGCGGCGGGTCTCACCTGGCGGCGGGTGTCACCTGGCGGCGGGTGTCACCTAGCGGCGGGTGCCGGGGGGCGCCGCGATCCTGGACCGTCGGAGGACGGATAAAGCCTCCGGAAAAAATCGCCCCCCCTTGCTCCCCGCCGGCTGCCTAGCCCTGCTTCACCGGCGCTCGCAACCTGGGGCCCCGTCTACGCCCGCCCCCGGGAAACCTTGCTCCCCGCAGCACGTCCTCTGCTCGGCCCGTACCGGAGCTGCAGGGCTGCTCCCCTGCATCCGCAGCCTCCGTACATCCCTTCGGCTGCCCCTAAGCCAAGCTGCTCCAGCTGTGCAAGGGTCCTCAAAAACGCCTTCAGTGGGGACCACGGCTCCCCCTGAGCACTGATTCCTGCATGAGAGGCAACTGATTGCTCTTCATGCCCTCAAAGTAAAACAAACAACCCCTCTCAACCCCCCCCGCCAAAACCAGACAAATCCTCAAGATACATCCCCTCCAAAGCATGCCCACTGTCTGCTTCAGCTCACCAGCACATGTAAGAAGGACTTTTCTTCACAGAATACCAGGAGGAGTCATTTCCAGAGAGCTTCAGGGAAATAGCACTGACCTGGGAAAGGAGAGTGCTGTTATTAGCTCCCCAAGCCCCAGCAAGCACCACCACTTTACTCTCACCCACAGCTCAGCACTCCAGACAACTTGCTAAACAGCAGGAGCAATATAAAACACAGGAGAAATAAAAGTCTTCTCCTTCCTAGGTCTGGGAAATTTATTGCTACCTTTGTTAGCCAGAGTGAACAGCAGGGCAAAGGGGCTAATGCTGGGCTTGCCGATGGTGTGCATTCCCTTGAGAGGGTGTAGGGCAGGTGGGGCAAGGCAGCATTGAAAAGGGGGTACCCTCACATTCTGTGTGGATGGATGTGGCCATCTGAAGAGTTGCACTGCCTCTTGGAGGTGGAGGGAGTGTCTCTGCAAGACACCCTCAGCAAACCCTCCTTCTGCTGGGTTGATTCCTGCCCCATGAAAGATACTTCCTACCTGAACAGCATGCATGGATAGACCTACAAAGAGCTCTTCCAGAGGTGAAGCCTTCTGGAGATACAGAGCCCTGCCTCTTGTGCCCTGCTCTGCATTGCTGAGTGGGGCAGCACCAGCAGAGCAAGAGTAGTCGGATAGCTCATTTATTCCATAGAGCATCACTTCTGAAGCACCAAAAACATGTCATGTATTTTAGGCAGAAAAACAGTAACTGTGGAAATACCACTTTTTCAGTGTTTTGTGTCTGGCTGGGCCCAGAGAGTTGTGGTGAATGGAGCTAAATCCAGTTGGTGTGCAGTTGCTAGTGGTGATCCTTAGGGCTCAGTTTTGGGGCTGGTCCTGTTTAACATCTTTATTGATGATCTGGACACAGGGATGGAGTGCACCCTCAGTAAATCTGCAGATGACACTAAGTTGGATGATCTGCTAGAAGGTAGGAAGGCTCTACGGAAAGACCCGGAAAGACCCAGAAAGACTTGATCAATTGGCTAAGAACAACTGCCTAAGGTTCCATAGGGGGAAGTGCCAGATCCTGCACTTCGGTTGCAGCAGCCCCATGCAGCACTACAGGCTGGGGGGTGAGCAGCTTGAGAGCTGCTTGGCAGAAAGGGACTTGGGGGTGCTGGCTGACAGCTGGCTCAACATGAGCCAGCAGTGGGCCCATGTGGCCAAGAAGGCCGATGGCATATTGGCCTGTATCAAGAATAGTGTAGCCAGCAGGACTAGGGCAATGATCATCCCCCTGTACTCAGCCCTGGTGAGGCCACACCTCGAGTGCTGCATTCAGTTCTGGGCCCCGCACTTCGAAAAGGACATTGAGCTGCTGGAGCATGTCCAGCAAAGGGCAACAAAGCTTGTGAAAGGACTAGAAAACATGTATGATGATGAATGGCTGAGGGAGCTGGGTTTGAGAAGAGGGAGATCAGAGGAGACCTTATCACACTACAACTACATGAAAGGAGGTTGTAGTGATGTTGTGACTGGTTTCTTCTGCTGTGCCTGCAGTGAAAGGATTAGAGAAAATGGCCTAAAGCTGAGACAGGGGAAATTCAGATTAGATATCTGAATTTTTTTTTCTCTGTTAGGGTGCTCTGGCACTGGAATACATTGCCCAGGCAGGTAGTGGAGTCACCATCCCTGGAGGTGTTTAAGAGATTTCTGGATCTGGTGCTGGGTGATGTGGTTTAGTGTTTTAGGGGTTACAGTGGAAATGCTGAGTTGAAGGCTGGACTTAATGATCTTAAAGGTCTCTCCCAATCTTGATGATTCTATGATTCTGTGTTTTTGTGCAGATGCCCGACACAGCTGAGGGAACATTGCTGGGGCAGCTGTAGGCATATGTAAGGAGAGAGCTGGCAGTTGCCTCACCAGCACCACACCTGTCACAGGAAGTGCCCCAAATAGCACCATGCAGGAGATGTTCACCATCCCCTCTCTAAAGAGAGCTTCTAAATGTGGAAGTCAGTTTATTCCTATTCCCCAAACACCTCAGCTGACTGCTTCTGCATTTCCCAAAGCTGTGGAAGGTGCTGTTACACTACTACCCACCACGCTGGGAAGTCCAGAGTAGGAGCCCTTGTCAGGGAAGGCTGGGCAGGGCACAGACTGATGCCTTCTCCTGGGGATGAAAGTGCAGCCCACAGCCCTGTGGTAGCTTTCTAGCCCACTGCCTCAAAAAGCCAAATCCCATTCACCAGGTAGGAGCCACACACAGCCAGAGGCTTGGACACTGGGGTGCTCCTAGCCAGACTCAGGCTCTGAGGCTCATCTTGACTTTATGAAGCACAGTGACTTTGAATAGCCACATGCTCACTTCAGATGGCAGAACAACAGCCTGAATTTTATCATCTCTGCCTCATTTCTAGTTCCCTGGTGACGAGCAAAGGGGCTCGAGAAGCAGGGCCAGCTGTTGATGACTGTGGAAGGGGTAAGCACAAAGGGACTGAGTCTGCCAGACACCTTGCTAACCCTCAGAAAGACACAGTATTGAAATAGAGAAAGCTTCTCTCACAGTTCTGTACAAAGGTCAAGTATGAAAAAGGCATCCAAAAAAATCAATCAATCAATCCATATGACAGCATTTATTACTCATTTTAATACATCACATAGTGGTTGAAGCCCTCTGAGAGGAGTTGATTCTGGGACCATTCTGCCTCCAGCCCACAGGGCTGGCCCTGGGCTGGAACCACTGCAGGGCAGAGCTGGACCCTGCTCAGCTCCTAGAGTCTGAGGCAGTAGCTAGTCAAGTGAAATAGATTGTTTAATATTGTACAAAAGGCACACAACAGATAACAGCCATTAAAGTTCATGGGATGCAGTTCCTCATGCCACAGAGAAGAAAGGAGAGCCTGGGCAGAGGCCCTCCCAATGCAACCTTACAAAATAGCAAGGATTTTCCATTTCAGTGCTGTTCCCACCAGTAACCTATTGGGACTGCCCCACACACAAAGTAGCAGTAGGTTTGGGCTCTGTTCTCCTGCTCTCCCCCAGAACCAGGGACCATGGAGAGGGTAGTGCTGTTTTGAGAGGACTTTCCCTACCTTTTTTCCAAGGAGAATCTTGGGGCATGCAGGATCCTATCAGTCCCTGGGAAGGAGGAGAGGCACAAGGCAAACCCAAGTGAAGCAAAGAGGAAAAAGCAGAACCACAGCTCCAAGGTCTCCAGCCCCCAGCTTCTTCCCCCTTCTCCTGTTACCAGCCTGCAACAACTCGCACCTCACTCTGGCACGCCCCTACTGCAAGGCAGACACACCAAAGGCCAATGCACAAGTTAATCTGAAGGCTGTTATCCACAGTGACCTCTTCCTAACCCTCATCACACCCATCCATCAGGCACCTGAGATCCAGACAGAAGTGAAAAGTTTCCCCTTTCCCTCTCTCCCCACCTCCACCCCACTCTCTTTTTCTGTCCCTGGTTTTACTCCCCTTTTGATTTCCGTGTGCCACTCAGATAAGTTTTGAAGAAGAAGTTGCAAAAGAGTACCAGTAAAGTGGTATAAATCCAGGATGTAATGAGAAGCACTGGCCAGGTGGTGGGGCAGACCTTATCATCCTTCCAGAAGAAGATTAAGACGTTCATTATTACAAATCCCGCCATCTGCACCATTTGTGAAGTGGTGATTATTATGGCGATGGAGCTGGGTACCCGGATGCCCATGGCTGTCACAGTGTAGTAGGAGTATGTGAGAGCATGGACACTGAAGTTCAAGGCTGTAACCCAGCCAGTACCAGCCGCCATACCGTTATAGCAATACCAGCATCCAACTGCTGCAGTTAAATGGTGATACCAGTGGACAAAGATGAGCTTCTTTTTCCGGAGAACAATGAACACAGTGTCACCTTGAGTTGGGAGAGAGGTGCATTGTTAGTTAGGTGAAAGCACAGCAGTTGCACAAGTTTTCACATGAGGCAGAACAAGCAAGCTCCAACACTGAAGCCATTATGTGGCTTGATCCCACCAAAACCTAGGTTCACATTGAAATAATCTGTATTGAAAAAGATCTTTTAGGCACCCTACCTGCTCGCACGTTTGTAGTACGAGAGTCCCTTGCCCCAGGCTTGCTTACCTAGCTCTACCTACGCAGCACTTCAGACCAGCTCTTCTTTACTTCTTTGGATGGAAAATGGGTGGAAAGCCCAGCCCTTCCCTGCCTGCCTGCTGCCCCCTCACTGCAGTAATTCCAGGACAGAATTGCCTAGTCCAGACCCTGGCCTGGGGATCAAACTAGAGTAATAACATCAGGCTGCAACCCGGTGGCGAGCAAGTATATCATCTGAGGGAGCAAGAAAACAAGTGGCACGTGCAAGGCTAAGCAACCAAGTAAGAGTTATGAACACACAGGATGAGTTTCAGACTCACCCATTTCCATGAGTTTGCTCAATAAAAATAAAAAGAGCCAAAGTTTGGAGACAGGGTGAATGTAGACAGATTGACTACACACTGATCGTTTAAATCCCTTGGTAAGAAGGATGAAGGCCATTTGCTTCCAGACCCGCCAGGCTCCAATGACACTGCAAGAAAATCAGAGAAGAGCTGAACACTGTGCTCAGGGCCCACCACATCTCTGCACCCAAGGATATTCTGCTAACTCCATCTCGATGCCCAGGGTAGTCTCAGGGACATCTAAACAAACTGTTGTCTTCTTTTACCTCCCAGAAGGTTTTAGCTCTCTGTTTGCTGGGCACATGCTTGCCCAACAGCTTTCAGCCAGGATATTCCTGCAAGACAGAGCAGTGAAAGGCTGCTAATCCTACCAGAACAGCAGCGAGACACAAGGAGTAAGTAGTTTGTAAGCCACCAACACAGCCATTCAGTTTGCCTGGTGTCACGATGCAGCTCCTGGAGGGTGGCAGCAGCAAAGGTCTAAGCATCAAAGAGTGCTCCCTTGTTACACTCTCTGCTTCCACTGCTTGAAGAGGCACTTGAGCAAAAGCTGCTGTGCTGATCAGAAAAGGGGGACTTGTCGTCCTGATGTCCCACACAAGACATGCCCAGGGAGCATTTACAATCTCCTGTGGCAGGCAGCTCCTACAGCTTATGAGAAGAAATACCACTTTTTCTTTGTTATCAACCTGTACATTTCATCTGCATGAGCTTGTTTCTGAACAGATCATGAACAGTCATCCCTTGACCTCCCCTCTCACACAACTTGTGATTTTACAGACCACTGCCATGCCCAGCCTTAACAGGGGATAACCAGTGTCCCTTTGATTTGATAAAAGCCAGCTGGAGTTAGAGGCAGTAGTCTAATTTCTGTCTATCTCATGAAACAGACAGAAAGAGGTGTGGAGATAAGGGAAATTTTGGAAAATTGACATCTGCTTGTTCATAATTACAGAGCATGGGCTGAAACAGTCTCACGGCCACTGCAGGAAACCAATACTGTAAGACTGGACAGTTTGAAAACATACATTTTATAATAATCTTCATAGCAGAACAGGATTAGGGAAAGGTGAGGGGGGGAAACAATTTTAAAGATTAATAGACCTCAAATCAAACTTGTAATTGATAGGCATCCTTTGAATAAGGGAGGATCTCTGCTTTTGCAGGCTTCACATTCATATCTACCCACTAATGATTTTCAAGCACGGTCCCCAGCAGTCCTTCAGCAACTCATTCCACTTGCTGGAATATTTCTGGTGAGAAACAAATTACTTGTATGAGCAGATCACTTTCCCTAGTTGGAAAGGGACTTCACAGGGAAAAAAAGTTTATTTCCTTAGTGACATCACGGATATCCAGAACTTTCCATCAATGCAGTCCTTAGGGAAGGTCTACAGCTATCTCCAGTTTTAGTAAAGGCTCTTACCTGAACAAGGTCAGACTGAAGGACCACAGGGTCAGTGGTGTCCGCAGGTGGTAGGCTCTCCGTTCCTTCATGAAATGCTGGATTCCAAAGACCAGGATCAAATAAATAGCAGCAAAAATTAAACACTTGTGCCTGCAAGTAGAGGAGAGGGAGCCGTCAGGAAAAGACCCAAACTGACCCATTTTCAGCCAGACTTCTGTAGCCCCAGTGAAGTGCTCTCAGCAAGAAACAAAAGATCTCCCATTCTTGTGTTAAAGTTGGGCTTGGAAGAAAGCCTGCCCTGACAGTGACTACAGCTAGCTAGGAAAAACTATGGGAATTGCAGAAAAGAAAGTGAACTGCTACATCATGGAGATTTCCACAAAACCTTGATGGGATGAGACAGGTTCTGGTAGCCTATGAGCAGGATTCTGAGCAAACACATCAATGCATTTTATCCATTTACACATGAGACTCTATAGGCAGAGGATGCCTATGCAGGATGTCTAAAAAGGCCAGTTGCACCAGTAAGCTAGAGCCTCAAGTCCCTAGTGTTATGTCCCACTCCTTTCCAAGGCTTTTTGGCAGCATATCAGGGCTCAGTACCCTATTTGCCGGTGCAAGGGCTGCCGTGGCCATCCGTGGCTGCTCTTTGCCCTCTTGACACATCACCACCTCCCTACAGGCTGCAGCACCTCCTGGACCAGTTTGCTCTGCCCCATGCACTGCTGCAGCCCTTCCTCAACAGGTGTGCAGCCAGGGCCACCCAACCTCCTCCTCCTCGGAACTGAGGACCCCCACACCTGTTCTAGAAACAGCAGGACCCGATGGGGCTGTCCGGGGTGCACCGGAGCTGCAACCTCCTCTGCTCTCACCGATTCTCCGTCATCCATTTCCTGACTGCCAGCGGATTGAAGTTCTTTTCGAATTCATACTCTCCCAGCGGCTGCAGCTCGGACGGGTCAATGTTGAGTTCCATACCCAGCACCCCGGGCGCAACCCAAAATCAGCTTCTCCCCGCCCCCGCACCGCTAGATATAGTCCCGGGAATGCGCTCCGCCCCAATATCACACCGGAGGGGGGGCGGGGGGCGGGACTGGGGATTTCCCAGCCCGACGGGGAGAGCAGGGCCTCCCGCTCCTTGCCCAGCACTGGGGATGGGAGGTTGCAGTCTCCCCGTCGGGCCGGGAGGGAGGCCCTCCCCTTCCCGCTCACTGAGTACCTGCCCCACCCCTCCCAGCTCGCCCATCGCAGATGGGCAGGGTAATAACAACACTGTCACCAGCAGCAGGCAGAAATACCCTTACCCTGACTGCAGTTAGCTGTTGTGCCTGCTTCACCATAGACTGCAGAATCTGGCCACTGCTGCTGCAGATTAAATGGGCTCCAGGTAATCTCCTACTTAGGTTCCTGCAGCTGAAAATGGTTCCAGTATAGTCAAAATCCCCTGAACCCAGCATCTCATTGCACCCTCCAGTCACTTCACGCAACTTGCTACTTCACCTGAGTATCATGTGTTTACACATCTGCAACAGCAGCACCCTACAAAACTCACAGACTTGGGGAGACTTTTGCCTCATGCAGACATCAATGCACTTGTATACAAGTCATCTGCTTAACTGCTGACTCTTCGAACAAGAGGTGAACATTTCCCTCGATGAGACATTTCATAGAATCATAGAATCATAGAATGGTTTGGGTTGGAAGGGACCTTGAAGATTGGTAAGTTCCAATCCCTCCATTGTGAGCAGGGACGTTGTTCACTAAACCAGGTTGCTCAAAGCCCCATCCAGCCTGGCCTCGAACGTTTCCAGGAATGGGACATCTACAATTTGCTCTGCATTTGACAGTGCAGTAGTGTGAGAAAATGAGGAAGATTTTGACATATAGGAATTAAAATCCCTTTGTGATTTTTGCACCATCCCTGACTTAGACCCCTATTTGGTAGAGCACTCGTAATTTTCTGTAGAAAGGTCAGCTTATACATGTCAACAGCAGTATTTTCTCCATACCGTGCACAGGGAGAACATCCTGTATGTAGCATGAGCTCCCACTGTGCCTTGCACAGTTCTCACATTAGTGTTTCCAGCTCCCAGGAGGTCCTGCCCCTTCCAGAGGACTGCAGCTCAAGGACTGTACAGTCTCCGTCCCAGCTCACTTGTGTTTTGTCTTTCATCACCTGCTTTGGGCAGTAGCATCACCAAGCAGAATACTCAGGTACATGCTGAAGACAACTTTCATCTGCTGCAAGGGCTTCTACACACCAAAGGACTAGGTGCAGCTACAGAAGCAGGGTACTTTTTGCACTAGCTTCTAATGCATACAAGTTGACATTAAGTCTCCTTATTCAGCAGCAAAGCCATGTTGGGGACCTTATGAATTTATCCCTCTCCATGCTCTGGACAACGATTTCACTGTTGCTGGCTCCTTTGCCTACTATCTGTGGATTTGCTGTTCTCAGATGGAGTACAGTGGTTAGCTGTTTGAGGCACGAGTACAAAACACCTGCTTTGTTATCTTTAGCAATTGTTAAACAAGGTCTTCTTTATGTAAGACACCATATCACAGGAGGTAATGCTCTTGGGAGGTGCAAGGGTAAACTGGATTAGCTGAGTAGAAAAGGTGCTGATACTGACATAATTTCTTATTCCTAACCTAATCCTTTGTTCAATAGTTAAAGTTTTCATTTTGAAACTGCTTCATGCCACACGAACAAGAACATTGCCTCTCCTAGAGCAGGCCTGTCCACCCATGGTGGTGGTGTGTTCAGTTACAGGAGGAGCTCATGACTTCAGCAGTTTGGTACCACCTGAGCAGGCAGCTGGTGGAGAGCCCTCCCCAAGTCGTCTTTGGCAGAAGGGAACAAGGACAACACATGTAAAGAACAGAGGCAGACAGAAACACTAAGGCTCTCTCTCCAAGATACCTGTCTTGCTTAGTAAGGCAGGGCTTTCTCATGGACTAAAAGCTTACCTGAGCAATCCAGATAGGGTTGTGACATTCTGATTATCCTCTTGCCTCCACAGTGTCAGATATACCTGTCTGCACTTCCAGATCTGGGGGGGCTAGCATGCATTTGCCAAGTCCAGTGCCCAGACACTGGCACTGTGCTCAGAACCACTGTTGGACTCAGGATGCAACGTGGACATCATAGTGACTTTTAAATAAACAGATGAGCTTATTTCACACATCACAGTGAGTTGCACAGGGCTCAGATCCTGCAGGTGAGGAAGCAGAGCCCCAGCAACACTTCACAGACAATTGGCGCATCAGGGCTGCAATCCTGAATTAGTGGGAGAGGAGCGCTGCATTAATTGTCCTCCACATGAGTGGGGAGGAGACAGAGAGTATGGAGCAGAAGCCTCCATGCCTTTATTCAGAGGCCATGATGGCTATGCAGGACCTCAGAGAGAAAGACAATTTTCTGAGGACCATGAAATAAGGTTGTGGATACTTCTGGAGAGCAGGTTTCCCCCTAGACTGCTTCTACAGCATTCCAGAAATAGTTCTTCTTAGAGGTAGGCCTAAATAAATTTAATGCTCATTTAAAGCTTAAATTACTATTTGCAACAAGAGTTTCAGGTTTTTTGTAAAGATTCACTTTTTCACCAATACATGCAGAGGGAGGACTAGTTTCTGGTATGGTGACTGAGCATCACCTACAGTCTCAATTGCCCTGGAGTTGAGATTACAAGATAATTGAGTTTTGCACAAATATCACATTTCAGACTCCAAGTGTTAAAATAAATTTCCTAAAACAGGACAGTAAACAACAAACTGACTTAGTGGTGGATAGCATGTTCACCTTCCATTGAGACTGAAGAGCATGTAGCTGTTTGTGAAAGACTCCAGGTGCCATTCAAAATGAGTAACAGCATGCCAAATCCTGGTAGGATCCAAAATACAGGAAGTGGTTTCTATAGAGTAGGTATTCATTTTCCTAAGAATGTCACAAATGAACAAATCCAAAGCTTTAGGATAGGTAAAGGACAAAAAGCTTTTACAGTTCCCTGGCCTCGCAGATCAGCCACTTCCATAGCACATGTCACAAAAAAACTGTACAGAGCAGTTTGTAGAAGGACTTGAACACAGTGGATATGTGGCAGGAGTCAAGAGAGAAGCTACACTAACTAGGATGGAGCAAAACATGATCATTGTAGGGGACAGGAGCAGTGCGTCCACCACACACTGCTGGTTGGCTAGCTGATTCTGTCACTGTAGTGCCATCAACTACCTACCGGCTCCATGCAGGTGAGGACAGGGAAAAGAGGATGCACAGTGATTGATTAAAAAAAAAAAAAATTATTTATTTTGATTCCAGGTAGGATATGCCAGTTCAGGCTGGCCTTAAATGTGAGACCCCTGAGAGGCTCTGCGGGAAAAGAGTGAGTGCTCACAGAGTCAGCCTCACTCAAACAGGCCCTTGCTGGTCTGAGCTACGCTGCCATCCCCACCAGTGCAGAGGACAGACAGTTTTCTGCACAGGAGGCAAGGCTGAGCAGGCTAAGATGGCACATAACCACCTCCAAATCAGCTTGTTGTAATGCCTGTGATTGCTACTTGTGATTTACACATCAGAGCAGAGAAAGTCATTGAAGGATCTCCTTGCACAAGCACTGCAAGCTTTCTTAAAAGCTTAGGATCATGCCTTGATTCATATGTCCCTCCTGACTGCAGAACATATGATTTCATAGAAGGTGCTGGAGGATTTACCGTGGGCTGTTAGGCTTACATTCAGCTAAGACAAAGTTTATGCCCACGTAAGTGGTGAAACAGTGAAAGAGATTGCCCAGAGAGATGGTCTCTGAAAACATTCAAAGTTGAACAGGGATCTGAGCAACTTAATTTAATTGAAAATATACCTGCTTGTTTCAGGGGGGTTGAGACTGGATGATCTTTAAAGGTCCCTTCCAACCCACACCATTCTATGTAATCCTTAGCTGATCCAAATGAGATATTTAAATTTTCTGGCACTTCAAATGAAAAGCTTTTTTTAAAAAAAGGGCAACAGCAAGTAATGAAACACAATAAATAGCATAGCTGTTCAAAGGCCAAAGCTTTGAGCACATGAGCACATACATTTTTGCATAGATTGAGGCTTCATAGAGATCAGCCTGCAGAAGATAGTTTGGGTAAAACCCGGGCAGTGGACATAACTTGCTCCAAGGAGAGGAAAGAGTTTCAGTGCAAGTGTCAGAGGCAGAGAGCTTCCATCAGGGATGTAAGCAGGAAGACACACTCAGTGAAGACTGAGACCTGTGCAGATTTACTGATTTGCCTTCACTGCTCTGTTTCCCAACTTTAGCTGTAACCCCTTCTCCCAGCAACCATGATACAGGTGCATTTCTTTGGAGAGGTAACAGAAAACAGGGATAAAACCCAGCAATGGGAGCTGTGGGAAACCTCATCCCGATGCAGTGCTGGGTAATTGTGAGCCTACCTGGAGCACCCTCAGGCAGCAGTCAGCACAGCCTGTGACACCACAGTCTCCAGAAAAGGGGCCCACTGATCTATGGTCATTAGAGGGGAGCAAAAATGACAAAAGTGCAGGGAGACACCACCTGATGAGCAGAGCCCTTCACTTCCCAAAAAACAAGAGCAGGCAGGTTTGCTGTGCTCCTTCCTGACTCTATGGAGCTATTAGCTGTCCTCTCTTGGGGAAGCAGGGCCCTCAGGTCCAAGGGGAAGAGAAGATCCCCTGCTCCTTGCAAGGAGTCCGTCTGTCTTCCTTCTGCTTCTCCAGCCTTGGGTCAGCTTCATTGCCTTGCAAGAGTCACCCAAACAGGCTGATACAAACAGTTCAGATTTAACCTCTGCACAGTACTAGAGGAAATAGTCCTTCCTTGCATCTCCCTGCCTGATGTTTGACTAGCAGGCATTAAGAGACACAGCTTAGCAATAACACCTCTTTTTGGTAACCTGGCAAGACACAGCCATAAGCAGCAACCCTCGTACCTGTATCAGACCTTCACTGTTTGGGCATGGTCCTTCCGAATGATGTGTGTGATGATGAAGCAAGTTGGTCATTTGAGAATAATTTTGCATAGAGGTAGACAGAGCAATTGTCCCTTCAGACACACGCACACACACACACACTTTAAAAGATAGCTTCTGGGTAACACGCTGGATATGTCCCCTTTCCCTCTGCCAGGCACAACTGTTTTTCAGAAAGGAAAAGAACAAAGCAGACCCACTGAATTGAAAGATGAGAGCTCTCAGAAGGGACTACTTAGAGTCCTTGCTAGTGCTCCAAGTTATTTTTTGCCCTCTGACCTAGTTGCTCTTACCTCTGTGAAACATCTTCAAAGAGAAAACTACATGAGGGTTAGCTAATAGCCTAAGGCTTAAACAAAATGATGGTGACATCATATTAACCCAAAGATGTCATAATCTGCAATCACCCTTCAAATAAAGGCTATCATGGCTCTAATCACATATGAAACACAAATGATGAAAATCACCTCTAAGGACCTCTCTTGTTGGGAGCATGTACCACTTACAAACCCTTTTGTTCTCTAAAGCCTGTAAGTAGGCCCACTGGTTTTGAAACAGCAGTTAAGACAAATACATTAGGTGAGCAGCTGGGCTTTTGCTTAGAATTGCTGTGTCTTCAAACTTTATTCTGAAAAGAGTGGTTGAATACACATGCAGAATCCAGAGAACCTGAGATTAGGAGAAAATTTGTCAATTTAATTCATCAGTGTCTGCTTTCACAGTTAAAAACATAGTGGTTGAGACTAGTCTAACTAACAAGTTCTTGAACAAATGTGTGTACAAAAATCCAATTGAAGGACTTCTGATTAAGATCAAAGATATCCTTTGAACAACCCGATCAGCTATGCCTTTAACACAGAAGTCTCAAAATTCAGGCTGAGGTTGAGAACCTCTACAGGCATTCATGCATGTATTTTCTATTTGTGATTTCTGAACTGTTCATTAAAGAGAGACTTTGTACAAACCAACATTCAGTATTTCTCAGGCAGAACCGGTCCAGTGATTTAAACAAAAGTAAAACAAACCATAGCACAATAATAACATTATTGCATTAACAAAATTGCCATTGTGAACTGTTGCCTACATTGGTGATGGTGTGTAAGAGCTCTCCACCCTGCATTCTTGAAGATAGAAAGCACTTTCTCCATCGCTAGGCCAAGCAGAATCACCCCAAGATCAGTCTCAGCCATACTTTGCCAATGGCTCTATGTTGGCCCCTCTCCACTTAGTCATTCTCCTACTCCAGATCCCAATTGAGTCATCTGCTCTCAGAGCTGGTAGAAGTTACGCCAATGCCACACACACACAAAACACCACCTCTTTCCTCTGATTAAAGTCTATCAAGGCTGCAGAGTCTAGATCTATTTCCCAATCCCAGGCAAAGCTGAGAGCACAAAAGTGAAGTTCATCAGTTTGCTTTGTAAAAACCCCCTGGCTACCTACCTGGGACTGAAATGCTATTCCTGTAACCCCAGAAGAAAGTGCTTGTTTCTTCCTTTTAACTAAACTAATCAGCATTCATTCTACTTGAGTCTGTCTTGAGACTGTTTCGATTCCCAGTAAAGTTTTGCTTGCCACTACAAGTTACTTACTTCTTTTTTGCAGCTTTTTTGAGAACCCCTTGGAGAACCCCAAAGAACATTTTTGAAAGTCCTGCTAAAGAGAGCCCACACTCCTTTACCCAGCTCTGAACTGACAAAGTCGGAGGATTTTTTGGTTGGCAAGGTATGACCTGCAAGGAGGACAGTCTTCAAGCCTTTGTTCAAGATTTGGGGTTTTTTTTTCCACCCATTTGATAAAGGATTTCTGTAAAGGAACTTCCCTGATCAGACCCAACCTCTTCTTACAATATAGATGCTCACTTCATTTGCTACTGGGCAGTCGTGACAAAAGGTGAACGGGATACAATTCAAACACACAACTGTGAAAGGTGTCCCTGTGCTGCCCGAAAGGTCTGCAGTTGTTTCTTCAGCTCCCCACCACTTCCTAAACCAAACTATAGGCAGGGGAAGGATGGGCCATTTGACTCAGAGGCTGAATGAGAAGACAGTTTTGCATCCAAAGCTGGGGCCTGAGGGAACACACAGATCTGGAGGTAGGGGTATTATGAAAACATGTTTCTTCCGAAACAAGAACATGGCCCGGAGGGCCACCTCAGACAGACCTGGGACAAGAATGGAGAGGGTTTTCTTATCGTTAGACAGTTGTGGGCGGGGTCACAGGACTCAGGCCCACACATGGCTTGAAGGGCTCCATTCCCCACCTGCTCCAGCCCTGTGCTACTTTTAACTTCCCACCTCAGCCATGCGCTTACAATTAATTATTCCAGACTTCCTCCAAGGTGCCTCTAGGACTGATCCTAATTCAACCATTTGTAACTATATGTACTTATTCATGGTTTTGTCATTCGTCTCCTGCCAAAATATGGCTTTAGCATCATCTCTCACTCTGCTGGTCCAGGGGGCAAGTGCATGAGAAAAGAGAGCATAGCAATTAATTTTTAAGATCAGCTTTTACCAGTTTTTGTGTTCTGTTCTTGCAAAGGTCTCAGCATCTCATCAATTTAGTTTTAACAATAATTAACCATTCAACCCTCCTTCCCAGTTAGTTTAGCTTTTAAAAAGACTGGCCTTAATAGCAGCCCATGTAGATCATTCAGGGCACAGCCATTATTACTTCCCTGCCTAGAGCCCAAAACGCAGCATTACCACTGTCTGAACTAATATATCACCTTACCCAAAGCTTTGCAGGAAGGGCACTGAAGCTCAACTCCAGCCAAAGCCTCTGTTGAAATCTGTTGGCATTATAACACCGAGTTTGCCACTTGCAGAACATGTACTGTTCTTTCTTCTTCTCACCCCCCTACCCCACCCCCCCAGCAAGGTACACAGGTTAATCTGTGTTGTTTTCCAGAATGTTTTGGACATTATATTTCTGTTTATTGACATACTTTTCTAAGAGCAGACATTAGATATGTGGGGCTGCCATTTCCATTGTGAACACTACCATTCTGTTTTCAATAACTCCTTTAACCTTCTTTTTTATCTTGAATTGCATAAACAAAACTTCCTTTGAGCTCCATTTATTCTGCATTTGTTATGAGCACACTTATCTCTTCACAATCAAGCAGGGTCTCCCCTCCCACCCCGTTTTTCCAGGATTGCCAGTAACAGAAGAAAACTCAACTCTGTACAGCTCTTTACTAAAATAGCTGAGTTTTGTATCAGCACATGGTTTGATCTTGGAAGAGCTTACCTTACAGAAACACTTATAACTGAATTCAAAGGAGACAGGGATTATGTTAGTCAACAGCATCACTACCATAGCACTAGCACAACTTTGTTGAATAGTAACTCAAAAGTTTTCCTTAAGATTGCTACACAACCATTCCTGCTATAGACAGGTGTAAGAAGCTGAAAAATAAGTAGCCCCAGCTGCATCCCATCCAGAGTCTTTTATAGCTGGGAGTAAATAGGCTCAGCTAGAGAGGGAGGAGCGTTTTAGCAGCAGTCCCTGAGCAAGGGGGAAGAAAGAAGCTGAGAGAGGAAGGAGGAGCCTTCTAAACCCCAACAGATCCCTCAGCTCTTTGGAGTGATTGACTGTTCTCAGCTGTCCTGAAAGGCATCGTGCCCAGCTTCTGGCTGGTGTGTAATGTCTTCTTAGTGTTTGCAAGGCTTTGGGGAGCCCTTCCTAAAGCACAGCTTGAGAAGGGCCACGGGCCTTTTTGTTTTTTGAGATCATGCCTTGCCTAAGTACCTGGGTGGACATCTGCTTTCCATGCACTGCCTTCAGGACTCGCTTCCCTTTGTCTCCACGTGAGCAGAAACTGCTATAGTTGCCAGGGCCCTGCACAAGCTTCCCCTATTCTGTAGTTTGGCTGGCTCTGGCAGGGAGGTGCTGCCTCACTGATCTTGCCATCTGAGCCTTGCAAAGCAGCTGGTCCTTCCCACACCCTGACAAGGAGTAGCCTATTTACATATATCCCCCCCCCCCCCCCGCATCTCTAGCATGTGACCTATAATTTATGGTCGACCCTCCCCTCTGAAAGGCATCAAATCTGATTTACAAGCCCCAAAGTATCATTGCATCCAGTAAAGCCTGCCAAAAATTCATCATATCGCTTGTTTTTGTCCAAAAATTGTGCCCTATTTGCAGGTGAAATTTCTCCCACTTCCATTACCAGGAGAGGGCAGAGACCACCTGAGAAGTTGCTGCTGCAGGGTGACCCATCAGACTTCTGCCATAAGCCACCCTCAGGGGAGACCCCAGCACCAGTGTGCCTGTTGCTGCTTTGCATCTCCCCTCACTGCCCAACACCACTGCCTAGGTGGGACAGCGGGAATGCTCCTGTTGGGTACTACTGGTGGCTAGTGTCACATTGTTCCTTAAGCACATTGCTGGGAGCTTGTGCCAAGCTTAGCAGCTGGCTTTTCTCTGCCAGGAATGAGGAATAGCATCGTGCATACTGATGCTGGGGAGAGCAGTGCTATATTTTGGAATATCCTTTCCTATGTGTTGGACTGATACCACAGGACCATGAAGTCAGCATCACTAAAGATGACTTGTAACTCCAGCGGCCTGGAAGACTCCAACCCCTGTGTCCTAGTTAGAGCAGCCTGGACCAGTTCATCACTGTGTGGGTGTAACCCAAACTGTGTATTCTAAACCCTCTATGTAATTTTCAGAAACTGTTAACAATAGACCATTTGCAGCAGCTGCCCAGAGCACACCTGACCCCTCAGGTTATAAGCTGGGTGATAAGAGGCCTGTGAGATAAGAGGATGTTCCTGTCCTCACACTCACCACTCACAGTCACCCACTGTGGAACTCCTCGCCCTAGGGGAGGTGCTGGGCATTCCTGCCTGAACCTGAGTGTATATAATCTTGGGGTCTTGGGACTTCTGGTACCACTCATGGGATCCGGAGGAGGACCAGAATTTCGACCAGACTGCGACCACCACCCTCGACCATCCTGCAACCATCACTCGCACCAACAAGTTCTTCCTCTCCTTTTATTTTCGAACTCAAGGGGCCCACGTGGGGCTCAGCATGAGGGCCAAAGAACACCATTCTGTTTGTACCCCAGGGTGCTGGGTTATACATCTGGTTTTTTGTGAGTTAAAACCAACTGTGCATCTGTATAATTGCATTTATTTTATTATTTTTATTAAAATGTAATTCTGATTTATAATCTCTTTTGAGTTAGATTAATTTCTCCTGCTGGTTTGCCTTTAAACCAGCACACCCTGGAACATAGCTGGTGAGTCAGGTAATCCCCAGGTCTGAAATACAACTCATCTCCCCAGTGAAACCTCCCTCCTGAAATAAATCAGGGTTGGAACCTTGGCACCAGTCTGATAACTCCCTGCTCCTGGGACAGGAGTAGTTATTGGTGATATTCTCTGCTGTGCAGCTCCATCTGCTGTGACACAGGCCCAAGAAGGTCCTGGTGGTGATGAGGGGACTTGCCCACTCCAACCGTGGTCTCAGTGGCAAATGGCCACTGCTGGAGACTGGGTACCCACAGAGCTTGGGTCCTTGGCTTCCCTGTGGAAAATATTTGTAATGTGGAAGCATCAGAGGAAAGTATTGCCTGTGATCTCAAGAGGTGCATGGGGGCCATGAGGGAGATGTCCATGGGCAGAGCCTGCCTGTCGAGGGTGAGTGGCATCAGCCAAAGGGAAGGGATTTCCTGGCGCAAAGGTGCGCTTTGCTCGCTGTCACTGAACGGTGGAGTGAGTCAAAATCATTGTGTCCTCTAAGCTTTCCTCTCCCAGAATGAGAGATCTCACATTCGCCTGCAGAGGGAGACAGCTCCTCTTTATTAGCCAAATTTTGTTGACACTGTTGGTGCTGCCACCTTACCCGGCTGGAAAAACCAGCCGTGGAATTGACGTGGCCCTCCTGCAGCCCACGGCCAGGCACTCCCGTGGACTTGCTGCCAGGGGTATGCGGGGACCCTCCCAAAGCCAAGCAGCGGGGATGAGCAGCAGTAGTTTATGAGCTCGTTGCGAAGTGCTCAGGGGAGCAGCGCCTGAGGCAGTGCCGGGCTCCACTGCGCGTTCCAGCAATGGTGCCGCCGCTGGCGCTGGGCTAAGGAGGGGTGTCATCACAGCAGCCCTGCGAGCGTGGGGCTTCACCCCTGCCCTGTCCCCGGCAAGAGGCTGCTCGCAGCAGAGGAGCTGCCCCCAGCCCAGGGTTCGGATAGAGCTGGACAGCCATCACCTGGAAAACAGTCATTTGCAAACCCGGGGTGTTTCCAACGCCGGAGTGGCTCCCGATCTCAGAGGCTGCCGTTCCTCACGGACAGAGCAGGTTTGTGAGGAGCTGTAGGGCCGGGTGAACCCGAAAAGCTGGCTCGTGCGTGCCCTCGACACCTCCCTACCGCAGAACCACTCGGGGCCCTCGCAGCGAGATCCGCGCACAGCAGCGAGACTGCTGGCACTGCTGCATCCTGCTCAGGCTCTCCGTGCCTTGCCGAGAGCAAGACAGAGAGGCAGAAGGCAGTTTTGCACTGTGCAGGGCTCCGCTGGGGTTGCAGCTCCTGTGTGAGGCTTCTTCAGCCTTCTGAAAAGTATTGACTCACATTCTACTTCTCCTTGAGGGGGAAAAAAAAAAAAAAAGAGATTAAAAAGGTTTGCTCCCTGCTTACTGCCTCATTAACCACAGTTTTAATTTCCCAGGTTGCGCCACAGCCCTACTTGCCTGCCTCAGTACCTGTGACAGGGGAGAGCACTCAGTAACTGAGAGGCACTGTGCCCAGAGATCCGGCACCAAGATGAAGGCAGAGCTGCCTGAAGGATAAAGCTCACCTACATCCCTTCCCCCACCAAGGCTTTTTATGCATGTGACAGGCTACTCATTATTCCTAATTTAACTTAATAACTAGCTTAATGCCTTGTCATACTTTCCTTCTGTGTTCAATACTGAAGGAATAACAGGGAGAAAAGTAAAGAAAGTTGTGTATTTAATAGGAAAAGATTTACAGAGGACAGGAATAAAGCTGGAAAAACTAGAGAAGCCCTCATCTTTAATGAGTATATTCAAATACTTCCATAAAACCACCTCATAACTTAAAGAATGGCTCCTGACAGTTTCTAAGCCTGTAGACAGCTTTTCATGGGGAAGACTCTGCACTTCGGGGGTGTTTTCTGAATGTTCTCTTCTTACTCACAGGGTCCTTGGGCAGGTTAGTGCTTTACTCCATTAGAAGTAGTTTTCACCAAATTGTTGAATAATTTTTTAATACACTATTTGTATTTTGACTACCTGGCTAGGCCTGCCTTCTAACTGTGCAATACCTGTGGAAATGATAGTCATGAGAAGTTCAAGGAGTTAAGGGCATATCTGATAGTAGACAACATGCTAATGCTGCACGTGGTGCTGGCTTGAACTTATTTCTGGAATTGTGAGTGGCAAGGAGGCAACATAGGGAAGTAGTCTCACATTTTTGTAAGCCCACACAGGCTCCTTGGGTCTCAAACATTTCTGTTTGCAAGCAAAGCAGCATGAAGGTCTCTGTCCCTATCAGGCCACAGTACCCCTGTTGATGCACCACTCTGCAAATGGTGCCTTTGTCCTCTTGCTATTTTTTCATAAAGTTCAAAACAATCCAACATAGTCACCAAGCCACAAGCTTGCCAACTCTCTTGCTATATTCAGCCTAATCTGAACATCCAAACTCTCACGTAGGCAGCAGTAATGATCTCCTTCTTCCACCTCAGATGACAAAATGCTCCACCTCCACCCCCTTGTCCATGTTCATCTGCTAGGAGATGACAACAAGGTCACCATAGTGTAACTGCCAACAGGCAGGAATGCTGAAAACTTGTGGCAGTATCTTTTTTTATCCAAAAATAAAACCCAAATCCCATAAGCCTTTAAATTTCAACTTACAGAATAGAAAGGTGTCAGGCTGACAGTGTTTCTACCACTTAATTACAACACCCATTTCCCCCTACTATCTCTTAGCAGCTCACCTTGCTCTGGTCTCCCTCTGCCTCCCATTAGGGACAGTTAGACTCCACATCCTCACCTCAGAGGGCATAAAGCCACAAAGGGCTACTACAGAGCAAGACTTCGGGGTTGCTGTGCCTGTCACTGACTATTGTCAGGCTTGGGCATCCCAGGGGGCAGTAAGAAGCTCCAGGAAGAGCAATTTCTGCCATGAGTTAGTTACAGGTCCCAGATAGTCACAGGTTAGGGCTATGGGCTCTTCTCATCTGTCTTTGATGGCAAATGAGATCTTTGTCCAAAGTCACCCTCACCACAGCCCCTCTGCACACTGAGGGTTGGGGAGAGAAGACAGTGCTGCCTGACCTCTGAGGAGCCACTGAGCCACAGGTGGGCAGTATCCCAACCGAGAGCATCCCAGGAGCCCAGCCAAACTGCTGTTTCACTGGGTTGCGTGTGGTAACACACTTTTTATCCAGAAACACATAAAATAGCAAGCAAGAGCAGAGCCTAGAAACACCACTGAGGGCAGCTGTGGCAGTGAGGTTACTCTCCAGCTTGTGCCAGCACTACCATGGCCCCAGCTGGGAGCACGGAGCAGAGCCCTTGACCCTTAGCATGGGGCAATGCCAGAGGGACCATCAGCCAGTGCTCTGGGTGGGTTGTGCAACTGCACTCCAGTGTGGGTTTGCCTTAGAGTCCAGGGTGAGTAAAAACACATTAGGTATCGCTCTATACCATGTCCCCAAGTGGTGCTATAGTATGCCTGTTCAGATTAAAATGAGCAGGTGTTCCCCTTTTCTTCAGAAAGACCAGAGCTTTCTACTTCTATATATATGCTGTATGGCCCACATGCCTATGACCAGCTCTCCAAGCTACTGGCTGCTCTTCCTGTGGTCCTGGCACTTGCATCTGCTCCAGATTCTTCTTTCATCACAGGTTTAGAGATGCCATGGGCATGGGTGTGTGCCACGTACTGGCAGAGGAGGGAAGGCACTGCACGAAGCCCTGTGGAAAGGCCAAAAAATTGCTGATGGAAGTATGCAGAAATGATAGCAGCAGTAATGAGAAGGAAAAAGCACTTTAATCTAGCTTAAACAACTTCCTATTACACATATCACAGGTTCACATTAAACCAAGACCAGAGAACTGCCACACAGGAGAAAGAATATAATTTTATTTTAAAAAATAATAATTTAGCTCAAACACAAACAGGATTGCAGAGGGTCGATTGAAGCAGGAAGAACAGTATTTACCCACAGAATTTAAAACAGACTAATTCTGCTCTCTTGTAGACGATACTTTCAGTGCCCTTACTTGTCCACAGCTCTACTTCAGGTCCCCACCTGCACATAGAGGTATCCTGACTCCTGGGGCTCTTGGTGACAAGGCAGAGAAATGGTGTCTGCCCCTCACGAAATGCTGTTCCCACCTCCAGAGCCTCCATGATCCAAAAAGCCAGAAGAGCAACACAAGCATTTAAACCAACGTGCAATACAAAGGGAACAACTTGCACTCCTCCCAGGAAGTCTACCTACCCATGCATGCCCCATTCCCAGCGTCCTGGCCAAGTGCTCCCACCCACGCCTGAATTCGCCCCCCCGCCCACAGGTGCTGTACACAGAGGTGTGCACACAGGCCTTTGCAATACTCCTCCCTCCCCACTCTCTTCTCATCCAGACCCATGGATCTTTCACCTCTCTCTGTGCCCGCATGCCGTACATTTCTTGGCGCAGCAGCAGTTCATTTCACAGTGACAGGATTTCCCCTTGGAACACACTGAGCCACTACTGAAGTTTTTTCTCTTCTGTGTAGTGGCCTTTCATGCAGTTGCCATTCTGATACACAGGACTGGCCCCCTTCCTTCTGCACCTCACCACAGATTTGTAGAGAACAAATCCAGTACCAGCCAGACACAACAAGAGGAGAGCCAAGATGTCCAGGCAGAAGTACTCGTATAAGGAGAGGTCGTAGACGGCAGGGCGAAGATAGGGTGCCCCATCGTGACGAAGGATGTACTCCAGCCAATACACTGTCCTGTTGAGAGCATGCATCGGTCTGTCCAGGTGCAGAGTTGAGATGAGCTGGGCTGCTTTTCTGTAGCTGCAAGGGAAGAAAACAAGAAATTAACCTTTTGACAGGAGCTTAATTTCTGAGAAGTGGTCTGAGATGTCCAGTGATGCTTTCAAGTCCCAAATAATACCTTGGGAGAAGGGAAAATTTCTTCCATTTTTCTTCTGAAAGCCACTCTGATGGCAATTGCTAGCCATGGAAGCACAAGCTAGAGTGTACTTTATTTTGTATTTTGTTAATAACACAGAGTTCAGCTTGCAAGTACCTGTTCAGTGAGTTCATGTGTACTGTACTTTCTGAGGAGAATTTGCACCTTAAACCTCACCCAGCATCAAGTAAAAGTTACGCACTTGATGACTGGCCAAATCCTTCAAGGTATCAAGTTGCAACACCTCCTAATAAGTAAGAAATATAAAATATTAAAAAAAAAAAAAAATCAAGCTCTCAGGCAGCATTTCAAGCACCAGCAGTTGCATGTCCCATTAGAAAATGGGAGCCCTGTGCCACTGTACTGCAGCAGTTCTAGGAAAGGGAAGAGTATCTGGTTGTCAGAACAAACAGATGGAGCGTTACCTCTCTGTTTCTGTAGAAAGCTGTTTGGACAAGACCAGGGAGATCCCAAGGTGAGGTTGTGATCTCACTTTCCCTGATGACAGGCTGGCATCAAGAGAAGAAGTGGTCTGTGCCCCAGCATCTCAGAAAGCTTTCTAAGAACATTACAGTCAGAATCAAACAGGACTAGATCACTCTCTCTAACAGCAAGTGGTGGAATATCTGCTCCTGAACTGCATCTAAGCATTTCAAGGCACTAACACATCTCGCCAGCTGAGCAATGCCTGAAACTATGCTTTGTCCAGAAGCCAGCATAGGCTGTGTAGGGGTCAACACAAAGACGCACTGGTGCCTACACACAGTCTGCCCCAAGGAAGAGCTTGATGCTTCCAGATGACTCACCTGGGGTCAGAGATGACTGTGATGACAGCCTGGTAAAGTTCCTCTTCTTTTACTCTGCTCCAGTCCATGAGGATACCCATGCCCTTCGCCTGCACTCTGGTCATGATGTCGAACTGGTCCCCATAGAAAGGAAATCCCACCACTGGCACACCGTGATAAATTGCCTCAAATACACCATTCATCCCACAGTGGCTGACAAAGGCTTTCACATTGGGGTGGCCTGCAGGTAAAGAAACGGCAGCAGGTCAGTGCATTCCATGTTGAAAGAGGGCTACCAGGGGCTACACACAGTGTTGATGTATGTTTAGGGAAAACCAGGCATGCTGAGCAGAGAGGATGCCACCCTTTGGGAACACATCTGGCTTTTGGCAGTCCAAAACTTGCTGAGTAGTGCCTGGAGGAGAAGAGAGATAGGAGCCAAGCAGCTTCAAGCAGGTGTTAGGTGAGAACCGTGTTTTGTACAGATCAGACTCACAAGAAGCAACAGACTTGGACCCACACAGGTACTGTTGTCCTTGTATGCCTTTGCTGTGGTTTGGGCTAAACTCCAGAGATGTTGCTAGCAGCACACACATACACAGAATCCAGCCTTACCTAGCAGGTCATTCTGGGGCAGCCAGCCCATCATCAGCGTATTCTCACCCAGGTTTCTTGGCTTCTGACCAAAGTATCTGTGGGAGGAGACAGAGGAGGGGAAAACAAAGGGAAGAGAAACACACAGAGAACAATAATAAATTCAATCAGATCAAGAGATAGAAAGCAAATTCTATGTTTTGAAATGAATCACCCCTCAACATTGGTTTTCATCCAACTTAAGTTAAAAGGAATCCCAGTCCCTCCTCACCTCCACACCACCCTTTGTGGGAGGCGAGCAAACGCGCCAGCCATCTTCTCCACCAAATCGCTTGGAAGAGCTCTGATCCCAATGCCAAAGGAGACAACAACTACACCTGCCTCTGCTGCTTCCACCCAGAGACGCAGACCCTGTGGGCAAAACACACACAGCTTTCTTGAAGTCTTGATGGAGAAAGGCCCTTCCCACTCTTGCCTCTGTCAGTAGAAAGCTGTCTACGGAGAAGACGAAGCCAAATCCACCTGGAGCACAAAGCTACATGATTTTCACCAGGCAACAAACTCACTGTGATTTCTGCACACAACCAGGCAGAATTTACTTAAGCACCTGCTGGTCTTTGGAGCTTGCAGGGAGGTGTCCAAAACATGCATTTCAGAGCATTACTCCCTGTATAGGAGGCAACATAATTACCCTTTGACTGAAAACATAGGGCACATAGAAAAATCTAAGCAGACAAGGAAATTGGAGTAAAAAGAGGAAGGCTATTTTCCCATCACCACTAAGACAGGAGACCTGTATAACAGGCAAAACATCACACAGTCAGGAACAACATCGTGCTGGAGATTCCCCACAAACTCTCCAATGGCAAAGGCTCCTGGAGGTGGCAGGCGGCTTTGCTATCTTGCCAGGAGACTTCTACCCTTCCTTGATAGCTACTTTCAAGCAGCAGATTTAGTTTTTGATCACTAGGCAGAGAGGTAGCTACAGATCCAGTAAAAACCACAGTTACCTGTCCTTCATTTAGAGGCTACCTGTAATGCTACATAAACAGATGTATATCTAGAATAGAGTCTGTACTTTTTTCAACCAAGGCCAAAAGGTAGCAGGGAGAAGAAATCAGCTACCACATCTGCTGTGGAGCAAACATAGACTATTCCCTTTTATGTCAGGCTGGGATGAGTCTATTTCTCATTATGGATTCTGTCCTGCTTCAAGTTTCCCATGTATCCCACTCAGCAGCATTTTAGGGAGGTTTAATAAAATCTGCCTTTGAATATGAATACTTCCTTAAAATAAGCATGTAGGAGAACACAAATGGCAAAAAAAAAAGTCTTCGTTATTAAAAGAGAAAAATAAAGTGATTCATTCAGAGTGTTGATAGCAGTCTATAGGTTAGGGGATCATAGTACAGAAGAGTTACAAAGCACATTTTAGTGTTACTCTCTGGTGATATTTTTCCTTTGTTGTACGCTTCAGGGACTCGAGCCTATCTTTGCAGAAATGCCTAAAGTGCCCTAAAACAATCCAAGAATCAAAAAGTGTACAACTGAGAGATTTTTGGTTTCTCCATTCTCTTGAGTGTTTCACATGTTTTGAGAAGTACAACCACTGAAACTGCTACAGAAGAGAAAGTGCTAATTTTACTTTTCTAAATAAAAGTACAATGACTCACAAAAGATGATTATGTTATCCATTATAATTGAACCTTAACACTGGACTTTCAGAAATAGCATTAAAGTTGCTAGGGGAAACATGGTTGACCACTAAACATTCTCACTGTCTCTCAAATACATACCTGTATTTTACCAAATCCTAGTTAGAAGCACTCAAAAATCATAGTGTTTCAAATAGGAGGAAATAAATACCTTAATTGCATAATGCTTCAGTTCAGATGAGACATTCTTTAAGCTACACCTAGACCTACATAGGCCCTCTCTTCTCCTGGCATCCTATAACCTGGACACGGACATGCCTACCTGCTAGCATGACAGCCACCACCTACTGCAGGGCTCTGGACTTATCTCCATAATTCTTTCCTTAGGCTCCCTAGGATCTGTTCTGGAAGCTGTGAAGCACATGAGTAATGGCCCAGCAAGCTACTCCCTTCTTTATAAGATAGGTATGTACGCAGGCAGATTGGACCAAGCCAGTGTTTTGCAAGAGCTGTGACACAGAGCTCTCTGACACAGCTTTTGGAGCTGTGTCATAGGAGCTTTTGGACCCTATGTGCCTTTCATTACCTGCATGCCATGCCACATGGGAAAGGCTGATGTGCATACACATCTGGAGGACTTCTTTCTTAAGGCACCTGATCTTACTTTTTCTTTTTAACTGAAAAATATTGGCATCAATTAAAGGTGCCATCAGAGATCCTGACAGGCCTTTAATAATTTGAAAGTTGAAACCTTATCATCATTTCAGGCCCTTAGTCAGGACACCAGGACAGCTTCACTGCTTAAGTTTTATTATCCGCGTTTATTTCCCCCCAGTGTTTGTAAAAGTGGTAAGGCAAAAAGAGGAATGGCAGACAGGTCCTGCTCTGTTCCAATACTGTCTTTGGGTGGAGGCTTTAAGAGTTCATCCCTCTGAATTTATTCATGGGACTAGTGAGGTATAGGCCAGATAAAACCTCTGGGATGCCTAAGGAGTTTTCTCTCAGGGCTGGACTCTGAGGAAAAGGGGATGATATCCCTCAGTTTAGTACACTTTGGGATTCCGCGTGGAATTTGATGAGGGAACAAGGACAGCTCTCCCCTATGTGTCCTTATGACTACAAGCTCAAGGGCAGAAATGCCCTGAGAGAAATAGGGTGAAGGAGGAAATTCTGGATTAACATCTATCAGTGATGAGGCAAGGAAGATTAATTGTTCTTCCCATTTCTGCTTCAGCATAGGAGCAAACAAACTACTCATAATCAAGTCCCAGGAGCAACACTTCCATCCTAGGAATTCCACACACCATTTTACTTGGACAGTGAAGCCAAATCCCACTTCAGAGTGGACAACTTAATTCTACATCCTCTCTGCAGCCAGACAGCCTTCAGTGTTCTGTCTCCCTGATGCACCCACAAGCACCAAAACACAGCAGCTTTCCAGACTCCTGGGACATTAGAACTTTTACAAGGTTCTTCAAAAGAAGATCTGTACTGAATAACTCAGTTAGTGTGCAATCACAACTCAAAGCTTTCCTGCACTTACCACTGGAAGGGGCTTTGCAGGCTCAGCGAGGATCCCCCCCGTGAAAATGACGTGGGGGAGTGTTGGACGGGGAAAATCTAACACCACATCATTACACAGGAAGAAAAGACTGGTTCCATGAACAAGGTCCAACATGGATGTCTTGGGCTCCACCCTATGCTTCTCCATGAGGCGTTCAAACTTGGGCAGGATGACCAGCTTTGTAGCCACACGAGTGATCACGTAGACTAGAAGATTCCAAGTCCTACCAAAGAAGCCCATCCTGTCTGTCATCAGGGAATTGAATTCAGGGACATAGGCAACGGGGGAAGTGGCCCCAATCTCTGCTGGGAACCAGAAACCTGTGGAAATCACAGCATATTTGACATGTAGGATGTGGGCCAGGATAAATCCACACATCTCATTAGGGTCCACCAAGAGCAGGTCAAAGTGCTCACACTGGAGTTTCTGCAGAAGGGTAGAGTTTCCCAGTACTAGGTCACAGTTTTCCAGGTACTTCTCCAAAAAGGAAAACATCTCCAGAGAAGTCATCTTCCCTTGAAAGACACGTTTTATCTTCTCCTGCACCCAGGCGTCTGCGCTCTCTGTGCTGAAGATGCCCCAGTACCTCTGCACACGGAAGCCAGGCAGGTAGGTTTCCACATCCCGACCTTCATGAAGGAGTAGCACGGGGTCATGGCCCCGGTCAGTCAGTGCCTCTGCCACTCGCATGAAGACTCGCAAGTGGCTGTCAAAGACTATGGTGGGCATGATCAGCACCTTGGCACAGTGAGATGGCTCCAGAGTGAATGCAGTCACTAGGAAAAGAGCAGCAGGGCACAGTAGCACCTTCATCATCTTCATCACTGCAAGGAGAGAAACGTGCCATTAATGTAGTATGAAATGCTCTGTCCTGCACTTGGGCAAATAACAGCTGTGATTGTAGCCAGCAGCTCATGATCTGGGAAAGGAGAGCAGTCTGGAGTTCTTCACTGGGGAACATCCATCCCCATCCACCCTGCCTTCCCTTGAGAAAAAAAACAAAAAACAAACCAAACCAAACAAAACCCCAACAACCAAAGTTACATATCAGGGTGAATGAGGAGAGTTTTCCAGAAAACCTCTTCTCTGTGCTCCTAAGGCTCAAAATCTAGCAGACTGGATTGCAAAGAGCTAGAGGGAGAATGGCTGGAGGAGCTCTGCTGGGTCACGGCACTAGCAGGGACATTTGCTGCTCAGTCCCTGGTTACCGCTACGGAACCAGATCAGCTGGATTTCATTTCTATTTCTGTCCAGCCAGAACAGCTGGTTCTCTCTGAGCCCTTGACGTCTGTGCAAGCTCTCAGAAGGACCCACAGAGCTTGGTGGGAATGCCGAGAGGTATGCTCTGGCTTTGTCCCTCACACGGCTGGCAAGGCACCCAGCTCAGCACAGACAGGGCAGGAGCAAATCCAGGTCAAACAGCAGGACCTGGTCAGAGGAACCATAATCCCTGAGACCACAGCAGGGGTCTGGACAGAGAGCTGCTCCACTGTGGATCAGTCATGGGAGGCTCCAGGAAAAGGGCTGGGAAGAGAAAGCAGGCACCACAATACTCATCCACTGGAAAGAGGCAAACCCAGAAAGCAACCCCAGAGATAACACGCAACAAACACGCAACACCCGTGGCACACTGACGCCCCTTAGTCACACTCCTAAAGCCGTCATCCCCTCCTCAGTTTGGTGAAACACCCAACATTTCTGTTGTGTAAGGGATGTTGCTACATCACTGGAAGCGAACGCGCCTCACCCACACCTAACATTATTTTGGGAGAAGAATTACATGATAATTATTTGGGAATAGTCAGAAGCAGAGTCGTTTTCTGAGGACCCAGTTCAGACATGCTAGGAAGTGGGGGGGGAAGGGGAAGAGGTTACAATGGGAACAATTAGAAGTGGATTTTGGATGGCCCCACACACAGTAAGCCCTGGGGGGGCTTCAGGGACATGGTAGAGTAGGATTTGGTACAAGATTTTCTGGCACAAGATCAAGCCTCTCCAGGAGAGCTTGATCAATTAAGAGGCAGGAAAGAAAGTCACAGACAAGATCCTGCTAAATACAATCTTCAGACTACCCTCAGCAGCTGGGCATATCTAGCCAAACTATGCAGGTAAAGGTGCAGACATGGGAAAGTAAAAGTGGCCTATTCCTCCTCCATTGCTTTCCTGTCCCATGTGAGGACAGGACATGGGAGAAAGAAACAGCAGCTGCTGGTTGGGACCCTCCCCTATTTCAAAGGCAACTCTTACTAGTGCTTGGACTGCCACCCTCCCCGCCTAGGGTCAAATGTGTGGCTGTGCCTGCAGGAGTGGTAACAAACATGAGAAACACTAACAAATACCAAGGGGGTGGTTGGACCCACAGAGCAAGAGCTCCAGGAGAATGGAGACAAAGGTGATGGGTTGGAGAGAAGAGAGCAAAAGCTCTGCAAGGAAAGTAAGGATCTGCCCAGCATCCTGCCTCCCTACCGGCAGGAATAGGCTGGCCTGTGACAGTGTTGGTCACAACAGAGCTACAGCCCACAAAGCTGGTCTCGTTCTCGGCTTACTTGAGAGGCCCAGAGGGAATTTATCTTGCTCAATGCCAGGGAAGGTAATGCATTTGGCTATGATATTGCACAGCAGATCAAGAGCACATGCCGCTTCCAGGAAATGAGGGAAGGACGGCAGCCACGTACTCCTGGTCTTCTCAAGGATGGCAGGGAACTCAGGACAGGAGCAGGTATAGGCTTGTCCTGGGGCACCCCGTGGGTCATACACATACATAAGTATGCTGAGAAGAGTAGAAGAGGTTTTATGTGTGGGATAGGGTGTTTTCTCATTGGGCAACAAGTAAAAGGTGAAGAAATAGTGCAGGTGAAAGGAATAGTTATTTAAAGAAAAAATTTGTCACTCATCTTCAGCAAGGACCATGTTCTGCCATGGACCTATGTGCCAGCTATCGCTGTGACCCTCAGCTCAGCCAGGACCCTCTGGGGGCTACAAAAATCCAAATGTCAATCTCAGCCCTCAGGTCAGGGGCAGATGCTGACACAGTGAGACCTGCAAACTGCTCTTGGCAGCTTCATTCTTTCCAATGTCAGGAGGAATCCCTAAAGGTGCTGGCTCAGGAACCTCTTCTTCTTGCCCAGGCAATAGGAGAGGCTGTAAATCTTCCTAAGTGGCAAGAGGATGCCAGGCTGCAGGAAGAGACCTTTTTTCCTACCCCAGCTCAATACCACCAGAGATAATCTCTCCCCTGTCCATGCCCGGAGAGGTATCCTGGCCACAGCTCCAGCCCTAGAGCTGGGCTGGATACACCAGGCACATCCTCCCTGCTTTACCTTACTGACACTGAACAACAAAGCTGCTCCATGAGCTTTGCAGCAGGGTCCTCCAGCAAGGGCAGGTGCTGTAGCCGGTGGCATGGTCAGTGCGGCACCATCCATAGCATGGGCACTGGCTCAGCCTGGCTCTCTGGCTATGGGAGCTCAGCTGCCTTCACCCACTGCAGGCTGCAGGCAGAGAGTCTTCAGCAGAAACCTTAAAAAAATCTGGCCATGGGAATGCGATTCTGTGGGGAGGTGAATTCACAACTTGTGCCTTGACAGAGGTGCAAACTCCAAGTAAATGACAGACCCCACACTAGACCTGAGAGCAGAGTAGACAGAACCACCTCCTTGTTTGTGATCTGGAAGTCCCAGGCTAGTGGCTAAATCACATAAATATTGCAAAAATAACCCTGTCACTGTAAGGAGAAGGCTTGTGAAGACAGACCCTTCCCTGTTTTTGTGACAGTGCTTGTGGAGCCATGCCAACCGGCTGATTATGCAGAGCAATCCCCCCAACACCACAGTTAACACTGGCAGCCAGAGTCAGGCTTCAACGGAACTGTTAAAAAAGCTAGTGCCACAGAGGCTTTCACTTTCACCGCTGCAGCGCTCAGAGCAGAGCAGACACCTCAATAAGAGCAGAACCAGAGCCTGCCGCAGGGGGAAGTGAGACTGCCACTGTGGGCAGCAGCAGCATCCCTGCCTGCCCTGCACACCTGCCCACACTCACCTGCTGGGAGTTGGCTTTCAAAGCCATAGCAATGCATTGACATCGAAATGGGAGGCAGCAGAAACGGAGCAGAGAGACCACAGCCCTCTGAAACTTCCCTGGGAAACCTCTTACCAGGCTGAAATTTGCCCCATGATTTTGCCCGGTTTAATGTTTGACAGATTACGAACTTCAGTACTGATGGAAAATTACATCAATTAATTTAAGTGAAATAACTGAACAGCTACAGCTCTAATTTAATTCAGGTGCCTTTTATAAGACTGAAGTACTAAAACCTCTGACAGCAAGCAGTCAAGGCAGAGAACTCCACAAAGAAAGGGCAACGAACAGGTTCAAGTGCAAGGACTCTGCTGTTTACATCTCTCCCTCTCCTACAGTATTTTGTATTATCTTGTTCCTGCGTAGGACCTGGAAGCCAATATCCATGGGGCTGAATTATTTCCCTCCCCTGCATCCTAGTCTCTATGCAGCTTTTGCCCATAGTAAGAAATATTTCACTGCAAACTTCTCAGGAGCTAACAAAGCAGTAGAATTCATTTAAAACCAAAAGCAAAAGAGAGCTTCCCTCGGATGCTCAAAGGTCTTCCTGGACACTAAAGTTTGCCTGTTCTGTTGAGTATGATCCAGAAAAGCCAGGACCATCTGCTACCATCCAGTTTATGGCAGCCAACCTAGTTGTGGCTAACTTATGAAAGCCAAGACTCCATGCAAGCAGGCAGGTATGCAGCTCCAAGAGCAGTTTTGTCACTGCAGGAAGATGTCGCACTACAGAAGCCTCCCAGGGGGAATCTAAAATAAAAACCTAAAAGATACAGTACTGTACAAAGTAAACTTAAAAAAGCACAGGTTTTAAAGTCTAACCATAAATCACATCCAGCCCAGTGCTTGGTGACTTTCTGTGCTCTTGTTCTGGTTTATCACAGACTCTTGCTTCACCAGAGTCACCTGGGTAAATAACACTAACATTATAACACTAATATTAGCATTATAGTATACTAATATTAGTATTACAGTTTACCAATATTAGTATTAATATTTCAGCATAGAAAAAAAAGAGCAAGAAAAAACCCCTCCCCTTCAAATGTAAGCATCCCCTGGCAGGCTACAACCCCAAGGTTTTTAAAATATTCTTTGCATACAGAGTGAATAGTGCACAGGTGGTCTGTTCAAAACAGGCCTACCTTTCTAACATTTTTCTTTCCACATATTCATGGCAGCCCATTACGAATACAGAGAATGAAGAAATTCCAGATCCTCAAAGGACCAAAGGGAATAACCATAGCAGTGATCAAGTCAGCATTAGAATAATCTGACATCAGTGCTACTGCTGCCACAAAACAGCATCAGAAGTGCTCTGGCTGATCTGTTTTGGACAAAGATTGATGTTCCTAATCAGTTCCAAACTTCTGGGACCTCGGACCATTTTCAACATCCTTCCTGTCTCATTAGAGTTATATGGAGAATGGGCAAGGTGGGAATCTGTGGGCTAGCAGGAGGCTGGCAGTCCATGGGGGAACTGTGGTGCCAGGGAACCACAGTATTAGAGGAAATACTGATCTATAACAACTGAGAAAAGAAATGAAGCTCTGTATTTCAGCTTGTTGCAGCACTTGAAACTACTTACATCTTCAAGAACTTGAGCTGGGAGATGGTGTCAAACACCACACATCTGCTTCCCCACCTAGCCTCTCATCATACATTAAATCTGTCTAGGTGATGAGATTTCCTTCATTCCATATCCAGAGGCTTCCTGTTTGTCGTCTGAAAGGAACAGAGATGGTTTGTGACACCAGGGTGCCCTGCAATAGCAAGTTCTTCCGGATGACCTTTTCCTCTCACTTGCAACTTTTCCTCTCAGTTGCAAGACCAGTAGCTGCTATGAGACTGTGCTCCTTGTGAGTGGTCTGAAGTCTGTAGTGTGGCAGCACATCAGAACATAGTTTGTAATCCCTGGATGCAAGAGACAGAACGGCTTGGGGCATATCCAAATAGTCAGGTGAGGCACAGACCTCAAAGTGAGGGCACATGACAGTGCAGTGCACTTTTTGGTCTTAAGAAGGAGTTATATCTGTACAGTCAAGTTGAAGAAGTTCTTCAGATTGCAGAAAAAACTGGAGAGATACAAGTGGACCAAACTTTAGAGAAGCAATCAAGAGGAGTGGGGAGGAAGAGTCACCCAATTTACTGCCCTTTCATTTCAGATTCTTTCTGCAGAGAAGCACCACGTTAAAAGAAAAATTATTAAACATCCCAGAAGGTTGTGAAATCTTGTGTAGAAAGCACTAGGGACTGATGAAGTCCTGACAGACGAGTCTGATCACATTTGACAAAGTTACAGGAGTAGAGAAGCTAGGGGTGAGTCTTATCTTCAATGAAATAATTGACGCCCTCATGTAAAAAAATCCAAAACCAAACAAAAAAACCCACCCCACAACCAAAGCTAAGAGCTCCTTGGCTCAGAGCACGCCAGAGGAATGAGACCTGGCTGAGCTACCGTAAACAAAGGTTGAAGAGGGATGCATAGGAGGAGGCAGAACAGGAGAGGGAAGACATTCCTGAGATGTAATCTCCTAAGGGAAGCTGAAGCAAGTTACACAAAAGCTCTCTGAACCTGCCAAGGCTCTGGCCCTACGCACTGAAGCAGATGCCTAACTCGCGCCCATCAGCAGCCTCGCTGAAGGGACCCAGCCTGCACACACGCGTCCGGGCGAGCCGGGGCCAGGCTGACAGCCGGGAATGCGGACCGCTTCCCCGTCCCTGTCCCCGTCCCCGGGCAGTGCTCGGGTGCCTCCGCCATCAGCCCGGGAAGCGCAGCCCCGTCCCGCAGCGCTCACCCGGAGCAAGGCTGGCACCCACCGCCCTCCGCTCACACCGAGCCCTCCGCCCGCACACCGCCGGCCCCGCCGCCCCGCGGGGTGGAAGGGCCCTCCCCGCACGGCGGCGGGGCAGGACAGAACGGCGGCGGGGCCGAGGGGCCGCTCCGGCGGGACGGGGCGAGGAGCAGCGGCCGCAGCTGCTCCCGGGCCGGCTCCTCCCGGGCCGCCCGGCCCGGCCCCTCCGCGTGGTGCCGGCACCCACCTGCAGCGAGTCCCGCTGGAGCGCGGCCCGAGTGCGAGGCACGGCGGTGCGGGAAGGAGAGGGAAGGAAGGAGGGATGCAGCCGCCACCCCCCCGCCTTCCCCTTTCAGGCCGGCGGGCGCGGGCGGGGCCGGGCGGTGCAGCCCCCGCCCACGGGCCGCACCCCGGGCCGGGCCAAGCCGAGCCGAGCCCGGCGTTGTGGCACGGAGTCAGGGCGAGTGAGGGGCCGGGGGCACGGAGACCCGCACCTGCCGCCCCGGCAGCTCGAGCAGGCAGAAGGGCAGCGCCGTCAGCTGCCGCCTGTGCCCCGAGCCAGGCCAGTGCGCCTAAAGGGCGTCAGAACATCTCTCCACTGACCTCTCCTGCGCCCTACTCAGACACCCCCAGGGCCAAGACCCCCGTGAGAGGAGGGAGATAGGAACACCTTCAACTGGACAACAAAAGGGAAATGATGGTGCATCGGGGAATTGTGATGTGAGGGACAGTGTTCCAGGGCACCCATACAGGGACACAGCAAAGGAGGAGGTCCTGTTGGTCCAGTTCCAGCATTAACCACAGCTGAAACTGCACCAGTGTTGTACAGGGAAACCAAAGTGTTCCTCTACACCAGGACAGAGAGCAGGGATGTAAGTTAAGTCTGCCTAGCAGCTACAAAATCTTGTGAAAGGAGCAGTTTTTCCCAGAAGTATCAAGCGCGTAGCTTTGAGAGTTTCACAAAGCATTTCCCACACCAGCACTTGTTGCTCTTGCTTAGTCAGGTGCTGATCTCCAGCGAAGTTCATAACATTCTCTGCATCCCCTGCTGAAACTTCAGCTAGGGTTACACCTTCTCCTACAACATTATGTTCAAGGTGGAAGGCTGTGGCAAAGAGCATTGGTTACAGAGCAACTGAGAGCCTAATGGACCTGGTGATTCATCCCAACCTTTCCAGAGGTATAGCACAAGGAGCAAAATTGAGCATTACAGCACTCAAGATCTCCACAAGGCCCTACTTATTAGCATGTTTCTTTTCCTTGCACACATGATCACAGAGAAGGAAGAAATTTAAGAGGTTACAGAAATTACTTATTTTAACTTGGTATATACAAGATTTTTCAGTTATGCCTATTCTTTCTTATTCTCATATGCTGGTTTTTCTTATACGGCCAGCTGCCATACTGCAAATTTGGCAGCAATATTTGAGAAGAACTAACTCGATACTCTAGTGGAATGGAACTTGAGCATCCTCGGTTTACCTTGGTATACACAAATACTCTAGAGTTTTATCCAAATTCCTTGCAGTCACTCAACAGACCTGCACAGGCCCCCTTTCACTTCTGAAGGTCTGTCACATGACTACAATCATGCAAATAAGACAAGTGGATGGAGACAGATGAAGACAGTGCTGTTACCCCAAGCACTAGTACCCTCCCTTTTCCCACCCGCTATTCCCTATCTTTAGCTACCAGATCCACTCAGACTACAAAGGCAGCAATCTTTATTTTATGACACATCAAATTCACACTTTAGACTTTTTTAAAAACCCCAAAGCATAAAAGTATTTAAAAGAGTTCCAAATATAAGCTCCGGATAAACAGAAAAAAAGAGGGCAAATGACACACAAGATGATGTTTAAGTCCTCATGTAGAAAATAGTCTTCCCACCTTCCTTTGGCCTCTAACCTTTACTTTCTTTAAATAACCATGGTCTCCTGGGCCCCTCTGCACTGTAGCCTTGAATCCAGGCACCAGTGATTGTGCAAGCCACAGGGGAAGACCTGAAAAACGCTCATCTGGAAAAAGCTGCTGCTTGTGTACATGGGGGTGGCTCATCAAGTCTCATCCAGTCCTCAATTAGGTGACACTGCTTTGCACACTAATGTAGCTTCCTGTAACAAGGCTGCTCTCATTGGCAGCCTTTAGGGAAGGAATGGAAACATGGAAATCAGGCCCCACACTACCTCTCTCAGTGTCTGGCAGTTTCACCACACAGAGCGAGCAGCTCTCACAGCCCACTACTCCATTTCTCAAACAGGTACTACCATTGTTCAATTCACACTGGCTGTGGGCTCAGCCAACTGCTCCACAAACTAGTTAACCTGAACCACCTAACAGGAGGCAAAGGATTTAGGGGAACCATTTTTTAATGGTAAGTAAGTAGGCAGTGACACAAATGGAGGGAAAGCAAGCCTGCCCTCAGCAGCAGTAAGCCTCAACTAGTTTCAGTTTTGGCTGCAAGTTTCTGAACTTGTTTACGGCTCCCGTACTGAACATGTACTTGGAGTTAATACTTCAAACCTTACCACACTAGGCTTTATTTGCCTTAGTGCTAAGGGGAAGCTGGGATTTTACTTCTCAAGAGGGATTTAACAGATGGAAAACAGCTCAAAGAGCAAGTGATCCAACCCAGAAAAAAAATTTAAGGCATTAATGATACATTCATCTTGACTCCTACCAAGCTGCAGCTCACACTGCTGGCAACAAGCATAAGCTGGCACAGTATATGTTCAGAGAGAACAAGGAGTAATGCCACTGCAGTCAGAGCCTCTGAAACAAAAACACAGCAAGAAGCAGAGCTGGAAAGAGGGCTTTATCTCCTCTGCCTCCCTACCCGTTTCCCTCCAAGTGAAACATCACAACCTCCATGCAGCCAAGTTTCTGCAAAACTCCAATCCCCAGCTACGCTCCTAATGGAAGTGTTGACAAGATTGCCACAGCTGTACTACAGATCTTGGTCTTTCTGCCCCCCACCCTGCAACTGCAAGCAATACTGTTACTCAACTACTAAGATGTATTTAGATGCTGCTTCTCCAAGTACTCTGGTTAGTAGCCTTAACAGGAGTGCAAGGAAGAGGAAGATAGGCATTTATTGCAAGGTAAAACCATAAAAGAACACAGAAAAGAGGAACCCTGTCACACTGCAAGTGTGAATTTGAAATGTCAGGTGGGGTTGGGGATTACAGCCAGAGAACCAGAATCAGTTGTTCTTACAGCAACTAGTCAAAGGCAAGTTACAATACTTGCCTTTTCACAGGTATCAGATTTTAACTGGCTGAGAAAGAAATGGGAGGTTAAAATACAGGAGAATGATTTCTCTGTCTTCTACTAGTTGGGCAGGAAACCAAAAGCAAAAATCACTGCCAGCCTTTTAAAATAAGACTGTAGAAAATGTAAGCCTTGGAGGTCACCCTGGTGGTGGCAGTAACACCAGCTCAAGGATGGTTTCAAATTAGGGGACTAAACCAAAATTAGAAATAAAAGGGGGAAACATCCAGCCATTCTCCCACATCTCTACACTGGAGCTGCCCGTCCCACAAGGGACATGTTCACATGCCCATCCAAGATGTTCTGGTGAGCAGACGGTTTATGAATTCCAAAGGAAACATTCTCAGTCACTTTCAAACTTGACAGAATTGACTTGGGTTGATATAGTGCCTCCACGGTAGCTCCCTCGTTTTTTCTTTGTCTTCTCATGGCGGAAAGATTTGCCTTTAGTGTATTTCAGGATATTGTTAGCCTTCTCACCCCAGTCACCAGCTGCTCCTTTCTGTGAGGGATGAAGGGGGAGAAGAAAAAAGAAATTCAAGTCAGTACCCAAGAGAGTAAAGGCAACGTTTTGCAATTTACCCTACCCAGCAAACACTAGTACATTAACACTGGAGTAGATACAGCTCTCCCATGTACCTCCTGCCACTGCTCAACGCTTCTTAACAGCTCCTCCTGGTGGAAAAAGTTCTAACGAGAAACACTCCTTACAAGCACACCAAGGCTGCTCTGCAGACATGTCCTTGCAGAGACAGAGTGTTACCACTCTGGACACTACCTAGCCCTACCTTTGCTTCAAATGAGTTATCAGCAACACGGGCATCCACTTCAATCTCTTCTTCCCTTACACGGCGGAATGGAGAGGCTGGCTGTTGAGAAAGAAAATGAGACAGTAAGCACGTGCAAACACACAGCATTCCCTTGGTGACAACCTCCTTCCTTGCCCTGCAAATAGGGGGCCCTGTTCACATCACCTCAATTTTTAAGTGTTTCTCAGATTCATGGTTCTTTCCCTTCTTCAGATCAGGCAGCTCAGGGATGCTTCTGTGCAAGCATATCCAATCAGCTTTTGTCAGAATACTACTATGCACAAATGTGCACTCCCCCTAGGGTTCTCCAGACAAGGTTTAAGTGCTTGAGCAGGGAATGAAAATATAAATAATCTTATATGCCCAACCTCCCACAAAACTCAAACAAGCCTAGTTGTTTAGGAGACAGATGCCTGTTCAGCCAGTTGCTGTAGTCCACCCTCACTCACCCGTTTCACCTTGGGAACTGTGTGTGGTGTTTTGGTTTTGATCTTTGCTTTTTTACTGTGTGGTGTCTCTGGCTCTTGAACATCTTCCCTCTTCTGTTTCTTCCCGATTGTGCCTGTTAGATGTATAGCAGTAAAACTTTAAAGGGAGTAACTCCAGTGTTAGGAAAGGTAATGGCAGCCCTCCCCCAGAAAGCAAATCCAGTGTTGACACAGGTGTGAGAACTGGTCCCTGCACCCAGAAAACAGACTGCTGTACCAGACACAGCCATTCTGTGTCAACAAGGATCTTCCCATCCTATCCTAAGGGATAAAAATAATTTTATGGAATAGGGTACCTGTATATTAATGATTTTGCATACTTGAGAGTTCTGTTGGTCAAAGTTTGCCCGGTTTTGGAGTCATACCACATGCACTTGCACACATCATTAGAGCATCACTAGTTTTCCTCCTGGAGGGTTAAAGATTGAGATTGTGCACTGCGCCATCAACTGTGGTGTCCCACTCCACATGGACAAGATCCGCCAGCAGTCCACTCTGCTGTCACTAAATCCTGCGCGTGCACAGATGGCAACTGGCAACAGCTATATAGAAATGTGCTTCAGCATTACCACAGATTCTACTGACAGCAGCTATGCAATACAGACAAAAAGGATTCCACCAAATGCAAAACTAGCCCTTCCCTCTCAGTACTGCACCAAATGGCATAATCCAGTAACATAGATTAGACTGAATATTCTTTAAGAAAGTCTTCCATTCATGTTTAGCTCAGTAACACTGCCTGAGAGACCCACTTTCGAGACTGTAGGTAATAATACCTCCATTAACTTTTCCAGTTTCTTCTTCAGAGCTACTTTCACTGCTACTACTACTGCCACCAGCTGGCTTAGACCTCATGTTGTTTGCTGCTGTTGAGGATGCTTTCACTTTCTCTGTGGAGGTAGAGGCCTTAGAACCATTCTGTACTCCTTTTGCTGCCTTTTTGGGCTTCTCATCCTCTTCACTGGAACTATCTGATGAGCTGCCGCTACTACTAGAAGCAGCTGCCTTCTTCCCCACAGTTGCTTTTGCTGCCCCTGTAGATTTAGTGGCTGTTTTCACTGCTGGCTTCTTTTCTTCTTCACTGCTTGAGCTATCAGAATCAGATGTCTCTGCTTTGGGAGCTGGAGTAGAAGGTTTGGACACTGGCTTAGCCACTTTGCCAGCTAATTTAGCTGGGGGGGCTTTCTTCTTCTTCTCATCCTCAGAACTGCTGGAGCTGCTATCTGAATCAGAGCTACTTTGTGCTTTCTTTGTGGCAGCTTGTGACTTCTTTGCTGCAGGGGTTGCTGTCTTAGTTGTGGGCTTCACAGGAGCTGCCTTCTTGTCAGAACTATCAGAATCTAGAATGCAAAGAAAAAAAACTATCAAGGCTACGTCCCATTCCTTCAATACAAAGCTAACATACAGATTTAATGTTGATACACAGTGCACAATGTTTGAAACAACACTGCAACTGGTATTCCTGTTCAACCACACCCTTCTACCCTGTCTAGAAACAGAGGTTTGAGCAAGATCAACATGCATGTAGAAATTCTCCTTTTCTCCTACCCCAATACCTGAACTGTCCGAGGAAGAACTGGAGTCTTTCTTTGCTTGTCCAGGCTTGACAACTACTTTTGCTGGCTTAGAAGTATTCTTTATCACAGGTTGTTTAGCTGGGAGCTTACTCCCTACCTTCTTTTTGTCATCTTCAGAGCTGGAATCTAACAAAAAAATTGTTTTTTAAGTTAGCAGGATTCATGTGCAAGCTACTTTAGCAATAACATGTATATAACTCCCAGGGAAGTGAAAAGCAAAATTACTTGAGGCTCAAGGCTGAGCCACTAGGTAACTAGAAACCAGCAGCATTTGACGAACACTTGAATGGTTGGCTTTGTTGAGAGGAAGTGAAAACAAACAGTTTAAGTTCTTCACAAATACATGCATAAGGAAGAAGATATTTGGAGAATAACGTAGGAGAAGAGGTACTGGGAATAAGGGACTGGAGAAAGTACCAGTATCACCAAGACCAAACTCAGGAAGAAGAAACATTGGGAAAAGAAGGTATGTAGTAAGGATCAAAAAACATACAAGAAACTATGAGATAAAGTTTACAAAGCATGCAAAGCGAGGCAGTGACAGCACAGTATCTCATTTTAACTACTTCCTGTATGAGATGAGTTTAGCAGCAGCCTGAGGATGGACTGGAGACTTTTGAGTACAAACACAGTCTTGTATTGTGTGTTACAGGAATCTGGAATACTAAACCCAATCTTTTCCAGTATTTCTGAACACTTTATTAACAGCAATCAAAAACTTGACTATTTTGATAGAAACTAGGCAACAAAACCAGACAACACAATGCCTGACACTCACTGCAGTGTCACACAATCTACGAACTGTTCGCAGACGGACAGGCATCTGCCACCCACAGTCCCTGCTGTGGCACCACAGATGTTGAGATACACAACAGGAGCACCTTGAACTTGGAGGAGAAATGTAGCCCATAGGGAATTTACATGGGAAATACAGCCCTGCAAACCTTATACCTGATCAACAGGAGCTACAAAGCACACTGCCCCCATTTCTAGGGTCACATGAGGAGAAGGCATCTTTTGAGTCTATTTTGAACTTCGTATGGTGGTTATAATTTTATTTTAGAAACTTCTCCCGAACACAATGGGATAACAGAAACCAAAAATCTTAAGACACAGATCCTCAAAACGTTTAACCATTAACCTTTGTGGAGAAACCTGATCCGTGATTCCCCACTCTTTCCATCCATCAACACGAAGACCTTTCTGCACTTGCCAATGGTCTCATTGTCTCATGGTCAGACTGCACTCTGCATAGCAGGCTCCTGTTTCTCAATTTCACATCTTGCTAGCCCATACGCTAAAGATTTCAGCAGATACATCACTATACAGCAACCTGGCCAATAAAAACACTTAACATAAAAGAATCAAAATGTTATTTCTTGAATTACCTGAGTCACTGTCAGAACTGGATTTAGCCTTCTTGCTAGTCACAGCTTTGTTTTGGGGGCCAGGGATTGTTTTAGTTACTACGGCTTTGCCTGCAAAAGCAAGTCAAAAAATAACAGGGCACATCCACACCAAACCTTTGTCCCAAGATAGAAACTTTCCAGATGTCAAAAAGCTCCATTCTCAGTGTACCAGATATTCTCCAGGTACATTCTCAGGTATGTTCTTCCTCCAGCCAGCAACTGGAAGCCAAGCAAGAACCTGGCTTATTCCCACTACTAGATCCTGATGACTTTTCAAACCACCATGTGTAAAGTAAATCCAACCTGCATACAGTTCAGATCCACAACTCGTATAGTGTTGTTTGGGTGGCCTTCAAATTAATCAGAAGCTTCCAGAAAAGCAAATAGCAACACGGACCAAAGGCAAACGGCCTTTTCAAGGAAACCAGGACATTGCCAAAACACTGTTGGCTCCATTTAGTACTTCCTCTTCAGCCTCTCCCCCTCACAACATACCTGCTGCTGCTCCCTTTGGGGGCACCTTCTCTGCCTCATCACTACTGTCTGAAGAGTCACTGCTCTCAGCCTTTTTTGCAGGAGCCTTGGCAAGGCCTTTCTTTGTCTGTGTTCCCTGAGGAGGTGGTACAGCACTGTACTGACCTATGAAGAGAGACACAGCATTCAGATACCTGCATGATAATGTGAGCAGCACATGAGATGTTTGTTGTAGACAGAATAAAGCACTTCTATTCGGTTCCATTTATTCCCCTTCTGTAACTACAACCAAACACACCAGCTTATAATTTGAAAGGTTATACCCACCCCACTGTTCATAGTTTTCATTTACTGCCTTCTCAAGTCCTCTGGTTAGAGCATTAGACTGACCTTTGATTATTTGACCCTCAACTCACACCAGCTCTCTACTGGAACCCTAAAAGCATTATACCACACTGACCAGAGCCCATTTAGCCCATCAGCTGGACTACAACTGAACAGCCTCGCGTACTTCACAAAAGAGGAACCCTAAAAAAGCTTAAACTGATGCAGATACAGAATAATCATAGACCATGGCACTATGTGCCACATGCAGTCTCATCTTAAAAACCTCCAGGGACAGAGAATCAAACCACTTGATATTTACTTCCCACACCCTGGCAGACACGAAATATGCAAAGAACGAGGCTATCTGACAGGCAAACCAAGCAGGGCACCACAATCTCTCTCACTCCCCATCCCTTGCTGAGGGAGGAGCTGAACTGTAAGCCCAGCCCAAACAGCACACATGAAAAGAGCTGCTGTATCTCTGGTTTATGTTACCACCACCGGCACCTGGAACCTTGTGTGCAGCAGGGCTTGCCTGTGCCCCACCTGCACTTCTCACAGGACAGCAGGACTAGCAGAAAGTATCCTTCCACACAGTGGCAATGGTATTTAGCACGTACCAGACTTTGGCTTTTGTTTTGCAGGTGGTTTTTCATCATCTGAGCTGTCAGATGAGTCCTCACTACTGGAACTTTCCTTGGCACGTTTGTTTTTCCCTGGACATGCTTGAGTTGCTGCAGGTTTTGGCAGAGGTGATTTCTTGGGAACAATCTTATTGTAAGAAATAAACATTAAAAAAAAGGAAGTTGCGGACATCTTGTGGGTTTTGTTTAACTCCACACTTTACTTAAGAGATCAAATTCTAAAGACAAAGGGAGAGAGATTAATAAATATTCTCAAACAGAAATTTTAGGAAACGCATGGGCATTATTATCTCTCTGGCCACTCTTCTACTGTTTTATGCTGCATGAACTGCTAATGAGAAGCTCCTCTTGACAAAGCGGTTCAGAACTGACTGAAATGGTAGCAATTGCCACATGACTATTTTTGTGTTGAAGAAAACATTTTTAAATAATCCCTAGTGGAAAATTCAAAGTTATAGTCAGCTAAACACAACAAAATCATGCCAAAGTGAATATATAATGGAGTATGTGATATGGTTATGACACAAGGTTTTCCTATAAAAGGATGGAACAAAAAAAGAAGTAAGGAGCTAGTAGGAAAGAATGCAGTACATGGAGAGGTAGAGGTATGTACAGAACACATAATCCCACTGTATAAAAGAGGAGGTTTAAGAGTTATGCTAAGCACAGCATCTACATAGTCTGTGCTTGCAAGATAATACACTCAGTCTTACTAGACTTCTACAGTGTTCATGAAGTTTTTCATGGTCTAATTTACCTTTTTTGGTGCAGCGTTTTCCTCATCAGAATCTTCACTACTGCTGCTACTGCTTGCTGCTTTTCCATTGACAACCTTGGTAGCTGCCTGGGCAGGTTTACTTCCTTTTGAGAGAAGTACAAAGGAACATTACAAAACACCCCATGGCAGACAAAGGATAATTACATTGAGCAGAAAGTATCACAGAGAGAAAAGAACCACAGGAAGCCAATAGGGCAGGTTAAGGTAGTTCTGCAAAACTGTTAGTTTATCGTACTGCAAGCTCAGAGAAAGTTTTCTGAAAACTGTCTCTTCTAGCTGATGGGACATTACATGACTAAAGGCCGAGTAAAGATCTTCCCTGCTTTTTGAGGGGAAGACACTGGCAAAAGCAAAACTTCAGCAGTTAAGGCTGCTGACTACAGTTACCTATTCAAACAACGAAGTATTCAGGACCAGATGTTTTATTTGCAATCAGTTCTACCCCTCTTCTATGTCAGAAGCAGACTGGACTGGAGTGCAAATGGCAGTGACAGCAGATTTTCAAACGGCTATGTTAATACATCTGTCTTTGCATGTGGGTACAGTCCCCAGCACTCCTCCCCTGGCTTTTTTCGTTTTACACTTTGACGCGTGATACACAATAAGAGGTACCCGATTTAGGTGTTCCTGGTTTTGGTGGCTGTTTCTTTGGCGCTTCTTCATCTGAGCTGCTTGAGTCAGAGCTGGAACTTTCTGCTTTCTTCCGAGGCTGGATTTTGGTGCCACCTGGTTTCACCACAGGTTTTGCACCTTTCTAAACAAAAGAAAAAAACCTGATTAGCCTTCATAGTCACGAAAAGAAAATGAGGCTAATAAATGGGACACGTATAAACAGCTGTCTTTCAAAGAGGTTACCGTTTTGATTTGAAAACACCACTCTGCCTAATGGCCAAGGTCTGAAAATCTCTGAATAACAGTTTTGCTCTGAAAAACCTCCCAGAAACCCATGGGAAGCTTCCTTTGCACCTCAGTCTTGAGTTCTGCCTCCTCAAAAATGAGGCAGATCTGAGGCTGGCACCTTCTTCCTTCTATGGATCACACTAGTTTGAAGACTGAAAATACTGAACTGGGCAACTCTGGTCAGTGTCCTCTAGTGTATACTAACATCATGCTTCCTCCCCCCAACTTTTCAAGACCATGACTGCAGCAAGAAAAAGGCAACAGAAAATTCTCTTCCTATATAAACACGTATAATATATAGAAAAAGATCAAATTTATTGTAGCAACTGCAAATAAATCTTTCTCTGAAAAAAAATGAGCCCTGGCAGTCTTAGGATAAAAGCAAGGAGAAGACTCGGATATGAAACAAAGTCGGGTTTGGACAAGAAATTACTTTTTCCTGAGACCAGTTCAAATGGCACATTTTCCACTACAGAAATGTCTTGCATTGCACCTGCTGCAGCCTAGACACTTCACAGTTCAGGAGAAGTGAGCCTAATTTCAGAGAGAATTCTGTTGGTCAAATTTGCTATTATTTATCAGTCAAATATGCATCAAAGAGGCTGGGAAAAAAGCAAACCTTTGTTGGCTTCTCCTCCTCCTCTGAGTCTGAATCATCACTGGAGTCCTCACTGCTGCTCTCTGCCTTCTTGGCTGGAGGAACTGCTTTTGCTTTGGGAACAGCTGCTCCTTTAGCTGCAAATATGGGACAGCACACACTGATGACAAGTGAATTCACAATGTGCACGTACCTATATCCTGCACTAGTGGGTATCAGGGAAAAGGACACACTAAAGTCATTAAACCATGACTGAAGTTCACAACACTGACTTTATTTCTTGAGCAGCATATGGCACACTACTCCAAAATGGGTAAGCAAGAGGACAGAACCAATTCCAGATTTTATCTTTGTCACATACACATTTAAGTGCAGACTTCTATCACCAAAAAGGACAGCTCACAAAGAGTGAGCGCCCTGAAACTGAGATAACATTAACTGGGTCCACACACCTTTCAGCTTAAAGAAACTTGAACAAGCACAGACTTGTGCCTGCAAAAGAGAACCACTCTCTGTGGTTAAAGTGCTGTATTAAAGTTCCAGACACTTGAATGTGTTTTAGCCAAATCTACTTCCTGGTTACTGATTGCTTTTTAATAATGTGGAGCAAAATGAATCATTTTGGTTCACACTTTATTTGCAAGTGTCCTTATCACATAAAAATCAGATCTAAGTTCAAATTCAGCTTTGGGATGGTTTGAGTTGAAGACCAGTTTTCTTTCTGTCTCTTCCTCTCCCTATTTAGTCCTTCTCCCCTGCAAATGTCCTGCTAGATATACAAATCTTGTGTACAGTATAGTTAAGGGAAAATATAAGAACAATTCCAAGTAAAAGGGAAAAATGCAGCTCACCACATACCAGAATGCAATGGAGAGATGTATTTTTGATAGAATTAGTACACAAACTTGAGAGGAAAAAAAGGATAGTGACCTTCCACAAGCAGCAGGCGAATAAGGATGCCTGGCATTTCTCTGGAATTCAAGCATACCCTGTGCAACTCCTCTGCAACAGGTCATGGTGTCCAGCAAGACAGAGTACCCTGATAAATCTAAATAAATCCTAGCCATGCAGGAGTTTTGTCAGATTACGAGTATTTTAACAAACGTACAAGCACTTGTAAAACCTGAATCGATTTTCATACAAAATCAAAATGAAAAATCATTCTTTAAAGATCTTACTAAGAGAGCCCCTGGAAAATAACATGGAAAAAACACCATGAGGTAGCTTCCACCCAGTACCTGCCCAATCTGCATGCTCTCAAATCCCAATTTCACCCAGTATTTAAAGCAACACATAATCTGAAGGTGCCAAAGCAAGCAGGTATAACCCTGCTGAGATATCCTAGTGAGTGTTTGGAAAGTAGAACACCAGTCTAGACAAGGTAATGAAGGTGCTACTTAACAGCACCTTCAAACTCAATACAGCCCAATGCCTTCCCCAGGCTCAGCCTAAGGAGACAAAATAAATGGCTAACACTTTCTGGGGGACACAAACTCTGATGTGTCTAAATGCTAACAGGATAGAGACATCACCCTTAGTTAGCATGAACGCATCTTACATGTCATGGACAAAAGACCTACGAAAATCGAGATCAGATAAGACAAGCTCAGTGCGTGACAGCTGCTGCAGGATCTCAGAAGAGCTGCTGACGCTCGACTCTACACGCGGGTGAGGAGCCAACATCAAACACAACCCCGACGTGCGCCGGGGTCGCTCACAAACCCCACCTGGCTTCTTGGCCGGGGGTTTCTCGTCCTCCTCGCTGGAGCTGCTGGAGGACGGCTTCCTCTTCGCCTGGCCGCCGTTCGGGACCAGCTTTCCCTTCTTGGCCGCCGGAGACCTGCGGGGAGAGGGGCTGAGCGGGGCCCTGCGGCGGGGGGGGCCCGGCGGGCCATCAGCGCAGCCCCGGCCCGGAGGGGGCGGTGCGGGAGGTGGGGGGGTCACTTACCGGAGCCAGTAGGTGAAGATGTCCAAGAGGGAGGCCGCGTTGGGGTCCTGCTCCTTCTAAACCGAGACAGGCCGCGTCAGTGAGCGCGTCCCGGCCCCCCTCCCGCCCCGCTCCCGCCCCGCTCCCGCCCCGCTCCCGCTCACCGCCGCCGCCTCCCTGGCGAAGGCGCGCGCGGCGCCCTGGCAGCCGCTCTCGCGCAGGAAGGCGAGCACGAGCGGGAACAGGTCGCTGGGCACCGCGCGCCGCTCCGCCATCATGCGCCGCCACACGTGCCGCCTGCGCGCGCCGCCCCGCCTGCCCGCGCGCCTGCGTGCGCGCGCGCGCCGCGGGCCCGGCCCCGCCCCGCCGCCATGTTGTCCGGGCGGCTTTGGGGCAGGGAGCGGGAGAGCGGGTCCGTTCGCGGCGGCGCCTGCCTCCGCTTCCCTCCGCTTCCCTCCCTCCGCCTGCCTCCGCCTGCCTCCCTCCGCCTCCCTCCGCCTGCCGCGGGGCGGCTCTCCGGGCTGCGAGGGCAGCAGACCGGGGCTGGGGACCCGGGAGTGCCCGCACGGCACTGCAGGACTTAGGTCCGCCCAAGCCCGCTCACCCTACTTGTAATCCGCTTTACGCGCCGTCACTGAAGGGAGAATGCGAGGGAGCAGGAGTAAGGAGCTCGGGGAGTCCTGGGGAGCAGGAATAAGGCTGCTCCAGGGAGGAGAACAAGCCGGTGGCTGTGGGCAGCCGGCACTGGCAGAGCCCTCACCGGCACGGCGCAGCCCCACGTGGCGGGAACAGGAAGACAGAGCTGGGCACTGATAGTGGGATTCATCGGGAGTCTCGGGAAAAGGGAGCTGTAATTCCGAGAGCAATAATTCTCCATTGTTCGCTAATTTTACACGGGGCTTTGCAACGTAAGTTTCTGTAAGGGTAACTGCCAAAAAAGCAAGTTTATGAGTGCTTTAGTTGAAGTAGTTATAGCGTGAGTATCCAGTTTTTGACAAGAGACGCTGAATAAAGACGCTCTGTAACCGGCTGTAAAGACGCTGCTCAACGGACAAGTTCGAGTGAAGTTCAAGCTCCAAACGACCACCAGGGACCCCTAGCGACCAAACAAGGCCTTCTGAACAACTTTTTAGAGCTAATTAACATATGTTTGAACTTTATGAGAGAAGTAGTGAATACGTAAGACATTTGATGAATACATAAAATTTTAAGTAAATATTAGCTATGCTGACCGAAAAACAGGACACAAGATTAGAGGAGCTATCCTCCCTGTGTGTTCCATGCTGATGATAAAGAATGCTCACAAATTGAGTCTTAGGAGTTTCTTATTTGCCAGTTTTCGGTAACAAACCATCTCTGGGACACCATAATGAATCCATACAGGAACAAGGGGAAATGGTGCTAGAGGAAGGACTATGTTAAAAGTAACGCTATGGTCCTAAAGCACAAACCTGTAAGAGAGAGACAGAAAGGGAATGTGAGGTAAGGCTGCTTACAAAAAAGGCTTGAAGAGCTTCAAAGAGGCAAGGTTAGAAACAGGGCATGAAACAGATATACCTCAAGCAAACACTGAAGACCCAGGCCTGAGCTTAAAAGGAACTTATAGGCCTATGGGCAAAAGGTGGCTGTGGCTTTAAGTTAGTCATTTCTCCAGGGAAGTTTTTTTTCTGTAAAACTGAAGGTTTGCTCTGATGGTTGTAGCTCCTTGCCTTTGTGAGGAGGTTTTTCTTGATTCTCTTCGATAGAATGTGCTATAAAACTTGCTGAGGGCAAAGGAAAAAGAGAGTTCTGTGCTGAAAGTCTCGATTTAAGGCTGCTAGGGTAAAAAAGAGCAGTAGTAGGTATGTAGCATTGTGCTTTTTACATGTTCCCTACCTAGTGTTCTGCACCGGATGATCTCCAAATTATTGCTGTTCCTGCTGTGTGGGTGTTCTGTCCCTCTCTTTGTGCCTGATGAACGCACATACTTGGGTGGGGCTCTGTGCCTAGCAAAGCATTCCTGTCTCTGGAAAGTGCCACGTTTGCACTCATGGGGAAGCAAAAGTGAGCTCTTGTAGTGGTATTTTATATTGCAAGATCCTGTAATTTTATACAGGTGCTGTAGCCTGTGGTGTAGAAAAGGGACATTCTGCTGAGAGTTGGTTAAATGTGTGTACTTGTTTTCAGATGTCCTTGACCTGACCTGCCCCTGTTCTGTATGGAATAACATGGGGCTATGTTGCAGAAAGGAAACCGTTTCCAGGAACTAATATTTCTCTTAGTTTTTGTAGTTTCCATCTACAGTAAGCTACAGCTGCAAGCTTCATCTGCAAAGCTCAGCAAACTTATGCTTTTGTCTGTATCAGAAAGGAAGACATGCAGCCACTACTGGTAAACTGTCCTTATTTTAAGTCCTGCTGTCTGAAGTAACTGCTGTGAAGAACCAGGGAAGTTACTGAATGCTTCACTGACTCCCTTTGTTTCTCATCTGGTTAGTATCTCTCTTTCCTGCCCAGCCTTTGCCAGTAAGGTCTGTTCACTGTGCTGTGGGGCAGCTTCTCTTCAGAGATGTGTGTCTGTCTAGGTGCGTGTTTCCCCCGTGTTGTGCCTGCAGCTGTTCAGATGACCTTGCAGGGAAAGCCATTTTGTTCTTTATTCCCCAAGGCAGTAGTGGGAGATCCTGGGATCTAAAAAGCAAGCAAATCAAACTGATCTATGCTATTGCTTGTAAATTCCTTTGCTCCACTCACCTATTCCTCATAGGTCTTTTCAGTTTTCCCCTTTGCTGTGATATCTCTTTTGTTAAGGCTGCAGGGAGACCTAATCATCTTGGAACAGAACATTTTTGTGAGAAGTCTCTGCTCTTCTACTCTTTTTGTGGCCAAGAAAAAGTGAAGAGAGGTAGCATGGTTGTTCAAACAGTTACTGATTCTTTCCTTGTTACCCCTCATAAGTACTTAGCAAAAAAGCAATGTCTTTAGAAAAAGCAATCTAGTCCTTTTCGTTGGGCAGGGATAAGACAGACCCTTGAGAATAATGCTGCAAATGCAGCTGTGGTTACATGCTGCAGTGATTTGAAGTGAGGAAAGAGTTGCACAGGGCAAGGGAGGATGAAAAACTCCTGCTGTTTCCTTTTTCTTTCCTTAGTTCGTTATGAGCTGTGTAACTGTCCCTTAGGCCAGCCTAGTGTTCTAGGGTGTGAAGGGGCTTTTGCCTTGATTTATCATCTGAGTTTTTTGGTGGAGGTTGCTGGAACAACACACTAGCGGTTACTTGCCTCATTTGTGCAGGCACATTAATTTCATTGTAGAGACTTGGGAAGTTTAAAGAGGTTTCCCATGGACTTGCATTAGTTAAATAAAATGCATAGCATCCTAAGTGACACTGATACACATGCATAAGCCCCATCGGTTCCCACAAAGCAGGAAGGTGATTCTGCTAGCCCTTCGTGCGATACTGCAAGGCTTTAAAGAAAGAAAGAATGTAAAAGCTCATTTCATAAGATCATGTTGAAATCCTCACCTAACATCAGAGAGATGATTTTCTTTTTAACTTTTTATATTGGAAGTTGGAAGATAAACAGCTTTACAAGTCAAATAATGTGAAACAATCATAAAGTCGTACATGTGGTTATCCATCTGTTTCAATAGTTTTTAATATATGTTTACTATTCCATAGTAGTCAGTTAATTTGGCTAGAGACTCTAGTTTCCGATTAGTTAACTTTTGTCCTTCAGATAAATCCCAAATAGATTCTGTATTGGCATGTTTCTGCAGTGCCTGTGTGTTCTTTATTCTAGTGTATGTTTTTGGGATGATTCAGATGGGAAAGTTACGATTTCTTCTTTGTATACTTGAAGTTTTTCATAAGGCTGTGCTCAGAAAATACTTTCTGTCCTAGTACTTCCTTATTGTGAGAGCAAACAGTTTGATTTTGGAAGACAGATTTGGAGATAACAAGAGAGTTTGACCAACTTCTAAGAGTTGAATAGTAGAAAAGAGTTGGTTCCTTTCTGCTTGTAACCATCTCAGTTCTAATATTGGTGTTGATGACACTAAGCTGCATTCAGAATGTCCACCTGACTGCTTGTGAATGACTGCCTTGACTGGGAAAACAGATTGTAAGAAGTCTGCTTTTGCTGTGCTAAGTGCATCAGTGGTGCTCAGCAAGGAAATGTTTCTGAATCCAAATCAGTGCAAGTGTTTTTTCTAAGTTTGCAAAGGTATAGGCAGAATTTGTGCTTTGCCTCCAGCAACAAAATTAATAAATTGAGTCCTGCTTTTTGAACTCTAACAGTGTCCTTCCACTGCTTATTTTCTATGTACTCAAAAATGAGCACAGGCATATGGATTCTGGTAAATCTAATTTGAAAGGCAGTATCTTCTAGATGAAAACCTATAACATCAATCTGCTTCATTCTACATGATATAACTTGGGTTTTCTCCTAGGAGTTTTCCTTGCTCATAGGAGACGGAAGTCAAAACCTAAGTTAGCGGTATGCATAAAGCAGGTTTCGCTAGTTCTCTTCCACAACTCTTTCTCCCAGTTTCTCGTGACTAAGAATACGGAGTTTCTGTATCACCATAACACATAACTTCTCGTTGTAGCGCTGTTCCCTAGGCTACCTATGGGGTATGTGCCTGGAGCCAGCTGGAAAGGGCAGTTTGTTTCCCTGCTTGGGGAATCGTCCCACCGAGTAGCGGGAAGGCGAGGCGGGGCGGGAGCCGCCCGCGCCCGGCTCTGCAGGGGGCGCCCCCGGCCCGGCGGGCGGGCGGAGGCGGGGCCGGGAGGAGCGCTGGGCCGTGCCGAGCCCTGTGCCGTGCCGAGCCCTGTGCGAGCCGGGGACGCGGCACCGGGCTGGAGGGCTCCCCGCCGCTCCGCCGGCGATGTGAGGAAAGGGAAGCCGCTCTTTCCCCGCCAGTCCCGGACCATGGCGGCCCCCGGTAGGTGCGGCGCCTGTCGCCCCGGGAGCCGGGCGGAGCGGCGGGGCTCGCCCGCCCGGTCGTGCCGTGCTGTGCCCGGCTGTGCCGCCGCGGCTGCCCCGCTCGGTGCCGGTCCCTGGGGCGTAGCGGAGCCCTGCCCGCTGCCGGGGCGGTGCTGCTGCGCGGCTCTGCGCGCCCCGCTGCTGGGGAGAGGGGAAGGAGGGTCCGCTCCCCGAGGTCAGGGGAACCCCGGGGCTCTTCGGAGCAACGATGGCTCCTTTGTTCGCTCTTTTCTTTTTACCTTGCCTTGCTTCACTTGGCTTGAGTTCAGGGCAGGTGCTGGCAGAGCTGTCCTGCATCTTAAATGCACTTCGGGTTGGCAGATCGGCGAGCTCTGAGGGAGGGTATTCCGTAGAGGAATCTGTCCCTGTCCGTCTTTGCTACTTACATGTTTCTCTGTGATGTTTTATAGGTAAGTCAGTTCTTCCTAAACACGGCTTTATGCCCCTGCACTGCACTTCCTTTTGGGGGTATGACTTGGTGCCCCTTGCGACAGTGTCTCAGGATCACAAACTGAGCTAGGTTGCCGTAACTGAAAATGTTTTAGCTAAATGTCCAGGAAAAGCTACCTAGAACGGAGCTGTAAACTCAAGGGGACAAGGGGTTTAGCCTGTATTGTGTAAGTCTTGCTAATGCCCAGTATGCAAGTTCCTCTTCTTACAGGGAAGTGTATGTTTTATCTAAAAAAGGAAAAACGTGCCATTCTCAGGGTGTAAAGTAACGTTTGCGTTTCACTGGCGCGTATCTCCTTGTGATTTAAAAATAAACTAAATGAAGGCCTCAGGAGACTTGTGGGCAAAACTACTTTTCTCCTTATAAACAGAAGGTGATTTCACAGACACTCTTAAAAATAGAACAACTTTAGATTAACATATCATAATTCAAATCTCGTGTTCCTATCACTGAAGTTTGGTTTGCAGAAATTTTATCTGCTTTGATTCTGCTATTTCCTCTTGCTTGTTTGCAGCACTTTATTTAAAGTGAAGGTTTTCTATTCCAGTCAAGGTAAGAAGTCTTACTGGGATGTTAATAATTATTGCAAGTGATCACTATTACTTTACATTCCATCTATGCAAAGAATGCATTTGTTTCCTCATACATCACTTAAATACATACACTTCAGACACTAAAATATGAAAGGTGCTGAGGACTTCTCTTAATGACCCACCAGTAGTTTCTATCACCTCTTGGAAGTGCTCTCTATTTTAAAAAAATGTATTATTAAGACACCTTGAGTTGGGTTTTATTTATACCATAGGCAATTGCCTTTCATGAAGAGAGATTATTATTTTGGACCGCAATATTTGTGTATCTTCCACACATGTGAATCTCAAACCAAACTGGAACAGGCTACATAATGCCTTTCTTATGTAGTCAGAATTGGAGGTGGATTCTTTCTAGCAGATGAAAATAGATTTACTCCCCACTGTATGTGATCATCTGAGCTGGAGTAAAGGACTTGTGTCTCAGTTTTTTACCTGATCTGTGGACAATGAGAAATCATGATGTACTTCTGAGAGGTATATGAAAGATGACACAGAAAAGAAGTGTATTATTACAGGCCCTGAATTTTCTTTATGGGACCTACAAGTACAGTTGAAAACTTTATGATCTGTAAATTGAAAAAGGTCTAACCCTTTGGCTTGTGGAATGAAATAGTAGATAATAACAGTTGATATTGTAAGATGTAGTCTTACCCAGAGCTGATATGCCAACTTCCCACAGTGTTCTTTATCTTTTTCAGTGGTAATGAGAACCTTATGATACGGCCATAAAGCATTATCCCATGTGTGCTCTTAACTTGAAGACTGTCACCTTACTACTCTCAGACAGTGTTCGAAGATGAGCCTGATTTGTTTGCTTCTCAGAGAGGGACTGAGGGCATGACAGAGTCCATCACTATAGGATACTTCTATTCACTTGCCATGGTGATTGCCCGGTGATTTTTACCGAATTGTTTCATCCTCTTCCATTCTGCATGCAGTTCGTAAGCTAGAGAAAGTTTGTATCATGTTCTTTGTCTGTTGTTTGGTCTGTGGGCCTTAGACCTCAGTTAGTGGTCTTAGGCATTTGTACAATACTGGCTTGTAATCTCATCACTTTATTATCATCGCTGTATAATGCAGTGTGCAACTAAGCAGTGAAGAGGCAGTTACAGCTGGAAAGGAGTACAAAGGTTATGGTTTGTCATTGCAAACTGCAACAGAACCTCACTTTCATGATTTTCTATGAAAGAAATAAATATGCCCCACAATATTGTTAATAGTGCCTATACTTTGTAAACAGAGGCAAAAGTAATTCTAATACCCTAAGTTCAGGAATGCAGAAATAAGGTATTGTTAAAATTTAAACTAGGTTACTCTTAAGAATGTGAAAGATTATTGAGGTGGTCAGCTGGCACAAGTCTTTCTTCATCATGCTATTTTATATAGTTTTCATATATTTCTTACTTTATTGAAAACTTCCTTGTGTTTGTTTTTCCAAAACTGTCCTGTCAAAACCATTGTCAAAGCATCTAAGGTCAGGGTTTAAGGAAATAAAATAGTTGGTTTTCACCTAGGCATTTCCCTCTCTGTGTACAATAGGCAGAGTATACACAGTGCTTTGGACTGTGCTCTGTGAATTTTTCTGTAACTGATGTGTGAAGAATTGTGGAAAAAATGTTTTGTATTCTTCATTACCCTTTTCCCTGAGAACTGGACAGTAGTTGGTTAGACAAATAATAGCAGAAAGCAAGTTCTGTGTCATCTTTCTTTTAAAAGAGAATGTTGCAATTGAAGTTATTTCTAGATTTTTGTTTTATTTGAAGCAGTTCCAATGCTGACTTAAGCTTATTTAGCTCTGCAAGACCCACTTCCAGTATTTTTGCTTATGAACATAGAGTGTTTCTTTGGCTGTAAAAGTGGAGTCAGTAATTTTATTTCTCAGTTCTCCTTTTAGGAGTATTGTTCCTCAGTTTGTCATGTAAGTGTAGAAGGCTATGAAAATTGAGGTAAGAGGGCCTGAGGAGAGCTGGCACAGCTCTGTTAAGGGGAATGGTGCACTCATAGAGCAGCATTAGTTAGGGAATGAGTACCTTTCCTAAACACTGGGTGAAGTTCCTTCCTGCTGGATACAAAGGCTGCGCCGCCCTGGCAGGGAACTCGCAGTGAGTCTGTCAAGTTTGCATCTTTTGTGTACACATCAGAGAAGGGAGGCTCTCTCAGATACTTAGTGCCACTGCAGTGCAATGTGTTTTTAAAATCAGTGGCTCCTCCACCCTGTCTCCAAGCTCAGCTGCTTCCTTTCATGGAAGGGCCGGAGAAGGGCCCGTTGGCTAACAGGTTTAGACGTGAAAGATGTGCACTTTTTAAAGATGAATGATAGGATTAGGTGTTCCGTTTTACAGAACATAAAAATGCCTGGGAGGCCACTACTGATTTTCCCAGAGACTGGAGGTGGGACTTCTCCCAGAGAGCGCTAGGGCAGGACTTTAGGAGCCTTGGGCACACCTCAGAGAGACACTGTGTGGTCTTCCCATCTGTTGAGGGTGGGCTTGGCTGGCCATGATGCAGTCAGTGCGTGGGCTCCATTCTCAGCAGACAGTTGTGCTGTCTTTTCCCACTGTACTGCATGTAAATCAGCATGTGACTGTGCAAGCAGAAGTCTGTGGAACATCTCCCTTTCTAGAATAACACTTGAATTCTGCTTCGTTTTCTTGTTTTTGCTCATGTGATTCTGTCGTCTTTGTCAGGTGGTGTTCAGCCACCACTGTGATATTTTGGCAATAGTGGTGTGCTTACTGGTGTGAAAGCCCTCTTTTTTTTCACAGCAGTTCTGCACTCTTTGCTTGAAGGTCCCAAGGTTTTGAGTCCTTTTGGCTGCTTAATGAGTTTGCTGGGTTCCCTCCTTTGGGAATGCTCTCTCCTGCAAGCCTCCATCTGGGGTCAGGAGCTGTGTTTGCTCAGAAACGTGCAGCTGTCCTAGTGAATACTGCAGAACTGCACTGTCCATGTTGTCCATAGCTAGGACATCATCCTTTTGCTGCTAGAGACTTCCCATTTATGCAGGTAACCATAACACTATTTATTGAGTACAGGGCACATCTCATGCTTTACTTCTAAAGTGTATCACTTTTGTTGAACTACAGTTTAAAGCTGCTAATTGTATGGTTTAGGGCAGGAGTCCCTCAGCCTAGATGTCATTTCAGCCTTAATTTCTTAATGAAAGTTCAGGAGAAGGTGGTAGAGTAAAAGTTTTTGGAGGCTGTGCAATTTTGGTTGAATTTTTATATGCTCACTGCACAACTATCATCTTCAGTTCTGGTAAATTCACTCTCTGCAGTCCTCCTTTTGGCATGCCAAATTTTAGGCACTTCCTTCAACTTTAATTAGAAAAATCTGCCTTTGCTTGCTTCTGGATGGACATGGGTTGGAAATGTTGACACTTTTTTAAAGACACAGACTGAAATTAGAATAAGACAATTTGCTAATAAGATTTGAAATGCTCAGCTCTGAAGTTTACCATGGGACTAGAGCTGTAACCTCAAATTTGGGTAAACTTCACAGGTAAATGGGAAAATTAAATTTAGCCTTACAGGTTTTCCAGGGATTGGTGGGAGAGCACTGCATCATGTCCTGCTGGTTCAGTCTGCATCTGCTCTTCTTAGCAAACTGGTAACAGTTTTAAAAATGCTTTTGTTTCAGAGCAGAGAAATGTATGAGTCTGTAGGTAGAAGCCGTCTCTAGAGAATTATGGAAGAAATCAACTTTGGTGACGATATTTTGTGCTGTGTTATGGCCCCACTATTGTATTTATTCTTTCCATCTGAAGAGAGGGTTTGTCTTGCCAAAATTGTTGGGAAACCTTTGTATGACAGCTCTGGGGGAAGAACTCTTAACGCAGGCTTTCAAAATGCCTGAAGGCTGAATTACAGAGTTGCTGTTCTGCGAGCACTGGGGCTGGTGTATCCTTAGCTGCATGCATACTTTGCAGGCAGTTTGCTTTCTGCTGCAATGAGAGCAAATGTCTAACACTATGGAAGCCATAGTGACTTCCTGTACGCATTGTGGGACCACATTTAAATAAAGGACTTTCTTATTTTAGTCCTGTTGTTTAGTGTATGCTTCGCTTGATCATGTAATTGATCATGTAATGAGAATGGTTGCAGTTGTGTTGCACAGACCCTTTCCTTGCCTAAGATGATTCAACTTTGTAAGCAGAGGTGAACTCCCCTTTTCAAGCGAGTTTGTTTTGGAGGTCTGGTTTTTGTGGTTTTTTTATTTTCCATCAACATGCTTTAAATCTGTAAATCTCGACATGTAGTTTGCTTCACTTGAAACTACTCTTCTTTATAGGAGATCCTTTTGAGAATGAAAAAACTACTTAAATTTTGGTGGAGTAGATGCAAGTAGGAGTTCATCCACCCTTAGAATTCCTCTGTTTCTGTGAACACCTCACTGTGGATAGAACTGCTGTTCTTTTGAAGTGCTTTATAGCTTCTGACACGAATTATAGAGACAGAGCTGTGGGGTTTTTGTTGGAAAGCTGTGCGTCAGTTCATGCTTTGAATTTAATCTTTTTTTCCTGTGATGGTCTTGCCTCTGTGCAGGAACCCCTGGAGAATATGACGTGCTGATTGTGTATGCAAGTGACGCTACTGAATGGTGTCAGTACCTCCAGAACCTCTTCCTCTTTACTCGGCACATTCGAAAGCATCGGATTCTGACCTACCAGCTGGAAGGCGAGTCTGCCATCTCCCCCAAGGAGCTGGACCTGTTCAGCAGAAGTCGGAGCATCATCCTTTTGCTTTCTGCAGAGCTCGTGCACAGTTTTTATCTTCCTCACGTCCTGCAGAGCCTTCAGGAAGCTTTATGGCCCCCGTGCAAAGTAGTCAAGCTGTTCTGTGGCGTTACGGACTGTGATGACTATTTGACCTTTTTCAGGGACTGGTCTCAGTGGCAGGAACTCACAAATGATGATGAGCCTGATGCTTACCTTGCAGCTGTCAAGAAGGCTATTTCAGAAGGTAAGGTGGTAGCCATGAAGTTGTGGTTTCTGGTCAGAGGTTGGAGGAGGGAGATACATTGTTCTTATTTTAACACTGTTACAAAGTTCTTTACTGAAATAGAAAACTAAAGCACCTTGTGCAACCCTTGTAAACTAGGAATTTTTACACGCAGCTTTTTCTATGCCTGATCAATTGGTCCCTAATTCAGAAAAGTTTACCAATGACTCACAGAGAACTTCTGAAGTTGAAGTTGTCATAGGTGCCTAGTTTTGAAAGCAAATCAAAAATTAAAACTACCTTTAGTGTTCTGCCTGTAAATATTGTGCCCTGAAATGTATTGACCCAAATTACTGGAAAAACGTCTTCTGTGTATTTAAGGAAAAGAATTATCTTTTCTTTTAGACTTACTTTTCTGTCATACCAAAACCAAAATAAGATTGTCTAATATATATTCTCTAGCACTGGGCCTAAAATCAGAGATGTAACCATACAGTAACAGATCAGCTTGTTACCTATGATGTAAAGGCAGAGATTAATTTGAGAATTGCACTGATGGCCTTAAAAATAACGCAACCAATATGAAAGTGATCACCTTGTAACTAGCACAGAAGTATTAACAGCTGGAGACTATAGAAGTCCAATGTACTGAGTTTTAATTGATTCTGAACTTTCTAAAACTCTATAAGAGCGTGTAGTATTTCTTTCTGTTTCTCTTGAAATGAAGATGGTGAGCTCTGGGGAGTCAGGCTGGTCAAAGATGTTTTTATGACACTGCCATATGTAGGTTTGTAGTATTCTTTGTCAGTCTTAGCAAGATTGGAATCTTACAGTTGCATCTTGGACTAAGGTTTGTCTCTGTTTAGAGGCATAAATGAGGCAGTGCAGTCTTCTAGTGTGTCTAGTGTTTTGTGCATAAAGATACTTTATGCTGGGATAACAAGTGCAATGTCCACGATAACAAATTTATCACAGTAAAAATAAATTGTGAAAGTTGTGATTTTGGCTGAAATCGTCCCCCTGAGAGAAGATAATTCAGGGATTATGCTGAAGATGTCATTCTCAGAAAACCAGATCACAACAGATATTTTTTAGTAAATTTTAAAAATCTGCATAAACTGAAGTTTGCATCTCCCTTTCACACACCTCTAAACCATCTCAGATTCCCAGTGTATAACCTGGAACTAAAGTAGTCTGGGTCCTTTGCTTTTAGACTGGAAGAAAACAAAAAACAGTGGCTGAACTTTTATACTCTGAAAAATAAAACTGAACAGAGATTAAATTAGCTTTCCTGTCACTTTCTAGCAAAAGCAAAAGTTTACTTATTGTATTTCTCCAAACTTGGGTCTAGAGCATGGCACCAATGTTTTATTGATTTTTAAATATGCTGTTCAAAGTTGGGAAGGTTTAAACATCTCACTGGATTATTAGTGTTAGAGTTTTTACTTAATATGTCTGAGGACTGTCAGAGTTATTTTAGGCCAGACTAGGAGTAAGTTCTCCTGTAGTTGAAGGGTGTGTGAGAATACAAAGGGATGTTGATCCTGAAATCTTTTCCCAGAGCCAGCTCTCACCAGTCTCTTCAGGCTTGCTGCATTTTGAACATCAATTTAGTGGGCTGCCTGTCAGACATCTCTGTCAAACCTTTTTTGGGGAAAGGCTCTGAAGTCTGACTTTTCACAGGTGGACATGGAGTCCTTCTCCAGAGGTGCTGTCTATGCTGCAAGTTAGCACATGCTGAAAAGAATTGTGCTTTAACTTTATGTAAATGGTGTTTTGAAAGGGAGATTGTGCTTTGGATTTTTGTTGTTGTTTCTACGTAACAAAAAAAATCAGCTTATTTTCTATTTTCTCACTTTAATAAGCATACATTGATGTCAAACTGAATTCAGCATATCTAGAAAATATTTGAATGACAGAAAAAAAATAAAACCAAAGTCATTTGCCATGGAACATGCTGTAGCATGGTGCAGATGGTTTGGTACACAAAGATTCAGAATTTCTGGACTTCTATTACTGTTTTGAGAGTCCTACCTGATGAGAGCTGTCATCTGCGTGCAATGTCAGGTTTTTGATCTGTGCACATCAGAACAGTTTCAAGGCAAACCATCTGGTCTCAGCTGACTCTTGTGAAGGAAGAACCTAATTAAGATGGGCTACTTTCATGACCAAAGTATTTGGAGGAATGTATCAAATTCTACTTCCGTGGGGGGAAAAAAATGACTCTGTAACTTCTTCCATTGTGTGATTCTACAGACCACGTTTTGTGAATGGCCTCAAATGCAAATGTTTTGATGTTTCCTCTGAGGAGAAGTCAGCCCAGGTGTACATAGTTCCCTTTTTGGGTGAAACTGTGAAAACTTTCTTCTTGTTTGGTAATAAAAAAAAAAATCTGCCTTTCAGTTTGGTTGCAGCCAGTCCCAGCATGAGTGACTTAAGGTACAAGTGTTTGTGACAGTAGACCTCTCCCAAAGAGAAACATAACCTAGCTCTGCTCCCAGGACTTCATTGTTAGGATTTTAGAGGAAGTCAGGAGCTCTTAGAAGGTCTTAGTTAAATCACAGCAGACTGTGCACTTTTCCCGAGTAACGCAGCCCTCAATTTTTACAGCACTTAGCAGAGAAAGTTTATGACCATATTTGAAAATATTTGGGTCTGGGTGTCTTTCTCTGGGAAATACTTCTCTTCACATGCATTCACCAGTACTTCTAACAGCAGTGTCAGCACACACTGAAAAACTAAGCCTGATGCTAAAGTGGCTGAACTTCAGCTTCCTAATTGTTGAATCCTGGGCTAGTGGGGCGTGCGAGACACGATACAGTGAGGGCTAATTCTGCTGAGGCTGCACACTGGCCCTGCTCAGGCTGTGCTGTTGCTGCTAGCACAGCTGTTGGCTGCAGTTTGTTTAGGGCATCATGGGAACATGACACCCCCAGACATCACATGCTGAAACCTATTTTAACTTTTATTAGTTTGATATGAATTCAGAAATGAGGAAGCACTTAGCTAGCCTTGTTGAAAACTGTGTGCTGACACGGACTCTTGTTGATGGGGTATTTTTACTTCTACAGTTTCTCAATTCTGGCAAAATACAGAGGCATGAAGGTTTGCATTTGCAGGCACTCCTGTTATCTCTGGGAAAGTTTTTCAGGTTATGCAATAGCTGTGCTAAGAACATGGAAATCATAGAATTATTAAGCTTGGAAAAGAGCTCTGAGATTGAGTCCAACCATTAACCTAACATTGCTAAGTCCGCCACTAAACCATGTCTGTAAACATCTACAAGTTTTTTGTAGATGTTCTACAAAAGCCACATCTACAAGTTTTTTTAACATTTCCAGGAATGGTGATCACACCATTTCCCTGGGCAGCCTATTCCAATGCTTGACCACCCTTTCAGTGAAGAAATTTTTCCTGGTATCCAGTCTAAACCTCCCCTGGCTCAACTTGAGGCTTCCTGTCCCATTACATGTTACCTGGGAGAAGAAATCAACCCCCACCAGTCTACAACCTCCTTTAAGGTAGAGAGCAGTAAGGTCCCCCCTGAGCCTCCTTTTCTCTAGATGAAACATCCTTGCTCAGGATGTCTCTGTACAAGCCAGCTCAGGTCTGGCAAGGTGTAGTCACCAGTCAGGGTGCAGTGACCACCCTGCTACTTCATCCCTCTCATCTGGCTTGTGATATCACACCATGCTGTGCTGTGTGCAATGAGCAGCTGGGAGTCTGGACCACGTCAAAGTCAGTGACCTTTCTCTTCTTCATGTGTTATCAAAGCTCAGTTGATGTTTCAATTGCTTTCTTTATTTCAGCCTCATACCTATGTTGTCTTGAAACATTTCAAATTTCTTACTTTAAAAGCTGATGTTTCCAAAGCATTTATGAATTAATCGGTGGCTTTGAACCTCTATCCAAGCAAACTCTTGCAGGTTGTCATCTGCCTGAGATTGGTAAGGTGACACCTGAATATGACAGCAGCTGGGCACTGTGCTGCTGAAGGACAAGTGCGGCCTTGGCTGCACAGAGCTCTTGTGCAGCGAAACAGACAAGAAGAGGAGTACCAAGCAAACTTCTTGTGGGTCAGAAGTGGGTATAAGAAGTTATATGGTGAATATGGAGGACAGTGGGCAGTTAGAAGGAAGATGAGAATTTTTCTGGAACTCTGTAGATCAGGAAGAGATGGAATATTACTCCACCTAGTGAGGGGCTCACTGAGAGATGCTAGACACCAAGGCAGTGAGCTTTTTTGAGAGGGAAAGGGCATAACAAAAACCACGTAAGCTGTATCATTCTCCCTCCTGTTCATGTCAAAGAATTGAATTCCTGGCATTCTTCTGTTGCACTGATGAAATAACAAATGAAACTTGAGAGCACATCACAGAATTGTTCAGGTTGGAAAGGACCTTTTGAGATTATCTAGCCCAACCTTTCTGCTCAAGTGTGGTCAGACAAAGCAGGTTGCCTGAGATCATGTCCACTTGGGTTTTGAATCTCTCTGCAGGTGGAGACTCTGCAGGACTTTACAGCCTCTCTGAGCAGCCTGTTTCAGTGTTTGACCACCCTCAAGAGTAACAAGTGTTTTCTTGCGTTCAGATGGAACTTAATGTGTTTTAGCTTGTGCACATTGCCTCTTTTCCTTTCAGTGGGCACTGTGGAGAAGAGTCTGTGTACCTCTTTTTCACTCTCTCCTATCTTATCAATATAAGATCCCTCTGAGTCTTCTTTTCTCTAGGCTGAAGAGTTTCAGCTCTTGCAGCCTCTCCTCTTATGAAAGATCCTGTGGTCCTGTAATCATCTTTTTGGTCCTGTGCTGGACTCAAGCTGTAAAGATAAAGCAACCTTGGAATAGGCTACTCGGAATTTAAAGTCAGGTTGAACAGATGCATAAGATGTTCTCAAGTGTGTCTCAGCCCAGAGGGATGAAGTTGTAGTATGCAGGAGATTCTCTTCAGCCTGACACTTCGTAATTATTTGATTGTTAACTTCTGCTAATAGCTGCCATTTAGGGCTAGAGACCTAAATTCATAATGATTTTTAAGTTCGGCAGGAACTTCCGTTTGGTGTTTACTTCTGGCTCTTAGTGCTCTGTGGAGGAATATGTTCTGAGTAGTCCTATCTCAGATAAATATATTCAGCATTTATTTCTGCCAGCTTATTGCAGTGGCCTTGAAGACATGAGGTAGCATGCAGTCCTCCCTCCATTGCCCCCTTTTATCCTTCTTTGAAGGGGAAAAAGTGAATTCTTAAAACTATATTTTTTTTCTGTTGTGTTGAAGCAGAAGGATATGCTTCTCTGACCCTGCTCTTTGAAGAGGAATGGGTGTGGTATTAGTCAGCCCTCTGGTTGCAAATGAGAGTCCACTTTGTTATATGGGAGCTCGGCAGCCTGGCTGGTTCTCACTGCTTGTCAAGGAGAGGAAAATCTGACACCCTTGCACAGGAATCAAGGTTGAGAGAACATGCTGGTAGCATGCCTCTCATTGCAGATGCTTGTGTGGGTATAAATGACTGATGCTGGAAACACAGAGACTTCAGAGATCTGGTTAAAACAACTGGAGAACCCTTAACTAAGTCCCCAAGTGATACTGAAAGAAATGTATGAAAGTCCTTATCCATCTGTAGCAAATGGGTTCAAGCAGCTGAAGTAGTCTTCCCAGCTGTAGGATGGATGAACTGTGTGTCATCAGGGTGTTTCATAAAGTCCCAGTTTATGCACATTAAAAGCAGTACTTCATGGCTTGTCTTTCATGACAGTATAAAATTCAAGCCAGTGCTAGCATAGGTGTATACTAGCTTTCTCAGCAGAGACAATAAAATGATAGCCCAGAAATAGTAAAGTACAGAAACTGGTGTGGTTAGGAAGTGTCAGGCTATAATAGTCTTCATGCACATCATAAATACTAGTATTTCTCTGTGGCTTGTGGTTCTGAGAATCTTCTCTCAGGTTGCTTTATGGTAGTGTCTAAGACCAGTTCTAGGTATCTGCCAATGTAAACTGCAAGGCTTTAAAACACTTGCCCAGTGACCATCACCAATCACTTTCTTTCAAGTCTGGAACCGCTGCAGTGATTTCTGAAAAATCTTTGCAGAAATGTGTGGTTAAACCAAAGATGCTTTACAGAGCAGGTCTGAAGAGATCTGTGGAACAGAATTCAGGTTGTTTCAAAGACCTTTGTTGTGCACTTGGACAGTTTCTTGTTTCCAGGACTGCATTTTGTAGACTTTTCATGGCTGTTTGTTATTACCTCAGAAAATTTTTGACGTGATTTTCAAAGGTGAGTTGAGAATAACAGTGGATCTTGAGTTTCCCAGGGGGAAGTTTCATCAGTGGTGTAGGCTGACCTTATCGTGGTGTGCTGCAAAAAAGTGGTCTGCCTCATTCTCCACCTTTCGTCTGTCTGGAAGATTTGGTGTGGCATTGGAATACAAGGGTGGTATTCCAAGAGAGACTATGTGAAGGAGAGGGGAGGTGGGACTGCCTTTTCAGTAGTAATGTGGTCTTAAATCTACTGAAACCACTTGTAGAACCACACCTTCAGTCAAAGCGATCTCATTGAATGTTTCCAAAGCAGCTACCCAGCTCTCTGTGGTGGAATTCCAGATTTGTAGGCTTTTACAGGGAATGTCTTTGCTGTCATTCAGGTGTTACACATTGCACTTAAACTGAAGAAGGGAGATACGACAAGATGAGATACTGAATCGGCAAGCTGGATGTTTGTGTTTCTTACCTGTGGCTGCTCAGGAAAACTTGAATCAGTGGGTAGATGTAATGTGATTCTTGGCACCCTCAAAAGTCATGCGTACGCTTTGTCAGTATGTGTTGTCTCCTTCTGGCACGGGATGGAAGTGAACTATTCTGGCCTCTCTTTCTTGAGATTTTGGTCATGTACTCAGTGTCTGTTTTCTGGTTGCCCAGAACCCTGCTTCTTCCTCAGAAAGTCTTTCTTGCCTCTGTCCTGTTCCCATGCACCCCAGCTAGTTCTTTAGGTTTATACACATTATCCTGTCATAAATTGACCACTAGACCTGTGAAATCCTCAGCAGAACTTGACATGGTAAAATATACCTTATTTCCTGACGGAGGATGAGAAATAGTTTATTGTAGTTTCCAGCTTTACACGACATATAAAACATGACCATGTTCTTTGTAGAACTGAAAATCTGTTTGTAGGTGCTATGCTGTGCTGCTGCTTGGGATGAGGGGTTTGGAGAGAAGGGGAAGTTTTACAAAGTCTTATATTTTCCTATGTTTTTTCTTCTCAATTGCTTCTTTTCTGCTGTTTCTTTCCATTCTGTTGAAAGGGGAAATGTTGCTACAGTATAACCCCATTTTGAGGGCTTATCACAAGATGTTTCACTCATGAGCGCTTATGTCCTTGGTAAAGAGGTTAGCATGATGAAAGATAGCTTTCCCTGCCTTCCCTGACTTTCTTTTTGGGGGGGGTGCTCTGCCTGCTTCTTGCAAATGTAGCTGGAGTTGCTCTGGGAGACTATGTCCTTGTTAACATTTGGGAAATGCAAGCTTCAGATAAAAATGGGAGCTCTCTTTGTGGGCCTTCTGTCTTACTCTGGGCATACTGGGGTGAAAGTCTGAGGCCTCGTGACTAGTTGTCTCACCTGGTCAATGGACAGAATGGGAAGTGTTCACAGATGCCAGCCGGGAGTTGGTCCACACAGGCAGCACTTAGAGACACACTGTTGCCCAACTGTGCCATTTGCATTACTCTCTGGATGACAGAGTGATCTGGACAGACTGCTGACTCCTTCCAAGCATTCACGTGTCCCGTGGTGTAAGGGCTGACTTGCGAAAAACCACAGCTGCCGGCTCCATGCCGATAACGTGCCAGCGTAGCCGGGAGGAAATGGATGACAGAGCGAGCTGTGCGGGCTCTCCAGCAGCAGGCCAGAATAACTGGCTGCTTCATATTAGCTTCTAAAAGTGCTAAATGGCTCTTGAAGCACATGTCCATGCCTCCGTTTTCCCTGGGATTTTCTCTGGGGTGAGTTTCTGCAGGGCAGTTGTGCAGGGAGCTCCGCAGGGCAGGCGAGAAGGGTGTGGGGCTGCTCTCTGCAGCTCAGCCACTGACACTTCCCGGAGGGGGACATGTTCTTCAAGGGGAAATGCGGTTGGGTTTCTTGGACCACATCTCCTCCGCTTGCTGCTTGTTCTCACAAATATTTCACAGACTGTCAAGTGAGGCCTGAGGTAGCCTTCGTTTAAAGGGGAACAGAAAGGCAGAGCCCCGAGCTGTTTTGACCTACAGCACCTGCTCATGGAGAAGCTCAATTCAGGTATTCGCTTACTTTTCTAATAAGTCTGTTGATCTCCTCGATGGTGGCCTCTCTAGTGTAGGTATCATTATAATAATATAATTCCTGAATCTTTATATGCAAATAGGTTGTGATTACTCAAGTATTTTAGTGAGTGGGAAAGCCTGATCTAACAGTGCTTTAGAGCATGGATATTATCGAAAGTAATGGGATGGTTTCCTCTTCCAGTTCTTGAGTTCGTGAGTCAGTCAGTCGTACATGATTGGAACTTGCAAGATGAATCATAGGATCATTTCACTGCTTATGTGGTACTTTGCAATTTCAGTATTTTCTGAATGAAAAAACAGATGATTAATTCATATCCGAAACTCTGAGTGCCTGTTCCATCAGCTGCTAATCCAATTACTGATTAACACTGCTTGCTTCTTCCTGCATTACCTAACAGCTCTGTGCTCACAAATGACCTCTGGGTAGCCACCTCTGTTACAAGAATGCGGAAGTGCAGGACAGGGTCAGGCAATGCCAGAACTTCCTAAAAGCTCTAGTTGCTCTTTATCTGTTAATTTTTTTCTAGTATCAAATAACGTCATTAAAGCAGAGAGACCAGGGGCTTGTTTTCTTCTCGCCCTCTGTCTTATCCTTGCTTACTGTAGATGTTGTAGCTGAGATCCACAGCTTTAGGTTTAATTTTTCTCTGAAAAGGACCACATGTTGGCCAAATGAAGCAAAAATTACCACACTAATGGTTTCATATTGGGTTGGGGATAATACCTTGAGGATCAGGATGCTGGCAAGTGTCCATTTATGCATATGTTGCAGGAACATTAATGTTTTATTGTAATTTGGTCATCACTCGCTCTCTCATCTGCCGTGGGCTTAGTGTTCCTGATTCAGTCATATTGGAAGAAAGCAACAGAAGTTAGAGAGACTATTCTAGTAACAGTTTCCTCTTCTGCTCCCCAAAATACATGACATTTTGCTCTACATATGCCAAATATCCGATGTGATAACTATCACGTAAGGGAAGGATGTGGGACCAGTGCTGTATTTTCTCCTATATGCAGCTGGGCAGCCTGGCACTGCCAGGTGGGAGTAGTGCATGTTTCTCTCAGAGAAGGGTTCCCGAAATGTGTGTGGCTCTTGCAGCTGATGACGTTGAACAGTATAGATTAAAATATTGAGTTAAGGAATATAAAGCCTTAGTTCGTATTCTCTGATACTTGGTACCACTGTTTAAAAATCTGAAAGATCACCTTCAGTACAGCCTTTAACCTTGTGTCAAAGTAATTGTTTAGTCAAATCTTCAGACTTGGGTTACTGCAGTATTAAAATCTATTTGCTCTGTTACATGCATTGTATTAGGTTAGTTTAAGAAATGTCAATATTAGTGGTGATGCCTTACTTGAACTTTAGAGCTGTAAATTCTTGGCTCCATTCTTTCTACAGCAAACATTAAAGAAGCAATCTACTTGTACTCATGTGAGAAGGCTTAGTTGCTCTGTGGAGATTCACATACTTAGTTAAGTGTGTGCGCGCCATTGTTTGTGACAAAAATTTCAGCTGAATGATTTGCTAAAGTTTTGTGGCTTAAAACTTGTCTCTAGAAAGCAAAGTTGATTTATTATAATTCCTAAAATCCCATTTAAATTTACAGAAAATGTATTTTAAAAAAGTGTGTGAAAAAGAATTTCAAATATCTTAAGTCTTTGGTGATAAAAATAATAATGATGAAGTCTAGATTTAAATTCCTGACTGACTCCTAGCTTCAACGTTTGAAACTAGGAGGACATGAACTCTTAGTGGTGCTCTGCTTTTAGTAACTTTGTCTCTCCCGATTTGTGGAAGCTTAATGTACTTGAAGATTGAGGGATTCTGAGTAAAATCTGAGCTCTTGACAAGCTTGACTGTGTGAATGCCACAGGCTAGACAGCATGGTTGGTCACTTAGATCTTTCTCTTCAGGACTGAGCATTTTAAATAGAACATTTCTTACTAATATAAAAACTCTGTCAGTCCAAATCTGAGGTTCTATCTAGTGAGTAATTTGTACTGCTTTTTACAGATATGTTTTATCCTAAGTAGTAAATAACAAATAACTGACGAACTTGAAGGTGGATAGGGAGAGGGAACCCCAGGCCAGAGGCTTTCCCTTTACCTCTTGCTCTGGGGGGGAGAGTGCCCTCCCCCTGGCCCCCCACCCCGCGGCAGCTCATGGCCCCCACAGAGAGCACAGGCGCCGTCAGCCAGGCAGGAGAGACGCAGGCAGAGAGGGATTTATTGTTC
>JAYRBT010000178.1:16001251-16027377 GCA_036023395.1 Myiotriccus ornatus | reverse complement strand
TCACAAACACCATCTTGGAAGCATGGTTACTTTAACAAGTTCAACATACCTTTATATACCACAAATATATTGCAACAAATAACTTCCAAAATGTTGTCTTAAATTCTTGACTGCTCCCCAGTTTTCCAAAGTTTGGGAAATTTTGGTTATGGGAGATAGTTTTAAGGATTGATATCAGTCTTCTGACAAGGTGAAAGTCAGTCACTTTCACCCCGTGTTCTGGGAGACAGGGGGAAAAAACCTAGTGGGAACCATGTGAATCAAAGGTAGAAACTAGCTAAAAAAGTGTTCTCTATTAAGTAGACACAAAATCGTCTTTTGTTTCCTTTCTCTAGTTGAGAAAAGTATTTCCTGGCAGGGGTAAGTAATCTTTTTTAGTTCTGGCTAGGGTTTTTTTTTCCAGTCAGTGATATCAATTCAGTTTGTTTGCACTTCTGTCAATATCCGTGCTGGTTTTGGGAAATGGGAAGGAGAACATTGTTTTGTACACACTTATTTTGGGCTTACATGTGTTTACTTCTACTCTTGAGACTGTTTCGGTAAAGTGCTGCTACTTTCAATGCAAAGTCTCTGGTACATTTCAGTTTCACCCTTGTGTAGATACTGGAGCTTACAGTTGTTGCTCAAGGAACAGAACCTCTTCATACTACTGCCTCATGGTGTATTTTTTGATGCAATAATGGACTTGGGAGTTTGGGTGAGCAACGTAAGCAGGGTTGAGAAAACTAAAGGTGCTACTGAAATGACAGAAAAGTTGGTTTTCATCACTTACTTTAGGGAAGGAAGACTAAGCACTGCTGGCCATCTTACAGTGTATGAGTGAAGCTGGAGTCAGTTGAGTCCAGTTGCTGATCATTCTTACATTAGACATTCACATACTGATTTTCCTATCTAACATGAGAGGGGATTTTCCATCTCAGAAAAGAGTGGCATTGTTGTTTGTTTTGTAAGCATATTCAGTGCTATTCCCCCACTTTTATGTCTTTGTGAATCTTCCCTGGAAAACCTCTTAAGGGAAAAAAAGAGGAAACTCTGTAGTTTCCCTTTCCTCAACTAGATCCCCTTTTCTCTTTGAGGGGAGTGGCAAGTTCCGTCCCACTACCTCTCTGACCATTTCTCAGGATGGATGAGTGTGATAGGCATTTTCAGCAAAGGGGAGTGATGTTGTAACAAGACTCTCAATGCTTTATTTTAGACTCCGGATGTGACTCTGTGACTGATACAGAAACAGAAGACGAGAAGAATCCATCTTACTCCCACAGTCTTGCCATGAGTGAAGAACACGGATCATCCAAGAGCACTGGGGACCATCCGGTGGTGCAGCCTGACCGCATACAGTGTGGGGTACTGTATGTCCACTGTTGGGCTACATTCTTACTGTGTGCTGGTGCAACCCATTATGCTGCTCTGTAATGGTCAGCTTAACAGGCCTGGGAATTAGTCGTCAAATTCCTTTTCTGTCACCTTCCCTCTCAATCCCCTGTCCTCAGTGTCTCTGTTTCATGAGCTTCGTTCCCTAGGCTCAGGAATAGCTTGGTAACACGCAGTGCTCAGTGCAGTCAAGAGTGCTATGTCACTGGTTGGCAGTCTCATTAGCACAGATGCTTGGCTTGTGTGCTGCAAGGCAGGTTCACACCCTTCCCTTCCTCTGTTCTGGTGGCAAGTGGAGTAACGTGAGTGTAATGAATAAATTAACTCCACAGCTTGGATGCAGTCTAATACGACAATTCTGGTTTGTGCCTCATAAGTGACTCTGAAGAGCTTGGATTAGGGCTTCTTGTGTGAAAAACAGCACTTCTTAGTATGGCATCTCCTCAGACGGAAAGAGCCCAAGTTTCTTCTTTTGTTTCTATTTAAAATGTGGCTATGCTGCTTGAGTGAAGAGACTGATAGAGTTGAAACTAAATCATTTTATAAATCTAGCTTTAATCAGTTTATAAATCTATCTGATAAATCTTAAGTTTTATAATTTTAATCCATGTATCTATGCTGGTGCAACCTGTAACAGAAGCCACCTGCCCAGTTAGTCCATGACTGGAAGATGCTCCTGAAAACCATTCAGGACTGTGAAAATGACAGATGGTAATTCATGTATTAGTTGCAATGACAACAAAATTCCTAGAAAATGTACTTGACTTTGTGTTGAACCTGTGTGTTGTAATGCCTTTTCTCTTAGGTGCAGACAACAGTTTATATTATCATGAAATGTAAACTAGATGGTGAAATGAAAACTGAAGTTGAATTCTCTCCAGAGAATGCATCCTCTGTGCGTGTGCTGGCTGAGATGGAGAATGAGTACACAATCTCTGTGAAGGCTCCAAGTAAGCTGGACTGAGATTTTCCCCACCTCCTTCCCCCATTGCTTCCTTTCTATCTCAACCTGCCTGTCCTGAGAAGTGATGGAGGGTAAAGGTTGCAATGCAGAAAAAATTGAGGCCAGAAAATCTTGGACTTGCATTCTCGTGTTTTGTGATACCTTTGTGATGAGGAGCTAAGAGAGACTGTTGCCTGGGGTCTCTGTTTCCCCCCCAGCAGCAGTAGGTTGCAGTACGGAAACACCTTGAAGCTTGTAAAGCATGTTGAACTTAACTGTGTGATGACCACCACCACATTAGCATTAGCAGGGTACCAGTGTGCTAGTTAAATAATTGCATGACTATGACAGCTTAATGTGTAACGATCTCTGTGATTAGAACTGAAACTATTCTGGCTTGCCTTTTAATTTATGTATGTTCTGTCACCCTAGATATTTACATTTACAAAACTAAAGGTTGTCTAAACTTTGGGTTCACTAAATTTTAGGGGCACAATTTCAGAACCTTAAAGATTGATAGTTTCCCAGCATTATTTTATTTAATCTACTTTGGTCTGTCCTCTTGAAGAGTCATTGTTCCAGCTCTGAGAATAGAGACTAACAGTCATTATGGTAACTCCCATACAGTCAGTGAGGTGGGTTGATTTAAAGAAAGTGACCTCACCCACATATAAAGGTTCAATTTAATCTGTCTTAAATCAAGACTTATAACATAAACACAGACCTCAAAACTAGCTTGTATTTGAATTATAAATGTGATCTTCACATTGATGGACAGTTGAAATTCTGTAGTTTCTAACAGTAAGAGAAATAATTTTTAATTCATTTCTTGTGTGACTGTAACCATTTCATCATTTCTTGAGTTGCTAACAGGGAAAGATTAATTTCAGTGGGATTCAAAATATTTGTGTTTCAAAGAGAAAGTCCAGACTTATGGATGCACACTAGACAAAACATCAAGAAGCTCTCAAGGTGCAGGTAGAAGAAAATCCTATGCATGGATAAAGTTGCAAAGCTGGAATTCTTTTAAATTGATCTTACTTAGAGACTAATGAGGCTGACAGAGATTACAGAATACTCGGTTACTTTTCAGATTTTTCTCCCTTCCCTTGTATTTTATGGCACGGCTTTAAAGAGAGCTCCAGAGAAAGCCAGGGATGGAGAGATAGATGTGAGGTTTTCTAATTTGAGGCGAAGTACTACTCACATCAGTGGTCCAATCTAACATTAGCAGAGGACCTAGCAGGTCACAGGCTATGTGCACTGATATGGATATGAAGAAGGTAGTTATGAAGTACTTTCCTATTTAATGATCAGACCAAGATCGTGACTCTTTTTATGAGTCTTCATGAATTCAGTACAGCAGAAACTGTTTTGGTACCCATCTGACATTATATCCAAACTCCTGTCCTCACAGTATTTGGTGCAAACTCATGGCTACTGTTTGTTCTAATGGTGATTTCTGCACTTTCTTTTCAAAGATTTAACCTCTGGGACAGTGCCTCTGCAGATATATTCAGGGGACTTGATGGTGGGAGAAACAAGTGTCACTTACCACACGGACATGGAAGAAATCAGCAGTCTGTTGGCTAATGCAGCAAACCCCGTACAGTTCATGTGCCAGGTAACGACTTTAGCAAACATAGAAACTATGCTTTGGAAACTGGCTTATTCAGAGGCTAAGACAAGTGGGCATAAGCAAAAGTGCTTGCCATGAAGTAGCTCTTCTGAAATGAAGAAATGCAAAGTTATTTAGGGATTATCACATAACCTTAACACCCCATTCTAGCGAAAACGTGGGTGCTTTTTCTGTCTCTGAAGGACATAGCTGGCTGAGTCAGGTTATCCAACTAGATAACTCACATTTAGATCTTGATGACTTGAAAAGCTTGGAATGACAAAACCTGGTATAACAGAAAGTACCGTAAGGAAATAAAGTGTTTGGGAATTTGTACCTAAGTGTTCTTGAAAAACATGTGAATAGAAACAAAGGTTCATATTATCTGAAGGAAGCAGAGTAACATAAAATTATTTGTTTCCTCTTAGCTCTTCTTTAACAAAGCCACTCCTCAGTTTTTGTATTGTATTTTGCCCAGTTGGGGTACCTGAACCCTATTAGAGGGGTAAAGCTTGCACAAGGCAAGCTCTCAGGCGTGTTGCCTTGCTGCCTGCCTGCATGTCCCTGGTTGGCCAGGTAGCAGAAGCCTACAGAGTAATGCTGTTAGTCACCAGTATACCTGGGGCGGGGGAGACTGTGTTTCCTTTACTTTTTAGTTCAACTTCTGGAGAAGTTGGTACTGGTTGATGCCTATGCTTGGGGAATAGACATGTTTCCCAGTGGCTAAGAACCAGCTCAAAAGCCAAATCCAGAGTTTACACCAGAGTAATTAAACATGGGCTAGTGCATACTTAAAGCAGGAGGGACACTTCATTGGAACAGTTTCAGAAGTAAGATTGTACCTGTCAAGAAAGTAGGAGGCAACAGTTTCCTGTGCTTGCCATTGCATGAGTGACTTTCTCATTATGCGCTGTCTTGTTGTAGAGTGTATGATTCTCATCTCTTCAGTTTAATGATGCTCTGTTTCTGGACCAGGAAGCTAATCATGTTCTTTGCTTGACCTGAACATTTCTACCTTCCATGTTTACACCTACTGTTTTCTGATTGCGTTTAATAATAAAAGCACCATAGAAATCTCACCTTAACTGAATCTCTAGACTCCTCCAAACAAAAGCACTTCCCATTTATCTCTAGGCCTTTAAAATCGTGCCATACAGCATAGAAGCACTGGACAAACTGTTGACTGAGTCACTCAAGAAGAACATTCCTGCCAGTGGTTTACACCTGTTTGGAATCAACCAGCTGGAAGAAGAAGATATGACAGCAAGTAAGTTGAAAGATTCTTGGTTTATTTTTAAACTTTGTTTGTATCCCTTGTTTTACCTTGAAGTGCCTTAACACTGTGGAATGTGATACCTGCATAGACTGTCTCAAAACTCTTGGATCTCAGCCAAGAAGCTAAATTTCTGATGATTTCTTTATTAATTTCTATAGAAAGGGGAATGCCCTTGAGTCAGCTAACCCTTTTTTGATTATATTCATCAGTCTCACTTCCTAAACTGTGTCAGCTGGGTAGACAGCTTCAAACACAGCCAGAGTGAAAAGATGATGGTCCCCAAATGTCTCCCATATTTTCTCCTTTGTTTCTCGCCTTCGTCTCTTTTGCTACTAGAGAAAATCCTAGATTCTTACGGGTTCCTGTTTCCACAGATCAGAGGGATGAGGAGTTGCCAACACTGCTTCACTTTTCTGCAAGATATGGGCTGAAGAACCTCACTGCCTTGCTGCTTACATGCCCTGGAGCGCTGCAGGCCTACAGTGTAGCCAACAAGTATGGCCATTATCCAAACACCATAGCAGAAAAGCATGGCTTTAAGGATCTCCGCCAGTTCATTGATGAATATGTGGTAAGAGGAAGCAGCAGTCTTTCTGCCTTGTCCCACAGAGAGTGTGGGCAGTGGCACTGAGCTTGGCACTTAAGTGTTGCGTGATCAGGAGTGATGGGATGATAAATTGTGCAGTGTGGTGTGTTAGGGTGTAGAACACAGACATCCAGCCACACTGAAAGCTTCCAGGAGGGAGGTCTAGGTGCTTCTCTGGAGCTAGGGAATTCCTGGGGCTTTTGCACAGACCAAGTAAAATGGAAAAAGAGACTGCCATGCTGGCTTTCCTTGTCATCCGTCCATCTAATGAAGTTTCTGCGGGGATGTGGTTGGGGCCTGGTGTACTCCTCTAACTTCTCATCTTTGGAAAACTACAGTCCCTTCATCCTGCTTACTTCAGGGAGTAATATGGAAACAGAATATGTTTGAGAAGATACAATTTGAGGTGTATCTGAGGTACAGTCAGATTGAGGTACAGTAAGATGAGCTTATTAGCTCATTCACAGCTGATATGTGTAGTCTACCTGCTCCACTTGATATCCATTTCTTCCTGCATCAGTATAGCTGTTCGTTCCCCAGTTGCTCTGTCTGGGATCCCAATTCACAATTCAGTTCTCTTCGAGCTGACCCCACCCACAGGAAGCAGCACTCTGACTTGTCCAGATTATGACATGGACCTGACTCCAGCTGCACCAAGCAATTGTTTCTGTGGGGTATGGGTTATATGGAGTTTGGGTATGCATGGAGTTTATCCTTTTTTTTTCAATTTGAACTGTTTCAGGCCTGTATGCTTCAAAATAACAAGAAGCTCCTTGAGTTGCATCATATAAATTGTCTGCCTTTGCTTTCAGTTGAAAAGTTGTGTGTAATTGTCCTTAACAATTGTCAGAATGAGGGGTGATAGATCTGTTAGTCTTAATTTGGTTCTGCCAGCCAATTACAGTAGTATTTAAACCCTATTTAGGAGGTATGGGTGGTTCTTGGATTTGGGGCTTGCTTCTTGATATAAGCATGAATTTAGGATTATACATTAGAGCTAAATAAAAGTTATTGTGTGTTCTGAAATCAGGAGAGCTGCATAAACTGTAAATTGTGTGATCAAAATCTTTGCGTTGGATTAAATGAGAGATGTGCAGGAAGTCCTTCCAACCTCTTATTGCAGTACTGTGCTCCTCCCATATTCTCTCCACCAGCACAGTGACAGCTGTGTTAAGAGTAAGTCCTGCTTACTGACTGCCAAGCTGTGCAGCATAGTACCAGAGCACACAAATCATCTGCACCGGTGTGACAACTGCAAGGTAGTGACTAGAATCACTACTATTATGGATATCTGAAAATCCCAGTAAACCACTTTACTCACCTTATTTTCTCTCTAGCAAAGGTTCCTCTGCGTCTCTGCACCTATGAACTACTGGCCTGACTCATTTTAAGTGTGGAGGGAAGCTTGTGTAGACAGTTTTGACCCACATGCCCTGTGGATTGAGGGCCCATGGAAGAATATTTTGTAGTATTGTGACTGGTTAAGATGGCTGTGCTTGTGACATACTTGGAACTTGGGAGTAGGATGGGATGAAACTTTACATTTTGCTCCCTGGTGTGGTTTGGTGAAGATCTGCATTCTTCCCCTGCTCCATGTTGCAAATATGTGAAAAAGGGTTCTGCTGTCCTGTGAATTAGAAGTTGCCTGTATTATGTGAACAGCTGCCTGCTGTGAGGTTTCCTGTTAATATCACAGAAAAGGGTCTGTGTACTCCCACTCTGGGTGTTACATGCTGCTGCTAATGGCCAAGAAACTGAAACTGATTCTATATCAAAGCTAAAACTTTGCTATCTTGCAGGTGCTCTGCATGTGGCAAGCTTTCTCCCTTATGGTTAGCTATGCTTGCCCCAAAATAGCCTTTGACAAGCATTTGTATTTTTAGAATGAGCTATATTTATGTTCTGGGAGTTTGCAGATACTGGGTAGGACATGAAATTGAAGGGGTGAGAGGCTGTAATGGCTGTTCAGAATGGGCTATCACCAACTTGTTTCACCTTCCTTACCTATTACCACAACATAGATCTTGAAGGCTTGGGCCCAGTCAGCTGTAGTGGGAATTTAATTCATTTGAGAAGCCTTAATCTTTGGGAATGGGCTTCCCTTAGGGGTTTTTTTCCATAAGTGATGGGAGAATGAGGTATCATTTGCTTGCTTTGATTATTCACATTCTTTATTTAAATGAGACTTGAAATTTTTCTTTTTCTTGCCCTCCTTCCTCTCCAGGAAACTGCAGACATGCTGAAGAGTCACATTAAGGAAGAGCTGATGCAAGGCGAGGAGGATGAGTCTATTTATGAGTCCATGGCTCATCTGTCCACAGATCTGTTAATGAAGTGTTCCTTGAATCCTGGCTCCGATGAAGAGCTTTATGAATCCATGGCTGGATTTGTCCCTGGTGCTCCAGAAGATCTTTGTATGTATATTCATAGAATCACAGAATCATAGGATCGTTTGGGTTAGAAGGTACCTCTAAAGCTCACCTCATCCAACCTCCTTGCAATGAGCAGAGACATCTTCAAGCAGGTCAGGTTGCTCAGAGCTCTTGTCTCTCATACACAGTAGCACCTCCGTTACAGCTTTTCTGCTCTCACCGCAAGGAAACTATGCTCCATTTCTAATATTGGCTGGCTGATAAAATGGTTCTTTTTTTTTTTTTTTTGATTGCTAGTGTACAAGATCTAGAGCTGTTTCCTTAGTGTTTTGAGGACTCCCTGAACCTTGAGCAAGTCATGTAGCATATAGAAGAGACTACATTTTCTACCATGTTCTGCTTCTCCCTCCTGAGAACTGGCAGCCTAAGGGCACTCTGACTTATTGACACCCACAAAAAAGATGTGATTTTACTGACAACTGCGAAACTGAAAAAACAAGAGCTGAGCTTTAGCAGAACAACTTCAAAGCAAAAGAAAGGGAGCATATAGAAATACGTATACTGAAAAGATTATAACTGAAAAATCATTATTCTAATCCAGTCAGTTTATGCAGATGTTTAACTTTTTCACTGTTCCATTAATAGTCTGTGAGGCCTATTGCAAATATCAAGTTAAATATCTATGTTAAGCAATTGTAAATTTCCTGTTCTTACTTACCTGCCTATTTGGTCTGGCTTCATCCCACTGATATATTTTATGATTCCCATGATGAGCAAAGAATCTAGCTTCTTATAATTTAAGTACCTCCATAAGGACTTCTAGTGTTTCTGCAGGTTTGAAGTGTGCTACCTCCAGGGAAAAGTTTCCTTTCCAAAACACTTTTGCTTATAGGCTATATTGGTCTTGGGGTGTTTTTCTCCTCTTTTAGATTACATGATACTATAAAACACATTTTCTTTGATTATTGAGTCCAGAAGACTCTGTCAGTTCTTTGCCTGAAATCATAAATTCTTCCCTGCAAAGTTGTGTTTGGTCACTGCAGGGATAATTCTGCTACCAAAACCAGGATTGTTCTGCCTTCAGGTGGAGATAAGCACTAAGTCGGGTTGGACTTGCAAGAAACAAAGCTGCTGTTGTTTGCAGTAATGGGGGTGAGAGTTTCTAGATGTTTGCAAGGTCTGCCTGCAAGCAGTACACAGCTGAATGGAGTTGACTGACTAAGCCTGTGCAAGGGGAAAAAACATGCTTAAAACTATGAAGTCGAACTTGTTTTCTTCAAGGCCTGAAATGCCCGTAACTCCGAGAAACTATGCAGGGGATATTCCTTTCTTTCATGTGTGCAAATCAAGCTCCCTGTAATTTATCACTTTTGAACTGGACTCTGAAAAGCCTCTCCTGCTTCTTCTGGAGTTCTAGTATATTGCCTCTGCACACAAAGCTCTGCTGCCTTTTATTCAGGAGTCTTTTACTGAAATTCTCTGTTTCTCATATGTAGTCTGTTAGTCTTTGCCTGAAGAATATTTGCAGCTTGTCTGAACAGTGCTTAACAACTACCTGTATTGTAACAGGTAAGTTTAAATTGGCTCAGTTCTTGATGCTTAGATTGGTTCTCTCAAAGTTAAAGGCATTTCATTATTATTTAGAACACAAGCAACACACAGGCAAACCCCCACTGAAATTAATGGGAGTGCTGGCTGGTTTAGAACAAATGAAGGATTCAAGCTATTGTACTGACTTAAAGGTTTGTGAGGATGAAAAACTCACTAGGAAATCAAACTTCTACTGAGGTACTTTCTCTAGGAATTACTCTTATGTGAATAGATATGACTGTGGTGTAGAGGACAATACCTGGGCTATTTTAAGTAGCCATACAGTGTGCCTATTTATTGTGGTCAAGGCAGGCTTCCATCTCAGCTTTTCAGAGACTGATCAAAGGAAGGTTAAATACCACAGGGTTAATTTGTCTGGCAGGAGGAACTGGTTATAAGAATAAGGTAACACAGGACTGGAGCCATTGTAATGAGTTAAAAGTGGAAGCAAATACTTGGATACCAGAGTGTTCTGTTGTATTTTTCGTCACACTTCTGATTTTTCAATGCAGTTTTACATTTTTTTTCTCTCTGCATGTGGTCTTGGGAAAACATTTTCAGAGAAAGTGCAGAAGCTGTGCAAGGGCCCAGTTTTGCTTAAATTGACACTGCTTAAGTTGCACACACCTGTGTTGCATTGCTAGCTGTGCCTTTAAGGTTTGGAATAATTGATGGAATTTAAAAAGATGGAAAAGGTTTTGTTCATCTACAGAACACTGCTTCCCCTCCTCTGAAGGGGAGCATTCTTTCCCACGTAGGTCTTAATGCCCTGAGCAGTCTAGGTCATAAAGTATTCCTAACCATATCAGTGGGACCTTACTAGCTCTTGCTGTACCTAATTTGCAGTTCTTTATTAATGAGTTTGAATTGCCTTCTTTAATTTTTTTATCATTAATCTAATTGTTCCTTCCCCAGAAAAGCACTTCCCTCACACTTCACTCTTACTACACTTTTAAAATACCTGTGGAGTTAAATATAATTTTCCAGAATTTGCTTCAGGTTTGTGCAGGTTGCAGGTAAATGGCATTTAGCTGAGTAACACAGTTGCTGAACAGCAAAAAGAGAGGGTTGCCTTCATCATATTGGGCTGGTACTGTGAACTACAGTATCAGATAAAGTGCTTTCCTTGTTCTGCTTTCCTTTCACCAGCACCTCCTGCTGATTTTTGCAAAACAATATTTTGAGTAGGCTGGAGTTGAGCACAGAGGGACTCTGAGAGCAAGGCCTTTCCAAAGTGCTGCAAATCTGTTGATTTGTGTGAAGATTAAACAGTTTGGTTTGTGTGTGGTGTTACACTCTTTTACTTTGGGAAAGAGTTAGGCTGAATTCCCACTGTCCATGGTCTGACAGTGACAGTAGCTGAGAGCTGGTTGAAACATCTGGACTTATAACACTGTTTCTGTATTTATGAACTGTGTGGACACTCAAACTCTGTATAGTGTGAGATTCATGCAGAGATTTAATCCTTTAACCTAGAGAGTTTCAGCTGACTAAAGTCTATTGTCCTGTAATTTGCAGACCTCCAACACCTAAAGAACAGATATTAGTTCACGTATGAATAAGTTGTGATGCCTTTATTCTATTCTCTTGCATATTCCCTCCCTCCTCCACCATTTTATTCTCTTGAGACCAAACTTTCAGCACTGTTCTCATTGATTTTTATTTTTGCCTTAGTTAATGCAAGAAACAGTAACCTCCTTGTCATCCTCGAGCAAGCTGAGAGAACTGTGCAAAAAAATATAACTCCTTATAAAGTTCTGAGTTGTGATTTATGCCAGCACATTGAATCTTTTGCCTTGCATAATGAATCTCTGTAAAGAGGTAGCTTGCTTTGTGTGCAGGAATACCTCCCATCTAGTGTTCACAAATATTTGTGGAGGGAAGGGTCTTCCTGCTTTCTAAAGGGTGCCCACACATGAATATTTTAGCTATTGTGAAGGGTCCATAGGTCATAATTCATCTTCTGTATGTCTGTTTGCACGTTGGTTGAGCTCTCTTCTGAAGCTTTAAACTCTGCGAAAGGAAACCGAAACTCTCTGAATAAATATCTTTTAGCTACCAAATTCTGACTTCTAGGAACTGCTTAACCCTCTTCCTGCTAACCCTTCAGATCAACTTTCCCCAGTAGCCTCAGGAAAATCTGGTGACCTTTCCTGTAATACCCATTTGTGTGTGCCACCTTCTTGTTTGTCACTTCTGTCTCACTAGCCGGTTTTTGCAGCAAGTGGAGCAGGTGGTGTCACTGACAAATTCGAGAACCTCTTTTCAGTTATGGTATATGAATGAGGTGTTAGGTCTCCTCTGTATGCAACAGGCCTGTGTTCAAGAAGGTAGGGAGGTGGCAATCTTGTCTTCTGAGGAGAACTAGTTAGCTGATTAATTTAACTATACTATAGAAAGCAAAACCTGCAGTACTCTGTTGCACTGATGGTTTAGTAATCCTGTGGAGCAAGCACAGCCAGAACTGGAAAGATACTGTTTCTTACACAGAGAATGAAAGGAACTTTGCACACCTGTCGTGTTCTGTTCTGCCCCCAAACCCATAAGGAAGTGGCTTTCCTCTGGGCCTGTGTTTGCTACAGGTTCATTTCTAAAAGCTATGTTAAAAATAATCAAGGTGGCTATAAGGTGGAAAAATTCCTCTACAGAAAACTTCAGGTCTATAGTCCTGATTCTTTAGCATGCTCAAATGTCAAATCTGTGCTTTCATGTAATGCAGTGACACATACATGAACTTTATATTTGGTTGATGGTGAGGAGATTAGCTCCAGCAGCATGCAGTGTGGCACAGACAGCAGAGCCCTTAAGAAGCTGCTGATGTGGTTAATCCACACAGCATGCAGTAGTGCTGTGACTAAGCTGGAGGTATTCCTGCAAGGTTAAATCTAGGTTGAGTGCAGTCATATGACTGTCAGTGAGTCCTTTGACAATTGTTGATTAAAAAAAAAAAGAAAAAAAACCCCACACCACAAAATCTTGCTGGCATATTCTTATTCCTTTTTCATAATCTCAGCTTTGCAGGAAAATAATAAGAAACATTAGAAAATATAAGCATACATTTATAAAAATATTTCATGTTCTCACATGTAACCCAAACCATCTAGTTTACATGGCAATGGAATTATGACACAGTAATAGATATGCCTCAACAATTCACTTACTAATCAGTCTTGTTTTTAATATCATTAGGAGCATGGTTACCCAACATTTAATTTTAGTTTTAGGATTAGTTTTAGGGTTACAGTGAGGTTGACCCTTTTTTTAAAAAATCAGAATTCTTGATGTGAAACACTGAATTAACAAAGTATCTTACTGTTTGCTGTCACTCTTTTCTCAATACTGGGTTATCATCTGACCCCCTAAACACCTTTCAGTCTAACTATTTAACTCAGTCAACTGTTTCGACTTTTAGCTAAGAAACAAAACAAACACTACTTTCTGGGTCATGGGAAAATTGCCTTCAGTGTCTTGCCTTGCGAAATCGCAGGTTTCCTCTCAGGGAGCAGAGGCCAAAACTTTCATCTGGCCAAAATACTCTCAGTAGTAACCAATACTTGGTGCCTGCTTGAAGCCTTGTCAGAACTTCTCAACAGCAGTGTTAGTCATCCTCAAGTGTAAGCATCAGGCAGCTGGAAAGGATTTGTGCAGAGTGGACTGAATATGGCAACTCAGAAACCTTTTTTGAGGAAAATATCTGGTCAGTTGCCCAGCTTTTTCTTTGGTTGTCACCACAAACCTAAGGTCCAGTCAGAAATACCACATCAGTTTATTATATTATATTATATTACATTGTTCCACACATTTAAGGATATAATTAACAGGTTCATCATTCTGATTTTTTTTTTCAGATGTAGAGATGCTTCAGTCCAAACCAGACACTCCAGCTGCTGGAGATGAAGTTTCACTAACTACAAAAGACTCAATGCTCCGCAGGTTTTTAGAAGGTGAGACCTGTTTGGAGGAAGGGATGGCAGCAGCACAGTTAAAACAAATAAATAGAATTCGATATTTCTCCTTCTCTTAAGGATAGGAGATAGTCCACACTGTTTGCTTATTTCAGACAAAGGAACAATTCTCTTTAGTACTTTGTAGACTATCATAAATAGGTTTTGGAAACCAGTGCTCTGTTTGATTTGTTAACTATTATAGTATTATGCCACTAACTGTTCTTCAAGTTCTTAAAAGGAGTTAGGAGGTTTTTAACTATTTCTTCACCAAAACAGATGGTGCAGGTTTAGTGGCAAACAGTGATGGACTACTAGATGTTTATGACTTTACCAAGTCAAGTTCTGTCCTGAAGGGCTTTGGCACTCTAAAGTCACTGCAAAATTGGATGCTTTTGCCTGTGAAATGGCCAACTTGGTAAAAATGTGGTACATAATGCATCTGGAGGGATCCAGTGTTCAGTGAAGTGACCAGGTTGTTATTCTTACAAACTGTACTCTGTTGTAGGCAATAGCATGGATGTGCCAGATTCAGAGGAAGGAGTTTACGAGCCATGTGGTGAAGATGTGTACTACCGGGTGGAACAAGATACTTTTCCACAGGAAATGGCTAACAGACCTCCAGTTCCTGTTCCGAGACCAGAGTCTAGTTCTCCACAGCCAGATAATGAGCTGTACATCTCCAAAAGTGAGTTGGGTACCAGTAGAAATGTAGACTAGTCAACTGTAGTATGGCATTGACATCAGCTTCAGTTGCCAAATAAATGCCAAGAAAGCCTACATTTTTTGAGATCCCTGTATTATTTTACTCTGGAGTTGGACCACCTTTGGGATCCGATTTCATATGTTTTTCATCTTCTGTCTACTCTGAAAATACTGGGATGTTGTATCTCAAGATTGTGGCCTGAGCTTGCTCTTAATGAAAGCAGTAGGATGACAGATTACCCCCAAATGGTATAAACAAGTCCAACTAAATAGGAAAGATCCTGATATTATAAGGACACAATCAAGCTAATAAATTGAGACATTGCTGCTCAGTAATAGTATCATTGATTCAATCACATTTATATAGGGCATGATTTTATACCTCAATATCTCCCTCTGATGTGGGGTTTAATTGAAATTGAAGAAGATTGTGCCTCTTAGTTTGCTAGGCAGTTTTGGAAATCTTGGTCATATTTCACACACACTCTAACAAGAACCACAGTATCATGTGAGAGAGTAATTTCAGTGACTTGTCCTTTCTCCCATGACAGGACTATGGGGAGAGCATGTCCAGATTTCTTTTAGAGGTGACTGGGCTAAATTCTTTGAGGTCAATGGAAAGGGAATTCTGCTGTACAGATCTTTGTTTTCTTCAATGGACTTAGTAGGGTATCAAAAGCTGTAATGTACTGCAGAATTGTGTGTGCTTCCCATATTCATCCTTGCTATTCCTGTCTTTGTGAGATGCATTTCAGTATGTAAAGAATGTTTGTTTTGCAGTTTTTGCACAGAAAGCTCAAAGACCTGAGAATCTTTATGTCCCTAGAGGAAGGATTAAGAAAGGTAAGTCAGAAGTTCACTGAAAATCCTTCCAGTAATCCAAAAGCAGATCTGCTGAGATAGCTTCATTTGCATGAAATATGACAGAATAGACTGTTTTACAAAGCTCTGGGTTTAATAGTCCTTTATGAATGACCCAACCTGTTTGACCTTATGTGACACTGGAAACTTTTATAACTATATCCTTTTATCATGTACTCTACATGTATCCCCTGTCTTGGAGTTTATCCTCAGTCAGGATCATAATGGTCACTGAAATCCTTTTTTATGGTGTGCACCATATTACTTCATGCAAATGATGTCCCACTTTTAATGTTCTATATATAGCCACTCCTTGTTAATCATTATTTCCCATGATTTCACTTTTAGCGAACTGATTGCCAGTGCTCTCTGCACCTCCAAAACTCTGTCCTTATACTTTCAGTTCTTATCCTAGTGTCAGGTACCACATCTAAGCTTTTAGCTCACATGTTGGGAACTCCTCTTTATGTTACAAAATAGTTACAAAATGCCAGCATCAGTAGAATGAGTTTTCAGTCTCTGGACTTACACTGTACAAATTACCTAGGAAGAGTCTAGCTTTGTGACTGCCAAGGTGAAAGCTCTGTTTGTGGATTGCTGAGGAAGCTGAGTACTTTAAGGAATACATTTTGTTCTCTTAAATTATGATTTTAAGAACAGATATTACCTCTGGGAAGTATTTGTGTACAAGGCTACCTCTCAGCTGGGCTTTTAGCCCTAACAAATAGCAGGATGGCCTAAGAACAAAACCCTTCTTAGGAAACATAAAGTCTGTAATATTGATTTTTTTTTTTTTTTTGCATCTATGCTATATTAAGAGTGCTTGAGCTCTTTGTATTCAATGGGGAAGGCAGATGCCACAAGTTCAGTAATACTTTTGGTGGTGTTCTCTCTTCAGAGACAATAGTCAGGCCTGTAAGGGACCTGTCTCAATCAAGCATATATGATCCATTTGCTGGAATGAAAACCCCAGGCCAACGGCAGCTGATTACATTACAGGAGCAAGTGAAAATGGGCATACTCACTGTGGATGAAGCTGTACTTCATTTTAAGGAGTGGCAACTGAATCAGAAAAAGAGATCGGAATCATTCCGGTTCCAGCAGGTACAGACTTACTCTACTGTTTAAGAAATACAGCTGTCTCTCTAGGCTCTATCACAAGCTGTTTCAGAGTGGGTACATTTCTTTCCCAGTTGGAGCAGGAAGACTGCTAACGCAGTCCCCCAGCTAGCACAGTTCTCTCCTGATGTGGAGGGGCTGTTCCCAGGCAGCAGCAAGCAGGTAGCTGTTTTACAGATCCATTTGTCTTGCAGCAGTATTGTTAATTTTTCGAGATCTGTGCACTACGAATTGGACCAAATCCAGTTGGCTAAATTACCTTTCTAGAGGTTACCTAGCAGCTACCTGCTGGCAGGGGACTTCTGGGATGAGCATTTAGCTTGTCAGTTCTCATCCATTTCAGATCATTGAAGACTGTGTCCCAGGTGGTGTGTTGGCTGTGAAGTCCTAGGTGGTAGATGGTCTAATCCCTCCCTGGGTGTTTGTTGATGGCTTCAGGACTTTTCTTTGCAGCTGGGCAAGGTCTAACAACAGTCATTAGTAAAAGCAGAGTGTTTGGGTGGCTTAACTGAATGAGGGAGTCATTTTGTTGGCAGCAGCAGCATAATGACTGATGTAACTAGCAGTCATAGTTTGAAATTTTCATTCTCAAGTTAGAGGCTCCCTTTTTAAAACCTTGCTTGCTTCTTTTGGAGCCTTTTGTTTGTGCTGTGGCAGTCTGCTCTCACACTTGAGGTGCTGGTCTCCAGTGTGTGATGTTGTTTTGGAACTGTTGAAACAAAGTCGAGGCTTTTCTCATTCTCACTTGGAAGGGTTTTCTCTACCCAGAAACAGTCAGAAGAATCCATTCTCCCGTCAGTGAAGAACACAGTGCTACTTTAGCACTTGTCTATAGAAGAGATGAAGTGGTATACTCTGTGCCTCATCCCATGAGCAGCTTTCAAAGTCTCTGCTCCAAATCATGCTTCATGGTACAGCAATTGCTTCAACTACTTTTCCAGGGATTCCACCATATTTCCTCTCAGATATGTACATATTTCCCTGCTGAAAAAAGTTGTCTTTTTTCTACCCACCTTTTGACACTGTAAGGTGCAGTATGCTGCCATACAGTGGTGAAGAGACTTTGCTCCCAGTTACACTTCCAGGTGTCCCCTCTTGCTTCACTGGGGATGTCCTGAATTCTTTGAGTTGTCCCTCACACTCTGGGATGCGTGGCAGCCTTTTCTGTCCCTGCAGTCAGAATTACCTGTTTATTAGTACAGAAAGGACTTTGCAGTTAGTTGATTGTGGGTCTTGTTTCTGTGCCAGTGTCACAGTGAAAACAGAAAATAGAGGGAATTCTAAACCCAGTGTGCTGCTTATCTGCAACTGCCAGTGAGTGTGTGAACTTGACCTTAACATACACAATGAACATCTAAAAAATCTTGGCTTCTGAAAGGCACACATGGACTTCTGAAGGGAGTAGATTAAAACCTGTTGACATGGTTTGGACTTCAGCCAGGTCTAGCAGGCTTTGTTACAGCTTGGCTGCAAAGTTAGATGAAATATAATATTAGTTTTGTCAGAAAGCTGCTCATCCTCCTTTAGCCAAAGCCTTGAAAAAAATATCTTGTGATGTTTCTAGGAAAATCTGAAACGTCTACGAGACAGCATAACCAGGAGGCAAATGGAGAAGCAAAAAAAAGACAAAAGTGCAGGTAACAGTCTCTGATTCACACATTCTCTGGTAATGAAGCACCTAACCATTTTAATAGGCTCTTCAGGCAGAAATATGTTCGTGTATATTGTATTTCTGTGATGTTTTAACATGCACATCCATGTGCCAGTTGGCAAAAACGTAGGGAAGTTTCTTTACTGCTCAGTTTCACAGACAAGAAAAATATGCCCACATCTGTGGAGTGCATCTCGATTCATTCATGTATAGTTACGACTGTCCTTATGTGATTGTGTTTAACTTTGTTCTTAAGTGCAAAACCTTTCTCAGAGGCTATAATTGCACCGGTCCTTCTAAGCTGTTTATTTTCCCTTCCAGATTTAGAAATTACAGTACCCATTCGACGTTCTCATAATACTTTGGGGAGACCAGAATGTGGAATATATGAATACACCCCCAGGAAAAATGTTTTTCCACCAAAAAAGGAGTTAAAGCGAGGAGACTGGAAAACAGAAAGCACATCCAGCACAACAAGTAAGCAAGCCCTGAGTGTCACCCTCTCTACAGGAAACCTGGATGGAAAACACTTCCCCAGCCTGACCCTTGAGTCAGCTTAGGGGAGAGAACTTCTGTTCCTGAATCCCAGCACTGACACTGCCACCCCAAACCCTGCATGCCTCAGGCAGGCTGTTCTCAAAACTGTAAAAGCAACGCCAGGTGTACATCAAGTGGTTTGGGCATCTTGTGTCTGCATCTCTGCAGGAGGAGTACCTGAAAGCTGAGCAGAAGATTCCCTTGAGTCTTCTTGGGGAAGGCATACCACCTATCTGCAGTTCTTAAAAGTAGATGGCAGTTGCTCTCTTATTGGAAAGGATGCTCCTGTGCTGTGACTGCCAGCAGGCTGTGTGCTCTTCTGGCCTGAAGGGCATATTTATATTTCAGGCTGGAAACCAGTCTCTACATGTCATTTCCTCAATTGTTGTAGAAAAAGGACAGCATTTTTCATTGGTAACTGTGGGACCTCTTGAGTGATTTGAACAGTCTGCACATTTTTATCATCTTTTTTCAATAGGTTTAATTTGTGCAAATCAAATCCCTGCATTCTTGCTCTTATTGCAGACTGAGCAATTCTTGCAGAGAGCATTAGGATAATTTTGGTCCTCTGAAAGGAAAACTGAGTCCCAGTGAGGTTACTACCTTTGACTCTTGGCAAGATACAGCTGGCACACATCGAGAGCAGGTGCCCGAGGCAGCCTACTGAACCAGTAACTTGCATACAAACAGTTGTGAGAGAAATGTTAAAAGTCTGCAGAGTTCTCTGTGTGCAGCTTGGTGCTCTTTCTCATGGTATGATTGTGAGAATGGACCATAGCACAGTATTTAGGACTCTTAAGTGCTGCTGTTTGTACTAGCTGATAAAGAGTTATGTTACCAAAGCTAGTAGGGAGAGGGACTGCATCTTAGGAGAAAACCTCTAGTTACCATTTCAGTATAGAGGTTTCTGAACATTAGTGTCCCAGTATTTCACAGCCCTACAGAACATTATCTGTTTACAGCTGAAACCAGCCATAACAGTGTAGGAAAGTTTGTGAGTTGCTATCACCTTTAGAGATGGCATGACTGATTGCAAAAACAATCCCTCCTCTGAGTCCATGACAGTTAAATGGGTTTGTATAGATGGTTACTGAAGGTTGTTTGAACAAACTTGTCATTTTAGCTTGGAAACAGACTAGGAAACATTCTTGCAATGAGTGAGGGTTGTTGTGAGAGGAGGTGGTAAGCAGCTATTTGGAAAAATTACTTCTCCAGCAGTCACTTTTTCCAGTTATGAATATGTGACAGTGCTCAGAGCTGTCTACTTTCATGCAGTTGTTAAAGATATGGGGACTGATAATTTAAATATATATAAATGCTGGGTGTGTAACCCTTGTAAAAATATTTGCCTGACTTGCCTGGTGATACTGGCACCAGATCTTTTCAGTTAACTTATGGTTATGAGTATTTAACAGAAGACTGGATCTAGATAGCGCAGAAATCTTCTAGAAAGAAAGCATAATTGAATGGTGTGGCCCTGTGGTTTGCATGAAATGCTGCTGTTTGGATCCTGAACATGTGAAAAATAACAGTGGAAATAAATTTAGCAAGAATTAAATTATGTGTGCAAGACTTAAGCATGAGGTTAAAAGAGCCCTGAGTTAGTGATTTGCAGTTAAATCACCAGAATTTAATAATCAGTTTGTTTTCTCTTGCTTTCTAGGTAGTGCAAGTAACCGCTCCAGCACTCGGAGCATACTGAGTGTCAGCAGTGGGATGGAAGGGGACAGTGAGGTAAGCTCTCACCTCTGCTATATACTGTTGTTCTTAAGTACATGGCTTTGTTTTCACACAAAAAAAAAGGAGCTCAGAGATGGCACTGCACTTGCAGAAATGGAAAATGTAGCCACTTCTGTTGTGAAGCTAGCAAGAAGCAAATTTTGCTAGTCTGTAAACACTTTTCTTTGTTTCGTAGGACAATGAAGTCCCAGAAACAACTCGGAGCCGCAGCCCAGTTGCCCACCAAGCAGAGAGGCTGCCTTTCCCAGAAAGGCCTCCCAGAGTGCCTCCTCGAGGTGCAAGCAGGTAAAGCTAAAAGGCTGTTCAAACATGAGTTTTCCATTAATCCATATGGAAGCCTTGGACAAAAAAGTGAGGCAGGCAGCAGGGCATGAAGCAAGTGTGTCTTTGAACAAAATCTAGCAGACTGTTATCTGTCCAACACACACCATTAGGAATTGTAAGATCCTTGTTTCTCATCTGTAATACCTGGATGAATCAGTTTCCTAGTTGGTAACATTCCTACCGCAGTGCTGTCACTGAGGTTCTTGCACGGCACCATAAACTTAAGTAACTTGTAAACATTCCAAATAGTCCAACCAGTGCAAGTCTGTGAAGTCCAAGCCCCAAAAAGTTATCTCAGTACAGATACTAATAAAATTCTTCAACTGCTAAAGCAGTAATTACCACTGTGTGGGTGCAGCAAGTTCTGTATGTTGGCTTGGCTCTGGCAAAGAATATAGTTGGAATTTATCTGTAGTCTGTTGGAAAAAAGATTTAGAATCTTTTAATCTGTTGTTACTGCTTTTTATATCATTTTCAGGAGAAAGCTACCATACTATCAAAGTTGTACTCCAACCAAGTATTATAGCGTCTCTTTACAGTAATAGTAGAATTACTGCAGTTGAAGAGCAGAAGAACTAGCTTGGACAGGAACAGGGCTTTGGCAGCTTGGCATCTGCTCTGTTGCTGAATCACTGATAGCCTGTTTCTCTTCTTGAATGACTATTACTTGTACAGTATTCTCACATATGATGTTATTGCATATAATGTGTTCCAGAACTCTATTTTCTACTATTTTTACATGCATTTTTATTCTGTCTTTTTATAGGCCTGTAAGCTGTGAAGACTTTTATCCTCCACCTGTACCACCAAGAGGTCGCTGAATCTCTCAACATCTGTGGAATATGAGATTTTTTTCTTTTTATACATGTGTTTGTACAGATATTTTTTTTCTGTCTTAAATTATTTATTAGCAGGACCCAAATGTTTTCATCCCCTTCCTCCTCCCTAAAGCTCTGGTGACTTTCCCCATGATTTTCACTGAGACTTCTTGGCCTTCCATAACTTTTTTTAGTTGGAAGAATTTTGGTGGTTTGGGGCTTCAAAAAAAGTGTCATGGTTGGGAAGGAGAATGCTGATGTGTGTCTTAGGAGCCCTGCACTGACATGAAGTTTCCTTTTGACCAAGAAACCACACGTCTTTTTAAGAACTAAATGCTGATAAGCATTGTTACCAAACCCCTCAACACAGTCTGGAAGGGCTTGACTGGAAAACATACTTTAAAAACGAAAGAAAATAAGTTGTTTGAAGAACGCTCATGACAGCAGGAACAGGTGAATATACTGCTGTTAGGCAAAACATTTTGGGCACAGATATACTGACCTTTCAGAAGGCATAGCATCCTCATTAAGCCATGGGAGGATGAGAAATTGTCTGTCCTGAAGAATGTATTTTGCATACAGCCTTGAAAATGCCTTTTCCTTTCTCTTCCCTCCTTGAAGAGGACAGACATTAACAAGGGGTTGTGTGTGCTGCATTTAACATGAAAATTTCCAAGGTAGTTGGTAAGGAACCTGCTGTATATCACAAACCAACTCTTCTTAAACCTTTTTTTGTGTAGGGGATGGGTATGGTGTCATGAAATCACATGACTGGCCTCTCAAATTAGAGGAAGGAACTGGTGGCAGTACTGTGTTCTGTATCTCTTACATGTGGTCATCACAGAAGGCATTTCACTTCATGCTCAGAAGTAGTACAGTGAGTCTCCAGTTATCAATGCACACACTTCACAAATACCAGCTGTGTTTTAGCTGGCTGCAGTGGAAACAGGCAGCCTGGGGGCTGGACTCTGCTTGCTCTACAGTTCCTTTTAAGCAATGTGAATCCACAACAGCTGTGTCCAGCCTTTTTTCTGCCTGAGGGCTTACAAACTTAAGGAGGCTTCATGGTTTGGCTCTCTTCCAGACCTTGAAATCTTTTGTGCATATCCTGGACTTTGGGGGACAAGTATAGGTCTCTGGTTGTCCAGGAGTGACACAGATGGGAATTCTTCAAGATAACAATCAGGGTGGAGAATTAAGCATCATTACCTACTTGGTTTCCAAGCCATTCTCCCTCTTCCAGCCCTGAAAAAGACATAGATACACCTGTGTTAGGTGATCCCTCAGGTGCAGGTAGGACACATAAAGCTTCTGTCTGATCATGTCAGCTCCTCTTCATTCTCATGTGAGTGCAGGTCACAGAGTTGCAGTTCCTTTCTCTTGTAGGGTGGCAAACCCAATGTGTGAAGCTGCAGGAGTGACAAGACAGCAACTCTGACTCAACCAGCACTGCATGAAGATGGCGAAGCCCCTGCTGCTTTCAGGGGTATAGGAACATGTTAAATACCATCTATGCATTAAGCTCCCAGTGTATGACTCCAAATGCAGTTCATTTATCCTCTCCTTTTGATGACAGAGGGATGCGGGTGTTGTGCTGCAGACCTATAGCTACAGAGGTGTCCTTTCTGTTTGGGTTTTTTTTTCTTATTTAAAGGACCTCAGTGCCTTCTCCAGTAAGTCTGGCATTATAGACTCTCAATGACAGTTTCCTCTGTTCACAGTAGTCAAGGGAATGGTGAGGTGGGAGCTGCCTTCCTGTGCTCCTCTTGGAATGAAACAAGGTTTCTACTGCTATTAGGTCAAATTGGTAGCAGGGAAGGAGGTTTTGGTGAAATGAGGAAAACAGTAGCAAGGATAAGTGAAAGAATTAGGGATAAATGAAATAAACCAAAAGAGGAAATTAACCACCTTGATTGTTTTCAGCTGTCACATGCTTTGGTTTGCAAACAGCTCCCTGGTTCTGTTTAAAAATTCCCCATCTCCTTAGTGCTGTTTGCAGCTGTGTCTCAGAGCTTGGAGACGTGATGTGGTAAGAGGAATTTATCTGCTTCCACATCTGTCAGGCACAGCATAAGGTAAAACTGTAGGATGTGGGGAAAATGGTAATAAGGCAGGAAATTAAGAGAAAAATATAAAAGTGTATCATGCAGAAGATTTCCTTTCAAGGCTATTGGACTGAAGCAGCTCAGGGATCCATCTTCCTAAGCTAATTTTTAATGTACCATACTTAAGTGTTTGCCTTTGCACAATCCTGATAACATGTCTGTGAACTGGATTTTTATTGTTAGTGCTGTGATGAGATGGTTTATATCTGAACTGCTGAAAAGCACCTCATAAGTAGCCTTTCAGTCCCTCTCTCATTTGAAGCTCTGATACTTCCTTACTCTGACCTGACCTATCATACAAAATCAAATGCTAGCAGGGCTCTGTTTTGGAGGAGAGGTGGGCTGGGACAGGTGGAGCTGAGGCATATTATAAATGCATTCTGTTTAAGCCCTTTCTGCACTGCCTAAGGGAGAGAAATTGAAGATGCAGCTGTAGTCTCAGGCATTCCTGTCTCATTTCTGCTGGATTAATTAGGGATCTCACTGACCAGCAATCACCACAAAACTATCACCCTATCAAGGAGAAAAGGAACAGCGCTGAAACGGCTTCACTGTTAAATGCAGGTAAACAACTGGGATGCAGGCATGACTTCCAAGTCTCTTGCAGGCCAGTAGAGATCCCCTGCTTAGCCACCAAAGTGTATGTTCCACATAGGTTGGATTCATATAGTTGCTTTAAGCCTCTTACATCTCAGTATATGGAGTCCTTCTATCTCTAGACTCCATTGGTGCTGGTGAGCACGTGGTACGTGTTGCTTCCACCCAGGATGAGAAGTGTGCTGAAACTGAAGCGTAGAAGAGACCAGAGAAGAAAACTGCGTGCAACCAGATTGTTGGTTACTCAAGAATATGCTTGGGAGGGAGAGTGGGAATGAAGAGTGTTTCTGAGGGACATTAGAGTTCAAGGACTGAACAGATAATAAACTTGCTGGTAAAAGTTAAGTGGCCTGGCCAGCACTGGGGGCATCAACCAATCCACTAAACTCACCTGGCTGGCCCAGGGAAAGTGTTTGCTCTTTGTACAGCATGCCTTGGAAACCCTGCTGCAGCAGATAGCTCTGGCTGGCCCTGTTGCTGACTAGAGACTTTATTACTGAATAAACTGAAGATGCTGAAGCCTCCTCTCTCTGTCTCCCAAGGGCAAGCTACTCTGTTTTGGACTGAGATGCAATGACTAGAAAGCAGCATATGCTGTTACCAAAGCTGTCTAGGTTTTCTTTGCGTATGTGTGGGTAATATAATCAAGGCTTTTGCATAGGTTTTGGCAAGTATCTCTCTCTGCAGGGACCTTCTACCAAAACAGGCAAGACATGGTAGATGCTCTGTCTGGAAAAGGCTTTATATAAACGCATCTTGCAAAATATGTTCAGGTTGGTAGACTGACTGTGTAAGACCACAAGGAGAAAAGCTTCTAGTCTAAGTATGGTGGTCAGTGGTTAATAGGAATATCTGTTTTTGCATCATTCCTACAAAGCAGGGATGGCAGGTACCAGCACGGAGCAGTTCCTGCCTTCTGCTCGTGTCCCTCATTGTCTGTTTGTTGGCTTGTGCAATATTTGAGAAGATGGTGTAGCTCACTTTTTTTTTTAAATATTGGATAGCTTCTGAATGTTTTTACTGTGTGTGTTGTTTAAAAGTTGTCCGATGAATTAATCCTTAATACCGTGATCTTTTTGGATTGGAGGATTTGTTTGGGGTGTTTTTACTTTGGACTTGTAGCTTGATGTAGTTCCGAGTTCACAGGCAGGTTTGCAGGCTTTATCTTAGCCAGCACTGGTGGAAACCTTCCCCTAGGTGAGCTCCGGGTGTGGCTGTGTCGCCTCAGTGCCCACCCTCGGCCCCTGCAGCTCCTGATGGCTGTGCGAGGGGTGTGGAGGGTGGGACCCTGTATGGTACAGAATAACTGGGTTGGAAAAGACCTGTGAGAGTCCAACCTACGACCGAACACCACCCTGCCAACTACAGCACGGGACTAAGAGCCATGTTCAGTCTTTCCTGAAACCCCTTCAGGTGTGGTGACTCCGCCACCTCCCTGGGCAACCCATTCCAATATCTAATCGCCCCTTCCGTGAAGAAATTTTTCCTCATGTCCGACCTAAATCTCCCCTGGTGCCCATTGAGCCCATGTCCTCTCGTCCAGTCGCTGGCTGCCTGGGAGAAGAGCCCGACCCCGGCCGGGTGCAGCCTCTTTTCAGGTGTTTCTGGAGCGACAGGTCTCCCCTGAGCCCCCTCCTCTCCAGCTACGCAGCCCCGGCTCCCCGAGCCGCTCCTCACGGCACTTGTGCTCCAGCGGGTGCTCGCACGCAGCCCGGCGCCGCGATGTTCCCAAGCAGCTGCAGGTTATCGAACCGATCAAAGCGTTCCGATTTTATCATTAAGCCGGCTGAGGCCAAGCCGCGCTCTCGCCGTGCCGCCCCCGCCCGCGGCCGCAGCGCGCGGCGCTCCCGTGGCGCTCCCGGGCTCCCGTAGCGCCCCCGCGGTTCCGGCGGCCGGGCGGGTGACGTGGCGGGCGGGGCGGAAGTGTCGTGGGCGGCGGGCGCGGGCCGGTGCCGCGGCGGGGCCTGCT
>JAYRBT010000178.1:15978965-16000994 GCA_036023395.1 Myiotriccus ornatus | reverse complement strand
GGGCGGGTCCGGCCCCGCGGGGCTCCCTCCGCGCCCCCTGCGCCGCTCGGGCTGCCGGGGAGCGCGGGGTTCGGGTGAGCGGGGCGCTCGGGGCAGGGCCGCCGGGCTCCCTGATCCGGCTTGCACATCCTTGTGCGGCCGGGCGCGGTGTCCCACCTTTTCCTGGAGTGATAAACGCCCCGGCAGGTACGCGGGCTTTGTTTGGAGAGCGCTGTTTGCTCCTGCCGGCAGGATGTTTGCTCTCGCCGCGGAGCACAGCCCCGCTGTGACAGGGAACGGCGGGGACAGCTCGCCTTGGGAGAGGGAGGGATAGCTGGGAATGGGCTGGGGAGCGAGGGCAGGACGGGGGCACTGACACGATACTGCTGACTTGAGCGCTCACCCCTTGGCGTGAGGATAGGTTAAAGTGCTTGCAGTATTACCCGAACAGAATCTCTAGGAAGGGCTTCCTCGGTTTCAGGTTTTACGTCAGTGCTGCTTCCCATGGCTTTCGGTGTGGGAGGGTGGAAGACTCTGTGATGAGCTGAGATGTGATTTTGGAACGAGACCTTGCCACCATCCCTGTTTTCTCCAGTGTGGCTGTGATTAAACAGTGTCTGTCTGACTGTCAGGACTTTCAGTGCTCTCTCGATCAGCCTGGCTGGCGAACGCTTGCTCAGTTTCTTAAGGCAGCTTTCTGTAGATGTGCTGTGGTAAGCTTAGTAAGTGCTCTTAATAAAACAGATTAACGGTATTGATAGTTTTTGTATAAGCAGTTGTTAATTAGTTGCCTCATTCCATGCATTTTTGAGGAATTGAAAACTGCTTAGGATTGTCTTCATTTTTTTTAAAAGGAAAGGGATTTATCAGTGTTGCAGTTAATGACAGAAGAGTTAAGCTAATATTGAGTACTTTCAAGGAGCAGATGTTCTTTGAACAAGCTTAGGTCCCAGTTTTGTTGCTGAGCCTGTGTTTTACAGTTAGTTTTCCACTGAGGTGAGATGGTTTTCAGTATAGCACTGTGTTTATTTTAAAGGCTAGTTCACTTAAGGGATTATTCATTATTAATGCTAGTAATCTTCTGGAGGAACAAGAAATCATAACGTTATCATTTATTTGGTTTTGAACTTGCTCTTTAAAAGTGATTTCTGATGGTTTTTAAATTTTCTGAATGATTACCTAAACAATTACCAATGGAAATCACAAATTCCTTTTAAAGGCTTGTTGCTTTTTTTCATCTGAATTACTCAACTCTGCTAGATTATAACTGTCTTTTGGTTTAGTGTTCTTGTTTGCATGGTGACCAGTTTATTAATGTCATGTGATAGGTTAGGAATAGTTGATGTAGAAAGACACTTACCTTTTTTAGAAGGCTGTCTCCTTGCTTAGATATTTTGATACTTTAATCTTCTATGGGAGATTGGACTGGAAGCATTAGCAACATGAATGAAGCATGAAGAGAATTTTTTAGTTTTATGCTGATTTTGAGATTAAGAACGTGAAGGAAATATTCCTTAAACACTGCATTTTCATGAATTTCCGTTTTAAATGTGTTTATAGTTGGAAGATTAATTTTTCTTTAATCAAGGTGCTTTACTACGTTTTGGAGGCTCTTGCTCACTTTTGGAGGAGTGGAGGGGAAATTTAGGATTTGGTAACCTCAAACTGTAAGTTTTCACTAACTTTTAGGACTGGAGACCTATTTTGTGAGTACACATCCGTATGTGCTGCCCTTTCCTTATTAACTCTCCAGTGTGCAGCTTCTTGTGCTCAAGCACTTGGGCTGTCTGGCGAAGGTGTGTCAGTGCATCTTGCCACAGTTTACTTTTAGCTGCTGATGTGCAGGACCTTATCAGTACTGAGCCTGCTGGGCATACAGAAGTGCTGTCTTAGGTGTTTAACGCCCTGTGTTAGCAGGTTAATATTTTTAATGTGGTTGCTGCAGCTATAATATGTAATAGTGTACAATATTTATAAAATAATACAGATGTGTGCTATAATATGTTTTTAGGTCTATAAGTACTATTGTTTCTGGGGGTGATAGGTATGGATAGTGTCACTGAACCAAAAGCTAAATCCTTTATCTTAAATTTACCTTTAAAAATCACATCTGCATTTCTTTGGAGGAAGAATAGTGTAAATACAATTATAAACAAATGAATATTTAAAATCAATATTCAAGAGAATTTGAATACTTCAAGAGAAATTGGTGTTTCACACAGTATTTAAAATATCCATTGTCAAAAGGCAGTACAGTAGCATAACTTCAGACCACAACAGAGCGGTATATCAGAAACTAACTGAAAACCTGTCTGCCGATACTTTAACTTATTGTCATGCTTCAGAGCATGTCATGCACTTGCTCATTGCCTGTATTCTATAATTGCACCATTTTTTGACAGTTCTCTTTTTATTTGTGGAAGTAATATTATCAATAGGGTACTGGTGGCCTTATCACACTGTATGCTGATCCTGCAGAAGCAGGGCTGGTCTGCTTTCACATCTGCTCTTGCTAGACTTGGTGGAGTTGATGATAAAACAGACAAACCATAAAAGCATTCTGAAATATTTTGAGGGTTTTGTTGCGGGGGAGTGGTCTGAGGAGTAGGTAGCATTTCATTTTTAATGTTGCTTCAGTTTAATTGTCAATGCTCTTGTAAGCATGGAAATACATGGCAAACTGAAAAATAAACAAAACCCAGCCTATACTGTGTAGCAAAATCCCTAATTTGTTATGTTTGAGAAAAATATTTTTGTTTGACCAACATGCCAATGAAGTATATTAAAGCTCTGAGCCTGTAAGGCTTGTTTAAAATCAGTACATAGAATTAGGAGCTTTATATAGTGTCTGAAAATAGTCAGTTAGAGAACCACTGCGGAAAATATTTCAGCACATGCAAAATATTTATTTGCATATGAAGTTGTGTGCAGATGAGCAGCCTGATTCCTCTTTGAAGTTCTCCAGTTTCCATTTTGAAGAGGTGAAATAAATGTCGTGGAATCGGGACGTGGCATGCCTGAGCAATCTTGTGCATCTAGGAAGTGTAACAGTAAAAGTACTGCTTGTACAGTAGTTCACACTGTGCTGCTGGTACAGTTCTACCCTCGTTTTGGTGAGGCCTACAATTCAGGGAGAAACGAAGAAGTGTTACTAGAAATAACCTACTTTGTCCAAAGGAGAGCATCCACAGTTTAACAGGCTATGGGTGTAAGCTGCGAGCATTGAGTACTATGACAGTGCTTGATAGAGTATCTGGAAACTAGAAGCCTGGAATATTACTTGCCAGTTGAGTCTTGCTTGCTGCCCCTTCTGTTTCCTGTCCCGCTTTTACAGCTTTGCTCTGCAGGTTACAGATAATGCTGGTCCTTTTCTTTCTCCCTGAAAGATGTACATTGTGGAAAGCCTCATTCCAAACTTCAATTTGAGAAAAGGACTAAAATTGCATACTTTCTGAAAGCAACTGTCTCGATTTGAATTTATTTTGCTGAATCATCACATAAGATTTGGCAGTTGTAATCCTCTCCCTGTCTCCATCTTTTTTTGCAATTTGTTTTCATGGTTTAAAGAACATCAACAAGTTGACAGTCTCATATCCTTGTCTGCAACCTTTTGTATACTGACTTAATCTAGCCTTAATAGTTTTGTCGAATAAATAGTTTATTTCTAGAGTTACCATGCTAATTTCTGCAGTTGTGCAAAGAGAACATAAAGTTGCTTTCCACACCATGAGTGCCCTATTGGGCAACAGCAAAGGAAGATGCATGTGCTATGCTGAAGGTAGTTTCAGTATTGCTACAGTGGAATAGGTTTTAAATCATATAGACACATGGAAACTGTATTAAGCCTCAAAGTGGTGCACACTCCCAATTTTTCAGTAGTTATATTGCATGGAAGAAGTCCACACTTGGCCAGGTCAGACAGCACAAGCTTTGTAGCAGTTCAGCGTTCTGCAGGGAATGAGAGTAGACTCATCTATTCAGGCAACAAGGCAGCACTACAGATGGGTTGGACGTGATTTTAGCTTGCACATGCACAACGTCTCTACAGCCCAGTGCGCTGTACAGGCAGCGTGACCATATTGTGCTGCTTTGGAACAGATGTCCCCAGCTGTGATGAAAGTTGTAGCTGATATGTAGTTGCGCTTGAGGTGCACGTTAGTCCTTCACCACCTGGTTGGCAATTACAGACAAAAGTTTCTGAAGGTTTATCTCCCCTTAATCGGATTGTAACACCTATATGGTAGGTAACTTGTGTTGATGGTGGGACTTTTCAGGCTGCCCCTATAAAGAGATCATTATGTACTCCGTATAGTTACTGAAATTACTGAGCTGATATTAGGCTTAGTGCAGAAAAATATGGAAAGCTTACAGAACGAGTACTACATTTTTTTAATAAATTACAAGTGATATATAAATAAAATTGTGGTTTGTAGTCTTCTATCATACATGGAAGTGGTGAACTGTGTGAATTGTGGCACCGTGACCAAGTTGTTAAATGCTTGTGTCTATGAATATAATTAGGATCTCTGAGCTATATGCTGTATATTATCGTTTTTTATGAACCGAAAACAGAAGAGCTTGCTGAATTATACCACAGTACAGGTTGCAGCATCTTGTTTGTTGACCTTCTTTGTCTTGTCATTTACTATTTTCATCACGGCTTATTTTATGTTCTCTCTCTCATAGTGTAACCTACGTAGTGTGAAAGGTGTGTTGTATGTAAGCTTTCTCTCAACCTAGAAGTCGTCATACAGAGGTTGCAGTCAAGATACTCTAGTTCTTTGTCTTGCCTAACTGAGTTTTCCTTTATGTTGACACTGTTATTTGTTGTAGATGTTTTCATATTATGAGGGAACTAACGAAAAATAAACCCAAACAACCAAAAAACCCAAAACACCTCAAACTCTTTAATAGCACTGTGTTCTTGCCACCAAATTACCCTACCATTAGGCTAAGAATATAAGGATATGTCATGACAGGGAAACATGTTTAAATGTGAAAGCTCATCTTTATAACTGAGAATGAGCAAACCCCCAGAAATTTAGGGAGAAGACAATCTGCTTGAGTTTCTACTAGACACCACCTCCAAGTTTAAGCTGAAGTTCTTAACCTGGTTTTCTTCCTACAGCCCCCTTAATTTGGGGAGGCCACTGGGAGCACCTGATGGACTGCTACACTGCTTAGAGTGAGGTGTAGCCTGGGCTGGCTGAGGGGCTGTGTTTGTTTATGTAGCAGCCCTGGACAGATTTCTCTTGTGCTGTTCTGGGGGGGTGTTGAGAAAGGAGGAAGTAATAAATGCAGACTGAATTCTTTGCTTATGTTTGATTTGGTCCCTTTTCTCTCCGGAGCAGGCTGATGGCATCTTGGAGTCACTATGGGAAAAACTTATAAGCCCTAAAGGAGGGCTAAACAGCATGCAGATAAGACCAATTTTGTTATTGCAGATGTTGTAATTACAATGTAGTTTCATTATCAGATCAGAAAATGTAGCAAGATTTTGACTAGTGTGTTCGTATTCTGTTGGTTTCTGCTGCTTCTGTCACTTCTGTTATAGTTCCAAAAATGCAGAGATCCCAGCTCAGTGTAAAGCAGGTCAGAAACAAGCAGCTAAGTATAGCAATGGTCAATGCTTGCTTTATTCAGGCACTGTCAAAGAGGAACTCACAGACCTAAGGATGTTGTCATATTCTATTACTGAAGGCTGAACAGAGACATAGCTCAGCTCACATGTAAGCTGTTCATTACAAGGAGTAGTGCTAAAGTGGGCTCTTGACGAGTAAAGACCATTCTGAGGAACGGCTGGAAATATGTTCTGCAGCTGTTAGAGGAAGAAACAGAAGACATGCTAGACATAACAGTCTAGGAAGAGACATGGACCAACTTGTCCCGTGCTACCTTGGCAAGAGCTAGAGGCAGATTCGAAGTGCAGATTCCACTATCTGCTGCTGCAGCTGAGGGAGTTCGAACTGTGATTTTTCTTTCTTTTTTCTTTCCTTCCCAACTTTCTTTGGATAACTGTACTGCATTGATATAACCATTCTGGTTGCTGGCAGAGAGGAGTAATGTCTACTCTCTCTTGCTGTCTTATTTACTCTTTCTTTGATCCTTCTTTGACGTGCTTTATCTGTCAGAAGTGTTCTGATGTGTGTGCTTTGCAAGTGGGCAGGTTTGTGAAACTGGTAAGTGTTTGGTCTCTGCTGCAGCTGAGAATGAAATAAGTAAGATTTTAAGTTTCTTATTGGAAATCACTCACATAAGAGGCTGGAATGACCCTTGTACATCTTTGTAAACAAAAAAGATTAGGCTTGTAATAGAGATGATGTGTTAGTTTAAAGGGATTAAATTATTTTCCAAAGCATATTTGTTTAAATCCTTGAGTTAAACTTTTAAACACCTCATCTGAAGAATTTATTGCATTCCACATGCCCCTAATTATTTGAGTTAACCTCTTGGTATAGTTGTGGTTATTCACAATAAATGGAGTTGAAAAACCTTTGTTCATTTTGTAAAAAGGGAGATGCAGAATTATATTCAGAATTTCAGTTGTGGACTATGAAATAGTTATGGCTAATTAACATTTGACTTTCTTTGCTTCTCCAGTGTGTTCTGTGTCTGTGGTTTGGTCTTAAAATAGTACTTTATTCTTCTGTACCTTAAAAAAAAAATCAGAACCTATGTGATGATTGTGCTTTCATGTATATGTAGTTATAATTAAATGTTTTGCCTTAAAAGTTATATCACTCTCCCTCCTATTCTGTTGAAGGTATAGTAGGTGAAGAAACTGTGTTGGCTGAGAGGCTTTGTGTAGTAATCAGCAAATCTGATACCTCATCCAGCTGCACACAAATATAGTGCAAGTAATTATCTGAGATTGCTTAATTCTCCTGAAGTCATTCAATATTTGAATTCTGATAGATTAGTGTCTTTAAATACTATTTTGTTGTTCAGAAGTAATAAGGGCTTGAAAAAATTCCTGGCTCCTAGACAAGGAATAAAATTTTTCTGGCTAACAGTAGCTGTGGGAAGTGAAGAGTGAATGTTCCCAGGAAGAATTTCGTGGCAGCCACCAGACTGCTTGCTGTTCTGTTTTTTTCACTGTGAGAATGTTGGAAATGCATCAAAATACAGTTCTTCTGTCTGACTTCTTTGCCTCTTGGCTACAGTAGGTATCCAACAGTTTGATTTTAGTGCTTCCTGTGAGGCATTGCGCTCTTCTGGGAATTTTGAATGCAATTTATACCATCAGTAAAATGAAAGGGAGCTGCGTTTTAGGAAGTTACAGTATACATGTCACTGTGGGTAGATTACTTAATTTCTTTGCTAAAATCTTGTATAACAAGACATTAATTTGTTATTTCCTTCTTCTCAGTGGAGATAAGCAGAATTTTGCTTTGAACTGTTGTGTTTTCACAAAATTTGTAAAAGCTCATTTATTTTTGAGACTTTTGCTTTTCTTCACTTCTGCTCTCTGCATCTTCTGCTTCTCTCTTAAATTTGTATTAATACATCTTGTTTGATACTTCAGTGATAGGTTAATATATGATCAACTAAGCTTTTTTTTTTGTTAGAAAGCAGGCAGAAAATCTTACCTAGAATCCCTATCACCCAAAAGTCAAAAATACTCAATTGTCTTTACATGTAGCTATTGCCTGTGATTCAACAATCCTGCTCTCCTAGTTAACATGAATGAGAGCTTCTTGAACATTTTTATTCTGCTCAGATTCTCATCCAACTCAAAAACTTTATCTTTCAGTACCAAGATAAAGAGGAAGTTGTTTTATGGATGAATACCGTAGGACCCTACCACAATCGCCAAGAAACATACAAATACTTCTCTCTTCCCTTCTGCGTGGGATCAAAAAAAAGCATCAGCCATTACCATGAAACCCTAGGGGAAGCACTTCAAGGAGTTGAATTGGAATTTAGTGGTCTCGACATCAAATTTAAAGGTAAGCAATTCACAGTGCCTTTAGTCACTTAAAAAAAATACACGAACCCTTAAAACGTGGAGATTTTAACTAGAAGAACTGAAAATTTGTTGCTGCTAGCAACTGAGTGTATCTTGTACCTTGCAAGGTTATCTAGCACAACTGACTTTTGAATTTAAGTGAAGGTTTCATCTGTGTGCCCTTGAAGGAAAATGCTTGCAGCAGATACGTGCTTCTGAAGTAACTGATTACATTTTAAAAAGTACAACTAAGCTTTTTTTGCGTATGAATGTTTAAATATTTACTGGAATTAATATTCTGGAATTATTAATTCTGAAGCTGTCATTTTTCCTCTGATATTGAGTACTTGCAGACTCTTTGCAATTGCACAGAAGTAGGAAGGGCTCAACATCTCAAAGTTCTACCTTAACACAAAGTTAATTATTGTATCCTGCTTACTGTCTAGTTTAAAATGCCTTTGACAAACACCTTTATAGGATTGGCCCTAACTCATCCTATGCCAGTCAGGATGAAGCTGGTCTGTTTTTTTTTCCTGTTGTTTCCTGCCCTCTCCATCTTTCCATACTGTTCCAGAGAAGACATTTAACTTCTTTTGCAAATACATTTCTTGGTATTAGGCACTTCATTGCATCACTAGTGCTTAACTGGATGGAGAACTTAAGCATATTATTTCTTGTCTAAGCATTTACAAATAGATGGGATTTAGTTTCTGTAAGTTGTAAAAGTTTTATCCAAAACAGGACATCTGCAAAATAAGAGACTTGATGATGTTTTTGTTATCAGTAGGATAAAAAAAGTGGAATAAAATATTTTTAGAAAGTCCGTTAATACCGTAAATTCTTGATAATTTTTAAAGTTGCACAGAGGATAGCATCTCTGCATTACAGGAATTGGTGGTTGAATCTTTCCTTTTAAGAAAGGAACAGTACCTGCAGAAGCACTGGAAAATAGTACTATTACTGGTTTGTAACACCTTGTAGCATGCTGAAAATTGTACTCAATATAGGAGAAATGGTTTTCCTGTCAAAATTCATAGAATATGCTCAGAAACACAAAGTGAAAAGAACAGAAGAAAGCTGGAAGCAGTTCAACACAGTAAAACTTCTGTTATCAGAATATGATAAATACTTGGGTTTAGAGACAGTTTGATGTGTAATTTTTACTTCCTTTAGTTGCCTCAACTTTACAAAGAGATTGTTTTATTCCTGTGATAAGTGTACTCTCTAGGTGCAGCACCAAATTGAAAAGACTAGGTTTGTGAGTTAATGTTTACTTCTACGAAGTATCCCATTCACACAATTTACAAAAAAATTAATTATTAACACCTTGGTGCTGAACATAGATTGATAATCCATATTGGACCTCCAGTGAATTTAACTCCCAACCAAAAGTGGCTGCAGGTCAGATGTTTGGATGTTTTCTATGAAGCAGATGGTACATGGTAGCTGGTTGATTATCAAGTGTGTGTATGTAATCTGTGAAGCTGTACATATGCACTTCTAGCTATTTTTCCCTTACAGTCTGTGTCCTCTGGATAAAAGATGAAGACCATAATCTGTTTCCTGTTAGGTGGCATTCAGCAGCTTCTACATTTCTAGCATTGGTCCATGAAGTGAAATCTGAATGGGAGTCAACTCTGTTTTACCATCTTTAATCTGCTGTTAAAAGTATTAAAATTTTCTTTTTTTCTAAATTTCAGAGTAACAAGTATAAATTAATTGTAACAGTAGTTATTTAATATGAAATTATGTGAAATTTGTGAAATCTAAATTACCTGGATATACAGGTTTTTGAAGTAAAAATATAAAGTAGAGGATTGTGGTGTGAGATTGATTAATTTTTTTTTTTTTTGCAGGCTTAAAAGCTGTCATAAAACCAGTACAGTTTATATCCAGTGCATGTTGGAAAATTTAGATTTCACAGCCAGCCCTTAAAATTTAGCATTTGTATAAAGAATTCTTTTCCAGTTTGGTTGTTAAAACGTGACAGTAGCTCAGTTTTTTGGTGACTCTTTAATGGTAGACCTTGTTCTTTGCTGAAGCTGTGTTCACTTTTTTTTTTTTTTTAATAATTGTAACTAGATAATACCAGTGAAATAATTTTTTTTTAAATAAATTTTTTTTTTTAAATGGATAAGTTTTATCTCAGTGTGATTGATAGGTGCTCTGATCTCTGCAGCACCAGTGGTGCAGATGTTGCTGCGATTAAATGGAAACAGAGCTGTTGGTGGTTTTGTGGGTTGGGTTTTTCAGTTGTTTTTTGTTCTTTTGGGTTTTTTAAGGGCTAGATGCTTATGTTTTGGTACCAATAGATTCACATGGTCTTAAGAAAAAGATATGGCTTCAAGGAGTGTTGAGTATCTAAAACCTGCAGCTGAAGTAAATTGAAAGCTGCTCAAGTCCCATTCAGTAATAAACTTGTACAGATTTTCTTCATAAATGTGTGAATCATATCTGAGTTAACAGGTAACCATGCTTTTTCTTATGTGTGTTTGGGGTTATGGCAAGACTAACAATTACAGGCATTTTTTTCTCTTTAGATGAGTGTTGTACAAGTTTACAAAATAAAATTATATTTGGTTTTTATACTTCTAGGATTTTATCTTCTAGAGTGAGTAAAGGTGAAATAGAATTGTTCTAATAAAATAGCTTCTGCAATAAAAACCAGTGCCATTCTCAACATAGTTTTACTGTACAGCAATACGCGTGAAGCTGCATGTTCATCATATTCAAAGAATTATTTAGGCTGCAGCTGTTACTAACTGAAATATTAAACTGTGTAAGTAAAACTGGCAGTTGAATCACTGGGCATTGCCTGTGTTTTTGAACTAGAATAAGAAAATTATGGTTCTGCAAAAATGTGTTCTTCTGAGAGTGGAAGTTACCACTTGAATTCTCTTAGTGGTGACTGATGAGGCAAATCTACAGTATATTCAAGAACCCAAAAAGTAGTGGTTTTTTTTGTAGTTAAAAATGTGTCATATGAAAGGATACCTGCAATTATACAAGATAGCTGGATTGCCCGTCTATTACAATATGAATTATGTTGTTCTTATATCACAGGCCTCAAATCTGTATAAATATCTGTGTGAAGAAAGCAATGAATTATTAACATACATTGTAATATAATAACTTTGAGCTGGCTTAATTTACTTGTCAAGCTAAATCTAGGGTAACAATGCTCCTTAATTAACATGTCAAGTTCTTTATTCAAGTATTTGGATTGACATCCTCTGTTACACCTGAGACCTAGTAAATTATTAAATGTATTGAACATTGGTATCATAGTGACTTCAGTTAGAAAATTAATTTTTGATATTGCCATACAATGCCATTTAGACAAGATTAATTTAAAGAGAAAAAGGGTTTTTTAACATACTTGAATTTTGCCCTTGTTCAGAAGTTTTACTAAATGACCGTACTTTTAATGGAGAACTCTTTGCCTAGACTTCTGCAACAGCTCCTGAATATATGGCAGCCATTCAGGATAATGTTCAGTGTTGCACTAGGAGGTGGTCAGATATAATGAGGTTTTGTATGGTTTACATGTTTGATCTCTGTTCATAGGAAATTTGAAATTTGGCTAAGCACACTTACGTTTTTAATGAGTCATGCTTTCATGCTTTTTAAAAATTTGCTTAATGAGCTACAAGAGGTTATTGAAGCTGTATGACATAGCACATTAGCTCTTTGACATCCCTGATGTAGACACAACATAAAACATACATTTAACTTCGCCTTCCTCTTGGATCCAAACCTGCTAAGAACTCTCTAACATATGCAAAACTTTTGATCTGGTAAAGCTATAAAGAAATAGACATCAGGTTCCCCAACCACTGAATGCTGTTCTAAGCTTCTTTCATTTAATCATTTAACAGAGTGGATTTAAGCTTAACCATCTAATCCTGTCCTGTAACTAAATGACAGTTTCAGCATTCTCCATGCCTAGAGAAAAGAGCACTTGTCTTCATTCACTTGTTTTAGGGGAAGTGAGAGGAACTGTACCTGTATAGTGTGGCTGAGGGTGACATCCTGTACCATGTGATGTCATGCCTGTGTTTCGTGAGAATTGAATGAGATTGTTTCTAATGATGCTGCTGGGGTTTTGTGTATGTGCCCTGGAGTAATTTGTAACATACTTGATTAAGATTGCTTGTACTATCTCTATGATGTCCTTTGGTATTTTATATACTAGAAATGGGTCCTCAATTCCAGTGATGACAAAAAGAGCTGAGGGGAAGCTGGAATTCTTTACATCCACTGTGTTTCGCTATTTGCAGAGTGAAGAAAACTATTAAGATGTGCATGAGGGGGGAGGTGTCTCTAAATCTGTTGCTGCTTGAATTCTTATAAACATGTCTTTACTTGAAAATTAAATACTAGGGAAGGAAACTGGGATTTGAAAGAATGGCTGCTAACTGCATTACTTATGGAGAATAGATTTCTGGCTCAGAGAGATGGATTTATTTTATTTTCAAAACAGTGAGAGTTATTGTACTAAACTAGAGATATAATATTGCACACGGTTTTAGGTATTTGTTAATATTTTCATACCTCTTGTTAAAGTAGAAGAGGTCTCATGATCTGACCATGTAATCTTCCATGAGCTAATGGATCTTAATTTACTGTGGGTGAAGTAGCAAAGGGATACTTTGAAACCTTTCCTTATCCAAGCTGTGGGAAGCTTCTGCATGCGGAAGAGTAGATTTCTGAAAACAATCATGTAATTGCTCTAACGGTTCCTTTTTAAATGTCCTTTTTTCGTTACTTACTTGAGAATAGCCAAGAGGGCTTGAAGGCTTCTTCAGTGTCCATTCCTCCAATTGCTTGGTTTGCCTTCGCTTTGAGCCAGCTTACTAATAAATCTTTAACTGTGCTTTAATTTTTTGCAGACGATGTAATGCAGACTACTTACTGTGAAGTTGACTTGGACAAAGGGAGAAGAGATGCATTTGTGTATGCTATCAAAAATCACTATTGGTACCAGATGTATATTGATGACTTGCCAATATGGGGTGAGTGATACTATGTATAAATAACTGGATTACACCTACTTGAGTACTGTACTAGTGGGTTTCATGGAGTTATTAATGACTAAGCTTTGTTACAAGAACATAAAACATACATGTAAACCAAATTCACAAGAACGTAAAACCAAATAATACAGCCTAGAGAAGAGGAGACAGGTCAGACCTCCTTGTGGTTTTAGCATCCTCATGAGGGGCAGTGGAGGGGCAGGTGCCGATCTCTTCACTCTTGTGACCAGTGACAGGACTCAAGGAAGTAGCATGGAACTGAGTAAGGGGCGGATTAGGTTGGATATCACGAAAAAGTTTTTCACCCAGATGGTGGTTGAGCACTGGAACACGCTCCTCAGAGAAGTGGTCACAGCACCAAGCCTGACAAGAGTTCAAAAAGCGTTTGGACAATGCTCTCAGGCGCATGGTGTGACTCATGGGTCATACTGTGCAGGGCCAGGAGTTGGACTCAATGATCCTGATGAGTCCCTTCCAACTCAGCATATTCTATGATTCTTTGAAATAAATTGAGAGATTTTTGCTTTGAAAGTCCAGTATGATGGCTTGTACTAGTGAATTACAAAAACAGCGAAAAGCTGTTTTGTTTCTTGAGCACTGATTTGATAATAGCAAGTTCTTAGGGTCGAATTCTTTAAAATGTTCGAGTGTGAATTAGCTAAGCTACGTGTGAGGTCCGTGTTATTCTGTTCATGAATAGGAGCTTTCATAAAGCTATTTCAGAGTTTAAATTTTATTTTGCTGCTACTTTTCTTTACTGCTAACGCAAGAACTATTTGGTTTACTTTCCTGGTAGTTTAGTGGCTTTTAACAGTTTTGCATGTGTAGTCTGTATTAATATGAAGGAGTTTTATTTTACTTGTTCTTTTAAAATTCTTAAAATAACTTGAGCTGAGTATTATTAATCTGGGCTTATACATGCTTGTATCTTGAATAAAAATGTGTGTATCCTCAATGCCATTGTCTCCTAAGGTCTCTGTGTTTTGTTACTCCTTTGTAACCTGTAATCATATTCCTAGTAAAGAGTGCTCTGCAGATTGCACTTTGCATTGATAGCAGTCAAACTCCTCAAGCCCTAATCTCTCAGTTGTAGGTATAAACTGAAAGGAAATGAAAAATGCCACGAAATGTTTTGTAAGGTAAGGTCTTTGTTGCCTGTGATCCATGAAAGAGGTAAACCTGCCAAAAATAGACAAAATCCTGCAACACCTACAAAAATACAGTTCAAGTTGCGTGAGAAAAGTCCTTTGATAGGTGGTATGAATAATGCTACCTGTCCTTCATTCATTCTGACAAAGGGGGCTATTTTTTTTTTTAGCTCTTATAATTTCAGTTGGTTCTAGGAGGTGTCTGTCTAATGAACAAATGAACATAAGCCCCAGACAGAAACCTTAGCGTTTTATAGATTTATTTATTTATTATTTATCTGGTAGTCAGGAAAGTTCTTGTTTGTTTGTTTGCAGTTTTGTTATTTTTTTGTTGTTGGTTTGTGTTTTAATGTGAATGTTTTTGCTTGACAAGATAATTACGTTTACATTGATTTTATTCATTTCAGATGATTTACTTATTGTGTATAAGAGGTCTGTGGCAGGGCTTGGAGTAGACCTGAATTACTGTATGTGGCCTTTACTGAACTACTTGTGTAATTGCTGAGATGCTTTTTAAAAGCATGTATGAGTGACAGTTGTTGCTGCAATATTTTTTAGGTTTTTAACCTTTCAGCAAAAGATTAGTGAATGATTTTTCTAGGCTGGTGGCAGGTGTGTAGGCTTTGGATTACTGAAGGATGATGGATGCTAAGATGAATTCTTTGGAATCCTGTGTGGCTAACAGGTCTTGGAGGCTTTCTTTTTCAGGATTGATTTTTCTGGTCATGTTTTATCACCTCAAATGCTGAAGAACAAATACGCTTACTAAATCTTCTATATATTGACTAAATTTTATGCTCTCAGCTAAAAAAATCTGTTTTCCTGTGATTAGAGTGTTTTTAATGTTTTTCAGTAGTATGCTCTGTATGCACAAGAAATCAGCTAACGAACATGTAGAATCTAGGTATCATCTTTGTGAGATATTAAGAGGCTGGGTTTGCTAGTTCTTGAGAAGGAGGACCTGAAGCTGTGATACGTAATAGATTGCCTGCAGCATCGTAAGAATTGGTAATATTATGCAAGGGTGTAATCTTAGATCAGGTGTGAAAGCAAGCAGTGCTGACAATTTTGTTCTGTATCTGTGAGGGTTAGGTAAAACTAGCAGAACTAGCAGATTGGTCAATCAATATTAGCCAGTTTTTTATTCAGAAAAATTAATGAGTTCTTGATGGGGGGCTAAGAAAAGAGCGGATGCACCTGAACTGATCAGAAGTGTTTATCTGCAAGTCTGAATGAATCTTTTAGATCTTTGTGTTCCAAGTACAGTTTAGAAAACTGTGAATATGGCTTATCTGCATTAATTGTGGCATTGAGACTTGCTGCTCTTTGAACAGTTTTTATTGTAAATATTTCTGTTATGAATGTGGCATGAGTGATACTGTACATCTGGCTCTGCCATTTTGCTGCTGGTTTTGAGTGTATTGGATAGACTTGCCTAGTGGCACATAAAGTGGTGGCAGATAGAGATACTAAAGACAAATATCTTTTGCTAAGTGCATTCAGATAAAATGATACCATTTTCTATTGTTTCCTGAATTGCTGTCCCACAGTGGAGAGACGAGGCTTGACTGTTTTGGGACATTCCCTAAGTATATAAAGCACTGTGTTAGTTCACTCCTTCTGGGAGTGATTGATTAGAATGTCCTTTTAAGTAGTTTAGAGGTCTGTATTGCCATAGTTTTGGATAATACCATGGGGACAGAGGGTATGCCAGGTGCTAGGCTGTATGGAATAGGCACAAACTGGCACGTGTGCTGTGTGGATGGCATAGACAAGGCAGTCCTGACAGATGAGCATGAGTAAAAAACATGACAGAAAAACACCACCGTGGAAATTAAAAAACACAGGTGATGTGCAAGTGCCATTCCTTCATATACCTGCTGCTTTGTGATAGCCTGTTCCATATCCTTCTTACTTGTTCTCCCATTACCCCCTGCCTTTGTATATCTTGAGTGCTCCTTTTACTGTGAGTTTCCATTTTGTATGTGATCTTTGATATGATTGTCTTGATATCAAAGGTGACACTTGTAGCCTGTGAACATGGTGACTGCTAGACTTTTTTTTTCTCCAGCATAGTACAGTCTCTGAAATTTTTCTGTAGTAGGTGAGACATTTTGCACTAACTTATTGAAAATGAAGACCCTAATCATAGAATGGTTTGAGTTGGATGGGACCATAAAGATCATTTAGTTTCAACCCCTCTGCCATAGGCAGGGACACTTCACTATATCTGAGGTTGCTCAGAGCTCCATCCAACCTGACCTTGAACAATTCCAGGGATTGGGCATCCACAGCTTCTCTGGGCAATTTGTTCCAGTGCCTCACTATCCTCACAGTAAAGAATTTCTTGCGAATATACATTCTTGGGAAGCAGTAGAAACTTGTGTGCAAATGAGAGCAAAAGGCATGTGTTGGGGAGTCAGCTAAAGAGGATTACAGAGTGAAAGTAGAATTTTTAGGAGGAAGAAAAAAAGTTAAGATATAGATGGGAGATTGGAAATTATAGAGGTCTTGGCTAAGTTATCTTCAGGAAAATTGGATCTGTATTTAGCTAGTTGTTTATCTGGTAAGAATTGCAAATAAAGGTAGAGGAACTGTTGTTGCACCTTCTGCAGTGTTTGTAGCTGCATGCTTTTTGTTTAATGCCATAACAAAATGCTTGGAGAGACCTGTGGGTTGAAGGTAGTCCAGGTATTAGAGTGGAAAAGAAGAGCATAATGTCTTCAGTGTTCCCTTTAGTTACATTGCTTTTTTAGCTGGCAAAACTTTCATAATGCATATTTTTAAAAAATAAATGCACAATATCTGAAAGCATACCTGTAATAGATGCTTGCACTTGTTTCCTATGCAGGGATTGTTGGAGAAGCAGATGAAAATGGAGAAGATTATTACCTTTGGACTTACAAAAAACTTGAAATTGGTTACAATGGAAATAGAATTGTAGATGTCAATCTGACCAGTGAAGGAAAGGTGAAACTGGTACCAAACACAAAAATCCAGATGTCATATTCAGTAAGTAATTTGGTGATGTACCTGTAATACGGAATTCTACATGGTGAAATAGCTCAGAAATAAGTACTTCTGTACTTATGATATGTACTGCTACATTGGGCTATATTAGGGGAAGATGCATCTTCACTCCTTCAAATATTTTGTTTAATTGCTGAAAAACCATGGTATATTTATTAATAACAAATGTAAAATGATGATTTTTGAAGCACTCTAAGCAAGCTGAAGCTTCTGTTATCTGCAGAAAAATGTTTTGGTGGGAAAAGGAATATGTCCCAAAAGGTATGGAGACTAGAAGTATAGAGGACCTTCAAGTATATTTTATTCATGTATGGACCTCTGACATTTGCATCATTTGAACTGAATTCTGAGCTAGGGCAAAATCCCACTGTGTAAGCCCTTATGCTTTGCAAGCCGTTAGTATCAAAGCTTATTTTCCTTCTGCAATTCCTGTAGAAATTTTTTATTTATATAACCTTATTAGTGAGATTTTAAGGTTTTTTTCTGAAGCTTTCTGCTATTATATTGAATTGCTTTCATAAAAGGTAATGAATAAACAATATTTGCTATTGAGATAACAAATCAATTTTTCAGTTTTTCTCCTTATTTAGTTGATGTTACTTAAATCTGTAGTGATTCACTTGTCATATTCACCACATTTGTATATTGAAACTAGTTCTTAATGCATTGCTTTTCTACAATGTGTTAGCAGCAGATGTCACCGTAAGATTCTATTTCAGAGGATATTCTTGCTACTATTACATTGGTCTTGTGCTGAGTGAGTGTATAGTTTGAAGTGCAGATAATTAGGTTTTTGTATGTGCTTTCTAGAATTACATTTACTCTAGTCTCCTTATTTCTATTGCAAAATCAAGAGTAGAAATTCTGAAATTTGCTATTTGAAATTCCACCAGTATTGTGAAGTCCATTTACTCTGAATTTTAAGTTGGACAGCACTGAGTAGCTGCCAGTAATGGAAATAACATTAGATGTTCTCTTAAAATACTTTTTAGTGTACAAAGCTCAAAACTTACCTATCCAGTTCTGTTGGCACCACTGGGCAATTGCTGGGTGTGTGTGCTGTTTAATTCACAGATTATCTCTGGTGGATTTGTTCTAAGCACTGCTTCGTAGTGGCAGATGCTCTAAATGTAGAGAAATGTATCTGCTTAACAAAATGTTGAAAGCTATTAATGTTTTGAGCTACTAATCTTGAACAAGTTTGTAATTCGAACTGAAGAGCATTCATATCAAACCTCAAAGGAAGTAGTACTCAAGTCCAGGTTTTTAGTCTGTCTCAGGACAGTGGTGAGCAATTGGGGTATTTAATCTACAGTTGTATGCTTTCTTCTATACTCAGTAAGAGAACATGTGTTGGAAAGGATAGCTCTTTCTCATGTGTTTCAGAAAGATAGGAACTTAAAAAGGGACTGCATTTGTTTCAATATCACTGAAAATCCTGATTTTTTAAATTTTGGCATGCTTTGCAAAACAATTTTAGGGTTGGTTTGTTTTAATTTTAATTTTTTAATGCAAATTTGGAAATTAGATACAATCTTGCAAAAATTCTCAAAAATACTTTGTGCTACCATATTAGCACCACATAGTTAATTAATACAATTAAATTTTCCAAATCCAAAGGAGTCCTCAAGGAGCAGCTTGGGGAGTAACTGATAGCAGTAATATGGTGTTACCCTGTCATAGTGTGTCCATAAACACATACTTTGCCAGCTGATTTAGAGTTATTTATTGGGAATTGAAGTGTCTGGATTGCAGAATCCTGTGGTCTTACAGGTTTTGGGCTGCAGCTTTTAGTTTTGTGAGCTTTTAAAATTTTGATGCCTGTCTGTTAGGGTCCAGCTTGATCTCTTTTTTCCAATTCCTTCCAATGAGCTTGTGTTTCAGTTCATGCCATTTTTTTCCTTTTGGCATCTGTTTTAAATCTTTTCTTGTATCTTCTCATTTCCCACACTTTTACTAGACTGCATGTTTTTCCTTGGGCACTGTACTCAGGGAATTTATGCGCAGGTGATTGCACTGAATACCAGTGTCAGTCCATGGTAGCCAAACAGATCTCAGTTGTCTTTTGGGGAGCAGAAGCTCACGGTGTTGTTATTGCTCAGTGAACACCGGTGAGGTTCTCCACAAGCCTCGCTTCATAAAATGCAGCACATGGAAATGTTGAGAAAAGACAATGTGCTGCCAGCAAAAAAGGAAAACTGGAAAAAAAAATCAAGTGCTTTCTAGCATGTCATTCTTGGACATATTTAAACATGCTTTCTTTCTTTAACCTTTGTTCTGAAATCTTGGGCAAATTTGGGAGGATTTTTCAAAGGTTTTACAACTATCTAGTGAGGTGAAAAAACATTATCTTTAAATTATTCATTTTACAAAACTGAAAAATAAGAATATTTGATGGATTTGGAGTTTTGTGCCTTCAGTATGAGTATCTTTATGGGCTCCTTCTGTAATCAAGAAAAAGCTTCGTTGTATTTGACAACAAGTTTGCATCTTTGGTTAGCCTCACAGAGACAGTGAGAACTGAGGCAGTGCAAGACTGAGTCTTCCTTGGTTTTACGCATAAGCATTTACAACAATAGATCCATGAGGCAAGGTGGCTGATGTTCATTCTATATCTTCAAGAACATCATTCCATTGGTTTTGCCAAAACCTGGATTCATATTGAAAGAAACATCTGAAGTGGGTGATTTTTAATATGGCTTCTGGGTTTCTGCAGGTGAGTATAGTTGAATGTACTATAATGAGCTTTTAAAATGTAAACTTTTCTCTCTCTAGGTGAAATGGAAGAAATCAGATGTGAAGTTCGAAGACAGATTTGACAAGTATCTTGACCCATCTTTCTTTCAGCACAGAGTATGTATTGTTCTAAGAAACCTTACAAAATAACCCTTTGAAATGGTTGCTTTAGTTCAGAAGATGTCATGGAATTTTTGGATGACATCTTTGGTTTTTCAGATGTCCCGGGTGTTCTGGGGCAATGAAATGGGGATCTAAGACTAGTTTTAAGCAACAGATTGTTGTTGCTAAAATAGAATGGCTCCAGTCTTTTAGAGTGCTTCAGTAAGTATGTAGGCTAGCTTCAAGCTTGCAGAATATACAAGGCAGTTCAAGGAGATATATTCACATGATGAGAAGCAATGAAGCTTCAGGGAAACTGTGCAAGCTGAATAATTGCATTTATAGCTGTAGGTATGCTTCTTTCTAAAGTAAATGCAAAGAAAAAGGCATTGGCCTAAACCAGTTGGTGGTGCTGCACATTTTGATCCTGTGCAAAGCAATAGTTCCTTTGGCTTTTTGGCTGTGAGCGTCTCTTTTGCTTCTTAGACCTCTTCTCTAGGAAGGCAGCAGTACATTGCGTTGCCTTGTGTTTACCAAGGGAGCGTGCACAGCCAGTTGTTCAAACTAAGCTGCTGCTTAGCTAAGCTGTGATAATATTGTCATGGGCAAGGCTGGCTCTTGAAAAGCTTTATGTATGGTGCTTCACAGTCTAGTTTTTGAGTGACTTTCTGAAAATGTAGTCTTACTTACAATATGGTTTATTGTTAGTTAGTGCTGACAAGCTGCCCTGCTAGGCAGTGATTTATCCTTATTGGAACAATTTGAAACACATTTACCGTTCTCAACCTTAAGGGTGTGTTTTCTTTTTGTAGATTCACTGGTTTTCAATTTTCAATTCTTTTATGATGGTGATCTTTCTGGTTGGCCTAGTGTCTATGATATTAATGAGAACTTTGCGAAAGGATTATGCGAGATACAGCAAGGAGGAAGAAATGGATGATATGGTAAGATCAGTGTTCACGCTTTAAAAACTTTTTTTAAGGCTTATTGTTTTCTTGTCATACATTCATTGTGTTAGGAGCTCTGAATGGCTTTCCTCAGTTGGACAGAAAACTGCCTTTTGTGTCTCTTGAAAGTGTTGCTGGTTTTCTTTATAACGTGCTCCTAGATTGCAACCCAGATTCTCTCTGTAGTCACTGTGTTAATGTTCATATCCAGCCTTAGGTTAAATGAAGTCCATTCTGACTTGGTAGTGTAAGCCTGCGTATACTCCTAAATACTTCAGAGGATTTAGGGACAGGGAGGAATTCTGATAGATTTTACTGCATCATACATTCAGGTAGTAATTTTTTGTTGTCTTCCATAAGCATCTGAAAAGTAAACTTTTCTCCTAGGTTTGATGCATTCAGAAGAGAAGACACACTTGCACCTGAAGTTGCTTTAATAAATCAGACCTTTTGTTTATATCTAGCTTGTGTGTTTGTCATTAATTGTCATGACTAGACTTAAAATTTGTTGTTGTTGTTCCTAGGACAGAGATCTAGGTGATGAGTATGGGTGGAAGCAGGTCCATGGAGATGTGTTTAGACCATCCAGTCATCCTCTAATATTTTCATCGCTTATTGGTTCTGGCTGTCAGATTTTTGCTGTGTCTCTTATAGTCATTGTTGTTGCAATGATAGAAGATTTATACACAGAGTAAGTATAATTGTGTCATGTCTTCCATATATAGATGTTTAAATGAACAAAATAATTACAGAAATTTGGTTCTAACTGGCCTGAAAAAAGTGTTTGAGAGTCTTTAGTCTTTATTTGTAGATCAGATGTAATACTAAGAAGTGATCTTTTAATTTGTAATGAAACTTTGTCCTACTGTTATCACATGAGTTGGTCTCCTTTGATTTTCTCTTTTAATGCTTGCTTTTTGCATTATTTATTATGAAACTAGTTTGTTGTTCTGCAGAGTCAGATCACCCCAATCCATAAAAAAGGCTGCAAGGCTGACCCTGGTAACTACAGGCCTGTCAGCCTGGCCTCGGTGCCTGGCAGAGTTATGGAGCAGATCATCCTGTGTGCAATCACACAGCAGCTACAGGATGGACAAGGGATC
>JAYRBT010000178.1:15965559-15978865 GCA_036023395.1 Myiotriccus ornatus | reverse complement strand
TAGTAATTGGAGTTGGATCAGGGGTTGGACTCGATGATCTTGGAGGTCTTTTCCAACCCAGTCTATTCTATGATTCTCTGTAGATGATACAGGAAATAAATGTTAAAAGGTACATATTTCACTCTTGGTTTCATCCAGACGGACAAGATATTACTATATTTCTTACCCTATATTCCCTACCCTGTCCTGTGAAGGATGAAGTAGGAATATATTCAGTTGTGAATAGTCCTGTTTGCTACTGATAATGCATTTGAGTCAGTCTTATCCACAAGTCTTACCAGGAATGGAGATGTAATTTCTGAAGCTCTTTTGAACACAGTGCTCAGCCTGTGTTGATGTAAAACCTCCTCCAGCAATAGGTGGGCTGTGGTCCTGACTGGAGAGAATTAATTTAAAACAAATAGTACTCAAGTTTAAATTTAACACACTACTTGCAATTCAGCTGTTAGCTGTTAGAGATTTTTGGGTTACTTGTTTGTGTTTTGGTTTGCTTAGGGGGGTTTTTTATAGTGGGTTATTTATTTACAAGTGCTTTGTTTTAAGCAATGACTAAACTTTCAAATCTCTGTTCTCCTTGAATTTCACCTGTAACTATTGATTTTAACAAGTTGTAATACTTCTAATGTGCCACTAGAGAGAACTCTTGGTTTTGAATTCAGCTGCCTTTTAATGTGTTTAAAAAACCACTCTGTAGTTACCAGCATCTTGGCATATTTCCGTTTTTCGTATGGTGTTATTCCCCTCCTTGTGCCCTATGGTTATATTTCTATAAAGGTGTACATACACACTTCTAATTGTGCAGCATGTCAGGGAAATTAAACCATTTCAGAATGTTTGTGCACTGTAGGGAAGCTGTAAATTAGTTATGGCAATTGTGAAATGTTTCAGAACAGCAATTTTTAAAAGATATGTGCACTTAGTCTTTTATTGTGATAGGCCTTTCTATCACTTTCAAATTGAATTTAATTCTGGTCAAATGTAATGGAACAATTTCACCAAATCTAGTGTAGACAATTCATATGTTTAGGAAAATAGTGATGTAAGTGAAGAAAGCTGTAAACCAGAATTTCAAGAATGATTGCCTCTCACCGTTCTTCAGGTTTGTTAAACTCCTGGGCATCATGCAGCTGATGCCAGCTAAAAGTCTCACAGTGAAACTTGGTCATGTCAGTTATTAATTTATTAATACTGGTTTGTGTTTTGAGAAGCATTTTCATTAGAGTATTTGAAGTGTGAGTAAGCTCAGGAATAAGAAATTTTGAGATATTTTAGATTAACAACTCTGGTCTTTTTACTGGTGGTCTGGTTTTACATGTGCCACTTAAGACTGTACCTGGTCTTTGGAGTTTTGCATGTGTTTCTAAATTGTGTTAAGTTAGGATAAGTTTTTAAGAAGCAAATGTTAGTAAAGCAATCTTCAGTGTGTGTGACCATCAGAAATATTTGCTTTGGTCATGCAGTCATGGAAGCCTAAGTGCTAAAGATTTCTTCTTTGAGTACAGCAAACGTCCAGTAGTGGTGCCTCAAAAGCCAAAATGGCAGTAGACTAAAATCTCTCGGAACAACTACTTTCAAGAAAGTACAGCAAGCTGTCTGAAAACCTACTACTATTTGCTGTCGAAGAATAGCAGAGGGATGTGGGGAACATGAATAACATTTATATCTTACTATTCTTAGGCACGAATTTAAAAAATGTCTTTGGAAATGGCTTTTGTGATTTAAAATTATTAGCTTTGCCTGTGAAATTTCAGAAAAATTATGCCAAAATGAGTACTCCAACATTTAATGAGGTGATAATTTAAAAATTACTAAGTTCTTCTGATTGCACTACTCGGTGCTGATGTGTGACTTCATTATAGTATTTATAGTTTCTAAATCTAATTTTCTGCAAGATGAACACTTTCTGTCTTAAAAGTTAGTTTCTGAGGGATGGCAGAAACATTATTCACAATCTTAGTATATTTTCTTAATACTGGCCTTTTCGCATTTTATCTGCAGTTGAATCTTAGGCTTAATGTTTGTCGTGTAAATAGCTATTTATACACAAAGTACACACATCCAAATGTCAGAATATTTTTATCAGTGGGAAGATGTTTGTACTCCAGTGAAAAATAAATGCATATTAGAAAAGAATGTAGTATGTCAGAACTCTTTTTTCCCCCACATTAAATTAGGGTTGGACAAAAGCTTTGGATACAAACAGTTCTCATTCTTATGTATATTTCCCAATTTAATCACTGTTAAATTTTTGCATTACATAAAAATATTTAAAAACTGCTTCTGCTTAAAATACATGCCTTGCAGTATTTTTTTTTGCTCTAATCATGTTTGGTTTTATATTTAATTTACCAAAAAAATCCCTTCTCGTAGGAGAGGATCAATGCTTAGTACAGCTATATTTGTTTATGCTGCGACATCGCCAGTGAATGGATATTTTGGAGGAAGCCTTTATGCTAGACAAGGAGGTAAATTGTTTTTATGTTTCAGCATTTTCATTGCATTGTTAAATGGAGAAGTTATTATTTTCTGCTTTGCACCAATATAGAAGTGTCCTTATGGAGTTAGGTCATTCAAATGGAATCCGTTAAATTCTGAATAAACAAACCCATTTTGAGTGTATTTAACTTTCATGCTATCTATTCGGTATTGGCTACACTTTCTAAAGAGGTAACTGAAATCTTAGGTTAATTTAAAAGTAATAAGAGCTAAAGAACTGTTAACAGTTGTGACTTATGAATTGCTTGTTATAGTCTTGTATATAATTGTTTGGCTCATGACATCCAGAGTTTAATAGCCTCTCTCTTTTCTGTTACACACTGTTAAACAGCTCATGTCATCTCCGGATGACTCTTACACAGTCCTCCTCTGTAGGTGCTAGGGGATTATGTAAGGCTAACAGGAAAAGGATGAGTATAGATTATTTACTACTGTTACCATTAATTGGGGATGGGAAAAACTGTTTATGTCATCTTTTAAAGAAGGTTATTGTACTTTCCTCTATGTGCTTGACTTTATACTTTGCAAATCAAAATAAGCATCAGTAGAGAGCAGAAGCCAAATAAAATTGACATAGCAGATTTGGGCAGGCTGTCTTCAAATGCTTCCCACTGTGCCTCTGAGTTATGACTGGTTAGATCCTTGCAGTCCGCTAGCTTCATCCATTCTCTATGCTGCAATAAAAGAGTAACCAATATCTATTATCTTCTAGAGTACTTTAGAAAAAATAATTCTGGGAAGTTCGCAAAAGAAAATTTATATCTTTTTAGCATGATATACTTGTTAGTATTCAGTATCAGCTGTACTCTTGAGTTTGGAGGCTAGATGTTTCTTTTCATGTGGCTTGTTTATAAACCTAGCACTTTGAAATCACATCTAGGCAGATTAGGGTTGCTATTCTGAAATGTACCATGTTGTATAGTTGAGCCAGATTTGCATGGGTTTTTTTTAAGATTGAACATGTATCAAGCCATGAAATGCTGATTATGTTCGCTCATAATGAAAATACATATGATGGTCTTGGAATAAAAAATAAAATCTATATTTTTATTGGTTTTACTTGCTGCATATTAATATTATGGTGTATTAAACTTAATTATAGACAGTATTTAAGAGCATAAAAGTACAGGGAATACATACAGTGAAAATTTTTAAGGTATTGCCCCAGAGAGTTTCTTTGAGCTCCTCAGGGAGCTGTAAGCTTAGTAATAACTGCTAACAAGTGTTGCTGATCCCTTGTGCTTGGGGTTTAGAAATCACTTTCCTTCTACATTTTCTGCTGTTGAAGATGTCAAGAGTTCAGTTCTGCTGTGTGCTAAATGCCGTGGCAGTTTGCTGTATACCAGGGATAGCCATTTCCTTAATGCATCCTGAATGTGTGGAATCAGCTTATTTGGGTCAAGACAACGCGGAGCAGGTGCTGCCAGGAAGCAGCTGTATCACTGAGTTGTCCTGGGAGCAGTGCTGAGCTCCCCTGTCTCTCGGAATGTGAGCAGGCTCTGCACAGGGCCAGCTCTGCTGTCTCTGTCTCTACTAATCTGCAGCCTACATACACACTTAGGTTTCATACCCCGGCTCCTTTGGCCAGCTCAGTCAGCATATGCTGTTCTTCAGCTGAAATGTTCTCCCCCTGTATTGCTTCTCCTGTCTTTTCACCTGGCCTACTAAATGATTAGTGTGCTACACCTTGTGAGTTACCAGGAGTCAGATGAAACTGTTAGTTCACTCTTGGCTCTTGTATTGATGTAGTATGTTGGTATTTAGTTCTTTCATATTTCTGTGGGAGAAGTTGTCTAACATCTAAATCCTGGAGAGCTTGCTAACACATTTTTAAATAAAATATGCCGTGTCTCACCAGTCTCATTGGAATGTTCCTTCTTACAGGAAGGCGATGGATAAAGCAGATGTTCATCGGAGCATTCCTCATTCCAGCAATGGTGTGTGGAACTGCCTTCTTCATTAACTTCATTGCCATCTATTATCATGCTTCAAGAGCTATACCATTTGGAACCATGGTGAGTCATTTTATTGGAGAATTTAAACACCACTGTAGACACAGAAAACTACTGGTTTTATTTCTTAATCTAAATATAATTGTGAGTCATAGCTTTAGCTTCCTAGTTAGAAATTTATTGTAGGAGGGGTTTAAGGTGCTTCAAGTATTCATTTTAATCACAATAGCAACAGCTGCTGGATGCCAAAACCAGTCTTCTCTCTGCTTAAAATGATACCTCTGCTTTGTGTTCAAGCTTAGTGTTTTAAAAACGTGGGAAGTTAGCAACTTGAATTTTCTGGATGCCCAATGCACACCAGTTATAATCTAAAATGAAAATACAGAAGGATTTCAAATGAAAGCTACTTCCAAGTCATTGCAAGCAAGCAGAAAAATAAAAATAAATTATCAGGCAACAATATGAGATAAGACATTCTGAGGAAATCTGTATTTACAAAAATGACTCACTGTTTTCATTTTGTTCAGTGTTATTTAATATCCAGTTATGGTCTGTATATTTACCCAATCACTTGAAAAACTATGCTGGTTGGATTACTTTTTCATTTAATCATGATTTTGTCAGGATTTTGTTTGTCGTGTTGGCCCTTTCAAGCAACCTCAAATAATCCTGTGAATACAATGCAGGAAGTAATCACTTGCCACTTCAGCAGAATTTCTGTTTGATCTTGCAAGGGGTATTATTTTAGAGCAGAAATTTTTCTGAAATATGCATGATAAAATTGCTTTTTCTAATTTTGTGCAGTTAACTGTTAACTTAAAAGGATATCTTCATACAGGAAGTCTTGTTTACTTTTCAATATCTGTAGCAAACCTTGGAATTTAGTAATTTTTATAGCTTTCTTCTTTGCATATCATTTTTTGTGATATGTTACATTGTTCAGACCATTCAGAGATGTTTGAGTGGCCTTGGATTTCTTCTTGGTTTAAATCTACCACAAAAAGAAGCTTAGTATCATGAGTTCTTCTTATATATTGTATTATTTGGAATATAATTGAATTCAGTATGTGACTGAAAATACTTCTTAAGAACACATTTTTAATGAATGAATGTGATAGAGATTATAACTCATAACAATAACATAGACAATTCTCAGTTTCAGGCAAACACTTTCAATATTTTTTACTGATAGAAGAGTAATTATATGTATCTCGCTGGATCTAGTCATCTCCTTATTAACAGTTATTTTCAATGCATACCTAAATATCAACTTTTTACATTGAATTCGTTGTTACTAAACTACTAAATATAATATAAAGGTAAACATGTTTATAAACTCTTCACTTTTTTTCCTGGTTTTCTTCTTCAAGAAATTAGGCTAAAATTCTATCTTTGAATATGTTTGTTTTAGTTGGTCAGTGCCCCAAAGCAATATTGTACTGTTTTTTCTTCCTTACACTAGCAGCCATGTACAATACTGTCATAAAAGTTTACAGCACTGATCTTTGATATGTGCGAAGAGGCTCTGTTTTACTGCTGAGCAAGCAGTTACGGTATCGCATTTCTCACTTGTATTTCCATTTGGAGGCCAGGAATGCTGAGGGAAGGGAATTCCACCTGTGCTGAAGTTTTTCTTGTGAATTTGTTCAACTGATTTGTATTTTGAGATCATGGGAACGTGCAAGCAAAAGCAAATGGATATATAAATCTTCAGGGGTCACTTAACTAGAATGTTAGGACTCTATACACAGTGATTTTAACGTTCACAAGTTTTTATGAGAGTGTTTGAATCATTGTGACTATGGCAATAAAACTTAAGCAGAGTTAGCAGGCGAGCAGGTTATGAATCGGAAACTTCATCAGAATGAGCAACGCTCTAATGACTTCAAATCAACAAGCTGGTTTGCAAAAGGAAATAAAAATTGCTTGCAATTACCATGTTACGCTTCAGGTTGAAGTCCCCAGGAAGTCCTCTGGCTTTATGGATGAGATATCTTTGTAGCTTTCCACCTTTGTTTTCAATGTAAAGGAATGTCCAGAACTGTAAAATGCAAACTTGCTGCTGCTGATTTCTTGGGGAAATAAAACCTCTGTCATCTAAATGTACTACAATGCAGAAGTTACTTCCTTATACCCTGGCACGTCGTGAAACCACCCTGCTTGATTTAAATTGCGGACAAGAATTGTCCCCTCTTCTTGAGTACTGCAGATCTGGAAGAAGCACAAACTGAGTTGCTGAAAAAAGTTCCTGAGCTAAAAGGTTGCTGAGACCATTCTTGCATGTGTCATCCTGTGCTTTGCCCATTTGGCATTGCCACTTCCCAGTGAACCTAGGGAGCCTCTGTGACTTCATTCCTCCCTCCAGATAGATTTTTCTATGGAATTTGGGCAAGGGCAGCTGATAGCATCAAAACCAAGACATCCAAGCTAACACCTAATTGCTGCATCCTGGTATCTGCTCTTCTGCACTTTGTCTTGAAATGCTAGAATTGATTGGGCTCTTCAGGACCTTCATGCATCTCACTGACCTTGTAGTCTGTTTTGAGCGTAAGAGCTTCATTCACCTTGTATAACTCATTCCTGATGTCTGGAATCTCCTCAAAGATGTGGCAGCACCTGGGAAGATCTAGAGCTTCTTTCTGAATTCAGTCTTCACTCTTGGTACTCTGCCCTGAGCCCTTTTGGAAATATGTGCAAGCTATCTTACCTATAGAGTGACAAACCTTCTGCAGTGAAATACACCATGAGCCTGAACAAAGGCTTAATCTCTTCCCTGGGATATCTTTCATCTGGCCTTTCCTTCAAAATGCAGTCTAAAATGTGATAGATTTTATTCAAATATGAGAGCTTTTTAAAACTTTTTAGTTTAAAGCTGTTCACTCCCTAGGCATACAAAGGAGATATAAAAATCTCTGCTTTTTTTCACTCATCCCTTCACCTCTATAGAAATGCAATGGGTCCTGTTCAATTATTCATTCTTTTGGAGCCCACATTTGATTTTTTGCATGTATTTTCTTTATTATGTCCTGTTACTGGTGAACATCAAGTCCTGAAGTTGGTGGACACCTTGACTTACCTTCTGTTGATGTTTGTCAGTCTTTTCAGTGTATTTATCTATCATCTTTTTATTTTGTTGTGTTAGAATTATATGTAAAAAGTGGAGCATGGAACATTTAAGAAGAATTTTAAATAATGGCATGTGAAGTGACTTCATATATGTTTGAGGAGCGTGGTAGTAGGTCTGTGCAGAAATACTAAGTAATGCAGATTTTCTACGGAGTACAGCATGACTGAATTTGAAGGTGCCGTCTTAATTCGGGCATTTCATAAGTTGTGACTGCTTACGTTGTTGTTCTGTGTGTGATACATAATTTAAAGATTTCCATTAAGGCTACTGTGACTAATGTAATATTCTGACTGCAGAATCTATGCAGCTTCTGTTAACTGTTTAAGATGTACTGGTTTTGTTTTGTTTGAGCAGTAGGTTCCTTTGTGGCTAGCATTTCCAGTGTGCATTTTTAATGATTTAATTAAACAAGGTTAAGCACGCTGAATTTCTCTTGGGATGGAGACCCTGTTTGCATCTTTTATACCTTGTTTTGAAAAGAAAAAAGTGTTTCCTCCAACGGATAGCTTAATCCAGGCTGCAGCTTTCCTTGGCAGGTTTGACTTGATATGAGTATTGACTGCCACTAAAAAAAAGAGGACCCAGTAGTGCCAAAGATTTTCATTCCTTGAGCCAGATAAGGAAATACACCTGGCTAAAAATAGAAAAAAATAACATTACATACATTCAGCAGGGTGCTTCCTCAAATTGCTTGGAAGTGACTGTGGAACCCTTGGTCAGAACCCTTAGTTTTGCTGAAAATAGACACAGCTTAATGCTTCTGCCTTCATTTTCGGCAGTTCAATTTATTAGCCAGAACAGCACCCTAGATTAACAACTTGTGATAAAATTAATACCACTTTATTTTGAAGCCTTCTGTTCTTTTCTTGTTCCTGTAATGTTTGACCAGATGATGTACTGAAAACTGTTGCACTAAACAAATTCAGTAACCTCTCTATGGGAGAGAGTCTCATGACTGAGAGTGCAGTTTTGGTAGCTGGCAGGAAAGATCACGCTGCTGCTTTGACAGTCAATTTTTATTGCTTTTCTTCCCTGTGCATTAAGCAGTCAAGGCACCATAGCCTGCCAGTAGCTGTTAAATATTAGATATGCTCATAAAAATTTTAATTATCACCTTTGAATGAAGTTTAATCTACAGTTGTCAGAAAATATGAAACACATGGCACTAGGACATAAATTATATCCCTCCTGACAATGTTTCCTTTCAAATATGGAAAACTGAGTTCTGCACATTCAGTCAAGGACAGTAGAATATTCTTTCCCCATCAAAACAAAGCAAAAAGGAATTAGAATGCAGGCTTGTTGAGGTTGACAGTCTTTTCTATGGCAACTAAAACCTGCAAGCTAAATCAGGAGTTTGTGTACAAATAAGATATTTTTACAACAAAAATGCAACAGTCAAAATGGAGTAAGTATTTTTTTAATGTACTGGCTTGGTACAAAAACCCATGTAATTGGTCTTCAGTAATATGGATTATAGAGAACTTGTGCTTGTTTGCTTGATGAAAAAACAACTTTGTAGGTGTAGTGTATTTGCCTCTTTCCATTATTTGTGTTTTATGAAGTGGTAGTTAAAGTATTTCTCTGAAATTCTTTTTGCTGATGTTACAGTAATACTTGGCTTAAAAGGGTCACAAAGACCTGACTTACTTATCTCTGCCTGTCACATGACAGCTGTTGTTTGGGTTTGGGTTTTTTAGTGTGTTACCACTGATCTCTGCAGGGAGGCTTCTGCAGGAAGGTAGGGCAGGTATGTGTCTTGGTCCTGCCTTCATTTCTGCTTACCATTTGTGATGGTGAAATGGAGGCCAGTGAGTGCCTGGACTGCTTTTACTGTTGTATTCTTGATCTCGAAAACCTTTTAGGCAGAAATCTCATCATTTCATCATTAAGACACTTGTGTACCTCAGTGCCCTTTGTTTGCTTCATTTTGGATTTAAATTCTGTAGGTTTAGATACTGCCCAGCCTGCATCATCTCTATCCTTGCCATCTGTGGCAACAGGGCTACCTGCTTAGTTTGGGGGGGGGGGGGCACTGTCTTCACCTTAGATCTGAAATTAGGAGGAACGTGCCTGAAAAGGTCAAACAGCCAGCTATCTCCAGTCATCTCTCACATCCAGAGAAGACTATTACTGCCAAGAGTGAAGAAAGTCATTTCACCAGTTATCAATCTGAGCAGGTAGACTACCTGTGATTCAGACAGCAGGTGGAAAGCAAGAAAGAAGATGCTACTGAATTCATCATGGTGTGTACAACCAGTGTCAGTTGTGTTGGTCAACTCACTAAGACGAGCAAGTTGCTGTCAGCAGCGTGGGCTTATCTCAGAAGACAGAATATTCATGTCTGTCGTTTTGGACAGCTTATCAGAGGCAGGTGGGAGCAGAAGGCATTCCTGAGCCTGCGCTATGGCCTATCCTTGCTTGCTTGATTGGGTCTCCTTTGCACTGCAGAGTCGTCTGAGATAATTCCGTACTCCTGGATGGCTCCATGAAAAAAGGGAAGAAAACGTGCTTCACTTCCCACCGTCCTCAGAACGTAGCATAGCGCTGACAGGCGGCAGTTCACTGTTTAAAAAAATGTTGACTTTATCTAATGCTGTTTACTGGGTCTCACTGAAGATGCCAGCTGTTCTGTCTGAGATCAGTTCATTTTTCAGCTGATGGTTAATATAATGTAAGATGCTACATCATTATCAGTCATGCTTTGATCTGATAATGAAACCGAAAGCACTCAGATTTTCTCACAGATGCCAATTATAAGTGTACTGGGGACAGCTTGGCTGTATTTACTGAAACCATTATTTAAGGAACCTTGGTCTGTCTCAGCTTGTTTTAAGCAGATGAACATTTTAGATTTCAAAGTTGCTGCTTAATCATTTTTCTGGATAACACAACAGTCAAACCCTGCTGGATCAAGTTGGGTCTTCTGCTTGCCCACCTGATTTGAAGCCATTCAGCTCTGCAGTGCTTGTCACTAGAATTAGATGCTACTGATAGCCTTTTTTCAGCTAGGAGTTTGCCAGCTAATCAATAATTAGGCCTGAATGTTCCTTGCTTGTATCCTTGTCCAGGGTTATATTCCTTCTACGTATATTCTCTATATACTAGCCGTGCTTTACCAGATGGACAAATATGAGCTACGAAGTGTTGTTCCAGGTGATCTTGGAATCCAAGGCTGTTCCCAGACAGTTTCTTTATGTAGTAAAGTAGTGGATTCTCTTTGTACCACAGTTCACAGACGGGAAATTTCTGAGATCAAGAAACTAAGCTACAGTCGTCTTGATAGATGCAAAAGACAATTGTGACTGTATGAGCAGTACAGATGTCCTTTCACACTGCCTGGGTCTGAGCTTTCTGCCTCAGCCAGGTATGAAACCTACCTCCTAGAACACCACAGAGCACCATGGGCAGGGGCCACTCAACACACCCAGAGGGCCTTGCTTCAGGAAGCAGAGCACACTTTTCTTGAAAATGGAAATGGTTTCAATATGTTCAGCTCAGAAATTCTTTGAACCCTATCCAGACCTTAATTTTTTAACATCTCTTCTACCCACTGCACTTCAAACAAGCTGGGACTTTTTGGTGAGGATCTTAATAAAGGTAGCACTCAAGATGATGTTGTTTGATGTTTCTGATACTTTTTGACATTTTTCTCTGAAAATTCTCATCTGCTCATTCATTTAGACTGAGCAGTTTTCAAGGGCAGAACCTGCATCCATTAATGGAGCAAGTTGTATACTTCTGTAATTTATTCTTAGACAACCTCAGTGTCCTACCTAAAGTATTATGCTTTCTTGCCTGTGGTTTGTTTTGAGTAATGGAAGAAGATAAATGGGAGCTACTAAATATGAATTGATTGTGTAAAACCTGCTTTATTATTCTATGATATTATTTATACTGCAAGAGTGAGTACTACTTAGCTTCTCCTTATTTACCACTGAAGCTTCATATTTTAGTGGCTCATGATGTAATTCTTTAATAACCTCTCCTCAAAGATATAGAGAGCAGTCTGGAAAGTGCTTCTGCTTGTTGACCACCACTTTGGTGTATCCCTTCTGTGAAGCATGAAGGCTTGTTCCGTCCAGCCCCAGGCAATGTTTTCCATTCCCATCTGACCTAAGCTAGTAGTGATATACAAGTCATTAACAGAGGAATAATTCACTGGCTTTAGTCAAATGTTGCCTTAAACTTGTGTGATTCACCTAATGCTGAGTTTGTATTGAGCTAATGTAGTTCTTGCTTTTCAGCTGCTTGCAGTAGATTTCTGTAGGTGTAACATACATGAACAGCTTTTATTTATCCTTGGAGTAACTGCTTCTTAGCAAATCAATGTGTGACTCTTAAACCTGTTCCTCTGTCTGTTGTTTGGCATTAATGTGCTGCCATGGTTTGCATTCTGATGGAGTGAAAGACGAATACAGCTTCTTTCTCAGGAGGCACCAGGGTGTACACAGAGCCTCAGGCAACGCTGCCGTTAAAAGGCAGTATTTTCATATGTTTGCATAGAAAAGGTCACAGGGTCAGCATTCAGAACTGTGGTTATTGCATTATGGGCAACTGTTCTGTCTTTAATTATCAATATCAAAAAGTTACCGAACTGTCACATGCTAATTCATTTTGTGCTGAAGAGTTAAGAGTAGTGAATGTCTTGGTAAATACTTGAAATTTTCCTGTTTTGGGAGATAAACTATGTTGCCTTCAAGAAATAGCAAAAATAGAGCTACATAAGTATACTGGCAAAAAAAAGATGATTCATGGAACATTTTTTGGGAGGTTGTTCCATTGGAAAGAGCTGGAACACTGGCTTGATTTTGCTGCATTGAGCATAAACTGGATTTCTCTACGTAAGTAGGGCCATTGTGCCTCTAAATAGTGTAATCTTTGCATACCAGTGGTCACTGTTTACTTGGTCAGTCTATATTCTTAATAACCTAGTTGGTGCATAGTGGAAAAAATTGAACCCAAAATTTTGATTGGTGACATTCTGACATGGCTTTGCAATTCTTGTGTGGGTCTTTTTTTGATTAGATTAAAATTTTTTCACCTAACAGTCGTAATTTTGTGTGCCTAGCTGCTAGATGTTAATTCCCAGGGATAGCACTCTTTGCAAAAGTGTAAGAGACACTGATGACATTTTCTGTTATGAAGTACCATGAAGATTTCCATTTATTTCCTGTGCATTGTATTGAGTATAATGATTAGATAGAAACAGTAAAACAGTCTGTAATGGTTCTGTTCTTCCAACTGATTCATGAAAATATACTTAATAATGTTTATTAGAAAGTTTCTCAGGAGAAATATGCTTCCATTTGATAAACTAGGTATATGTTGACTAATGCTTCATAGTAGGAGTATAAGTCTACAGCAATAACTACTAAGGACTAATATTGGTTGGTTATCTTCTTTTGTTGTCTTATACATGTGGTTTTTTTTGTTACAACTTCAATTGCTTTGCTTACAGGTGGCAGTGTGCTGTATTTGTTTCTTTGTCATCCTTCCACTGAACCTGGTTGGTACGATTCTTGGCCGAAATCTGTCAGGACAGCCTAATTTTCCATGTCGTGTCAATGCAGTGCCTCGTCCCATACCAGAGAAGAAATGGTAAAGATGAGCATGAATGTTAATTAGAAGTAATCACTACTGTACATTTGAAATATTGTGTTCAGTTCTGGGCCCCTCAGTTCAGGAAAGACATTGAGGTGCTGGAGCAGGTCCAGAGAAGAGCAACCAG
>JAYRBT010000178.1:15947473-15965459 GCA_036023395.1 Myiotriccus ornatus | reverse complement strand
GTGGATTCACCATCCCTGGAGGTTTTTAAGATGAGGCTGGATGTGGCACTGAGTGCCACGATCTAGTAATCACAGTGAGGTTGGTTCAAGGGTTGGACTTGATGATCTCGGAGGTCTCTTCCAACCCAGTTAATTCTATGATTCTATGAAATAACTTTTAAGGTGTTCAGTTTTTCTGGAATAACTTTTTATTTAAATTGTGTCTAAAAGAACAGCTCAACTGATGTTTCCATAATATGATTCTTCTTTTGAATTAAAACACCATGTTTAATAGTTTTAGCAGACTTTACACTCCTGGATCACTGAATCACGTTTTGCCAGAAATGCCTTTTAGCCCTTTATAAAATGGATGGAGCCATTCCAGTTCTTGTCTAGTATCTTGAAACTAAAATCTCTCCTCTTTAGTTAATGCCTCTTACAGGTTTAAGATTGAGTGTGCATTGGAGGCAGAACTGTTCCGATTAATGGTCTCTGTGTACAACCTGAGAGACATATTTGCAGGGTGATGGTGGGAGAAGCTTGCAATGCTGTTCCCAATTCTTCACTTTTGTTGATGGCACAGAGCCTAAAATATCACAGGTACATTGTTTGAATTGTGAAGAAGCTTCCATTATTTTTGAAGTGAATGTAAAGGGGTGCCTAGTCTCAAAAAGTACAGGTAAGTTTCTTTAAAAATATGAATGCAGTCACTTTTTCCTATTAATTTCATTCTGAAGCGGAAGCAGCAAGCTATGGAAATTAAAATATCCTCGAAGGTTTTTTTAAATAGATTTTTCTTGCTTTTTCTGTTCAGAGGAATGGAACAGACAAAGTAAAGGGGGCACTGAAACATGTACACCTGTGATGTCCATGAAGTGCAGCACACTTAGTCTGTTTTTAGTGGTGACTTTTGCAGCTCAGATGCTCAGAAGTGATTTATACTGTGACCTGTATCTTGGGAATCTGATGGATTTTTCTGGATCAGCATGACAGATAAAAAGAAATAAGATACTTCTCTTGAAGATGATGAAATAGCATACCATCAACTTAGACAAGTCTCCCTATAAATAATAAAAGAAGCTGCAAATTAAATCACTGGTTAGCAGTTAGAGTCAGCATCATCACAAGTACTACACAGAGGTCATCTTTAGTAAGTGACAGTATCATCTACAGGTAGCTGAGTATTCATTTTTAGCCATATGTTCATGACTCAGTATAGCATTAAAAATAAACACTGGTTCTTAATTATATAACCATTATCCTGCAAAATTTTCTTTGTACTGTTTGCTGTGTTTGTAGCCATCAACAGCACTGAGTTTTCACTGCCTTCGTTCAAGGCTAGTGGATGTCATGAGGCTTGATTGCTTAGTCCCCTTTTGGGCAAGAGAGGTTCTTTTTGTGGCTTTAAGGCTGGTTAGATGGTTAACCTTATTGCCTGTAGGTGATAGGTATGAGTGTTATGTTATGTTCCTGAGAATAACTCCTTTTATCCCTACACATGACATTTTTGAGGGAATCTTCTTTCTAGCTGGTATGAGACAGAAATGTTCTTGTTAGCATGCCTTTTAAATAATGCCCTGTGCTATATTAATTATCTGGTGTTAATATGTTTATAGATGAAAAATTAAAATTGTCCCTAACCTAATCTTAATGTCTTTCAGGTTCATGGAACCGGCTGTTATTGTTTGCCTGGGTGGAATCCTCCCTTTTGGATCAATTTTTATTGAAATGTGAGCATGTCAGCTGTTTGACAGTTTGATTAAAGGTTATAATAATTTAAGTTGAATTACAGGATCATCTGCATGTTTTGTTTACTTTCTTCAGGTATTTCATTTTTACTTCATTCTGGGCTTACAAGATCTACTACGTTTATGGCTTTATGATGTTGGTTCTGGTTATCCTCTGCATTGTGACCGTTTGTGTGACCATCGTTTGTACGTATTTCCTGCTAAACGCAGAGGATTACAGGTGGTAAGTATTGCATTATTTGCCTAGTGAACCAGACTGTGAGAGTTTTGTAGAAAAGTAATGTTTCTTCAGTGTAGACGTGTCTTTTTCAAGTGTACTGTGCATTTTCTTGGGAAGCCTTTTGGCTAGATGCATGATGGACATGTGTGTTTACTTCTAGGCAATGGACGAGCTTTCTTTCTGCGGCATCAACTGCGATTTATGTTTACATGTACTCCTTTTACTACTACTTTTTCAAGACAAAGTAAGTGGTAGTTTTCTTGCTTGAATATCAGATTACTGTAGTGCCAAGTAGGTTTATTGAAAAAAACCTGAGGAAAATACCTACCATAAATTCCTGTCTTTCTTTTTTAGGATGTATGGCTTGTTTCAAACATCATTTTACTTTGGTTATATGGCAGTATTTAGCACAGCTTTGGGAATAATGTGTGGTAAGTTTCAGATATTTTGACATTTTTCTAACAGAATTTTTCAGACTGTCTTATTTCTGAATTTAGCTTATGCTTTTGGTGGTGGAATGTGTGTGTCTGTGAAGCCTCCTCAAAAAAGCTTAGAATCTTTCAGAAGAATCTGAAGAGTTCTCTGCTTATACTTTGTTCTGACCTAATACAGAAGATTTTTGTGGATTGTGTCTTCTGGTAGGAAGATAATTTATGAACTGTGCAGAGAATTTCACCTTCAATGCAAGCTTGAAAGACTCAATATTTGGCAAGAAGTTCTTCAAAATAAATTCCAAATTAAGTTGAGTCCATGCTAGCATTTTGCTTTGCAATTTTTACTGTTGCCCCAAGACAAGGAGCTGGGTACATCCATTGAGGCATAAATGGTAGCACAGTACTGATGACAGTGCTGTCTGTATCTTGTGGCATGTGTATATGAGGGTGACCAGAGCAGAAAGGGCTGAAACTTCAGTTTAACATTTGAGAAATAAGTATTGAAATATTCCCAGGTGAGGAGAGTGCAGAGTGCTCCTGTGTGCAGCTGGATTTCATTGCTTTTTTAAGATACTGTTTCAGCAGTGTTTAGAGAAAAACATAGTTCCTGGCATGGAGGTCATCTGATAAAGTCAAATAAACTTGTTCACCTGTTAACTTTATTTTTATCCTCTTCTTCACGACTTTCAGAAAGTGCTTCTTGGTTCTTTTGCACTTTTCTATGATGTTATTTGCCTTTTATGTTTGATCTTTATTTAATGCTTCTTAGCAGTGAATGAATGGTCCTGTAGCTAACAGAGGATTTCTTTTAGTTTATATGAGACACATGATGTCTTACAGGAACTTAATTCTGTAAAGTATAGATTTCTTGATATCTCAAGAGGGTGGGTAATATCACAATGCTTTATAAAAAGGGGAGGGAATTAATCTCTTAACTGTTGAGTACCTGTTCCCCTTTTGTCTCATACAATCTAATTTTGCTTCATCAGGTTCTTGGCACATTACAAGACTTCCCTGCTGTTTCGGTAGTCTTGCAGCCATTTTTTTTCTTTAATAGGCTTATACTTTTCAGCTCTAATCTTTTCTTTTTAAAGTTCTCAGGCTGGTATTGATTAAAATGTGTATGATGCAGAAGCCAAGCTTGCCCACCAGTTTCTGTAATTAAAATGTTTTTTAAAGCATGGAAAAGGAAGATTGTCAAATGCTTTCTACTCGTGGTAGGACACTATTTGATGGAATATTAGAGTAAAATCCAAATTTATTCAAAACCAGAAAATTCTTTAGCACACTAAACTTTATTTCCATAGCACTATTGAGATTTCTTTTTGTCTTTTTAAGTGTGTTGGAAGAGAAGCTGTGAGATTCCTTTTTACTGAGAACTCCCATTTTCAGCATGTGGAGTGAAGAAAAAAAATCCCCTGTCAAAAAGCATTTGTCTAGGGAACTTGCAGCCATTGAGGTCTAACAAAGACATTTGTGTTAGGGAATTGTGCAGTGTGTGTGCTCCTGACTGTACGTGTCCTGTGAAAAGTGTGTGGAGCTGTTCTGCGGGGGCTCACGCGAATGGGCGTGTTCGCTGTCACACAGTTGGGTCCGAGACCAACTCGTTAGGGCCCGAAGCAGCCGCAGGGGAACTCTGTGGGCATGTGTTATCCAACTCTGGTTTTAATGCCCCTGACAATGCCTAGTGAACTCAAACCCCACATGTAGTGGGATGCTTTGATCCACAAAGTTTGCTGCTCTCTGCAGAGCATCTCAGTGCTGGGCCTGGACAGTAGGGAGCCCATGAGAACTTCCAAACCTTTTGAGCTCTTCATGTTTCCTCTTAGTGACAGAAAAGAATAAAACTTACTCCCCAGCTTAGTGGATGGCTTAGGAGCTACATGGTATAGAAAGGCCTCTTGCAATACCACACTTCAGCATCCAAATAAATACTGTAAGTGTGCCTGAAGGGCTTTTCTAAAAAATTCTGTACTTAAAAAATTCTGTACTTACAAAGTCACAACTGTAGTAAGTTTTAATTAGTTTGAAGTAATAGATGGGAATTAATCTTTTTTTGTTTTGTAGTTGCTCTTCCTAAGTATTTGAATATTTTTCTTTATTTAAAAGCTTGTTCTGCTGAAATGTGATTGCAGTCTATTTCTACAAAACCTATATAGGCCATAACCAAGTTATAAATATCATCTGGTAAGGTGTTTAATACATAAATAAAATATTACCCTTTACTCTGTTCTTTTTATTCAGATGAGCCAGCTGCCCTGCATTTGATTCAGGAGGACATTCTTTAGTCCTCATTGCCTAGGCTTTCCGCCTCCCTGCCCCATGTTTTATTCAATGCCTGTGAAGTAGCCTTGAGGCTTAACCCCTGTCTTGGGTATTGGCCGCTAGTGGCCTTCATGGATAAGGCTCCTGTGGTTCACAATAGGTTATGATTTGTTTATGGGGATGAGAGCTTGTGGTCTTATGTGACTGCTACTCTCTACTCATCCCCCTCACTTCCATCTCATGCATTCTCTAGATCCAAGTGAAACACAATTAATGCTTTGCTCTCTCAAGTCACCTGGCATCACATCACTAAAGGAACTCTCAAAGAACAAGTTCTGGAATGTATCTGAGTTTAGCAACTAAAATGGGCACTGGGTCTGTTGACAGTGTTTGCTTTAACAGGAAAAACATCACGAATGTTAAAACCAGAGTCCAGTGCCATTATTTTGTCCATTTACTGCACAAGACAGATTAATTTCTTGACAAGCTACAGAAGAATCTGCATATTCCTCTGTGTGATTCTAAGCTCACATCACCTCTCTTCACAGCCTGCATTTGGGTCTGTCCCAATACTGTAGTGGTCTCCCCTTGAATGGGCAAGCTTTCAAGCAACAACCTGATCTTATATGTGCTGTATTTATTTTAACTGAACCCTACTTTGCCCAAGTTAGTAATGCAGATCTCTCATTGGCTGGCCACCAAAATGGTTACAATGATATTTATACAACTTGAAATGCTGTGCAGTACAAAAGCTGACTCCACAGGCTCTTTACCACTCCAAAAATATTTAAATGATATATCAGGTCTGCCTTGTGCAGATTTCCTGATTAGGTCTGAATTTTGGGCTTTGGGGGGTTTAAAAATCATAATCTTGTGACAGTTTAGTGGCTGACTTCATAAATTAACACGTCATCCCCAGGACTTAAAGAACTCTTCAAGATCTGAATAACTCCTTAAACAGCAATGCCAGCTACAGGTCTGTAGGGCCGTAATTTATAAAGGCAAAAAAACCCCTTTATGTTTGTACTAGAAAATGAAGGTTTGGCAGAAAACTTGGTTATTTAACATGTCTTCTGCAATTCTGATGCATCCTAGTTCAGTGTAAATGTTTCATGCTTTGCTCTGTATTGCATCAAGGAGGGAAAATATCTTTTCAGAGTCTGTTCTTTACCAAGCATCCAAGCATTTAGTGTTAGAAGTTCTCTGTAGTGAGTTACAGACCCTGTCTTCTCTGTCCTTCCCATATTTTATGACTCTGCTGGCAGTCTGACAGCAGTAGTCTAATTCTTGCTTGATTTCCAACTTCATTTCAAACATGATAGTTAGCCAAACTGACTTACTCTCATTTTGGTTGGAAGAGATTAAGACATTCGCTGTGGATTTTACAAGACCACAGGACTTACTGAGCCTGGCAAACCTGGGGTTCTGGGTTTGACCAGCTAAGTTGCTGAATCTTTTTCTGAGAAGTCTTGGTCCAGTGCATTTCTTTCATTTTTCTGGATGTCCTTAGTACTGCAGTATTTTGGGTTAAGCACAAACTGTTGCCCCTATCAAAACCCAGTGACCTGTTCTTTTATTACTGCTGTGACAATGCATACTCTGCTCATGACTCTTACTAATTTGAAAACCACAGGTTGCAATTTCCTTTAACTACTAACTGCTACTTGTTTAATCTCTTTCTGCAGACCTCCTTGGAGTGTAAGACTCCTGGGATGGGGATCTATTATTATTTGTGCCTTGTGGGAGGGAAAAAGCCATCTGCCAATAAAACACTCATCCAGAAGGCATGTAACTTATAATAAAAACCTGCCCTCCCATCCACCTTCCCTGCAGAGTGGGTGATTGTATGTTTTTTACCCTCTGTTGAGAAAAAATGGACCAGGTTATTGGCAGCAGTGGGGGGGCTGCTATATTTATCGAGGCCAAGTGAGCATGGCCTCTTGGTAAGATGGCTTAATGGATTTAGATTGCTAGACTAGGGAAGTTCTTGCCAGACATTCAGGGGGAGCATGGATAATTGGAGTTAGAGAACAAGTATTGCAGGTAGATAATTTTCTGTGTGCATGCTTTATGTGACTTTCTCTGTTTAAGTGCATGTGGTTTATATTGCTGTCTTACTTTGATGATCAGCTCTCTAACATATTCAATGTTTTGGTTTATTTTGCAGGAGCTATTGGTTACATGGGAACAAGTGCCTTTGTTCGTAAAATCTACACTAATGTGAAAATTGACTAAGGAAATAAGAAAATTGAACTATGGATCAGTTCCTCATTTCCTGGGGATGAACTTGCACAGCAAAAAGCACGAGAAGAGATTTGGGTTTTAACACTGGGCACTATATGGGTCTCCATTTTGTGGATGGCTTAAAGTAACATCTTCTATTCCATTGATCCTAGGTTCTTACTGACTGCTTTCTCCAACTGTTCAGAGCAAATGCTTGGATTATATGCAGTAGGCATTACTACAGTACGTGGCTGATCTTCCCTGCCCACCCCCCACAAAAAAAACCCAACATCAAAAAACAAAAAAACCTAGCTCATTAAAGATGAATAGACTAGCTCTCTTCAGTGAAGAGGACAAACGGTTTATTTAAAGCATTTGTTCCATTCAATAAAAAGAGGGAAACTTGGCTGCTAAAACTACTTGATTAGTAGTCTTCCTGGTACTCAACATTTCTAAATTATGTAAAAATACTGTTCCAGAAAGATTACTCTTCTGATTTTTACTGCCATTGCCAGGATAGGAGGTATGTTTTATATTTTGACTCCAGGTGCTTTTTGGTTTATTTGCGATATCAACTACCCTACATTCATTTGTTTAAAAAATAATTTAAAAATATATAAAAAACCCATATGCATGTAATATATCAGCTGTTGTTCTAGTTGGACCAACTTCCCTTTATTTATCTTTAAAGTAATATCCAGCTACATCTTAAATCCATCCAAAGAAAATACAGTCTGAAGACGGGGTGTGATCTCTGCAATGCAATTTACTGTACAGTTAGAAAGCAAAATGTTAAATGAAGAGGATTGTTTGTTTTTTAATGAACACTCTGAGGTCTAGATTAAAACAAAACCAACATTTTAACTGAATGTCTAAAGTGATTCTCCTTTTTTTCCAAGTTAGTCTTGCATTTTTTTTTGGGTTTGGGTTGAACGAAGATTTTCCTTTAGACATCATACAAGGGGTAATAAGTGTATATAACATTAAATAATGTAACTTAGGTGTAGATCCCAAATGTATTTGGATGTACAGATTTACTACAGAGTACTTTTCTGATGATTCGGTGTAAAAATGTGTGAATTCGGGTGGCTTTTTACATCTTGCCTGCCATTGCATGAAAAGTTGGGGTTTCTTCACAATGTGTGTATGTCATGCTTTTCTGTTTTATTTCTTTCCTCAAGCTCTTACAGGAATTAAATTTGTAATTTAGAACATTTTAATTTTTGTTAATCCTATCTGAACACTTGTGTAACATCCAAAGCACAGTTGCTTTAAAGTGTTCAGAAAACTAAAATAAACTTTTCAGACAAAAATGTATTGATTGTGAAAATAGATGAGTTTGCAGCTGAAAATGTTTGAAAAGGCATTACTGCTGAATGCCAGTTTCTGTATACAGTATAAGTGTGGTTTTCATCTATCCAACCCCTATGCTTTGAATTCAGAATTTACTTACAACTATATTGTACAATACAACTCCAAAGTGAATGACCAACCCAAAAAGATTCTTCTTGGCTGTGGAGAAACCTGTTTTGTGATACAGCCAGTGTACTGGGAAGAGTTGGGGTAAGCGTGGACTAAAATAAATGGGCAAATAAAGGTTAAGTCTTTCTAAGATCACTGTTAATTATGCACTGTATTTAGCTAGAAATATCCTGAATGTGTTTGTGACAGATTTGAGAGCCACTTGGCTTGTTTTTTTTTAATGGGTTTTTTTAGGCATCTGCCATGGAGGGATGTTTTGATCAGTGTGGCTGTCTGAAATAGAGCACCTGCCATGGAGAAGGCAACTTCCTGAATTTAAAAAATGAGCTAAGTATTTGTATTGACTAGCACTGTATTGTCTCTATATAAAAAGTACTGATAATGCAGTAGCCACGATGAGAAACATCCGTGTTTTGGCAGCGTTGGGTTGGAGCATGGGGGAACTGTTCAGGTAGGTAATACTGGGAAGCAGTGCATCCTGCTGTTAATCTGAAAAGTATTTGAGCTTTCAGCTCTGATTTCCCTGGCCAATTTTAACCAGTCTGTTAGACAATAATTAAGTTTTGCTTCAAGTAAATCATTGGTATCTGTAGGTGAACACTCTCCCATTAAATAAAATAATTTTTTATAGTTTTAAAGTAGAGGCTGATTTTAAGATGACTTTATAAACTGGGTCAACAGCTAATTTTCCTTTGTTCCAAAACATGGAGACTTGAAGCAAAGTACTAGTACTTCTAGTGCTTACAGCTGTAGGAAACCCTCTTTTCATCCATGTTCCTCTAAATCTGAAGTGAGAAGCCATTGTCTCCACACAATATATACATTAAGTACTCTGCCAAGTTACAAGTTTTTTTAAAGGGAATATTTTGATAATGGGTCTGTTTCTCTATTTAGAACACTGCTATGTGATTAGTCTATCAGAAATGTCACTAAACTGTGAATTTCATTTAATCACTTCTTAATGCCACAGAATGGTGGGCTGCCTACTTGCTTTCTCTGTCCTCTGGCATTATTAGCTTTCGCATATCCAGATAGGATTGTATATCTTTTAAAGTGACATTGAAAAGATAGATAGATACTGCACAGGCATTGCTTTTGATTCTGCAAGCAAGTTCCTCCAGAGAAGTACTGTGTTTAAATAATTAACATTTTTATACATCCACCCAAGCATGTAAGTTGGGGGTTAGCTTTGTTTTCCCCCCTTTGGTTTCTGAAGGAGTGCAAAATGTGACTAGTTTTCAACAGCTTGTCTTTATGGTTGCTGTTTGAGGGAAGGCTATTTGTCCTCCCCCTCACCTCCCTTGTCTCCTTCCTCCCCAAAAAACCCCGTGGGTGTAGCTTAAACCATTTTGCTTAATAGAATTTGGAAGCTCTCTGCTTAGATGATGTAGTCCTTCCTCTTATGGAAGAAATAAAGATCTTACAGACAACACTCCTCTTAACATAGTTGTTTCTTAGGAGTTTCTGGTTCTTGAATTCAGACTTTTTGATAACTCTTCAATTGGCTGGTCAGTGCTTCTCTTCCCGCTTCTGGTACAGAGGCCAGGGAACTGAGTAAATAGTTGTGTAAGCAATAGCCAATCTTGACCAAATGTTTTAGACAAATACAATTGTAAACCTTTTCAATCGAGGCAGAGTGCATATGGAAAGCACTTCTGGTATTTTGTGTATGTTGAAAGCTGGATTGGAGGTAATGGAGACTGCAAATAAACGTTACATTATGTTCTCTCTGATGTCTGAATGTTGTGAAGCAACAGTGTCTATTAATTCCTCTCCAGAATTACATTCAAAATTGTGTAAAGGGCACACAAATTTTTTTCTGTAGGATAGTCTTAGGTGTATTTATTTAACAAGTTTTAGGTTAAAGAAACAAACACCAAACCCTAATACTTTTTACTCTTTGGGTACTAAAACTGGGTAAAATTGATAGCACATTCTTATCACTGTTACTACTGCAGAACTAACACAAGTGAGAAAATTACATTTTGCTCTGGCTTCAGTATCACCAACATCTAGCCAAATTTGCCAACAAAGTGTATGTACACAGCCTCAGTGAAGACAGCAAAATTCTGTAATTGTGAATGCAACAGCAGTTTTTCACTGGAATGTGTCCAGGAAGCATCAGCTCAGGAAAAGACAAGTCTCCTCTCTAATCTGTGGACAAGTAAACTGAATATATGGAGCTGGAGTAGAGGGGTCCTGTTGTCTTGAATGCATTCTTAACTGTGCAGCTTGTGGTTCATTTTATGTCTGTTGGAACTGTAAATTGAAGAAGAATTTCAGTTTTGGATCCCTTGTATCTTTCCAAGCTAAATGCACTATGGTGGAGCAGCCTTGCAATAGCTGTTGGCACTGCTGCTGTCTAAAACAACTATCTATTTACCAGGGTTAGCCATGAAGTCATGAAAGCCCCTGCTGTTGGACTTCTGTTGGAATAAAGCCACACTTGAAAGTTTTGAAGCAGTGTGTTTATGGCTTACATTCTTTAGGAACATCGTACCTCAGGAGGGAAGAAAGTTTTGGTGCAATTTGTTTTCCAAAGCTTCTCAAGGTAACATTGCCATTTTGCTAAGTGTCTTCAGTGAGAAAATTCTCGTAACTTTCAGCGGAGACCTCTGCATGTGAGTTCTACAAGTAGTTCTTCACAGCTTGTGCTTTTGTCTGGGAGAGGGTTTTTCAGTTCAGAGAAGGGGCTGTTACAGTATTTATTTTCATTACTAGTTTGGTGGTTCTGAAATTTTTCCTCCGATTTTTGGGTTATGGCTTGCAGGGTGCAGTGTAAAATTGTAAAGATGATGGGAGAACCCATGAAGCTGGAAGGCTTTGTGTAGTTCCAGGAAATTCAAGCAGTTCTTGGAGAGTATCACTTTAAAGTTGGGAAAAGGATAAGAAAAAGGCTTTTTTATCTGATGGACTAACCTGTTTTGAAGGCAGGCCTGGAGACAAATTTGCTGTCACAGTGTCATTGCCCCCAGTCCTGTACCAGTTCGTTTATTTTCATCAGTGTACTTGCTAAGGTGCAAGGCTTTTGCAATAAACCAAGGACTCATCTGCCATGAACAAGGGAGATCTTATTAGCTGCTGCCAATGTGTTTGGCTTGTTGATACATTAATTTTGTCACCAGCTCCCAGTAATAAAATACAGAACAATATATCAACTCTGGAGGTTCTACCATGCTGAGGCTTCTTTTCTTATGAAAACCAAACCCACTGGAATTTTTCTTACATTCTAGATAGATCTCCTTCAGGACCTTGGGCGTGGAGCATTCCAAAACATAACTATACAAGCTCATCCTTATCCTTCAGCTGGCATTATGTGACTACAACAGTCCAGAAAATACATGCATTTTTAGAATTGGGAGTTCATGTACAATTACATAACTGCTATGTTAGGGTTCTCCTAGTGTTGTGAGGCACACCTACCCATATGATGCAGTAGTTACCTAGATAGATTCCAGTTCACCAAAGCCTAGACCTAAACCCTATAAACTGGAAATGCTGGATCTAGGAAAAAAAGTCAGTCTCTTGCAGTTCTGTCTAACAAGCTGACTGACCTAGGAAAACATGCTACAGTTAGATACTACATGTATGTGTAAATAATTTTTTTCCTGAAGATGGTGTGTCACAAGCTTTTATTTGGTTTCTGAAATGTTTTGAGATCTGTAGTAACTAATGCCTTCTGAGAAGCTTTAAAACAGGGCAGAGAACATCATGAGAACATTATGCAATACTAAACTCAAGGAAGTTTTTGTGGATGCTCATTCTCATTTCCCAAAGGTTTGTATCAGAAATGTCAGAATGTGGGATGTATTAAAGCACTAGTCAAGACACAGTGCTTTTCTAGTGCTTTCACTAGTGCTAGTAGAGATGTAATTCTTCTTTTGATTTCATTTTATGTCGTTTTTTCATTCTGAGTCACTAGTCTTACCACTTGATTGGGCTCAGAAAAGTGGGTTATATAATTAGCTTAGTTTGAGGCTTTTCTTGCTCTGCTACAGAGGAGTAACTGCAAGAATGGGATGGAAGTTTTTTCCTCATTTCCTCATAATGTCGGGCCAGAAGTTGGCAGGTGAATAATGAGCATGACCTACTGTTTGTTTTACAAAGAACTGTGACAGTTTTTCAGTCAGTTTTTCAGTTTTTTTCATTAACCTGTAGGAGTTGGAGATCTGTGTAATAAAATGTTGAAGAGATGCCATTAAGTTTCTTAAGTTCTGCGTTCAGATTCTGCAGAATCATTTCTTGTAATTTAAAATTGCTTAGCTGAAAGTTGAATTTTGTTGAGAATATTTTTCTATTTATTTCACTATCAGAAAGTGATCAAACCTTTGATGGAAGTTGAAATGACAACGTTTTTAAATTATATATATAGTGAAATAAATAATAAAAAAGGAAATTGCTATTCCTTTTTTTAGTGATCTCAAGAATGACTTGTAAGATGAACCTATTTTGAAGTGTTGCTTACCCAACAAGAGAAAATACCTTCATATTCTGTGCCACAGCCAGGCGTGTGGTTTGTATGAAGAAGTGACTATAGATAAATCTATGTACAAAAATCCTTTGCAGAAGCTGTAATTGGGAAAATTCTCCCAGGCAATTCTTCATGAAGCAACATCTTTTCTGAGAGATTAATTAAATTCTACCCCCTTGTGAAACAGCCTAAACACAGGTAACATATGTTGCCAGCCTCTGTAAAGGATGCCTGCCTGTGAACAGGGAAATGCAACTGTCCCATCTTTGTCAAATAGCAGAGGACTGCATAAATGTTTATACTTTCCCAGATTTATTCCTCTGTATAAAGAGAAAAAATATATATGACACAATTTTTCCTATGGCAAAAAATACTTTGAATAAACCAGTGGATTCACCTTTTCAAAATTTGAACTGGCAGATGCTTTTCCAAAGGTGTTCCCATGCCCTCCTGCTTAACCTTGGAACAGTGATCACCAAAACCACCACCTTTGCTCGATGCTTTCCAAGCACAACTGACTCCTGTATGAACCCTGAAAATGGATTTTAAGTGAAGTAATGAAACATCAGTTTGACATGCCTCATTTTGCGAACAAGTGGTCAAGCCAAAATTCATGCTTCCAGATAAGACAGATTTCTCCTTCCTCCCACAGCTTGTGCCTGTACGGCTCAAAATTACCCCAGAAGTAGCTTGGTTTTTCTCACATAGTTGAAAGATGGCAGTAATGATGGGAAAAATACTTCGTGCTTTTTAATATATGGGATTACTTAAAATCCTGCCTGCTGCTACTTTGTTGAACAAAAAGGAATTTTCCAACCATGGCTTACTTCTAGTTTCCTTAAGTGTCGCTACCTGTTTATGACAGGACTGTGTTAAATACATGTTGAGTTTTTGAAGCACAGGTGAATGTGCCTGTGACTGCAGTGAATTCTCTGTACAGCGGATTTCAGAACCTCTGGAACTCATTTAAGCACGTATGTGTCAGCACCTTTAAAGATTCCTTTTGGATAGCAAATCATTTACCCTTTTGGCAGGTATTTCTTGGGTGACAATGCAATAAACTTGATAAAAAATTACTCTCCCCCAACCTATTTCAGGAGAGACTAAAATGATTGATGGAAAGAAGAGAAAGAAGGGGTCAATATTAATTTTATCACCTGGATTTGTCCATGACAATGGTCAGGCTAGGAAGAAGGGATGTCCAAGAGTGGTCAACTCCATGACTGATAAGGGGAGTTGAGAGCAATAGACTGCTAGATAAATCAAACAGAGAAAAAGGAGATGGGAAAGTGAACAGGCTTCATGAGAGTGGGAAGCCTGTAATGGTACTAACAGAGTAAATGAGCCTTTGATAGAGTGTGCCGAGGCAGAGGGTGATGCCCCGTGGTGCCTGTAGGCGGTGATGCACAGCACATTGAGCTACACCTGCAGAAGGAGTTCTTTCCTACCACAAAAAGAAGCAATGGGAGAAGTGAGGGCTTCTGGAATGCAAAGGGAAGAAAAAAAGAATGCTCTGGGTTCAGAGGGATGTGCCCCAGCTCCATCTGCCCTTGTATAGGTGATGCAACTAGCTTGGTGTGTTTGGTTTTTTGTAAACTTGCCAAAGCTGAGGAATCAGCAGTGGGACAGGCTCCAAGCGGGAGTGGTGCTTCAGTCAGTTTGTTAGAAGATTTGGTGGACCCCAAGTGTTGGCGAGAGGGAAGAAGCAGGTCTTGTGGAAGACCTAACAAACTTTGTGTGTGTTTTGGCCTTGGGACATGATGTGTGCAGGGATATTCCATCAGCACTAAGTAGCTCACACACAGCTTTGCTCATTGATGCTATTCAGAAAGAGCTGTGTGCATTCTTGCTCAGTGAGGCTTGAAAGGACAGTGGATTTTGTTTGCATGTGCTGGGCAGGAAAGGATTCTGCAAAGGAAAAGGCTGCCTTTGACAGCAATGGATATGGATTGTTTTCTTTCCAGATAGTTAACTGTTGGTGTCACGAGGTGCACTGCTGATAGGAGACTTCTCCAACTGTTTTACCAACTCAGATGAAAAAGATCCTTTCACAGGGCTTTCAGCATTCCTTATTTGCACTGATGTGGCACCTGCAAGTCAGGATGACGTAAGCCCATCTCCTGAACACCAGATAGCAGTCATTGCTCTGTGTACACTGTCTTGGCTGCCACTTGCAAAGCGGTATGGTTGTTACTGAGAGCCATTTCTAGAAGGTTTGAGCAGCTTTCACATTAGAGACTGCTATAGTGGGGCAACTTTATTGTTTGTGTGTAGATAATAGTGATAGATTCCTCTGAACTCCCTCACAGACTCATTCTAATTGCACAGTTAAGGATCCACATTTTATTTTGCTCTCTTCCTCCTTGAAAGTCCTGTAGTATGTCCTCTTGTATGTCCATTCATGTCTGTAATAGAGCTTCTGTATGCAGAAGAGGTTGGACTCCCCAGTGTATATGATATCCTGGAAGAAGTTGGCAAGCACTTTCCATGCAGACAAAAGACTGTTCTTAGTGTGTGACAGCCCAGCTCTCCACAGTGATGACACAGTGTTGACCACTCTTACAAGGGTTCAAGCTTTTATTTTCCAGCTTCCCATACCCCGAGAAAGTAATGTTCCCAAGACTTTCTCTACAGAGGGAAAAGAGTGCCTATCTCATAAAAGCTGGGAGTTCTTCTGAAGCACAGAGAGATGATCAGCTTTTCGGTTTAAAATTTGACGCTGTCTGACAAAATCACAGAAAATAGCAACCTAACGCAGAAAAAAGTTGTTAGTGTGGAAATGAGCAGTATAAAACTCAGGAGATGGATATAGTTACCTCACTAAGTTTGTTCTGATGTGTGTTTGTCTACATTTCTCTTCAAAAATATACAGTGATGGAAACTCCCTGATTCTTCTGGCAATCTGCTATAGTATTTCCCTGTTTTACTGCTAGAAAGCTTGGCCTGAAACCTAAATCTTCCTTGGTGAAGTTGATGCTTATTCTTCCTTTACATATTTGAATGGACTGTCTTTTCTCTGTCCCCTGTGCAGGTCTCTGCTCAGGTCTTCGAGAGTTGTACCAAAAACCCTTGTCAAATCTTCTGAGGCATCAGGTGCTAGACTGATTTCCAAAGTTACCATTCCTTTCATTGTCTCTGTTCAGGACACTCATCAGTGGATGGGTCAGCGTTTCAAATCTTCACAAGTGTGAGCCCTTCACTTAGGGATCCTGTTCAAAGTGCCTGTATTCTTGGCTTGATCCCAACAGCTTTATTTAGTGTTACAGTCCCAGTTTGGTGACCATCAGTGAGAAGGGAAGGGCAGGGAGTTTGGAATGAATGTCCTCAGGGAAAGCGCACAACCAGGCAGCTGTTTGCCATCCAGCATTAGCAGTAAGTCCTCGTCACAACCTTGACTCATGCATTGAAATGTGTTCTTGTTATTCCTGATTTTGCCTCATTTTGCCAAGATTGGTACAGCAAAAGGACGTTTTGCTCTTCCAGTGAAAATATGAGACCTTTCCCATGCAGGTTTTCTCTTTCTACTCTTTGAGTGATGGCCTCTGGAGTAGACTAGGACTTTCCCTCATGGGTGACACAGACTTGCCCACCTGCTGATCCCTTTCCTTCAGGTTTCTCCACTGATCCTCTAGGACCTGCTTGGAAGCACAAAGTGGAGGAAATACAGTGTGTCTTCAGCTCAGCTATTGCCAGAACCACTGATGTTAAAGGCTGAATGCAGGGCTTGGACCAGCTCCTGCATTTGTTTGGACCAGTTGTAAAAAACTTCAGCGTGTTTGATTAACAGAGCTTTTCACCATGGTCTTTGTGTCAGGGTTTGATGCAGACTTTCTGGCCTCTGTGAAGATTTAGAGAGGATTTTATTTCCCTGACTTTATCTTTTATGGGAAGCCAATATTAAATGAGAGGCAGGGGAAACAGTCAGGAACAGTTTGCAGTAGCCTGTGTTGCTGCTCAGGAGATGCCTGAATCATGTTGTGCTTTTTTACGCTCAGTTATCATTCATTGCTGTAGGCTAGAAGAGAAGTGACAAATTTATGGATAGCTGATGGCAAACTATTATCTGTCTTAGAGAAGGGAGGGTTTGCAGCCCATGCTGTAATGGCAAATGCTGCTGTGGGAACTTGGAAGTGCTCAGCAGAAGGAGCAGGGTTATGGCACAGGAAGATTATGGGATGTATGTTCACTCCAGGAACCCCCCACTGAGCTTGTACACTTGTCAGCTCTCCTCTGCTCAGCAGTATAGCATCTGTACTGTCTCTGCCCAATGCTACATCTGCTGAGCAGCACGAGAACAGATGATCTACCCATAGCTATTGCTCCAGACTCAGGCTGTAACATCTTGTCAGACCAGGGGCTGCCCTATGCAGTGTTGAATTTATATGGAAGCACCTGGCTGGCCCTCATCAGCTTCTGGTGAGGTGACTGGGCTTTGGGTGTCTGCCCTTTCCCTACAGTCACTATGCAAGTAGCAGAGACATCCTGCCTGTGTGAACTACCTCCATCACAACACAGCAGCCTTAAAAGTAGCTTTCCGATGTGTTCCCCGTGCTCTGCTGTTAGAGATGTCCAAAACACTGTATAGCCTCAGGCAGCTGCAGTCCACCAGCTCAGATACCACGGTGTAGATTTTGATGCAGCTGGGCATCTCACACACGATCCATCTCCATGATTTCCCAGGCGTTGCTGTATATGGATCATCCCAAAGCCCAAATTTCCAGTAAAACAGCCCAGCAGCCCTTGAAAACTGCTACGAAAAGCGAGTGAGAGGGATAAATGCACTCCCTGATGTTTAGTCCCATCTTTCTTAATTTCGTCCGTTCTTTAGTTCGTCGTTTTTTTTCCCCATCGTTCCACATCCATGGTCTAACAACTCCACTTAGACATGGGAGGCTGCGGTGCGAGATGCTGTTTCTCCCGGCAGCGGGTCAGCTAATTCTCTTTAGCTGCCGCTGAAGTGGGCAGCCGGTTATTTTGAGGGGGGAATAATAACAGCAGCAGCAATGAACTGTAATACTACCATTCTGTCAATCTTTCCCGTCTGCTGCAGCCGTGCCGGGAGCTCTCCCTCCCGGGCGCGGCGGGAGCGCCTTCCCCGCCCTCGGGCTCCGCAGCGCCGCGGGCCGGGCGGGGCCCATGGGCCCGCCGGGGGCGGGGCCGCGGC
>JAYRBT010000178.1:15918618-15947373 GCA_036023395.1 Myiotriccus ornatus | reverse complement strand
CGGCCCTGATTGGCCGCCCGCGCGTTGAGTGGCAGCGGCGGCGCCCCCCGCGGCCCCGGTGGCGGCGCGGCCGCTCCCGCCGCGCAGTGCCCGCACCCCGGGCAGCCGCGCCGCCCGCCCTGCTCCGCAGCGCTCCGCAGCGCTCCGCCGACATGGGCCGCGGGGCCGCCCCGCTCCGCCGCCTGCTGCTGTCCCTGCTCATCCTACCTGCCGCGGGGACAGCCGGACCGCGAGCCTCCTTAACGCTGGGGGAGCCGGAGACGGCGGAGGAGCTGATGGAGTACCGCGATCCTTGCAAAGCCGGTAGGGAAGCGGGCTGGCTGCAACTCCGGGAGAAAGTTTGGAAGCACGGCGGTGGTGGACAGGTGTCCCTGCGGAGCGCTCCTCGGTACCGCGGGGCCGCCCGGCGAGACCGTGTCCAGGCTCACGTGGCGGCGGCGGGAGCCTCCCGGCCCGCCTCGGCATCCCGGTGCCTTCCCGAACCCCGCGGGCACCCGGAGAGCTCCCCCGCCGCTCCCCGGCCCGCCGGTGCGGGAGCGTTCTGGTGGTCCCAGCCTGCGCCCCGCTGTTGCATGGGGGCTGCAGCCCCGGCTGAGAGGCTATGCCTGGCTTTTCTTTTTTTTTTTTTTTTAAATCGCCCCAACTCCCACATCTCTTCGTTCCCCCACCTGTCCCCCTCCCTCCCGCGCGAGATCCCCTCTGCAAAGCCAGGGAAATGCTCGGCCGTGTTTTGCATTTCGGGGTGCCCCCCTACTGCCCCCTACACACCCCCCCCCCCCGCAGCCCCCATTGGCTTTTCCTGTGCATTTTTGCAGCCTGTTGGCAGCTGTTCCAACTTGTCCCGAGCTCTGTCCGGCCCGAAGTTGCGGTGCGTGCCCTGGAGCGGCGGGAGCGCGGCGGGGCTCTCCGGGGCTCCCCGGCGGCAGGGAGCTGGTGCGACCCGCCTCAGGCGTAGCCCAGCCTCCCGGGGGATCCAGGTACTCGAGAGCTGCCTGTGTCTGCGAGTTGCCGCATCCTCTCCAGGAAGCCTCCAGCTGCTCCCCTTGAAGTTTTTCGTTCCCGTGTTAAAAGTGCACTCCGTTAGTTCTGTGCTCGTGACAACTCCTTTTACCATTTGATTTCTCCAAGAGCTGCCGTTGTCCCTTATGTTGAATTCCCTTAATTTACAGGGAATGTGGACCCAGGTTTTCTCTTTGGAAAACTGAGAGGTACTCTTGCCAAGACTGTAACCCCTTTTGGTTCCAGCTATCTGAGAATGTCATGGTCTTAAGAATTGCTTCTCTGCTGGGAAACTGGCAACTGACACCTAGATTGTCATGTTCCATTTACAAATAACTTCTTGTGCAAAGTCCTGTTTTCTTAATATTGTAGGAGTCGAAAAAAAGGAGTTTCTTTGTGTGTGTTGTTCTTGGTCTTTTGGGTTAGGGTTTAGCCCCCTAAATTTGCTTCTATCTGTTCCTTAGTGTCCCTTGGTGATAGCTTCCCTTGTTATCAGCTCTGTCCTCCCTGCTTTTGGGAGACTTGCAGCCATATCTGCTCACATAGATGAACTCTGTCAAGGTAATGTCTGTCAGAGCCCCTCTGCCTTGTACAGCAAGTTTAACTGGCCTTGTATGTGGGCTGAGTGTGGTAGGTTTTCTTCCAAATTTCAGCTCAGTCCTCTCCACACAATATTTTTTGTGCAAAACATTCCCATGATCAGCAGGTCATCTGTCATTTGATATATGGTTTGGGCTGTACTGTATTTGTGTCTCCTTCTAAATGGTAATGAATTGATCTCTCTCTTTCCAGTGGAACTAGTTGTTAATGGCACAGCTATGGTTTAGATTTAGAGAGCTACAGGTACAGTGCTTTGGCCTTCCCATCTGAAAATGCTTCCTTGCTTTCTCCTCCAAATTATAGCAGCATCTCTGGTGTGCCTCACTTGCACTTGTGACTCTTGGGTGTTGCTGTCAGGTCAAGTATGCAAAGGATGAGGAATGCTCTTTTAAGGACCACATAGAGAACATTTACTTTATTTGATTTCCCTACATCTGACAGGGAACCTGTGGCAGAAGAGGGAAAATAAGTATTTTCCTAACCTTCCATTTACCTGCCTTTGCTGCAGGACCCTTTTTTTTTTTTTCCCCTCCTGAAGTACCCCCCTCTCCCAAGCACTCTCCCTCTTGCTTCTGCATGCACACAGAGAAGACCCTGGACTGCCACCGACAGCCTCCTTTCATTGTACATCAAAACCTCCTCTCATGGTAGGCAGAAAAGCTTTGTGTGTTATTCCTGTTAATTCAATTCAGGCAGGATCAATGGCAGAAATGATCTTTATTTTCTAACTTCTTAGTGTTTGCTTCTCATGCTTTTCCAATCACTTCTTTCCAATAGAAAGGGAGGAATGAACAAGACCTGTGGAGGTCACACAGGTGGTTCCTTTCCCGGAACTCAGGACCAGGCTGGTGTTTCTGATGGTGTTGGCACACAGCTGTCTGTGGTGGGGGCTGCCAGGCAGCCTAGCCCAGCATTGCTTTGGCTTCCTTGGTGTCTGACCTGAGGCTCCAGCACTGTAGCTTGAGTCTGCCTTTCTCACCCAGTCTGTGTGCATGTGGAGGACACTGCTTTGCTGCAGCCTCTTGTACTGGTGAGCACTGGTGAGCACCGTTACTGGCTTTCTCAAGTTTCAGTCCTCTTTTCTGCGGAAAAAAGACACTCTGGTTCTTTCAGTCTGTCCTGACTGGCTGTGCTTCCAGGCTCTCTGATCCAGTTTCTCTTCATGTGCTGTATCAACCTAAAGTGCAGAGCACTTAAGGCACAGGACACTCCTTACGTGCCGTGTACTCTGTGCATTGAATGGTTCCAGTTTTTGAAGTTACCCCAAGACAAACTAAACAAGACTTGTACCATGTGGACCTGTGTTAGACCCTGCCTTGCATTCACAGCCTTTTTCCTCTTCCAGTCCTAGACTATCAGTGGAACTAGACAGGTGTTGACTGCTGCAAACGGCTCAAAGGGTTAGTTCAGCTAAGATTAGTAAGTGATCTGTTTCTGCAAGTGAGACAAGGTGACATTAACTCCACTGTTAATGGAGTTGTTCCTCCAAGAGGGTCTGTCAGGGCTGTTGTCTAATGTCTGTTTGGGAAGTCTGTCACACTCTGTTCCTGATGGGCTATAACTGTGACAAGTCTTCTTAACTTTCCTGGGCCTGAGTTCTTTTACTCATGGGACAGTGTCAGTATTTGTCAAGAAGCATGACTGGAGAGAGGGCAGTGGGTGCAGACCTACTGTGAAAAGCTCAGGTGCCCACTATGTTTTGTGAGGGAGAGTTTTTGCTGGTCTGTGGAAACAGAGCTGGAACTTTGAGACTTTTGGTGATGTTTCCATCGCTGCTGTAGGCACAGACTCCTGTGCATGGTCTTGTGGCTGCAGATTGAATGCAGGCTCTTAGCCCATTGTGAAGACAAAATGCTTACATGATTTCCAAAGCTGTTAAAACTGTAGTGCTTTACATTTTTATTTTTTTTCCTGCGGGCTAATGGCTCTGACCCAGAGGCTGTGATGGATGTAGAACTGGCAGGTTACGACATGAAAGCTTGGCAGTTCCTCACCCCTGCAGCTCATGCCCTGAGGTTGAGTGCAGACTGGCGATGGTTGATCTGCTGGACTAGGAGTGAAAAGCCTGTAACATGCTCCTCTCTGTTGCATTAGCAAAGGATATAATGGTCTCCTGCAGCAAGGCAGGAGGGACAGCACAGGGCAGTAACCTCCTAAATCACTGCAACCACTGAGGTACCGGTATCAACACATGCTCAGTCACCAGGGCTCAGCTGATGGGCCGTCACTCCACTGCTGCTCAAGCTCTTAACTCCAGCCAACCAGGATTTTCTTTTCCTAATGTGGCTGCTTTCCTGCCTTTTTTTAGGGCAGAAAGAAAGGTGTAGATTCCTGAATGGCTGATCAAAGGGCATCTGAGATGGGGCTGCACTGTCAGGTTGAGTTGCCAGGGAAGGTGGCAGTGCTGACTCTGAGGTGGGTTTTGCTGAGTGTTGCAGCAGGTCACTGGAGCTTTTCAAATGGAACAGTACAAAGGTTCTGCCCAGATCTGCTCTGTAATAGATGGAAAAATGTCATAAGCCTGACATGTGCTTTGGATGGATCTGCTGCTCAGGGGATCCAATTAAGGACACCCTGCCCAGTGTGCAGGTCTGAGTGAGGCTGCGTGACAGGCAGGCAGCAGGAGGATGCCTTCTAAACAAAACAAGTGTGCCCTTCTGGGGCTCCTCAGGCAAACTGGAACCAAAGGAATTAAATAGGCTGTAATTTGTTCTGGTAGTTATTTTGGTGCGAGCTTATACAAACTTTAATTTGAGGTAAAGAGCAGAATCCTTGAGGTTCAAAGTGACCTCTGGGAATGGTATCGTCCAAGTTATGTCAACAAGGTGAGGTGGGAGGTGTAAATAGGAAGGAGAGCTGGGCACTGAATAACTGAATGTGTACAGGCTTGATGACCCCTTCCCTCCAGCTCAAAGCCCTGAGGCTCTTTGCCACTTGCCAAATCAGCAGGAGAGGAGGAAAAAATTGCAGTTTGGTCTCAGCATCTTGGTTCCTGGGTACTTTGGCTCCTAGCATTGTACCTCCTGCCCTTTGTGAGCTGGAGGTGCCGTGTTGCTTTTCCAAGGCCTGATGTTTCCCTCAGTAGCTTGCCTTCCAGGGTCCATTGGGGGTGTTCTGTGTTGGAGTCCCATTTCTCTCTGCTCTGGGCAGTTTATTCTGGTGTGACATGTCCTGACTACAGGCTGACTGAGTCCGGACACAGGCCAACCCACATGTCTTGACTCCCAGGCCAAATGCAGTGTTTCTCTGTGCATGTCTTTGTGTTAGGAGACTGGCAGAGCTGCCTGCCCAGCCATATGCTCCTGAGGCACAGGCCAAAAGGGTCTTGAGCTCCTGCTGCTTGTGCATGTCTCAAGAGCCCTTCAGGAGGGTTTGTGTTGCTGAGGAAAGCCAGACCAAGGAGGAATTGCATATAGGTACAAATGAGCCTTGCAAGCAAGCTCAGCTTCTTTCTATGAGACTTTGATCTCTCAATGGCTTTTGCTTGCGGTGCTCTGAGCGGGCAGAGCCTGGCCTGGGGACACTGCAAAACAGAGCAGGGCTCTGGCAGGAAGATAGCCCCTCGAAAGGGAGTTAGTCCCTAAGGATTTTGTGGAGTACTTAGGATGTGAGCTCAGAAGGGGAAGAACTGAGGCAAGAGGTGTGAGCAAGCACCAACTGAGTAGCGGTCCCATATCTCCTGTTCTTTTATACTATAACTAGAAATGTTATTAGAGAAGTGGTTTGGCAATGATAGTACATCTTTTCCTGCAAGCCACTGCTCCTTTAAGTGTGGATACTGCTTGCCCAGTCACAAGGTGTTCCTGTGCATCCATGTTCCTGTTCCACCTGCTGATTTGATCCACCAGCTTCTAAATGCCCCATGCATTTAGAGGTCTCACACTGAGTCCTGTCCTGAGACATGTAAACTGTGCTTCACTGTCATTCTTTTCCTTGCAGTTCTTCCTCTGCACAGGCACAGTGACTTTTGTTCTGGAGGTAGCACATTTTCATTGGGGCTGTGGTGCAGACATCTGAAGTCGGGTGCAGACATTTCTGTGGGCAGCTGAGGAATTTGCTATTAGGAACTGAAAGCCTTGAGGGGGTAATCAAATGAGAAAGAGGAGAGAGAGAGGATCTATAAAGTCAGGGTCATTTGAATATTGCTTGGGTTTTGAGTGGGATGCAGATGCTGCTTTCCCTGTTGGAAGTACAGATCCATAGCAGGGCAGGGCAACTTGAAAGCTCTTTTCAGGCTGTGCTATGGATCCAGCCCACTTGCCTCTTGGCAAGGGCCTTCCTGCAGTCTCTTAAGTGGTCCTGTTTGGTTTGGCAATGTTGGGAGCACTGGCAGAGTGTGTGCCAACCTGCCCTTTGCTTAGGAATCATAGAAGCCTGTGGAGAAATCTCATTTGCACCTTACAGATTTTCTATGAAGCTTCGAAGCCTCTGGGCTGACATGGAAAGCAGTAGTGCAGCTGTGGTTAAGGTACAAGTGCCTTTGGTGGGGGGGTTGAGTTGTAGATGGTGGTGGTGGGAGCTATAGACTTACCCAAGGGCAGTCACTCTGGCAGTGGCAGTGCTGGGAGCTGATTCCTGGTCTCCTGACATTAGAAGACGTGGCCTTCCAGAAAAGAAAGTTTTCTCTCTTTGCTACCAATGGTTACAGGAGCGCTTTGAAAGAAGAGCCTGGGACATGACTCAGTCTGTAGATTCCTTGTTTACTGAGCTGATGCAAACTTTTATAGCAGAAGGAGAAAGGTCTCACTGGCAATCATTCCCCTTATTTTTTTTTTCCTGGTACATTGCAGGAAGGGTTAAACACTCAAGGAGGAAGTTGACTTTGTCTTTTTGGGTGGTCTGGGAAAGAATGAAATACCAGACTGTTCAGTCTTTAATTTACCTGCTTTGGGGAGGTGACAGCAGTTACGGAACAGAAAACAGGTGGGTGAAAACTACTGGAGTCACACTTCAATGATGCAGCTGTTTGCCACTGGGGAGGTGTTTTGCAGTGAGGTAGTGCTGCAGCAGAAGCTTCCTCCTCAAAATGAAGGTTTACGGTGACTTTTATTGTAATTCTAGCCAAGCATAAGCTAATGGCTGTGGCTTAAAGAAATAATAACCACAAACCCTTTTACTGCACCGATATTCCCGAGTAGAGAAGCCACTGGCCTGGGGAATTTGAGAGCAAAACCTTATAATCACTGGGACTTGAGATCTGAGTCTGAAGTCCTTCCAGTATTTATCCATCTTCTTGGAATCTGACTAAATCATGGTTGATCTTTGACACTTTTTTGGGGCGTGTTGGATCCGCTTGTCCTGCATGAAGTGTAATCCTCAGTGTTATACTTCACTTTGGGATTTAGCAGTGGACGGAACAAGGGATGGGCAAATTTAGGATAGAGGACTTTTATTGTTTTGTTTTGTTTCCTTAAAAAGGGCTCGTAGGATGGGGAAGAGGTTTTGGAGTTGTCATGGATACTTCTCCAGAGCTTTTGTTGAACTTTGTAGTCTGGGTGCAGTTCACAGGTGTCTGCCCTTAACCATAGCCTGCACAGGTGGGATCAGTGAAGGTGGCTTCTTCTTCAGCTGTTCTGTGGCATAAGATTAGTAGGTCACAGAGTCCCAAACAAAGGCATTTAGAAATTGTGCTCTAAGTCTTCCAGGACTCAAAAGTCCACAAAGCCGAGGATTTTGGTTGGAGGCACCTTCTACTTACATAATTACATTATACCTTTGAAGTTGTGCTTGGAGCTTTTATTCTCTTCCTGCCCTAACCTCCTGTGTAGTGTGCCTGTGCCTCGCTGATGACTAACACAAGAGGTAGGTGCATTTTACTGGTAAGTCACCTCTTTCTTCTTGCTAAAACTGTGCCCGTGGGTGTCTCGCAGGTGAGTGGCTGCTGCCCCACTCTGGGGAAGAGCTGTGTGACTATAGATAACCATTGCAACATGTTCAGGCTCACACGTTAGTTCTTGGGAAATTGCCGGTGCCTCATACACTGACACATTTTAGCCTGCTTTCTCTAATACTTTATTTTCCTTCTTTTTTCCCCCGTGGCCTTTGCTGCAGAGACCTTTGTGCTCGCTGCCTGCTTCCCTCTGTGTTTCCTACTGATCCATTTCAGATGCTCCTCCATCTCCCTTTTGCTGGAGCCCTCCCCAGACCCCGCCTGGAGGATTGCTCAGATCCTTCTGTGCTTTCTGGCTCAGGTGTTCTGCAGTGCTTTCTCCCCCAGGCTGTGGGGTGCTCCATCTCCTCTCCCACCCTAGCAGTAACTCGCAGAGGTCAGTAGGTTCTTCTGTCCTTGCTCACCTAACAGCAGCCCCTGCTGTGAACCTACCTGCTGTGCTGTGCTTGATCACCCAGTTCTGTGCAACGCACTGTTTGCTGTAGCAGGTGGGCTGCTGTGCCCACCTCCCCTTCCCTTTGAGGCACAGGAGGGGAACGGTGGGGTTGGCTTCTGTGACTCAGAGTCCGGAGCTGTCTGTGCTGAGCAGACGGTGCTGGGACTGGGGGGACACTCACCTGACAGGGCAGTATGGTGTTTTGGAGATGGGCAACCTTGGAAGGAAAGAGATACCTCTGACACTGAACGACCTGTTTTTCCTGCATCATGAATATTGCAGCTCTTAATCTGCAACAAAACTGCTTTCAGCTAGTGCTGAAATGTGTTTTCAGTACTCAGAAGAGACAGATGATTGAGCAGAAACTGGCTGTTGTTTTGATTCAGCTATTAGGTCTTCTGGGTTTGTTTTTGTGGTGTTTTTTTTTTTTGTCTTTGTTGTAGCTGAGCTTCCAGAAATGCTGATCTCCAAGGGCACCTGTACTTTGATGTTCAGACCCACTCTAGCACTTCCTGAACAGGAAGGTTCCCTGCCAATAGAAACTGCTTAAATGTGCAAGGAAGCCCTTGATTAAAGAACTCTCAATGATTGATTGTTCTTTCTTGGCCAGTTTGTGTCAGCCTGGCTTGCAATGGAGAGAAGTCTCTGACTGCACGATGAGAAGGAAGCCCACAAGAAATCCGAGGCATTGGTAAATCTTGGTTTTTCAAGCCTCTGGTTTGAGTGGTACAAACTGTCAGAGACCTGCAGCTGCTGCTGGTCCATGAATCAGATCAGCTTTAGATCCAAATGGAAATTCGCATCCTCTCAAGTCATTTTGTGTTCCCGTAAATGTCAGCACTCAAGCAAAAAGCATCTGTTAAACTTCTCCATTCACAAACCCCAAAGCTGTTTGCAGAGCAAACCATACCACAGTGTTAAAAGACAGAAGTTCAAGTTTGCTAAGTGTTTTCTCTCTTCCCGTTGAAAGCTGGTGTTGGAGTACAGTTGAGTCCCTCAGCCTCTTTATGAGAAGAAGCTGGTTGATACAGTACTGGGTGCTGAGAATTTCCTTTCTCCACTCTTCATGTCATAGCTGTAGCTCTTCCCAGTCTCGCACTCTTCGTCAGCGTGACTGTGAACTTAAATAGCATTGCCTGCAAATAGCATTGCCTAATCAGCAGTGCTTTCAATTGCTCAGAACTTTGACAAAACTGGCTGTTTTGTTTGGCATTTTGCATGCTGAATTTCAGGTGAGAATTTCAGGTGCTCATTTCAGAGAGCTGACTTTGAAGGAGATGTAATTACAGACTGTGCCCTGCTTCCCACTTACGGTGGCTGTATGTGGCAGAAGGGCTTGTCCCTGCTCCGGGGGCAGACATCTGCTGTGGAAGTGGAGGTCTGTCCACACTGCTGCATGTGTTGGCAGGATGCTGTGTGATGAAGGTATTGGTTCAGTAAGGTATTGTTTTTGCTTTGAAATTCCTCAGATATAAAAATCCTTAAACTCACTGGACTTGCAAAGTCAAAACACTCTCTTACAGAAATGCCAGCATTAGGTCTGCTTTGGAGCTCGTGATATAGTTTCTCGGGCAAATGATGTGACATGGAACTCTGACTCAAACTGCTACCCTGTGCCGTGAGTCTACCCTACGACCACATCAAATATGAGTAACAAAGGAGATTTCTGGCTGTGTTATCCATGTCTGTGACAACAATTTCTGTGACAGAAATTGGGTAGTGGGTAGCAAACAAGACAACTGCTGCAAGAGGAGCTTGTACAAGGGCTGCGTGGCAGAGGTGTTTGAGCTGTACTGGAGTCAGGAGGCCCCAGACTGAGAAACATCCATTGGTAAATGATTCCTGCAGGCAGTGGGGGAACGTAATATAGTGACCTATGAGTTCAGTGGCTTTGAAAAAGGATGGAAGTCTTGCACCTGTACTTCTTTCACTGAGTGCCTTGGACCTAAGTAGATCTCTTCCTTGGGTTGCTTATTGTCAGTGGCTCAAATTAGAAGTGGGCAGGGGAGTGATAAAGCAGCAGGAGTCTGTGCTTCTTTTATGGGGCCTGTCAATAGGGCTCCAGTCAGAAGAAACTGCAGTTCAGAGTTGTATGCATCTGACTTTGGATGCATTGGATGCTCCAGAGGTCTAGTTCAGCCTTCTGTGATCACCAGAGCTTGTACCCTGCCAGATGCTTCTTTGTTGGTTTGTCTGCCTGTGTGTTCCCAACAAAGTTAAGGCACAGCTCTTTATACAAGAGTGAGTTTTGAGAAGTTTTGGCCACTGATCCCAGAGCTTTCTGAGTTATTTGCACATTGTGATTTCTGGTGCAGTCTGTTTTCTGTGTTTCTATTGCAGTTACATCAGAGACTCATAGACTATTTTGTTTCATCTGTGCTGGTACTGCTGACCCGGGCAGGCAGAGATGCTCTGGCTCTTAGGGCTGACCCTTTAAGGGGGCAGGGATGGCCTGCCACTCTGGTTTTGCCCTGGAACAGAAGCCTGTTATTTGTTGTGCTGTTGATGTTGGAAGTGTGTTTTGCTCAGTGAGGCTCTGAGCTGCAGCTGGCCCCTGTATCAAGCTGCTGATGTGTTGTGCAGTTGACCGCTGCCTGGATTTAATCTCTAACCTTTGATTGTTCTTGAAAGCATGTTCTAGGGATTGCATTCCCACCCACACTGCTCCTGTGACCCCTTCCATTTCCTGGGTGTCTAAGTACAGAACAGAAAAGATTCATTAACCTGGTAAGTAACCTCTTTTTATGGGGGAAGTGATTTTCCGTCACGCTCTGTTAGATCCTATTGATTTCTGTTTTTCCCCTTGTTGGCCTCTTCTGCCATATATTCTCCTCTTTGTCATGCTTCAGTAGGAAGGTGATATGTGATATGCTGGTTGGGTGTTGTTTTTTTTTTTCTTTTTTTTGTTTTGTTTTGTTTTTTGTTTTGTTTTGGGTTTTTTTGCTGTTTCCCAGGCAAAGAGCTGGTCTCCTAAGGCCATTGCTCAAGTGCCCAAGTCTCTGCCTTTTCTTGGAAAGCTTTGTTGTCAAGGCAAACTGCTGATTAGTAATAGGATGTTGACACGAGGAATAAAACCTCCTGGCTGCCCTCTTTTGTTTTGATGCTGAAAAGAACATTTTCTGTCTTTTGCTCTCTTTGCCCATTGTACAATCCCTCATCTCCTGGCAGAGATGTGACGTATTTGCCTTGTGATTTACAAGCATGCATGAAATGGAGACCCTCAGACCATCATATATGCCTGCTCTTTCTGTCCTCCTGGGCTGTGGCAGTGGCTGCATCCCCATGTTTTTGTGGTGAAATGGAAGGACCTGCTAAGTTTGGGTTGTCCCACTGGCTTGTCATCAGGGAGGTACATTATGGCAAGTGTGAGTGGAAGAGGCATGTCCTTGGAGCTGCGTAGGAGAGCATGGGGATGGCCCCTGTTTCAGCATTCAGTGCAAAATTCCCCACAGGGAATAGGGGAAGTGTTTGCTTCCCAACCAGGTCCCCTCCTACTGTGCACATCTGTGTGTTTCTCCCTCTGGACAGCCATCTCTGTGCTAATGCAGCCATTGCAAAGATAAAATATTAGAAACCTAAATGCTAAATGCATGCACTCTCAGCAAGATACCTTGGTTTTGAGAAGGCTGTTGCTGTTTACTGATGTATTAGATTATTAGAGAGACCCTTTCTATGATTCAAGGCAGATATTTCAGTAGTTGGAGAAATAGTTTTTCTTCTGAAGTACACTTTCACCTTTTGTATTAATTTCTCAACTTTCATGGTTTTTGCTAAATTCCTCCTTTGATGCAATTGAAGCATCAAAGGCTGAAAATCTAAGGGAGCATTGTTGTTTCTCTTAGACTTTTGTATTGTTACAAGAAGGTGTATTCTGAAGCAATAGCTGGCCTTTGCACTACCTGTCCTAAGTGCTGATCAGGTTCAGCCGATCAGAATGATGAGCTCTGCCCAAAAGAGAAACAGAGGTTGCTGCGGCAAGGGTTGTCACCTAGATTGTTCTAAAGGAAGATGCATGAAGAACAGATCCAATTTATTTGTAAATCCTAGGCTTCACTTTCCCTAAAACAGGCAATTAAACCCCAAGGGGTCTGTGAAGGGGTATGAGCTCTGCAGACCAAGCAGACTGATCCACAGTGGTGCAGTGTGGAGAGCTGTGCTCCCAGCTCTCAGCAAGGCACGCTCTTTGGTGCCAGGCTGTTTGAAGGCTTGCTTTCATGGTTCACTACATTATGTAGGAGAGGAGGGAAAAGCTAATGGGAAGGTTTTATAGGTAAAGAGGGTGAATACTTTGGTGTGTTGGATACACTAGAAAACTCATGAAGACCTTATTGGTTCATAGTCTTTGCTTTTAGTTGTGAGAAGATGTGAGGAAAAAAACACGACAAGCTCAAATATCTTAAAATGCATTTGATCAAGCATTTAAAGTTGTTTTCCTCTTATTGCTTTCAAGGTTTTGAACTTTGAGTTTATATGTGGTGGTTGTGGTTTTTTTGTGGGTTTTGTTTTGGTGGTTTTTGTTTAGGTGTTTGGGTTTTATTTGTTGTTTGGTTTTTATTTGTTGTTTGTTGGGGTTTGTTTTGGGGTTTTTTGTTTGTTTGTTTTTAAAGTTTTTTCATATCCTTCATTAACCCCAGAGACTCCTGACATACCTTGAAAGGGGGAATGGAAATCTGTACATATTAATGCAAGTTGATGCATTAGAGGTGCATGGAGTAGAGACGTTGGAAGGTCTCATAGCAGAATTGGTAAGGCTGGTAATGTTGCTGTCACCAGAAGGTGGCACCATCAAAGGAGCAACTGGATGCAGGGCTGGCTAGGGGGGCTTGTGACTCCTGAAAGTATTCTTTGGAACGACATTCACTCTCTGGTGTCAATGCAGGGCTGGATCTTAGCAACCTCTCCCTGCAGGACTGTTTTCAGAATGCCAAAGTGCCCTTCCAGTTAATGTGAAGCCTCAAGGGATTGTGTTCAGGGGCATGCAGGTCTTCTACTTCTTACATGGGAAGTACCTCTCCTCTGCTCTGTGGTGCTGCTGTGAGATGCCATCAGCTGCTGCTTCCTTTAGAGCTGACCTGAGGATGCCGTTGTCCTCTGGAGAGAGAAACTCTGGAATGAGCCATGTCCTGAAGGGGCTGGAGGTGAAGGATGGGGTTATGTTGCAGGTGCTGCCTCTTCTCTGCCTCCTTTTGCTGGTGCTGAGGCAGAGAGGATGATGGATAAATCGTCTGTGCATCCTGGAGCTCTTGTTACTCATTATCAAAAACGGCAGGAAACTCCGTTACACTGTCACAAGCCGGTCCTGGCGTTGTCTCCATCCCCCTGCCTTGCCCAGAATTTTTCTAACATGCATGAATACAGAGTCCTGAAATTCAGGTTCATGGTTCCAAAGTTCATGGTCTTGAGAATAAACAAAAAACTATTGTGGTGGCTGAGAGCTGTGTACCCCATTAACCCAGAATCATGAATATTTATCGTTCTGGATTACAAAAGAACATAGAGACTATATTGTATTTCCTATAACTTTATTTCCATGGCGTCTTTTCTTTGTGGGTCACTTTAATGTAAGCTTTGCTTATTTAGTTGCACACTTTAAGCCGATTAACTTTTTGCTAATAAAATGTGTGTTGCCTCCCTTTGTCCCAGCTACTGTTTGTTTGTACCTACACTCCTGTGACAAAGAGTCGCAGAGAACTGCTTTAAGCTCTGGGTAAATCCCACTGCTGGAGGCTTTGGCCAAGCTGAATGTGTCTGGGCTGATTTCAGCTGTGCATTTTCTCTCTCCCCCTCTTGCTGCCTAGAAGTTGGACCCTCAAGGCGAGGTCTTCTGAACACCTTTCCACTTTTGAAACCATTTGTGGTGCTTTGGGGTTTGGCAGGTGCCTCTCTGAGCTGGGCCAAAATAAAACTGCAAGTGGGGGGAATTTGAGTTTTCCAGCCATGAGGACTGGCCTGTGGCTGTGCATCTTCAGTAGTTTCCCAGACGGTAACCACATTATTATTCCCTGCTTATAAAACTTACCCTGTCATACAGTGTCCAACATAGTGCATGCTTTCCTGTGACTTCTCTCTAAGAAAAGTATCATCCCAGAGAGATGGTTACATCCTGACATTTTATTTAAGTCCCTCTAGAAAAATTATCCTTTTCTGCCAAAGGCAGTTCAGACCAGAATTTTAACATTAGTTGGGAGCCAAAAGGTAAGAATAAGCACTGAGAAAATACTTTCTGAAGGCCTTTTATAAATCTGTTCTATTATATTTGGAGCTTTGCTAAAGCTAAAATGATCCCTTAGAAATGTACTGTTAATACTAAAGAATGACTGGTCTGCCTCAAAACAAACTCGGTAACTTATATCCATTGGGTAGCAGTAAATGCCAATGGAGATGTAGAAAAGCAGGGTAAAACGGAGTGGTACATCTAAAAAGTCTGACTGACTGCAGTAGACTCCACAATCCCCAGTCCAGAGATGGCTCATTGTCTTTAGTGATCTTGGATAGCTTTGTCTTCCATCTCCTTGCTTTTTGAACCTGTATAAGCTTTTAGCATCTGTAGCCTGTTGGGATGAGAAGTGCCAGAGCTTAGCTGCAGCATCCCTTTGCTCTTCCCTTATTCACTTGTGAGTCAGTGCATCTGGTGTCTCAGAGGTTTCGTTAGTGTTGCCTACCCATTTTCATTCTTGTTTCCTTTTATACCAAAGCTTCCCACATGTTGTCTCTTTTCTTGGGGAGATTCAGAGGACCTCAGCTGTTTTTAATAGCAGAAAATACTCATCCTTTGCTATTGCAGGAAAATCTTTAAGAACTCTGAGATCACTGTTGCTGTGGAAAAGGAGGGTAAAGACTGGGGGCAGTAGCAGGCAACCATGCTCCACACCTTGTAGAAATTGCTTAGTGCTCCTCTACAGCCAATTATAAAGACTTATAACTGGCTTTCAGCTCGTTTGGAATTTGTCTTAGAAGCTAGAGGTGACCCAGGAAAACCAGCTTTAAAGGCAATTGATAGGAGCACTTCCTAGCTAGAAAGTTCACAACCTGTCCTCATTCTGATGTCACCTGGCAAGCATGCAGTGGCAGAGCACCTCCATCAGGTACCTTCTACTCAGTATTCTCTGCTAATGGCAGACACGTGTGTATTTAGTGGAGTGCATTGAATAGGTGGAAATGTTTTTTAATGGGGCAGTCCTTCTGGAAAGTGTCTGCATTTTGCTTTCCACTGATCCAGAGCTGGCTCTGAGCAGGTGAGTCAGAGGCAAATCTCTTTACTCATCCTTTCTGCTAATGGTGGGAGGGAAAGGGGTTTGCTACTGCACCCTCAGGCTCCCTGCTGAGCTAATCCCCTGTCCATGGCATCTTCTGGAGGAGCAGGAGAAACTGAAAACCAGCAGCCACTGGAGCAAAGGCCTGAGTGATGAGTCCTCTTTCTAACCCAGCATAAGTGTCCTGCAGTGAACAAGCCACTTTCTATTTTGGTGCCTTCCTTTTTTTCCAGCGGGGCTGGTGACCCTGTCTTCTGCTGATGCCCTGAGTTGCTCATGGTAAGGCCTGGCCTAAGGCTGTGGAAGAGGAACTAGTTTCTAGTTTGCGTTTCTTTGGGCTGGAGTTTTCTCTGACACTGGTCTGCCATTGGTGGCTGGGATGTGTTTTTAGAGCCTGAGCCAAAAAAGGGCTTCACTGTCTCAAAGCAAGGCTAATACAGGGAGACCTTACTGGCACCGTTAAATCCTGGCAACTGCCTTAAAGAAGCTCTGTCCCCCCTTGTCTTTGCTCCCTGCTTTTGTCAAACTGCAATCTCCCACTTCAAAGGCAGTCACACTCCTGACACAAGACTGTTTGCTATCCAGAGCGCATAAACAGCTTGTCGGAGGAAGAAGTTTTCTTCATTCCCTGTGTAAAGACTTGTTATAAGGCTGAGAAATGTCAAAACTGAGGTTTGCTTTTATACCTTCAATCCAACCCTGCTTACGTGTTGCGATAGTTGATAATGACATGATTGCATGATGCTGCTTCAGGAATAGATCCAGCAGAGTGCAGGGACTGATGATGACAGGGATCCTTTCTCTTCCCTTGCAGAGCCAGGGAGGTACACACTGAGCAAGGATGAAAAAAGCTTCTTGTTACCTTTGTGCTTTTCTGGGTGCTTGACATATGGATCACTTGCAAAAGTGCCAAGTACTTGCTGCTGCAAGTGGGGAGCAGAGCTCTGACACAGACCAGAGTAATGCACAGGGTGCAGCTGAGGTGTTTCAGAGAGGGATGGCCAGCAGAAACAGTTATGGTGTATATTTATATATTTACATATTTACATAGCTAATATTTATAATGTAATCTTGCGAATGTTTGTGAAGGCCCAGTATCTCTGGGCCAAGTATCTCTGAGTATCTCTGACTGATGCTTTATTTTTGGGACAAAGCTGGAAAGGGAGGGATGGGCATACTCAGGTAGAAGTCCATTCACTGCCTCAGAAGGGCTGCTTCTGCCCTCTGAGCCAGCCATGTCCACTGATGCTGCAGTCATGGTCACTTTATTCTGGCTTAAAGCTGGGCTGCTGCTGAGGAAGACTGTGTTTCCTTCCATCTTCCTTCTCCTAGTGTCAGGGAGCTGTGGGAACTGAGCACAGAGGGACTGATCTGTTTGAGAACAAACTGGTTTTTACTAAGAACCAAGTCTTTTTTTACTGTGTTGCTTTCCAGTAATGTGAAGGCCTGTGGTAGCACAGGAGAGACCATAGGAACAAGTGACTGGAAAGGAAGGAGAGAAGCAGAGCTAAACCCAGGTGCCTCTGGGAGTATAATCAACAATTCTGCTAGTTGCATACTATCTACAGTGAGATGATATTTCTGTTGTGCATGTGTTTGTCTCATCCTGCTTGCTTGTCTGGAGAGTTGTTTGTAGTTAATTTTCCCCGAGAGACCCTCCAGTTTCCATGAAGCTGTAGGAGATTTCCCATATTGACAATCAAATGTGCCTGGAAAGCACCGAGTTAGCAGTTTACGGAGGTGTGAAAGGTGGATCATATTTACATATGCATGAAACATAAGCCTTATTAAATATCATCTTCTGCTGGATGCCTGAGGGAACGGAGCTCAGACTGGTCTCTCTTTCTGGCCTTCCCTGCAAGATGAAGGTTTAACAATGCCTCCTTCAAATTACTGAACACTATATTTTTTTGCTGGCTTTTCACATATTCTGTGATGTGATACAGCGCTGAATGCCATGAAGGGTCTTTAAATGGCAAGTAGCTTCCACCTGAGATCCTCCTGACTTAAGAGCACTTGATTCTGGTCTGGACCTGGATCTACTAGCAGTTATATTTTGTATGAATTCCACCATCTTGCCTTTGGAGATGGCAGTGTGTTGATTTTTCTACTATACCCAATCTCCAGTGTACTGATTTCTGTTCATGAGAGGACTTTTATGTTCTGCTGTTATATCCCCAAAAGCAAGGAAGACTGTGATGGAGAACCTTGATACATTCCTAGCACTTTTTGAGGGCAGCCTTCCATTACTGTAGCCTCACACTGTCATGTGCACCAGGCTTCCTGCAGAGTTCAGAGCATGAAATAACTCTTGAAATTTGGACCCACGGGAAGAGGCTGAACTGGAGAGGACCCTGCACTAATGGTGGAGGAAGCAGAGGTGGCTGCTGTTAGCATGCTGAATCACACAGCATTTCCATTCATTCCAGCTGTTTAACAGGATTACGTGAAGAGTGGCTTCTGCCTGCAGACATTTAGTGCCTATGGAAATCTGCAGCTGTCTGGGTCGGTTATGTGCAAATCCAATGTCTCCCCTTTATGCGTAGGAATTTATGAATGACGGAAACCGTGTGAATCAATTGCATGAGTAATTTCTCATTTGGTTCACTTGATGTCAGATTTGAGGAAGATTTTCAGTTAACTGTGTCTCTGGTCCCTGACAACTTCCCCAAAGAGGGAGGAGATGCTGCTGGATGGCCACTAGGTGTAGGAGTAGGATAGCTTTGGTGAGTGTGAATCCCCTTGCCTTGGGCAGGGGGAGACAGCTCTGTGTGCCAGACCATGAGGAGCTGGATGCTCTCATCTCTCACTTGGTCTGACTGCCCTTTCTGTAGTATGCCTGTCTTGTGAAGTGGCAAGGAGTAGAAATCCTTCAGCCTCTAGAGAGGGAAGGGAACCCTGGCACCCTGATGCTAGGCAGCAGCAGATGGTCTAATAGTGGAGCATGGGATGGGGAGCTGGGACATCCAGCTCTATCCTGGATTCTGTGAACAAAAAAAAAGTTGCTTTACTTATTCAGGACAAGCTGAGAACCATATCTTTGGATGGCTCTTTGGGACACCTTTTTGGTGCCTGCTCCAACAAGCTCTGCCTGAAGAGATGAGGTGGGTTTTACTGTGCAAGGCTGGTTCCAGAAGGCACAAGCTCTGCACTGCACTCCCCTGGAGTGCAGGGAAGCCATTGTTGACAAGGAAAATAGTGGCATCTGTGTACTTTCCCCTTTGAATTTTTAAATCCTTCTAATAGCCTCCCCTCCATTTCCAAATAGAGATATTTATTGTCTGCTTCCCTGACTAGATCTACCTCTTGGAGTGAAGGCCTTATTGACAGTCCTTCCATCTACAAAATCATTAATTTGGATGTGGTCCAGCTCTGATATGGCAAGTGACCTGTTGCCAGGCTGGAAGGAGCAGGAAGCCACTGTGGGTACTTTAAAAGTGAGGTGTTAACTTCAGGTGGCACAGCAAAATGTGGAAACATGAAATTATAGCTTATATGGAGCCACAGAGCTTCATTTATGCTTTGAGGAGTTCCAACAGTTACAGCCTGGTGCCCGATGGAAGTATCTGGGTAAGGGTTGAGCAAAAAGCGTGTCTGTCCTATGAGTAAGTAACTTTTCAGTAACAAGGAGCAGGAGGTGGTTGCACTGCCTGGCCTGATAATAGGGTGATGAAACACTGCAGCAGATTGCCCAGGGAGCTGGTAGATGCCTCACCCCTGGAAGCATTCAAGGTGGCATGATCATAGGAGGAGGCAGCATTTGGACCAGTCAGCAGCATCCAACTGCGGAAGGGGCTGAGGAAGCCCAGGCAGACTTGGGAACAAAGGAGCTGTTGCTTCAAGATGAAACTTTTCTCTGTGGTAGTCAGACAATCTCCTCATTTATTTGCAAGTAGCATTTGGTCACAGCCCTTTGCCAACATATGGAAACTGTTTAAACTAGCTGTATGAGCCATACGTGAAACAGATGCATATTCTTGAGCAGGCTTTTATCACTCATGTTTGAGTGAGTGGACGGTGCAGCTGGCTCACTTGGGAAGTAGGAGCATGTCCTCACCCAGATGTATTTAAGTGCTTGAAGTGAAACAGGCAACCAGCATGTTAAAGGATGTATCGATAAAGACCAGCTTCTCATGTGCACCTACTACATAAATAAAATGGATGTAATGACACTTAACTTTTAACTGCTTTCCTGGCTGCTCACTGCTGGTGCAGGATCACTTGTGTCAAAAGACGACTAGGTCCATGACTTTCTTGCTAGTGTCTTTCATGTGTGTGCTGGTATATCAACATCCTACTTTAAAGCTCTGAGGTGTGATCAGAGCACAATTCTGAGAAATCTTAGTAAACAGAGCGTAATGAGATCTTGTTGAAGAGAACTGTGACTGCCGTGACTTTTGGGTGTGAATTTTGGGAGGAATTTTGTATGGGGAGAAATTGCACCCAAAACTGATGCTTCTGTAACAAGCTGTGACAGCCTCTGAAGTTTGAAGCCTTAGAGCTCTGTACACTGGGAGGATTGTGTTGCTACACAGTCCTAGATGCTCACTGCAGTGTGTGTGGCTGGGACAATAAAAAATGGCCTTGAATATTGAGAACATTGGCTTTATACGCGCCAACTGCAATGGGATAGACCAGGGTGGGAGTCACTGAGAATGCAGTGATTGTTGATGTTTGGGTGACTGAGTGTAGCCGATGGGGGACAGTAACACTGAAAGTCAAGAACAGAACATTTATGGCAGTGGTATTCAGAAAAGGGTGAGGAAGCAGTGAAGGCAGAGTGTTGTGAGCACTGCAGATAGGGCTGACAGGAAAAAAAAAGGAGGGCTTTTTGGGACATCGGAAAGAAGGACCTAAAGGAATCATAGAATGTGCTTGGTTGGAAGGGACCCACAAGGATCTTTGAGTCCAACGCTTAGCCCTGCACAGAGCCATCCCCAAAAGTCACACCATGGCAGAACGCAAATCTCTCCTATGAGGGCAGCAGTGTGATTTTGTGTGCTGCACAGGGATGTCTGCACCGTGCAGTATTCACAGAGGGGTGTGCTGCTGCTGGAATTGTAATCTCACCATTGTGAAGCAGACTTGAAGAGTGCTGGCTGGGGCGAGCAGGCTGGCTCTATCCTCTGCCATGTGTCTAACAGTGCAAATCCAGAGAGGTATTTGAACAGGCTGCTGGCAAGCCTTATGAGTCATAGAAGGGGAAGCAAGATGTTCTGTTTACTCTGTATAAATGATAAGGAAATCAGTTTTTTCAGGTTTCCTTGTAGGAGTTTAAAACAGACAGGGAATTACCAGAGGGGCATGTGGTGTTTTAGGGGCTCTGGAACCAAGTGCCCTTTCAGCAGCCTGTGCTCTGGGCTGTGTTGTGCTGAGCTACCAGCACAGTACCCATCTAGGGCATCACTGTATCCTGCAGGATTGTGCCTTTCTGAGAAAGCTAGCTCTTTGGATTACATGACACTAGAGAGCAGGTTTCAGTGACTGAGGTGAGTTACTTGGTAAATGCCTGTTTCTGGGCAAGGTGGTGGTCCAGGGAGTTTCCCTGAGGTGCATATACAGCTGTGAGTGCCCTTTCTCAGATACTGGTGGGCTGAGCCCTTCTCAGGCTTGAGAACAGCAGCAGCCACCCGACGAGCACAAACAGCCCTTGTGTGGCAGGGATTCCCATCACTGTAGCATCAAAGGCTTCAAATGTAAAACCAGTGCATTTTTAAACTGACGAAGTGAACCAAACATCTGTTTGTGATGACAAATACTGGTACTTTGGCTTATGGATGAACCTGTGTGAAACATCTTTTGGGATTTGTTTTGACCTCTCCTTATGTTCTCTATTTTTTTGTTTGCTTGTTTGTTTTAGTCGTATGTTTCTTTGCTGATAATGAGACTCACCTGGAAGCATCCTTGTCGGGGGTGTTATTCTAGCAATGCTTTGTGTACTGCAGGGGGTGGAGCACTTAATTTTGCAAGGTTATTTTTAACTCTTAAATGTTTGTGGTGAGGCCAGTCCAAGATGGTGGCTGGATCCTTTGCAAGGAAGGGCTGTGCTTCTCTGCCAAGGGTGAGTGATTTCCACTCCTCCCGCTCAGGGTGCCTCTGTACTTTTCCATGTGTAGTATCTCCCTTTGCAGAGTGTTTATAAAGTTAGGTTTTTAGACAGAAGAGGGAGAAAGGAGATAAAATCTGATGGTCTCCTTTTGTTTTGTTTTTGGTTGTTGGTTTAGTTTTGGGATTTTTTTTTGTTGGGAGGGAAAAAATACATTTTTGTATTTTGCCCCTCATTAACACAACATGAATGCCATGTTTCAGACTGCATCACAGCTCAGCATTTGCCTGGGACAGTTCTCTTCAAATTTGTAGTTGCCTACTGCTTTGCTGTGTTATGCTATGAGATGCGCTCATCTGTTTCTTTTGCTGTCAGTCACCTCTTGCTTTTCCTTGATGCTGTGATTTTGCAGCTTGTGAGGGTCCCAGTCCTGTGGGTTGTTGAACCCTTCATTCTCTGGAGTGAGCTGTGGTCCTTGCTGGTTTGCAGAGCAGGACTGCAGCATTTGTCTTGCTCCTGAAATCTCGTGCAAAGATGGCTTTTTTCATTTGTTCTGCTGGGACACCTGTGCCTGGCTTAAGGCATGAACTCCACTGTAACCTGGGGGTGCCTTTGGGTACATCCCGTGCCCCCACCATGCTGTCAGGGCTGCAGCCACTCTGGCTACTAATCTCATTCTGATCTCTTCATTGTTGTGTTTTTGGCAATCCAAATTCCCCACTCAGGCCTGAGAATTTAACATCAGCACATTTGCATGACTGATCAGATTTGTCTCGCTTCTATGACGACATTGTTTCTATGGAAAATTAATGGATTCTCACGTTGTATTTTTAATGGCTGAAACCACCTCTCTGCCCACCCTCCCATACCCGAGCTTTCAGAGGGGAGGTCTGTAAACAGCTCAAATTAGCTATCCTCCATAAATAGCTCCCATTTCTTTCCTGCCTGCTGTCCATTTCTTTTTTCTCTTCCAACAGCGCTGCAACACTCCTCTCCTGGTGTTGGTGGAAGAAGAACAATGAGTAAAATGAGCCTGTGTTTGCTTTCCTTGTCTGGCCCTTGAATAGATGTGATCTATCATGAACTGCCCCCTTTCATCCAGGACCATGTGGTTTTAAATTGTCAGCCTGCCTTAAAGTTTGCTCCAAGCAGGCCTGGGTTGCTACCTTCCTTTTTTTGAGGATGCAGCTCAGTTAATGGCTCTGCTTCTTGTTCATTTTTGCTTTGAGCCAATTTCTTCTATGGGTGGGCAGGTGGCAGTGAATTTCCTGCCTCTTTGGGGTCACCCATTCCCCTACTGCAGTGCTTGGGGTGAGAACAGTGAGGTTTTGAAACCTAGTGTGTCTGGCCACCTGAAGGAAAAGCATCTCCCCCCAAATGATGCAATTAAATAAGCAGCAATGGTTCGCTTTGCATTGTGAGCATGGCCAGTGAAATGTCATGAGTGGGGGGACAGGGCTTAACCACTGAACTGTTCCACATGAAGTTAGAACAATTTTAGTCTTAAATTTTCTTCTGTCATCTCTAAGGTTACACTTCTCAGCTTAATTTTGAGGAATAAATCCAGGGCAAGTCCCATGATATGGGAATTACCTGAGGAGGAGGTCTGACCTGGATGTCTCCTCTCAGAAGACTGAAGCTGGTGACCATAAAGCTCACAAAGTCTTGTGGGACAGCTGCTGAAGGGTGTGCAGTATTTTAGGTCAAGGTCTTCTAACTCATGGTATCAAAACCAGTAGTGTTGAACAAGAACCTGAGACAGAAACTGCTGGCAGCCAGTTCCTGTGGCTGTCCTTCAGGTGATGATGGGGTAAGAAGGTGATCCCTAACCATCCTCACCCTTAAATGGTTGACAGCTGAAAATCAGGGCCGGGGTTCTCCACAAAGCAAAGGGGAAGGTCCTTTGAAAAGAGCTTGTTCTGTTGCTGCGTGGCTGGTTTCCCTTGTTTTCCCACCTACCCTAGTCTTGGCCTGTGCTCTGGGGGTGTGCTTCCAGCTAAGGATCCTGCTTTCAGCCCCACAAGCCCAAGGTGGGGTGCTGTCTCTTGCTGAGAGTAGGTGAAGTTATTTGGGACCTCAACTGAGCTTTGTATTCCTATCTTCTGCTTTTAGGTGCAGATACCTGGAGTACCAACCCAAACTGATACCTCAGGCAGGAGGTGGTGGTTGCCAGTAGAATAGGGTTTATATTAATGTTTTGGTAATTGAGATGCACTACTACAAATGGCAGACAGGAAACTATAGGGACCTGATCACTTAATTATTTAGGACAAAAACATTTTCATTGTTTTAAGCAAAAATGATGAAAGTAGGGAAACAAAGTGGTTGCTTTGAATTTTCATGGTGGGGGGAGGAAAGGGGGCAAGAAAGAATCTGCTCTGTGCTAGCAGAGACTGGGCTGAAGCAATGGACTGTGCAAAGTGTTACTTCTCTAGATGTGATTGTTGCTTGGGGCTTTGGATTATATTAGCGTGGAAAAAATGCCTCCAAGGGAAGGGGCACAAATCACAGCTGGGCCAATAGGGAGGGAAAGAGGACTATAAAACAGGAAATCAATTTAATACTCAGTGGGTGTTTGCATCGTGCTCACCCTTCCTTCAAATTGCCAAAGGAAAGATTAATTAAAGTTATATTGAGCAGCAAAAATGATGGAGGGGGTGAGATGGGGCTAGTGTGGTTCAGCTTTCTCCATAATTAATTGACAAAGGCATTCTTGGATTTCATTACCCAGAACCTTGCTGTCTCCGGCTCTTAAAGGGCAGCTGAAGCAATGCTGGATTTCTAAGTCAGCATTGCTGCCTTGCAGGTTGAGCTAACAAGGGTCACTTCATAGGCACTTGGGGAAGAGGCTTCCTCTGTCACTGTGCTATTTATGGGTCCTATCTTTTTGGATCAGATCACAAAATGCTTTCATCTGCTTATGGTTTTGTTTCCTGGTTCCCACTTCTGTTAAGATTGAGAGCTGTATGCACTGCGAGGTGGAGGTGTTGGCAGGGGTGCTGCTGCCTAGGTCTCTTCTCTGTCTACTGCCTTTATTTAATCAGAATAACTTTTTAGCAGGGTGTGGCAGAAGCTGTTGGAGGCCAGGGCTTGTCTGGACCACTTGCTAACTGTCAAAAATGGAGAGAACTGTATGTGACTTCACTTTCCTTGTATCGTGATCCAGCTGCCATCTGTGTCCTTTCTGTACTTCTTGTGAAAAGCTGCACCTGATCCGTGCTGTCTTTGTGAGAGGCTTTTCCTGCTTGCACCAGCTGCTTTTCTGGGCTATTGTGTAGTACTTTCCCTCTCTGGGGTAGACTTCAGAGACACCAGGGATTTGTCTTTGTCATGGAGTTTCAGAAGCCAACTCTCATAAGCTGAGATGCAGCTCAACCTGCCAGAGTCTACCTATCTGTGACTAAGAGCACTTCCTCCCAAAATTTCCCTTGAAGACCTTTATTTGGTTTGATGCTGGAGCTTCCCTTAAACCTGGCTGAATATGAAGCTTTCTGTTCTTGTCCTTCTGAAAAGGAGCTGTGTCTGTCCTCTCTGATGCTGTTGAAATAATCAGGGCAAGAGGAATTCTCTACATACTGTACTATCACAAGAGAAAAGCTTTGCTGTCTGCTTAGTGGTCCAAGGTCTGGCAGTCCTGGAAGTTTGTTTCCTCTGTTGATTTCCATAGTAGATGGCTGAATATGCTCACTAGGCAGGATGGGGACATGTAGAGCAGGCTGAGAGAGATTGTTGCTTCAATCTAGCTGAGTGCAATGAAGAGTTGTTTTTTCTAGCCTACGTTATGTGCAGACTCTTTCCTCAAACACTAAGCAATTGCAAATGGAGAGAAGTCCATGCAAGGAGGAGATGATGGGAGGGGGTGGTATCGAGTTGAGAGCTAGACGTTAGGGTGGAGAGGAAAAAATGCTGAGCTGGCATAAGTTGCAAGGAAAGAATTTCGCTTTTAAGTGGTGGCACGGAGTGGGGAGACATGCTGCTTGTACTTGGGAACAAGCTGTATCTGACAGCCCTTCCTGGCTTTTGAGAAAATAAAGTGCTGAAATCGAGCCCCCGCTTCAGCAGAGCAGAGCATCCTGGCTGTGGTGAATTGGGCAGCAATCAGGAAGTATAATACCTGTGTCCTTCAGGCAGCAGAAAGGGGCCAAGGTTGGCTGGTCAGGACAGCTGAGTGAGTTGCAGAGCTTGGTTTCACTTGCACTGGAGTGAGATCTCCAAGTGAATTTAACTGCCTGTGGGGTGTCTTTGTGGATGTCTGTCTGTCTTGCAGGATAGAGATCAAGCTACATGTATTTGTGTGTCCATGGTAGCTTCTTCCTAAAGTCTGTTTTCTGCCTACATGTAAAATGTGGCCAAGAGGCACTGTGCAAACTGCATACTGCCTTCAGGGAGAAAAATTCAGAGATGCACAGCCAGATACCTATCTCATGTCAGCATTGCCATGGAACATACACTGTCACCTAGAGCAGAAAAGAGAGCAAAAAGTGTTATGAAGCTCACACAGCTCAATTTACTTCCCATGGAAGCAGGAGGGGTTAAGCCAGTCTCTTGGGTTTTGCACACCATGTTACAGGGGAGCAGCCTCCTTAAACCTCTAAGGTGATCTGAAGTACTGGGCAGCAGACATCCATCTCCCTGCAGTGCTCTTATGAGGGTGCAGGTGTTTAACCATTCCAGAGCCCATAGAGGGAGCTGCTTTGCTGCCTGTGGCATGGATTTCCAGGACCGTGTGTTCACATATGCCCTCCTGCATTGCTCATCCTACCAGGAATGGGTTCATAGATCATCTGACTGGAGTGACTGCCATGTCAAAGTGGAAAAGATGAAGACCTTGACTTAGGAAGTAACCAGCAGCAGGAGAGTTATGAATTTTGAAATGAAAATATCTTTCTCCTAACCTAATTATGGCAAGCACTATTGCTCAGTTCCTGGTTAAAATAACATGGTATTCAGCCCAGGCAGAGCAATGCTGTGCATTGTGTAGGCTCATGTGTGTGTTTGCAGTTTTGGACAAACTCAGACCCAAAGTGTGTCTTAGTTCCTGCATTGTCACCTTCCAGGAAAGCAAATACGTTGAACATGAATCAGAATTCCTGGCTTAATTCAATCTCCATCAGGTTACTTCCCAAGAGAGGGTGCTGTGGGAGCACTACACATGATAATTTAGGCGATTTAGGTTGCTGCAGAAGTCTGGACAGGGATGTAGACTCTAATTCCCAAGAAATTTTCATGATTTTGAAATACTTGTTGCCATTTAGAAGTAGACCATCTTCGTAGACATTCCTATACAAACAGACTAATTTCTGAAACAGTGTGCTCCGTGGGCAGGGGAACTTCCCACTGAAGACTGAATTAAGTCCCTATTGCCAGGTATCCCCACTGATGCCAACTCTAGTTTGAAACACCCTTGCTGACTAGAGAGGGGTTTTGCGAGCAGAGCCTTCAAGACAGCTTATCCCCAAAGCTGGCCAGTGGGAACCTTCTGATCATTCCTACTGAGGAGAAACCGACTGATCCGGATAAAAATGAAATGGCTGAATGTGGCAGTCTTGATCCTTTTCTTTCACTCATTGCTGCCACTTGTTTCCCATCTTTCTTTGGCTTGAGTGTGCAGTACTCAGGACTTGGCTCTATTTCCAAAGTGCTGGTCTGAGCTTTTTTTCTCTCTCTTCTTGCACTGGTTTCTGACTTATTTTGAGGCTTTGTTTTCCCCTCTGACATAGTTGTTACTTTGCCTTGGGGAATGAGTTGAATTTTTTTCTTTAAGGTATAAATCGTAGCTTACTTCAGAATACTGTTCTTCTGGTTCCTGTGCCAGCAGGCAGTTCAGCAACAGACCTGCCTTCCTGCGAGGAAAGAAATATGGAGGTGCTGGGAACTTTGATCTGTTGATTTATTTTCTTATTGTTAGACTGCAGAGTGTTAGCCCTAATGAGAGTGTGGCCAGCCCTGAAAATGAAATCACCCAGACCCGTCAGGTTAGGAAGCATCAGAAAATAGTCAAAAATAACATGGTGTGGTTTTGCCAGTGCGTGAATAGTCATATTACTATTTGCCAGGAGGTGGCATGTGTTACTGTGTCCACATATGACCAGCACTCCTTGCCAGTAGCTCATGTTGCTCAGGTGGGAGGGACATTGTTTTTCCCTTATACTGTTTGGATTTGGCACAGTCAGCTCTAGAACAAAAGGAACTAACTGGTGTCCTAGGATCATTGCATCATGTAGATGATGGAGAGCAGAAATCTGGGTGGGGATAGACGTTGTGCCTTACAAATACGTATGAGACTGATCTCATGGGTGGGTTCAGAGCACATCACTGTGAGACCCAAAGAGGGAGTGTGGCTCATCACCTGCGTGACACAGCTGAGTCTGAGGCAGGCAGGCTGTATTGGTTGCCTAAAAGTGGCATCTGTTGGTGCTTACAGAACTGGAAATGTCAAGGTTAATTGTGCAAACACTTCTTCCTTGTGTATTTTTGTATTGGGTTTCTGTGGCCAGGTTTTGGTAGCAGGGGGGCTACAGAAGTGGCTTCTGTGAGATGCTGCCAGAAACTTTGCCCATATCTGGTAGAGCCAATGCCAGCCAGTGCCTGGGTGGACCTGCTGCTGGCCAAGGCCGAGCCAATGAGGAAAGACAGTAACACCTCTGTGATAATGTACTTAAAATGGGGAAAAAAGTTACTGTGCAGATGAAAATTGCAGCCAGAGAAGAGGAGATGAGAACATGTGAACAACAATGTAGACACCAAGGTCAGTGGAGAAGAAGGGGGAGGAGGTGGTCCAGGCCCTGGAGCTGAGGTTCCCCTGCAGCCCGTGGTGCAGACTGTGGTGGAGCAGCTGTGCCCCTGCAGCCCACGGAGGACCACGGGGGTGCAGAGATCCACCTGCAGCCCATGGTGGAGCCCACGCCAGAGCAGGTGGATGCCCAAAGGAGGCTGTGACCCTGTGGGAGGCTCATGCTGGAGCAGGGACCTGCTGGCCTATGGAGAGAAGAGCCCACGCTGGAGCAGGTTTCCTGGCAGGACTTGTGGCCATGTGGGGGAACCATGCTGGAGCAGCCTGTGCCTGAAGGACTGCACCCCATGGAGAGGCACCCACACTGCAGCAGTTTGTGAAGAACTGTTGCCCGTGGGATAGACTCACATTAGAGAAGTTTGTGAAGGTCTGTCTCCCGTGGGAGGGTCCCCATGCGGGAGTAGGGGAAGGACTCCTCTCTCTGAGCAGCAGCAAAAGCAACCTGTGATGAACTGACTGTAACCCCCATTCCCCTTCTCCCTGTGCTGCTGGGGGGGAGGAGGTAGAACTTGGGAAAGAGGGAGGGGTTGGGGGAAGGTGTTTTCAAGATTTATTTTACTTCTCATTATCCTGCTCTTATTTTTGTCAGTAATAAATTTAATTAATATTCCAAATTCGAGTCTGTTTTGCCCGTGACAGTAATCAGTGAATGTTCTCTCCTGGGGAGTGAGGGAGCAGCTTTGGTGGGTGCCTGATGTCCAACCAGGGTCAACCCACTACGGTCTGTACTGGTACAAG
>JAYRBT010000178.1:15854141-15911967 GCA_036023395.1 Myiotriccus ornatus | reverse complement strand
TTACCCTGTGTTGTTTCCTTGTTCCCAGAAAATGATGTTCAACTGGGAGGAGGAGTAAAAATTGTGCCATTTGACACAGTTGGTTTATAGGTATACACCCTACCTGTTTATAGGTATAACCCTACCTGTTTATAGGTATACACTCTAACAGCTTGTGTGGAGCATCTGCAGCTGTCAGGCTCTGGAGGAAGAACAAGGTTCCCATGTATTTAGGGGTAATGGGGCACATGGTTCTTTTCTGGATCCAACTGATGTGCATCTGCCTTAGTGAAAGCTTTGCCTTGGCTGGTAAGGGCTGAGACTGGCAGATGTTTCAAGTTTTCCCCTTCTTCACCTTTTTTCAGTCGTTGTCTAGAAAATAGCTAGGCACTTTTCTGGGCCCTTGAGAGAGAGGAGCAGGGAATCTGAGGAGTGTTTGGATTCTGTCACAGATCTCCATTGTGAGCTTCACAGCCTGAGTGTGCTCCAGGCTTGTTTTCTCCGTTAATTTCCTGCTTACAGAAATGCCATAATGGCTTTTCAAACCCTGAAAATTTGTGAGTAGGATGTCTTGAAGTCCAGTGTTTCCAAGTATTTTCTCAGCAAATATTGGCACTAGTGTTTTATTCCTGGTATCTGAGAGCAATGGACCAAATAGCACTTTCTTCCTGGGGAAGTCATAGAGCAGGGTCATGGTTCCTTCCCTCTGAGGGATGCTGGCTCAGAGCTCTCTGGCAATCCCCTCGAAGACTGCTCATGTAGATTTTATGGTTAGGGGTGGCTGTCTCCTTGGTACCTTGCTTCAGTGCTTCAGCAGTGGTGTTCCTCTTTGGTGTTGACTAGATGTCTCTGTCTGGTATGTCTTGAGATTCTTTTGTGTGAGTGGTCACATAGGGAATCGACACTACACAGGGAATTTCATCATTTGTGTTATGTACTTAAAGCCTTCTGGAGTGCAGCATATGACCTGATAGTCCTTATTCACGTCAGCAGTCTCATCTACTCCAAAGAAGCTTCCTTTCCAAGAATTTATATGGAAGAGTACAGGTTGAGCAGCTGAAAAGGCTTGGAAATAGCATCTTGTATGCAAACATCTTTCTCTAGTGCAGTTATAAAAGTGGAGTTTTCTTTAGATCCTGTTGAAGGAAAGGCAGGCCTGGCAGTGGTCTGCATCTCAGTGTAGCCCATTTAATCCAAGTAGTTTTTTGATTTTCGTGTTGATCCCTGATGTGGTTAAAACCCCGAGCTGTGTGAGAAGAGAATATTTGCATGCAGTGCGAAGTAATTTTGAGTCAATGCCAGGAGAGGTGCTCTTTCAAGAGGGCTCAGAGCTACCAACTCGTTAATTTCTTGTCCAGACCCTTTCATAATTTCTCTGAAAGTTTATTCCAAAGTGCTATCCTCCAGTTTTAGATCATTCCAATTATATGTTCTGTACTCCTTTCCACAGGTCTCTCAATCTCAGCTCTGTTTTATCTGAGGCTTAGTTTTAAAGTCATCAATGATCTGGCAAAAGAACTGTTTCAAAGCTGCACATTTGAGCTTTCTTTGAGATAAGATTGATCTAATTTCCTAAACCAGGAATATTTTTCCCCTCTTTACTGTTCTCCATTGAATATCCTAAACTCAGAGAATTCCCTGTGATCTTTTTATGTGTTGATTTATATTATAAGAGATTCTGCAGACCAGACTATCCCTCCAATTCACTTGCTCATCCTATTATTACCATCTGTAATGCCATATAAAATCTGCCAAACAGGGAATTTCTCCTCCCCCCTTAAAAATGTTTTGCAGCTAGAAGGGACAAACAATGAGGGATATTGTTAAAATAAAAGTCTTAAGTTAGCTGCCTTCCTATCTCTGTTTCTGTGGGATTAAGTTTAGATGTTATGTTTACTGTGAAAATCAGGTGTTCCCATGCAGTGGTGTTGAAATGGATACCTTTAGGATTTGGCCTCACAGAGAAACAGTAATGGTTCAAAACATAATGAAATGAATCCAGTACCTGGAGATCTGCCAGTGAGTGCTATCTCAGCAAGCCCATGCATCATCAACTCCTAAGCACTTTGATGAAAAGTTTTTCAAAATCTTTCAGTATTGAAAAGTTTCTCACAGATTTTTTTTCTAAAATGCTAGTAAAAATATTTGCTTTTACAATATAATTTTAGTTTAGAAGAAACTTGACTGAAAGCTTTGAGGATTCCTCTACTGCAACGGGAAAAAAGAGAATCCACAGGCAGGGTGGAAAACTGCACAGTGTCACCTTTCTTTTGGACCCCAATAAGTCCACTGGTGCATGTTGTTATCTGCTGAAGCATTAGCCACAGAGGAAGAATACCTTATTTCTTGCCATGCCTGTGGGAAGTATGTGCCTGTTTAATACTAACTGGCTTCATATAAGTCTTCACGGGCATTTTAGGTATTAAGAGGACTTTTCTGATATATTACCTCTTTTCCTGATTTTTTGTATCGTGGACACAGTTTATAGTCCTGAAAGGCACCTCTGTAAGTGAGAAAGGCAAGTTTGTCTCTTCAGGGTTTGGCAGCAGCAGATCAGAAGCCAGGGGAGTCTGGCTGCCCTCACTGATGCCATGCTGTGCTGGGCTTGCTGCTGAGGAGCTGACTCTGCATGCCACTGCCGCCAAGAATGCTTTTCAAGAACAGTCAAAACAGGTTTTCTTTACTTCTCATCCAGAGAGCTTTTCAGGCTCATGTCTTGAAGGCTTTGATGAGGCTTTCACGCTGCCACAAATGACTGGCAGAATAGATTTACAGAGTAGCTTTGCTAGCTAGAGTGAGTAATACTTCAGATAACAGTGCAGATAGAAGTGGAATATATGTGAACCCAGACTTTCTACTGAAACCAGGAGACTGGAGACTCTGATGGCAAATTCATGCGAATAATTCTCTGGCAAATGAGACAGACCAGAGTTCCATATTAAACCTTGTCCTAATAAGAAAAGGGAGTTGCACTGTTTGCAACAGCTCTGCTGTTCTTGAGTGTACTGTGAAAATGCAGACATCTACTCTGCTGCTTCACCACACCTGCACAAGGGCCCTTCTGCAACAGGATGCCTTGCTTTTGCTTGCTTTAAGATGCCTAAGATCACTGACTCTGGTTGCATTATTGAGGCAAGGCATTGATTCCCATGTAAACTGGGATTACTTGCAGGACAGGTGGCTGGAGTGCAGCTCTCCTGCTAAGAGTTGTGCTGCTTAGCTTTGGTGGAGAGTAAGACTTCTCTAGTGGAATAGTTAAGGTGCTAGTGGCAGTCACAAGCAGGGCTTCTGCTATTTTACTTGGTGAGGAGTTGCTCAGTGTAGGGGCTGTGGCCAGTAGTAGAGTTGCACATTACATTTGAGTCCTCTTTGATGCTACTGAAGTGTTTCTAATGAAATTTAACTTAGTGCAAAATCCAGGGATTTTAGACCATGACTGACTGAGATTCTGGGGAAGATCTGATTTATGGATTCAAAGGCGAGACTCTTAAATTCAGCTGATTTGGCACTTGCGTGCCAAACTCAGCTGGTTTTCCTCTTGTAACTCCTTTTTGGTGCTCTGCTGAAGCATCAGCTGGTTCGGGGTAGAAGGGATGGACTTCAGCATTGTTGGATTTCACAGAATTGTAGAATCATAGAATTTAGGGCTGCTTGGGGCCCAACCTTTAATTCATTTAGGCTTAGAGCAAATCTGTGGATTGTGCTAACTTAATCTGAGCTGTATTGGTTATAATTGGCCAGGAGCAACACAAATAACTATGTACGTGAGGTAACATAACCCACATCTGTGAACTCTCTGCAGGGGTCTCCTCTTCCACTGGGAAATCTTAAGTGAAGGTTGCTTCCTCCTGTGTGAGTAGAGGAACATCTTTGTTCCAACAGACCTGTCTGAGGGCTCTGTCCATCTGTTTCCATACTTCCTTTCAGTTTTCCACAACATGTGATGTGCGCTCTAGGGATATCTCTTTGCAATCCATGCAGCTTCTTAACAGGAAGAGGAGCCTCAAGAGTGGAAAGGTAGATGCCTAATGCCTGGCCTGATGCTGAGGTTTTGCTGCTGTGCCAAATGATTTTCGTCTGACTAGCCCAAATGTTTACCTTTTTGAGTCCACTCAATCAGGGGTTTTACTAGAGCAGACAACCATGAAATGAATTTCCCACAGTTCTGTAGTTTGCAAAGGCAAGGCAGGAGACCCCTTTTGGAAGAACTGAGTAAGTCCTTTAGGGTTGAGAGTGCTCTTGGTCACATTGCTTTTCTGAGTTACTCTGTCCCAAATGCACATTTCTGAGCAGTGAAAGCCTTCTGCAATGAGTCTTCTCTTTGTAGAAAAGCAGATATTGTGGTTTTTTAATCCCAGCCCAGAGTCTTACAATCCTATTTGCAACCTTTTCAGACCTGCCTGATTTTCTCCAGCATAAAGATAACTGCCTAGAAGTCCCCTGACCCTGGGCTGATGAACCTTCTAATTCCCCCTGTAGTTAAGACTCTCCTGCTAGAAAATGCTAATCTTTAGGTCTGATGTTTTCACTCCAAATGCTTTTCTTTTTGAATTCTTGAGTGACAGCTTAAAGTCCTTTCTGGAAAATATTGAGAGGGATTTTTCTCTCTAATTGCTGATCTTAGGGATTCACTTTTGCTAGTCACAGGAATAGAATCTGCCAGTCTGGTGCCTGACGGTAGGAGAGGAGAGAAGGTGATCAAGTCAAGATGCCATAGCGTGGGATGTGTATGTGCAAAGAGGACAGACCTCCTTGCAGTATTCCTTCACACAGTTGGCTGTGGTGTTCCAGACTTGGCTTGTAACAAGCAGGGAGATGAAGTCTATCTCCTTTTCCCCATTTGCTTATGATGAAGGTCCTGCAGGTCAGGGTAAAGACAGTCCCAAGCAGTAAGTGCTAAATACACCTGAATAGGCAGAGCACAACCTGAATGACACAGCCCTACTACTTGCTCTGTATTCCCCATGGAGTAAGATGTTCTTTTTCCTCTTGCCTAGGTTCCCCAGGAAAGCTGGTTACATGCACCACAAAGTTTGTTTTGTAAATGCACTGTTCCCTGAAATCAAGTTTTCGGGATGGTGGCCTTCCACCTGTCAAAATAAGTGGTTTGATTTCTACTGTGCAGTCAACGTTCAGCCTTACATAGGGTTTTTAAAATGGTTTTATGAGCTCTGCAATATTTCTCAAATTAATCCATCCAAGCAATAAAGCTTTTTCCATTGTAACAAAAATCCCCACCTATTTCAAACTCTGCCACTTACTCATCCTTAGTGGAAACTTCAGTTGTGTTTATCTTACGAGTCCAATTCATACGCTTCTTTCAGAAATCAGCCAGGAAGGCAAGTAACTCAGCATCACTCTTGTCAAAGGCTGCACTTCAGAAATGAAACAGTATGGATTTTATTAGTGAGCAATTAACATTCTTTAATCACCCAAAGACATGTGCAGAAACGATATCCTTTGAAGCTGTGGTTGAAGCTGCTTCCAAACAGCCTGTGTCTAGTTTCTTCCCATTCAGTGTGGTGCCACCATCAGCTTTGGGCATAGCTGCAGCAGTGTTGCCGAATCCCTGCTGGTCCCTGTCTGACTTTGCCTGGGTTTGGCTCCCAGCCTCACCACTCTCCCCATCCCCACAGTTGTCTTTTAGGCATATCTCAACCACCTGGAAGCTGGTGCTGGATGGCATTATTAACCCTTTCAGGAGCTGGGATAGTCACCATGTAGCATTTATAACATCTGATTTCTGTTTGCAACTGTCGTGCTCTTGATCGCTCTTAATTAAATTTTCTTTCGCTCTTGTACACAGCTGGTGTAACACAGAGGCTGTTCCTTTTACTGATGCCAGAAGAGTCTGAATGGTCTTTTGTGTTTAAGTGGAGGTTATTAAATAGCTTTATATTAATTAACTGTGATGCAGGGAACACATGGGCAAATGTACTTGAGGAGATCAGTTTATCCATATGGAAATTACACTGAAAGTTTAATCCATTACCCTTACTGTAAAATTTGACAGTACTAAGCCAGTAACTGTGGAATTCACTAAATCTTGCATTTCCTTCAGGGCTGGGCAAAGGCCTAATTTCCTTGAATATTTTCTCAACTGAAAAAATGAATTTGCCTCAACTGCATAAGCTGTCTTGTCATTTCTGAGAGTGTTTTAGGCAAATTAATTTGGAGGCAGAAATGGTCAGTGAAAGAGTAGGATCTAGTAAGTTCTGAGAGCAGTCATTGCAGGAGGGTCAGTCGGCAAGACTGGCTGGGATGCCTTGATCCTCAGGCTCTCTCCTTTCAAGCAGGAATGTTGCTGTGCCCACAATATAGAAGTAGCTTTCCCCAGTCAGAAAAATGACTGGAAGTTCCAAAAAGCAACTGGTTGCCAAAATGGCTTGATGGACAATAGCAAACAACAAATAAATTAGAAGTTGTAAACTGCTCGAGGTTGATTCTGAACAGAAAGGGATTACATTTGTGAAATAAATGTGTTCACTTGAGCCTGCTTGTTCAGACCTAATTTTGAGAGAAGGCTGATGCTTGTAGCTGCAGTGGACAAAAACCCTTTGCTGCAGCTCCCCTTTTCAAATGGTGAGGACAAAGTATTTATTCAGCTGTCAAGTGGGGAAAGAAAGCAAATTAGTTTTAGGTTAGAACACTGGACTGTGTTTGCTGTTGTAGTTCTGAGGCCAGATGGTGACTTGGACAGCCCCAGGGAATGGGTAACAAGTTTCTCCAGGGCAAAGATCAGAAGCAAAAGGAAATATTCAGATTATCTTGCTGTTCCACTTCCTAGAGAGGAAAAGGGATTGCGAGATGCATCAGGCACTGTTCGGGAGGAGATTAGCCAATCCTTTTCTTCAGTTGTTGGTGTCGCTGAATCTTTGAGTCAGTTTGTGGCAGGTTTTGAGACCCGAGTGCCCTGCACACTGCAGCTGTCCCTGGGATGGACAGGGCAGTGTCTCTGCCAGCAGCTGTCAGGAGGCAGCTCACTGCAGTGAGGAAAGTGCATCTACCGCTTACTCCCCAGCTCCCCTGGGCTCTTTTAATGACAGCAAATGATTTGGGCATCTGTTTCATCAAGGAGTCGGGACCTTGGGAAAGGTGATGGCCCAAGGTTACCTAACAGTGGCTACATTTGTCTTGTGCTCCCAAAGCTTTTCAAGTCCCACTTGTCCTGCCTCAGTGCTGGCTCATGCCTCAGCTTCCCTGATTTGGCAGTTGTTTTGAGGTGCCCTTTAAAAGAGCTGTGATGAAGCTGATAGGTAACCAAGCAGATGGAATGCCTCAGCTATATCTACTTAGGCTGCTCAACTGCCTGTTAAACCTGGTGCAGGCTCCTGGGGTGTAAGAAGGCGCTAAAAATTCTCCAAGAAGCTCCAGGACTGTGAGTGTCTGAATATCTAGGCAGAAAGCAAACTGGAAGAAAGGTCTCTATTCTGGCACAACACACTCTCCATGGAAGGAGTTTTAATTGCATTCAAAAGTAATTTAGCTTCCAGTGTAGTGTTTTCATTTTGAGTTAATTTTTATCCAGCATAAACAAGGTAGGGGGAAAACAAGAGGATTAGGAAGGCTGAATGGGAGGAGCGATCTGGCTGGGCTGCACAGAGCCCCGGGCTCTCCCTGGGAGCCCAGAGCTGGAGTGGGGCAGGGGGCTGCAGCGAGGCAGCACGGGGAGCAGTGCATGGCCCTGTCCAGAGGGGCTCGGGGTGAGCTGAGGCTGAAGCAATTAGACTGTGCAGGTCAGAAGGAAAGGGATGTCAGCTGAGGGGGGCGGGAGGCTGGTACTGCCTGCTGGGACAGTAATGGGCAAACCTAAGCCAGCTCTTAGAGTTTCTTTATTGCCTGCAAGTTCACTTGTTTTTCTTTCTTTTCAGAAAAGAGACAAGAATCGGAGATGATTATTGTGAATTGAGAGTAATGTAGTGGTGAGGCAGACACCTCTTAGGAATAGATCTCAATCCATCGGATTGACAAGAAGTGAAGTGCAAGGGGCTGGGGATAGTTGGTGCTATGCGTTACTCGTTTGATATGTTGGGAGGGGAAGAGTCTTATGCTGTATGTGAGGACCTGGCCAAACAGTAGAGACATGCACATGGCCACAGTACTTCTGTACTCAGTTTAGCTTTTGATTTTCCCTTGCCTCAGTAAAAGTGCTGTACTTGAAGGACTCTCACAGAAAAAAAAATCACTGAGATAACACAGGTTGTGGGTAACTTTTTTCTTTCTTTTCTCTCTCATTTATCTGTCTTTTTACCCTAGGGAGCAGACATGCTTGCTACAGCCCAGAGGAAAAGGCCTCTTTTGGTCTTCCCAGTCCTTCCTTGTCTCAAGAGCTCCTCTTAAGCATTAACTTTCAGTTGAAAGGTTGGTGGACAGGTTGTCCCCTTTCTTGGAATGCCTTTTTAAAAACAAGATGCATCACAGTGTAAAAGTGATGCTGCCACTTCCAGAAGAGCAGGGAGTGCCCAGAGAAAACACAGCATGTTGGGAAATGGTGCTTCCTGCACTTCTGCTCTGCCTGCTGTGCCACTCCAAACACGGCTGGCCAGCAGAAGGCGCTGGTCCATTGAGTGCTTTACAGCTCATGTCTGTGGCAGCCCTGCATTTGCTTAGCTGTGTTCACCTTCCTCTTCTCATGAACTTCCCTGGGAGGCCAGTACCCTTTCCTGCACAAACATTTGCAGCTGATGTGGAGATGACACATCTGCCTGTCAAGCCTCTGGACCTTGGGACTCTCCTGAGTTATTGCAGCCAGTCAGCTTACTCTGCATATGAAAAACAGATTCCTGCAGGGAATTTGGGGTTCTGAATTATTCCCTTCTTTAATTTATTTTTCTTTAAGTAAATTGAGGGAATTCCACTGACAGGAAATGCTGAAGGATATATCTCAAATAATTTGCTCAGATCTCCAGGGCCCGGGGGTTTATGAAAGGTTTTTGCTATAGACTCTCCACCAGCTCTGGGAAACATCTGTTCTGCATTCTGAATGCATTTTCCCAGAAGAACTTGTTTTAATAAAATCATCACTTTTTCTGTGGTTAGAAAAATCCAGTGCAGTAAAGTTTTTTCAGTGCTAAACAGTTTTTGACCACTGGTTAATGAGGAAGTTAAAAAGCTGTATGTAACATCGTTTGACTTATTGTGTTCTTCCAGAAGCTTTTCTGATGGTCATAATATGACAGAGTTCACCAGAACTGAAACTCTGAACAGTGATGAGTGTTTAATGTTACCTGCACTGCTTTGTTTTGGTGATGCTTCATTGCAGTCTCTGAAATCTGGTCTCTAAGCTGTGGCTTGTGACTAACATATATATTGAATGAAACTATGAAAGCAGGGTGTTCTAAAGCGTAGGTAGGAGAGGTGAAATTGTTAACAATTTTTAAAATGTATTTTTTTTATCACTGGGTTGTGTCCCAGCTCTGAAATGGCCTTTTGTCCACAATAAGATATGGTAGAAGAAGTCTTGTTGTGGTTTGACTTACCTGAGAGCAAATAATTATGTGCACAGCCAAGTTATTCTTTGCTAAATAAGAAAAATGGGAAAATCTGGCAGAGTCCCAGTGCTCGCTGTGAACTCCTTTGTACTCAGCAAAGGTGATGAATTTATGATTGGTAGCTACCTCCAAAGTTCAGCTGTGGAGGCCCTTTCCCTGTGTGGACAGGAACCAGGGAAAGGGAAAGGAAAACCCAGTGAACATGAAGAGATTCTTTTCTGGTCTGGAGAGGAAAAATTATCATGGCCTGGACCTGTTCTGAAAGTGGTTTTGATTTTAATGTGAAATTGTACAGTTTGGAAAAAAAGAGGAAGCTTCATCCCATCCAACTTCCCATGTAAGAATATTATGTTCTCAGACTGCAGTTGTTCAGACCACTACAATTCCTATTATCAGTTGGCTGGGTTTTAGACTCAAATTCTAGATAGGCATCATTTGAAAATGAAACTTGACATATCTCAGGATAGACTGATATTTCTCCTTGCTTTTGACTGCGTAACTCATCTTGCCCCAAAGTAGTGTTTTCGGATAAAAAGATAGAAGACAGGTGGTGCTAAAATATTTTAGAAGTCAGCTACCTCTCAATCTTAGAGAGACTCAACAGAAGGGTAGTAGGTATTTCCAGGCCCACTACATCTGTCCTAATTCACCACTGGGCTTCTTCAGTGCTTGGCCTGGCTTTCCTCTTGCCCCTTGTGGTCCATAAGCAAGTGGAATCAAGCACAGAAGCTTTAGTTAGCAAGGGATCTGATTACCCCTCTTTGGTGGTTTGGACTACCTGGGCTTAAAAAAATAGGTAGAAAAAGTGCAGCAATAAATACCTTCAACCCTAAGTTGCATCTTGTAGAAGACAGATTTTCGAGTCTGATATATTACTAACTCTCCTAGTCCCACCCTCTCTTGTGGGAAGTATGGATTCTGGATGGACCCTGCTTTCTGCTCTTTCTTCAGGTTGCACATCTTCTGCCCTATGTTAGTGGGGTACAAGGGAACTGAAAACAGCACAGTTCTGATGGCATGCTTTGTGCACTCTCTCTCTCTTAATATGTTGTCCTTCATTTTGGTTTCAGCTGAACAACTTGTGCTTCTTTTAACAAAATTGGATTTTCATTTTCCTCTCCTGGAAGAGTGGGATAAACTGCTTTCTTCTCAACAATGCCCCAGCCTGCTGATTTCTGCTTCATTGGACCCTTATTTACCACCTCAGCTGCCTCTCTAGTTCCGGAAAACAACTTTTCTTTTTTTTTTTGAAAAGCACCTGTTCTTCAGCCATGGTTGCAGGCATGGTGGATTTGTCTCAGATCTGTGGTACATCTAAGATACTGGACTTTTCTTTCAGTCACCCAAGCTCCCTTGGCAGTGCTGGTCTGTGAGAAACGGAAAAACAAGTTGTTGTACAAGTGCACTGTAGGTAGAAGATGAAATATTCCCAGCCTGGGCAGAGAATCTATTGTGTGCCTCTGCCAGGTCATGTACAGAAACTAAGTTATCTAGTTAAGGAGTCAAGCAGTGTCCTACTGGGGTTGTAGCTGTTAAGCAGGACAAATTATTGGGAAGGATTAAATTGCAAAAATGTGAGGATTAAAAGAATGCAGGAGATCTAGTACAACTCTCCACGTGGAAGCCTGATCTACTGAATTCTGTATCATCCCTGGTAGTGGGAGAAGCAGACAGTCAGGCTGAAGAAGGGTGAGGACTAGTCTAGCACAGCAGCCCATGGGAAGTACTAAGGATGAAAGTGATTTTGGGGGCCTTGTTAATTGCTGGATATCCATTAAAACAGAAAGGTCAATCCTATTTTGCTCATCTCATTGCAGATTGCTGTAAGTGGTAGACCAAGCCTGCTTTTATTGGCTTTCCACAGAGCACAGTGTCAAACTGAAAATCTCCCTTCTCCTCTTCAGTGTTTCTAATGATAATGGGCTTCAATACATGCATGGGCATTTCATGCTCTGGATCACTAACACTGGAATATGCTCTGTTACTGGATGTGACAGAGTAGTCCAGCAGAGAGGTACAGCTTCAGGAATGTGTGAAGAGGGCAACAGGATCTGCACATTGTCTGCAACCTATATTATTTATTGATTATGGCATATCAGTTACTTATCTTTGTTTTTCTAGGATCCTGCACTACCCCTCTCTTGGAAGAAGTCATAATAGGACTAAATGTCTGTGAAGTCACTTTAATCTTTGGAATATGTTTAGGCATCATGATGATAAGAAACAATTAAAAGCTCAAGTGAATCAGAACAGGATCTTCCAAACTTTTCATGTTTGATTCCGAAACACCCTTGTGGGAGAGAAGGCTATGGGTGCTCCCTGTCTGTATGAATGAGATCAGTAATGTTTGAAAATATCCGGTATATCTGCACACCCATATCTGGCCTTTGAGTAGTGCTCTCCCTTTTCATCAGCTACAATAAGACAAAATATGCAAAGATGTTGTAGGTTTCATTAGTCACACTAGTTTATTCAAACTTCTTCTTTGCATAAGAAACCAAGGCCTGCACTGATCTCTGGGAAAGAATGTGCTCCCAGCTTGGAAAAGCAGTGTACGCAAATGGCACTGCGGCACGGCAGAGGTCAGCAGCTCGGGCACAGGAGAGGGGCCCGGCTCTAGGGTTTGGTGCCATCATTTGCAATTCAATCCCATACAGCTCCTTCTTAGGAGAACAATTCACTAAATACAGAGTTGTTCTTTTTCCCTAATTCACCATATAATTCACCTCCCAAGTTCAATTAAGAAGCAATCTGTTTGTGACTGGAAGCAAGCTGCATTTATTTAGAAATACAAAATTATCCTTTGCCTCAGCAAAGACTGCATGCCCTAATAATTCTGGTGATGAATGGCTAGTTGGGGTTTCCTTTAAATGGAATGGGATATTGTGTGAAGAATAGCATACTTGGGGGGGGGGGTGATGAGAAGTCCTGGGGATGTAAAATTTAACTGAGAAGAGGAACTTTTGTTGAGCTTGGGCTTAAGGAAGTGACGAGGTCTGGGCATGAAAGAAAACAAAGGGAAATCTTAGGATGGGACATTGAGGCTGGAAAGGAGTGATAGAGTTCAGAGCAATCCATCTTGTTGAATCAGGCTTGTTTCTGTTCACACATCTAGTGGCTTTTGTCCAGTCAAGCTCTGTTAAACTATGGCACTTCCTTTGGGAGACAATCCCCTGATTTACTATGTCTCTTGGACCAGGAAGCCCTAACCTATAGCCAGCTGACAGGCTGGGCATTTTATTTTATTCTGGTTCATTTTGTTGCTGTCTTTCATCATCACTTTCCTGGTATTCTAATTAGTTATAATAGAATAATGTTGCAGATTTGATCCTTTCAGTCCTTCTCCAAGGTGTCAGGCATGTACCTTTCCCCCCTTGGAGTGGCTGGAGAAGGATTTGTAAGAAGCCAGTTCCACAGCAAAGACGAGTTTTCTAGCTGGCAAAGCAAGACTGGTTCAGTGCCTGGAAGGTGTCCAGCTGTCTTGAAAGTGAGACATCCTCTTGGAAGTGTCCACACCACATCCAGCAGTGCTGGATAACAGTATCTTCCTTTCTACATGTGGTGGTTTATCATGCTCTTTGTGCTTTACCTTGCCACCAGGACTGCATAAACTTGCCTTGCATTTAATACGTCTACAGAGATCAGCTCATTCGGCCTCCCTTCTGATCACAGAGGACCCAGGATACCAAGATAGGGAAGGAGGAAGAGAGATAACGGTGGTCGTATCAGCACCGCCTTCTTAAGGCTGCAAATGTAGTCAGTGCAAGTTTTATTTATCTGTTATACATCTTACTGTCTCATGTGTTGTGCTCACTCACCCTAGGCACCATTTTTGAGTTTTCCTTCCTCCTGCAGTCACCATGGAGAGCTTCCCTGCCAAAGAGATTGTAGTTGGTTTTCCATGTTGGGTCTGTGACTGTTCAGTGGCTTGCTGCCCAGGTTTCCTTTGAAATAGAAGTGTGAACAAGTTATTATTTGTTCTACTCAGTTTCTAGAAGGGGATGACATTTTAAATCTTTTTCTGTGGCAGAATGGGTACAGTATTGAGGGAAGATCCTGTTTTTACATCATAAAATCTGAAAAACTAAAATCGAATACTGCTCTGTTGAGAAGTACTGCAGTACCTTAGCGGTTAAAAGACTGGTAGGAGCAATAGACAGGGGACCCTGCCTCCCTTCCCTAGCAGTGTGATTTCACTGGTGGGGAGAGGAAGCAGCAGCGCTCTCTGGAGGAAAGGAGAAGGTTGGGCACAGTGCTGGTACAAAGATGCCACGGAACTGCTGGGGTTTCTGTGCCCAACAGCTGTAACATCAAGCAGTCAAATCCCTCCCACAGCTTGTTTGTGTCTTGTGCATCATGGTGACATCATGAGTTGGTTTTCCATGAGGACACAGGAAAGCCAGGCGGGAAGGCAATCAGGGTGGGACAAAACAGTTTTGTTTTGGTGACTGAGCTGGAGGAAGACATGTCCATGAACAAGCTGGGGACCTCTGTGTGCCTGGCAGGGCTGTTGCAAAAGAGAGGAGTATTTGATGCTGGATAAAGGACAAGAAATATCCAGGGACTAACAATGCAGTTCTTGCTGCTTTGGTAGCCAGTATGTATTAACATCACAGAGAAAGACTTTTATTTTCAGATTAAAATTAATTCAGGCCAGATATACTGACTTGATAAGAGTGTATTTGTATGAATGTAGATCATTCTTTGCCTTGACAGTGTACCTTTTTTAATTTGAGATTTAATAGTGGTAATTACTATTGCTACCATCCTTGTATAGTTACTGTTCTCAGTAAACCTCCGTGAAATTAGCCTTCCCTAGAAGAGACTTTCTGCCTATTCAGCATATGCAGAAACTAAGGAATGGGATGGTAATGAGTTGCAAGGTATCACTGCTGGCTAGAAACAAATTCAGGAAAAGAGCAGAGCCTTATCAGGCATTTAATCCCTGCTCCCTGTACAGGGAAAGCAGACAGTTTCTGTGGCCAGCAAACCCTCAAATGGCATCACTGATAGCTGCTGTCCTTTCCACATTACAGCTCTGCCAGCCAACTCACCAGAGATGTCTCTGCTCTTTTTTCTTTCTCAGGAGGCCTGGAAGAACAGTCTCTTGTGTCAAGTGAGAATGCCACTTCAACTGATTGTAGTAACAAGACAGTTAAAAAGGGTAATGTGGTACCCCACCCAGACCTTTGGGTATCTTTTATTTACTTTTTTACCCCCTCTAAAAACATATTTTGTCCTGTTATTTACATGTGTGTGCCTCTGTGCCTAGAAGAACAGCCCTACTCAGGCATCTGCATTTGTTGCTGTTGGTGGACTCTCTGAAAGGGTGGGTTTGCCTTATATAGTGTGGTGGCTTGACCCCAGCCAGAAGCCAAGCACCCAGTCACTATTCCCCTCCTTCAGCAGGATAGATGAGAGAGCAGGAAAAGCAAAAGTGAGAAAACCCCTTGGCTGAGATAAAGACAGTTTAATAAGTGAATGAAAGAGGAAAAATAACCAAACCAAGTGATATAAAGACAACTACTCATGCCCATCCACAAGCAGCTCCTGCTAGAAGGACATGTCAGGCCTCTCCAGGGACCACTGCAAATTGATGTTGTTAAAGGCTGAAAATTTTAGCAGGAATTTGGAGCAGTCAAGAGCTGTTGCAGGACTGCTGCAGAGAATTTGCTCAAGAAGGTGTGTTACTGGCAAGGGATGGAAGCGTTGGTGATACAGAAGTATGGACCCAGGGTCCTTTGTGCAGATCTCCTGATGCACCGGGCACAGGAGAGCGTGGGGCAGATAACTCCCCGTTTGGCTTTGCTGGCACGAGCTGTCTGTGTGTAAATGCACTGAGATTTTGGGCAGCCCCAGGAGCAGCTTGTGAATGGAAGACAAGACTACCTCTGTCTTGAGATCCTCCCTCTTCTTCTAACTGTAGCCCTCATAATGCCGGTGCCTGTGCTGGTGCCTGGTACCAGCAGGACCAGATGTATGCAAAGAAGGGGAAAGTGGTTCTTTTGGTGGGAGAACCCCCAGACTCAGAGCATCTGCCTTCCAGGATCCATCAGCTGGCTTAGGGATGGGGCAGCTTCTGAAATGCCAGGTGTGGCTGGCATGCCAGGGAGATGCTCAGGAGGAAGAGGAACAAAAGGCAAATTCCCATCTTTGTCCTGCAGCTCAGAGCAAGATCTTCAGTGGGAAAGGCTGGACTTGGTGAAGCAAGAGAGAGGGTTTAAAGTTCATTCTTTTCATCTCCCTACGCTGCCTGAATTTCCTTCCCATTGTTTTGATCCCCTCAGCCTTGACAGCAGTGATTTGCTTACCACTGCTTCAACTGGAGGGATGAATGGGAGAAGAGGCTCTCAGCAGGCCCTCTAGTCACTAGAGAAAGGTCTTAGCAGGACTTGTGCTTTTTCATAATCCAGCAGCCCATGTCCCTGACTTTGGAGACAAAGCTGTAGCCAGTCTTGCTGATTTACATACAAATCACGAGACCACAACAGGAGCTTAGATCTTGGGCTTTAGAGAGGTCCACCAGCGCTGGGGAGCCACCATCAGCAGTGCTGCTCCTCAAGGTGACTGGAAGTTCACCTTCGTGTGACCCTTTAGGCCAGCACTCTCTGAAGGCATAGCAACTCCTGTGCTCTGTTATTCCTTTGCCCACATTCAGCTAGTGTGTTGACTGTGCAATACAGGCAGCTCTTTTAAGAAGTGGTGTGTCTCCACAGTCCTTAGATAGGCTAGTAAAGCCCAGCTGGACTATGGCTGCTTTGAGGGTTCGAGTTGCCCGTGGCACAGCAAATAGGAGGTGAACAACTGGGAAGCTTTGAGTAGAGGATATTTTCTTTGGGTCATACCCACATCACATTAAAGGTGCAACTCATGCAGGCACAACTCTAGGTGGGCAGAGCTGCAGCAGCACAGATGCAGGGCAAGGTACAAGGTCTGCCTAGGGGTCTGTATGAATCCTCTGGCAGGTTTTAAGACAAACACTGAGCACCACACAGCCAGGGCTCCTCTACCCTTTTTATAAAGAAATGAGGCGTGTTCTGCTTTCCCTTTTGTATTTTTGCTCCTTTTTATTACAATGAAGAGAATCAACATGGATGGAGATTTGTGCCTCAGCTTTTCCATCCTGAGCATCCCTCCTCCAGCAGAGACTGTCTGATCTTTGCAGATTTCCAAACCACCTGAGACCTGGTATGTGAAACCAAAGTAATGCTTTGAGTACAGGTTTCAGTGTAAGAGGTCTGTCACCTTCTTCCAAGGCCAACTCGAATGAGTAGTTGTTGCTGTTGTGAGGTCAGCCGCAATAGAACAAATCTCTGCAGATCTGGGTGAGTAGGGCATGTTAAGAATGTACAGTGATGCCTGGGCTTGTTTGATCCCTACTTCCTGTTCCCCTTGTTTATGTACTGTGTCCCCATCTAAGAAGTTGCTGTTGCAGAGAGTGAGTGGCTAGAGACAGGAAAGGATGTCCTTTTACACCTTTGTGGGAGAACGGGTTTGGCATAGTGCATATGGAGGCTCAAAGACAAGAAGGGTCAGTTTTCTACAGATTAGCTGTCTCTAAGTCCCACAAATCACTGGAAAATCTGGCTATCACTTCTGGTTTGGTTTAACACCTTGCTTCTTCTTTTTATATTTTTTCTGAAGCTCCAGGGTACTACCTGAGGGCTACAGGTGGAACTAAAGAGAATTTAAATGGTGTTGCCACTCTGTCTTGCAGACAGCAGGCAGAACACAACGCTTGCAAGGAGCCCGAAGAGGAAGGAATACGAAGATGAGTCTGGGATGGATACACACTCCTCTCCCAGAGTGCGCAGGGCAACCACATCCAGGGCTGAGAGAATCTGGCCAGGCGGGGTCATCCCCTATGTGATCGGGGGAAATTTCACTGGTCAGTAGTGAAAATATTTTTCCCTGTTTGCTCAGGGTTGTGTGTCTCAAAATGTGTGGGAAATTGCTGGAGCAGTTTTCCCACAAATTACTTGGATCCTTGGGAATCTCTGTCCTGAGGTAGGAGGGGCACGTGGTTGCTCAAGGAACTGTTGGAAAACTTGGCTGTTCCCATATTCAGATTGAAGTCCATCAGAGATCTTCCTGAAAGCCAGGCCTTCACTGTTTGCTCTTCTTGATTTCTATTTCAGGAACCCAAAGAGCTATCTTTAAGCAAGCAATGAGGCACTGGGAGAAGCACACTTGTGTGACATTTGTGGAGAGAACTGATGAGGAGAGCTTCATTGTGTTCACGTACAGAACATGTGGGTAAGTGATGCATGCGTTCCCTGCAGCTGTCTGTATTGCCAACAGTGACAAATGGCTTTGACCAATGGCTACATTAGAGAATCTATCACAAAGATGCAGTTGGTCACTTCCAGTAAGGATTGCTAGGATTTTTTTAGTATTTGCTCAGAAAGTGCTACATCATTCTGGATTCTTTTTCCTGGGATAACATTTAAGAGTATATATGCATTTTTATAGATATACACTCTTTTCTTTATGTTTTTGTTATGCATACGTGTAAGTCTGTGAGTACAGTGTATGCAGCTGCTGGCCTGTCCTGAACCCTGCTGGATGCCTCCCTGTGTTCCTGTGTTTCAAACTTCCGCAGTTCACTGAAGTGCTGCATGGGTTTGTGTGTTCTCTTTTCCAGATGTTGCTCATATGTGGGTCGACGAGGAGGGGGCCCTCAGGCTATATCCATTGGAAAGAACTGTGACAAGTTTGGCATTGTGGCTCATGAGCTGGGTCATGTGGTAGGTTTCTGGCATGAACACACACGGCCTGACAGGGACCAGCATGTCACGATCATCAGAGAGAACATACAACAAGGTAAAATAGCACTTCAGGTTATTCTGCCTGGCTTTTGGGTGGGTAGAAACCTTTCTTGCTAGACCAGGGTGAAAAACCCTGGTGTTCTGTGAGCTGGGATGCAGAAAAACAAATATTGCTAGTCGTTGTCTAGAATAACTGTTAAAATAGCTGGATGACTAGACATTTTGGACCTCCAATTGGAATTGCTAGAACACAGGAGCATATCCCTTTCATTTCAGGCTCTCAGAGGTAGAAGTCTTTTTTTTTTTTTTTTATCCTCTCTTTAAGTGATTTGTTTCTGTTCCTTTTTGTTTATCATCATAGGTCAAGAGTACAACTTTTTAAAGATGGAAGCTGGGGAAGTGAACTCACTAGGAGAGACCTATGACTTTGACAGCATCATGCACTATGCTAGGAACACATTCTCCAGGTGATAATCCAAGGTTACATGTCCTTAGGACTACTTTTGGTAGTTGTGGTTGGCTCTGAGGGATAAGTAGAGCTTAGAATCTCTATGATCTATTATAGAGATATGTGTCAGTAAAGGTATGCAGCAGTGAGCTCTGCTGCATTGCAAAGCATGAAAAATATTTGAAAAAGCAAAGTGAGTGCAGTATTGTGGACTCCTGTTTTTCTCTTCCCACTATATTCACTCAATAATAATATTGGTAATCTCAGAGATCTTCCAAAACCAAGTCAACATTCTTAACAACATTTCCAGGCAGCATATGTGTATCTGTGTGTGTGCCTGCCCATGTGCAAGGTGGGTAATGCTAAAACAAGCTTTGAATGTCTTGGTTGTCCAACTTATGTTTTGGAGTTGCAGTATTGCTTTCAGAGTCTCCAGTGGCTGTTCCAAGGGAAAATTTAATTCTAGATCATGATCTTTAGTTACTTGGTTTTTTGGTTTGGATTTTTTTTTTCCATTTATGCATGTTCTTTAGATCATAACCACTGCTGCTGTGTGGTTCTCTGTGACTGGGTTTTTCATGGAGAAGTTATCGGTCCCAACTAACTGTCCAACTTCTGTGTAGACTATTTGCCTTTGACTACCATCATCCCTCCAGATGGAGCCCTTTTTCTGATCAGGCTGCTCTACTGGATAGAGAGGTGAAATAAACATAATTATTTATGTCCTGGATTTGAAATGAGAGTTACTGGATGATCAGCTTCATTTTGCTGCATTATGTGAAGGTTTTTCTCATAAATCCCTCTATTGTTCTTTTCTAAGAGCTCTCTAACACTACATATTATGAGTAAAGGGACTGGAAGGCAGAGTGGAAATATTCATGTTCTTGATAACTTTTGTTTCAAAAAATAAAAGGTGTCTTTGGGACTTTTTAAATTTTCTTACTTCCCAGTTGTATGAAAGGGCCAAGCCTGTTGTTTTGTGCTTTTGTTTCTGGAGCTTCACATCAACCAGCGGAAAACTATCAGTGCTGCTTGTTCTGGCAGGAGGAGATGGTGACCGGGCAAGGGTGTCTTGCAGCCTCCAGAGATTTCTTTGGATCAGACATCCAAAGCAAACAATTTTTCTTCCCTTGAGGCATCTGCTGGACCCTTCCAGCATTTGCTAAACTCTAAATGGTTAGAATTGTCTTGCACAAAAGCAGGACTAAGTTATTACCCCCATTTATATTGTGGATGTTGTTGAGGCTGTGTCTCCTGAAAACCAGGGTCCTTCAGAGCACTGCTGGGCCAAAATGGGATAAAAATGGCAAGAGACCTTCTAAATTTAAATTGGTGCTTGATAGGATTTTTCAGTCTGTTTTCTTTAAGCCCTTTGTCTCTGTGACCCACCCTCACCCCAGTAGCAGTCTTTGTGCAGTAATTGAACTGAGCACTAAGTGCCTCTGTGGGCTAATTATGCTCTCACCAGAAATAGGCAGTGCTGGGAACAGGCTTTTACTTTACCAAGACCTACCTTGACATCTGCTCCCCTAAGGGAACGATGCTTTGACCAGTCAGTAGAGATTGGTTGGTGTATGCACATCTCCTGCCCACCTTACTGAGCTCAGTGAGTGCTGGCCAGTTGCAACCCAAACTGACGAAAGCACAGAGCCCATAAAGATATTAAGTTCTAGCAAGATTCATTAAGATCAGTGGGTAGGAGAGACTCCCTGCATTACCCTGCAAGGGGAAGGGCTGCAGTGGGAGTGTTAATATATTAGGACAACAGAAAGCCCACGTAAGAAGATGGTATGAGCACCTGACCAGCAAAGGTGGGATGTGTGAGTGAGGAGGAGGGGAAGGGCATGTCTGTGACTTACTCTCTTGTAGTAATTCTTACCTGACATTTAGCACAACCTTGTTGGTTTTAACTTCTGCCAGTATTGATAGCAAATCATACAGTGTTTGGCAGGGCAAATGCTGTTGTAACTCCTGGGCCCTTTTTGTTCTAAACTTTGTAGCTACGACAGAAAAGTACGGTTTTTCTGAGACACAGCCAGTCCTATAGCAGTGGAAATTATTTCCAGGCATACTTTTGAGAATTGCTGTAGGAGTCACTCCTCCTTTTCATTTCAACAGCAAAACACTTTCCTCATTTGCATCTGTGGCTGAAAGGAATAGGAGTGTGGCACAAGAGACTGTAATGACAGCAGTAACAAGTTTTTACCATGGGAATTTCTGTTCTCATCTGTATCAGAAAGTTGCCTGTTTTGCAGAATGTGGCTGCAGGCTTTTATTTCCTGGTGCATTCCTTACAGACATGGCAGCAATCTAAAATGAATATTGCTGTCTCATTAAACAATTTCTTTTACAGCTGTCAAGGTCCATAAATGGCAGCTTAGCAAGAAGTTTAAAAAAAGTTTAAACCTCCACAGAGCCCTAAGCAAATAGTAGGTTACCTTAATTTACTAAGCTGCTTGCTAGTAGAAATGGCAGCACGTCTGGAGTTACAAAACAGGACACAGGTAGCACTGCCTGCATGTCAAGGGACAACTTCTTGATGTATTTGCAATGCACCATTCTGATCCTGCACAAGATGTATATATACACATCCTCCAGGTTTTACTGCATTGTCTCTCTTCTGCACATGGGGATATAAATACAGAGTTGGAACAAAAGGTAGCTGTCTGCAGCTGGGTCCTTGAATATCTGCTTCCTTGAGTGTTGTTTAAGCACCTGTATCTGTTGCCCTATCTATTGGGGCATGGATGTTTAGCATTTATTGAGATCAGTTGATAATTTCATAACATTAGCATGGCACTTTACACATTCAGAGTACTAATGACTAATGCTAATGACTCTTCTGAGTCCCTTCTCAAGCTCTGTTGTTCTTAGCTGGCAGGAATGGTGGGATTGTCATACTTGACTTACCACTGCACTGGGCAGCTAATGCATGTTCTGCCCATGCGTGGACAGCAGGAGAATGGGGCACCAGGATTCCTGTGTTCTTTTCCTACCTCTGGGAAGAGAGGTTAGGTATCTTATTCAAGAATGATTCTGGTGGTAGACTTCCTGAGCTGCTCCGTTTATGTCTGCTTGGTGTTTATTAATTTGTGAGTCAAAGTATTTGTTCTTTTAGAGACGTTCACCAAATGTGCAACTTAACATTCTCTAAGTGTTGTGAAGCAGATAGGGTTCGGGTGGACAGCATGGGACTTCTAGAACATGTGTGATTTGGGCCAGATAGACTCTCTCTCCTGTGTTCTCGGTTCTTCTAATGGTAAAATGAGAGGAACTGTATTTATTGCTTCGTAATTGGGAGTCACGTTCAGCAATACCTGTGAAGGGAGTCCAAAATTCAGTTGGAGAAAAAAGCAAAACCAAAAATCTTACTGCCCCAGCCTAGAATACAGCCTTCTGAAAGAAAATGGCAGGTAATAAGTAAACAAGTTGTGAGTTGTTTGCATTGTGTGAGCAATGCTCTAGGTGTATGCTATGTGCAGAAAGCTGAGGGCTGTGAGTAAACAGTTGTGAGGGTTGGAATGGGAAAAAGAATCAAAAGTTTGTGTGTGCAAGTGGTGGTTTTTTCTGTTAAACTCTGTCGTTCTTCCCTGGTTGACCTTGGAAATCTGCAGAAATCATTTCAGAGGCCACAGAAGTATGTCCCTGCCAAATGCCAAGTTCTTATGTGAACCCCTGAGGAGGCTTGAAAATGTACTTTGAGCAAACTGACCTGTTTCTCTGTTTGTGGTGTTTCTGGAATTGGAGGATTTATTTTTAATACATAAACTTCAGTAAATTCAGCCCAAGGCATGTAGCTGGCATGTAGAATACCAGACTGAATTTATAAATCAAAATTTGATGGACTCACCTCAGATCTTGTAAGTACCAATTTTGGTGCTTATCAGGAATTTTTCTGTTTCAGGAAAAACCCAACATCTCCCATGCAAGAGTTGATTCCAGTTTTTAAAACTCCCCCCCACCCCACCCCCCTTTCCTTCCCAGGACAGTATGTTTCATAGAATGATATTTTCTGTTCAATAACACTGACTGCAGCTCTGGATAGCTGTGATCCAAATACTCTGTTTGCAGTATTTACTTAAAATTAAACCAATATGAAAAAACTCCTCTAAAACTCCTTCCCAAGGCTCTTACACAGCTGAGCACCCCAGTGAACAGAATTAACTGTACTTAGTGCATAACCCATACTTGAAGACTTGTATCAGGATTAAGCAGCACTAAAATTGTTGCTTCTGCCCTGATTTCCCGTTGGACTCTACAGATAGTTGTATCCTGTCCTTCAGAAAGAGCAGTCTGCCTCGCTGAGATGATGCTGCAGTTTAAGCTCAGTGTTAGTTTTGGTAGCCCCAAGCCTGTTAGTCATTCAGGGGTGCAGTGAAAGGGTTCCTGTGGACTGGACAGCCTGCCTGCTTGGACTTCACCGACCTGGAGTTTAGGTTTCTGTCTCACTCCCTCCCTGAAGTCCTAATTCTCCCTTGGGGGATCTCTCTTGCATGCATGCTCTTGCTTGGATGCATGGAGTGCCTTTTGATAGAAGTGAGGCCTGAGCTTAAATCCTTCACTGGACTGAGATCAGAAGTACTGTAAAGAGTTCCTGAACATGAAGCACATGGAAGAAATAGTAGCAAGTAAAAAGAGGCAGACACAAGTGGAGTTACTAGCTTGGAAACTTGTGCAGAACAAGGGTAGAGCCCTTGATCTTTTTCTCTTGTTTGTGGCAGGCCCAGTCACTGCCAGCCCAACCTCAGCTGCTACTAAGTCCCCTTTCCCCTCCTCCTTTGGCTTGAACATCCAATCTGTGCTTGTGCTGAGCGAGATGTGCCATGAACCTTCTGCAAGAGTATTTAATTGCTTTTTCTGATTTATGGCAAGGAATGTGTCCATACTCAAACAGAGGCAGCAGCAATCTTGGGACATCAAAGAGGAATTTACTGGCTTGGCAGACTTGGCTGTACATTTGGAAGCTGTCTGCTGTAGAGAGAAGGCTGTCTCGAGACATGCAGTTATCACAAGTTGTATCACTCTTACTTTTTAGCATGGGATATAGTGTCTGGGGGATGGGGTGTGGAAGGCCTGCCAGGATTACCTTCTGTGCATCGTGTCATTGCCCCTACTTCACTGCTCTGTGTCTCTCTGTTCTTCCCTTTAGAGGGGTTTTCCTCGACACCATCCTCCCCCGTCGTGACGATAATGGGGTCCGGCCAACTATTGGGCAGCGTATTCGCTTGAGTCAGGGAGACATCGCTCAGGCAAGGAAGTTGTACAAATGCCCAGGTAAATATGTCTTGTGGAGATGGCTCCAGCTTTATTGTGGACATATGGTTTATCTGGAAGGCATTGTAGTTCAAGAGCACCTTAATGATCCCTTTGAAGAAAGAGACTCTGGAAACGTAGACTATCAAATGCTTCAGGCTGAAGTTCTGGGAGAAGTGAACTTGCCTAACATGTGTCTCCTATTAGTACTTTGAAGTATTCTTGTTTGGTTTAGAGCTTCAGGTTGTTCTGTTCATAGAAAATTACATCAGTGTACAAGACCACAGAGTGGGGACTAGGAGTTATCAGTGTGGCAGAAGGATATCTGGTAGACTGGGGTCTCTACACACCAATCATCAAATATCTGTTGTAATTTATATAGTTGTTGTCCCAGAAATGAACCTTAAGGAAACCATGTTTGTCTTTGTGATTATGGCATGTTGCTTGGGAGATAACATGGCTCAAAGATGCTGATTTGTGAAACATCCAGTTGGGTGCTGGAAGCTGGTGCTTTGGGCTATTCAGGAGTGGGCTGTATCCCTCTTTCTGCTGCCAAAGGGTTGATAGACTGGGAACACCTTTGACAGAGAACCCATCTATGTAAGTGTGACATACTGTAGACGGATACCAAGGTCCTACTTTGTATGGGGACTGGAAGGATGGACAAAAACAACACTGGGGTCACAGATGTGATTGGGAGATTAGATTAATCCATCAGAACAATAGAAAGCTTTTAAACTGGAGATGTTAGCCAATGAAAGTTTATGCCACTGTTTTAGCTGAATATTTTAATAGAGAAAAACAGATTTCAGAGAAGCAATCTGCCAGACTTAAGGACAGGTTGAGCATGAGGATGCAAACAGAGGCTTCAAGCAAAGATGGCACCCAGTCTGGTGCCTGTGGCATGGACTTCAGTGACTGGGAAGGGACTGGAAGAGGTGTGATGCTTGGAGGTGGAAAATTTAACAAGCTCTGTTGAATTTCTGCAGGTTATCAACATCCATGAGAAGATACTGGAGAATGAGAGAATTGCCCTAGTTTTGCAGAATTACTCTGTAACTTTTGTAATAATGCGGGGAAGAAAAAAAAGACTTTTGCAAGCACAGTCTACAAGGTTATCTGAATGGATTGGTCTGGCCAGCAAGTAGTTCAGTTGAGAGTGGCTTTGATCATAAACCTAATATGATTATAAGTGATTACTCCTCTAGAAATAAACTTATCACAGAGAGGGGAGAAGGTGAGAAGGATGAGGGCTAAGTTTTACCAGTATACAGAGTCACATCTTAAGTGAGTAGGTGACTAGCACTACTCTGTAAACCATTTTTGAGGCCATGGAGAGTGGTGGAGAGCTGGTGTGCAAATCTGCTGCTTCTCTGTATCCATGCACAGGTCAGAAACTATGGGTTCATAAGGGTCTAGAATGAATTCTGAGGACTTCGGAGTCCAAATGTTTGGGGAACACTGCTTTTAGCTTAGAGTGGGTGGTATAACTTTCTTAGGTGTGTTAGTTCTAATTAACTTTTTTTTCTTTTTACCACTCATAATTATTTCTAAATTGCATTCAGTAGAGCAGAACATTGTTCTTGAAAAATTATCTCATGGGTTAGTTTAGGAGTTGATTTGTTTCGCACTATGTTTTTTGATTGAGTCAGAATTAATCCAAGCAGGCTTTTCATTCCCATAGCTGGAAGAATCAACTACAGATTTAGATTTCTTGAGGCAAGCTGAAAAGCCACTTTGGCCTGAGGTTAAAGTTAAACTAAAAGCTACAAAGCAACATTCTTTAAAAGAGGACCCTTCTGAGTCTCAAGTTTTCCACTTGCAAAGTAGAACCTTCCTACTTATTTTTTTCCACAAAGCTTTAGCAGAGGTTATTGCAGTTCAAAACGTATTTGGCAGCAAAATGATTAGAGCTTTAAGTCTACTAAACAAATTTTTCTTCAAATATCTGTTGTTCTGGTTTAGTTTTCTTTTTCTCTTTGCATCAAAATTTATAATCAAGTTGCATCTGAAAGGAGGTGCAGTATATTTAATGACATTAACATCTTCATCTGCCATTTGAATCTGTAGCTTGAAAAGTTCTGTACCTCTGCAAAATACAAAGCAGGGGAGTTCAAAACCAAAGGACTTCAACTGCGTGTTTCAAGCAGGGTCTGAATGAGACTTTAAGTTGAGGACACTTTATTCAGTAGTCAAGCTGAGGATTTTTAGGTAAAGTGCAGAAACATCATTCAGAAGTTGAATGGGAGATTGCTTCCCTTTTAGAAAGGGAGTCTCCATCTGAGAATGCTTAATAATATCTCCCCAAAAAAAGAGCTAGTATGATGGAGGATGAGTTACAAGTATGCATTGGTATAAGCCAGAACAACTGCTGTGTCTGTTGTAAGAAACAGGGCTCTCCAACTTCATTACATTGGAGCTCATGTGGCTGCTACAGTTAGGGCTTGCTTAGCTTGTCCATTCTAAAACCCTGCTGTTTTAAATTGCTCTTAATTCCCCAAAGCTTATACCTGCTGGGTTAAAGTTAGTGCCAAGCCAGGTGAAACAATATGAAATTTGCTGAAGGAATTTCTGGAAGGCAAGATGCAGTCTGCTACATAGTAGTTAATGCTAGATTTGTTATGGCTGCATGGCTGAGGATTTGATGAGTACAGTCTCTACAAAAGGTTTTTAAAAAACTCGTCCTGCTATCTCATGCTCAGCTAAAGGAAAGAGGCCTGTGTGTCTGTGCAGGAATGGTTAAAAAAGAAATTGAGAATGTCCTGCATTATAGCATCTCCTCCAGTCCTCTGGGCATTTTCAAATAGATGTAGTGTACCAGTAACCATCTGATGAGCTGTAAGTGCCTGTCACTCAGCTACTTCATTTACAAGTGAGTTCTGAAGCATTCACCTTTCTACTTTGCTTTTCACCTCTGTTGCTTTCTAGCTGCTCAGTTTCTTGGATCCCAAAAGTACCAAACAGTGGCCTTATTGGACCTGCTGGCTTCTTTGCTACGAAGTGGAGTACAGTTGTATTACTTTCTGAGATACTCTGCAAGAGACTGTGCTCTACACACAAACATGCATTGCTTGTTATCATCCTTCCCCCTGCACATGCAAGGAAGCACTTTACTCCATGCTGAAAGGGCAGCCTCTCCCAGTGTGTCTGGGGAGTTTCCTCTGCAAGGGTTAGATATTTAGATAGGTCTCCTTTCATGACATTTGAACAGACCAGTCTTTGGAAATACATGCAATAGTACCTGTTCCATAATTATGCAGTCTTGCCAGGAGCTGGCTAATTACACTTACGAGAATTAAGTCTGGGCTGTTGGAAACCTTCGCTGTGGTTCAGCTGAGGGAGATAATCCCCTATGTCACTATGGTTATGTTGTATGTGTTTCCCATGATTTAGAACACTCTTTATAAATTCATATTTGTTTAAATAGATTTTTGAGCAGATAAAAAGAACATTAGTTTATCTCAGTGAGTTATGGATTGGAATTCCCTCTTTATTAAAAAAAAAAAAAATTATTAAAACCACCCTTTTTGTGTCCCCACCTATTTTTCACCTAATCAAGCTGTGTATCAGACTTCTTTAGGGAAATTAAGAAATTCTGGTTAGGTAACTCCTTCTCCCCTGTTTGAAGATATCAAACTTTTTGAATGGGATCAGTCTCTTTTCACCTCCAGCTTCCAACCCGCCCATCTAAATGTAATCAGGGCTGCAAAATTAGCGTGTGATAGCATCAAGCAGAGGAACAACCTCTGGCATTTCCATGAGAAAAGGAAGGCCTTGTCGGATCTTTCAAAGCACTGCTGCTTAATCAGGGATTTTTGGGGGCTGCCTTACGTCTCTGAGGAAACCAAGTTGCAGATCAAGGGCAGCTTGTGTGTTATGAAATTGGAAAAAGGACTGGGAAGCAGGCAAGCCAAGGTCCCTGCTCCTTGCAGTACGTATTTGGATGTGTCTAGTGGGCACTCTGAAGGAAATGGGAGCTTTGATATTTGTGATCCTCCCACTTAGCCAGTCAGCTGCTCAGCAGATGTAGATGGTCACTCTTCGTTCCGGCTCAGTCTTCCTGGCTCGGAGAGCAGGAACTACAGTAGTCACAGCTTTCCCAGATGTTGGAAGCTGTGGTTCCCTAAAGGAGCATATGCATGTGCATGTTCCTTGCTTCCTGAAAATCACTGTGGGATCTACATTTCATCAACTGCAGCAGCCCACAAAATGGGAAGTTGGAGAGCAATGGGCTGCCGTGCTCACGTTTTGTGCAGTGTGATGGCAGGATAGGTGCAGGGCAGCCAAAGCATGAGGCAGTGGGGCTTGCCCTACTTTTGTTAGGATGTTTCAGCCCCAAAAAAGACACTTAACAATGGTAACTAAGGAGAACTTCATTGAGCAGCTTGTAATGAAGGAAAAACAGATTTGCTGGCAGCAATTGTGGGGTTGCAAGGTGGGATGGAGTTAATACTTTGCATTTGATTAGTGGAAACCTGAAAGTGCTGGCACGTGGAAGGAAGATGAAGTAAGAAGGGTGGCCTCTTTAAAAGCTATTTCCCCTATGTCCTTGCACTGATCGTCTTCTATCCTAGAAATTCTGACAAATTTCATGTCACCCCTTTGGCAAGGTCTCAGGTGCTCAATGACCTTTGCCCAGTATCATGAATGATCATCATTAGAGTATCAACCACTAACCCACACACTGCAGCCATGAGCAGAGATTTTGGTAGACCCTGATGTCTTTCAGAGTCACTCCTTTTTGACAGGTTTTTTTCCCCTCTCCTGCAGCTTGTGGAGAGACCTTGCAAGACTCAACGGGTAATTTCTCAGCCCCTGGCTTTCCAAATGGCTACCCCTCCTATTCCCACTGTGTCTGGAGGATCTCAGTGACCCCAGGGGAGAAGGTAGGTGCCACACCAGCACAAGGTGTACTCTGCATTTCCCTCACATGTGGTTTTGCCTGTGATGACAGTGTTAGTAGCTGCCAGCAGATCTCTGTATGCCTGGGATGCAGGGATGGAGCCTGGAAACGCTCCTGAGCACCAGTGCTGTCCTCCCAGAGGTGGAGTCAGGGATACACGGTCCTGAGGAGAGAAGAGGTACTGCTGGAGCAGAGCCCCCTCCCAGGTCTGGACTGTGTGTTGATCTTTGATCCTCACTCTCAATTCGAGGCTGAACCCTGCATGGACATTTCCTGTCACCTGCTATATCCAACTGAGCTCACCTTCCAAAGCCAGGTGCCAGTCAGATGAGTTAGATAAAATGTGCCGGCCATCTGGGGTCCTTAAGGGAGCCAAGGAGCCATGAGTGACATCTGTGGCCTGCCCCTATCACGCAGGCATAATATGCCTGTCAGGGAACTCCCAGTTCCCGCCCTGTAACGCCAAGCCCCACTGCGCATCAATCACTCACCCTGTCCACCTTCTTCTCAGCTTTTTTTGTTCTATTGATCTTCCTGTAGAAATGAAATCTTTCCTTAATCCAGTAACACCAGCCCTTCAGGCCTTTCATGCCTTACCAGGCTGCAGGAATGCGCAGTCCAGCTTGGGAGCTCCTTGGCAGAGTGACTTTGCTGAGGACCACCCTCAACACATGCTTAAGACTTGGACAAAGAGAAATGCAGAGTTCATTTGTTTTGCAACAGCTGCCTGGCTCCAGAACCTGGTTCTGTCACCTGCAAGCCCAGTTCCCTGCCATGCTGAGCTCCTGCCATCAGCTGCAGGGAGAGCATCGCTGGGGCAGGAGGGTCAAGAGCCATCCAGGTTTGGAAACTGGCACTGGGAGTTTTGTGGTGTGGAATCTTACTGTAAACTCTCCCTTTGCTTCTCAGCCTCATCAGAAGAGTTGTCTTGGTTTGGATGCTGAGCCACTAATGTTAAAAAAAGAAAATAAAGCATCGATTTCAGATTGAATGCTTCAATTTACCTGTTTAATCAAATGCAGTGGTTGGTACAAAGTAGCATTGTAGCACTGCGGTGTTAGCTGAGAATAGGTATTGGGCTTGTAGCATTCATCTGCACAGAAGCAGATAAATCTCCTTTTGCTGTCCAAAGTCAGAAAACTGCAAAAGCATCAAAAAAGTGAGTGATATCATTGCAGACTGCCTTCTGGACTGGCAGTCAGGCCTTTGGGAGAGAACACCTATTTTAGTCTAATGACATTTCTGTGGCAGACTATGGATGTAAATGAATACATGGGTCAAATCTTGTGAGGAAAAAGATACAAGTACACCCCATTGGTGACCTCCATAGGCCTGGACCATGGCCTGTGATCCATGTGACAAAGGAAGGAGACCAAAGTAATAACATTTTGATGCTAAGCTGTGCTTGGTAAAGCCACTGAATCCAATTTCATCGTGATGGTGTGAGTCTGATTGTCAGAACGTGGAACCTAATCAGCAAAATTATATTTTTCCTACAAGTGTCATTTATGTGAAGGTGTAGACCCCAAAAGTGTGTTTTTTGACACTGTCTTTCTCTGTGATGTTCACATTGCTGAAAACCAAAGATTCAGTTTTTAATTTTAAAAATCCAAACTGGGCTTTTTTAAAGTAGCATTTTAGTAACTGAGGAGCATTGACTTTTAATTACAGAGTTGACTGTAAAGAGTTATCTGCTGTCATGTACTGTCATGGTTTCATTAAAATACCTTGAGAAACTTTTCTTTTTTGAGGAAAGCTGATGTACAAATCCCACCAACTGCCTGACTGTCTTCTCCTGCGTACTCACTTAGGCAGCACTGTAGCAAAGATGAAATACAACCTGTAGGATCTTCTTTTTAAAGTAACTCCCTCTCCAAAGAGAAATGTGTACTCTCTCCTTTCAGATTATGTTAAATTTCACATCAATGGACCTGTTTAAAAGCCGCCTTTGCTGGTATGATTATGTGGAGGTGCGTGATGGCTACTGGAGGAAGGCTCCGTTGTTGGGCGAGTACCTGTTTCATTTTAATTGCATTTCGTGTATTGTTCTTGATTCTTTGGGGAGTGGGTGGGGAAAACAAACAGAAACAAACCTTCCATTACCTGGAAAGACCCTATTTCCGGCCAGTGCACTGGCCATCCTTAATGTCTCCATCCAGAGATGTTTGTGTGCTGTATTCATTCCAAATGATCCATACTCTAAGGCCTTTGGTAGCAAAGAGTTTATTCCTTCCTTTTCCAGCCTGAGAAATGATGCAAGGAGGGAAGTGAGTCAGGGCCCTGGCTGGGACTAAAAATGTGGTCTCTGGAGTTTTATTATTGCTCTTTCCCAAGTCTGAGGTGAAACTGTCAGGCAGTCAGAACGAAGCAGCTGTATTACAGCTCCTGACCCAAACTCCTGCCATTATTTTTCAAGTATTTGTGTTTACAAATGCACAATACTCTGTACTTTGAGCCTCTGTACTTCGAGCCTCTGTACTTCTAGCAGGGAACTTGCTAGACCATGCCTAGGGTGTCAAACTGTGCAAGGACTCTGCTCTGCTCCTGTTCCCACTCCCAAAGAAGTTGTGTTGTTCTCTGAGAAGTGCAGCTCCTCTGTATCCTGCCTATTACTCTGCCTCCTGCTATTGTAACTGCAAGTCTTCTGTCACCCTGAGTGGTTCTAGATGGCTCTGATCCTGACTTCATCCCCTAACCTCAATGTCCCAAACACGTAAAATGCTGCACTGCCAACAGCCCCTTCTGCCTGAAAGGAAAGAAGCAATCAGGTTGTGTAGCATCCCCAGCTGTATTAGAGTAGCCGTGCCCCATGCTGCAGCACAGGGCTGGGACAGTCAGCATTGGGTCAGAGGGATTAGGGAGCGTTGGGTGCTCTCCTTGGCCCCACTGGACATCCTAGCCCTGGTACCAGGTAAGGTGCTGAGGCTGAAGCTGTGCTGGTCTCCAGGTTTCTGTGGGCTTACCTTTCACTGCAGTTGGCAGCCTGCTTTACTGCTTCCTGCCTGTTTTGGATTTGGCAGCATTTATTGCTGTTCTCTGCTGCACGTGCGTCAGGTAACATTGCTCCAGCAGCTGCAACTTAGCTCCTCGTTATTTTTTTTTTTTCTGCAGAGTAATTTAAAGGTATTTCAGAAGCCAAGCACCTCCCCGTCCCCCTAGTGCAGGTGGACTTGGGAGTGTTTCCATCTGGAAGGAAACACTGCATGAGTGGCCACGGCTCCCGCATGGGGCTGAGCCCATGAAATTAGCTCGGAAGAGGCAGACAGACGGCAATTCAGCAGGGGGTGGGGAGGGGGATTAGTGTGAATTGTGAAAGCACAGGCTTCTTGCAGAGAGAAAAAATACATGTGTGCTGCATATTTTCCCAGGGAAGTGTGTGAAAACCCAGCCTTTAAATGGTGTATAACTTTTTATGAATGGGCCCTTTATCACACTCTGAGGAGCTTGCTCATTCTTGTTCCTCATCTGCTTTTCCTCTTCTTGACACCCTTGTTAAACTCCAAGTCTAAATCCAGGAGGCAGTTGCTGAGTGACCCTAGAGGAAGGAGCTTTGCAGTGCTGATGCTGTTTTTAGCATCCCCATTGGGAGTGGAGATGGGAGATGCTATTGGTACACTGCAGGGCTGTCACACTACCCCAACAGTACTGGGCAGCTTGGGGGCACAGTAGTAGCTGAGTAAAGCTGGGTTTAAGATAATATTTGGATGGGTGATTCTGCAAGGGAAAAAAGTTGGTGGTGAAACTGCCATTCCCAGCCAGGTAATGGCAACTAAAAGGCTGTCATGCAGGTAAGGCATTAACCAGGTTTTTACCCAGTGGAGGTTGTTCAAAGCTGCCAAGATCCCTCTCGCCACTGTCCTGACTGAATTCAACCTGAAGAAGTGTTCTCTGCCTCTGTCAAAATCCCAGTGGGATTCAGTTGGACAGGGTGCCAAGACCATGTTGAATTCAGTGTATAGCCCTGCTGATGTCAGCTGAAGTAGAAAACCATGTTTGCTCTGTGCAAGCTCCTGACCCAAGTGCAGGTTCCTGATTATCAGGGCATACTTGGTGCTTGCTCTGTTTCTGTGAGGAGCATCTGGCTTGAATAGGTAGAGAAGCACCAAATTTGGGTAGTTGAGGTTGTTTGGGCTGAAGATGCATCTGCAGCTGTTCTGTTTCAGGATTCATCCTTGACTGCAGAATTTGGGTATTTGCCAAATTGCTGGTGCATGCCAGAGAGAGCTTATTGCTGGGGGAACCATGGAGCAAAAAGATCTTTCTCTTGACAGCAATTAAGTGACTGCAGAAGCTTAAATAGGAGAAGTTGAGCAGAGAATGAGTTTTTTCCTCACCAGTGTGGCCATGTCTTGCCCTTGGTTTGACTTAGACAATTTGTTCTTGGGTGCAAAATGCTGAAGGAGTTTCCAAGGCCTAGCAGGTGGAAAGAACGTTCCCTAATGTTGCATTTCTGGAAGGGCTGCGGATAGTTCATTGAAAGCCATTTGCCCAATTATGTGATCAAAGCGTGAGCCCTTTTGAATTTACCAGGGTAACAGAGGCTTCATCTGTGACTACTGGATTCTGCTCCCAGCTGAAGAGAACTTTCATTCATTTAATAATTGAAAAGAATATGAATTGATGGAGGGGGGACACAGAAACTTATTCAAAAGCACAAGTGACGGGAATGAAAGGGTCTTTTCCACAAGCACAGCTCCTTTAACCACAGATTCTTTGCTTCCCGGAGCCACAGGTGCCTGTTACACCTGGCTGCCCATCAGCCAGGAGATCACGGAGATCCTGATTGTCTCTTTCCTGCCTTGTAGGCAGATTTTGTGGTGACAAGATTCCTGAACCTGTAATATCCACGGACAGCAGGTTGTGGATCGAGTTCCGGAGCAGCAGTAACATCCTGGGGAAAGGCTTCTTTGTGGTCTATGAAGGTACAGCCCTTAGCTAGAAGTCTGTCACATTGTATGGAACAGGCAGAACAGGATGCAGGGGGGTTATGGGTTCAGCAGGAGTTCTGCTGCACTGGGGGGTTAGGTACAGCCATGCTCCTGTTGCCATGGGAATTGGCAGAATTTTGTGCATTGTTTCAGTAGACAAGTCATGGATCTTCCAACAAGATCATCACATTTTGGGGGGCACAACAGGTGAGCAACACAAAGCAATAGCTTCTGTACATAGGCCAGGTTCTGTTTGCTCTAATCAGCCCCTGCAAGCAGCAGTGTGAGGTGTAGCAGGAGTTTCTTTCACTATTTTAGTAGACAAAGTTCTGTTTGGGACCAAACATTTTGTATCACTTAATACAGCTTGTCTTGGTGTGTTTTGTTTTGGGTTTGTTTTTTTTTTTCCTCAAGTGCAAAGATTGTTCTTTTGTTTCTCCCTTGTATGTTTTACTTACAGAAGATTGGAAATTAGCTAGCATGTCAGATCTTCTACAGGTCAGGTACTTTAGAAACTTCCTTGGCACGGGGGTGATGAATCGACTTCAGAGGAGGAGCAATACTGGCACAGTTACTAAAAATCAGTAACATCCCTTTCCCATATACGCCCTTTTTTTTTTTTTTTTTTTACGGTAATGATTCCATTATTCTCCGGGCAACAGGCATTTTCTTAAAAGTACCAGCATTGTCAACAGTGTTGAGGTTGATTGTATTGGTACCGACACTGCATCATCATCTTTCTTCAGCCACGGGAACAAGTATGATGCTGGAAGCCCAGTGCCCAAGTGTCCAATAAACTCATGAATAATGATACTAACAGAGGGAAGTGAAGCAAACATGGGACTGTCAGGAAAGTGCAAATAAAGCACATGAGGATTTCACAGCAGTAAGGGGCTAACAAATCTGTTTCACAGGAGAAATATCTGGTTTCTGCAGGAATTGTTGCTCCAGAGACAGAGGTAGCTTGCCTGATTTCTTTTTCTTTTTTAATATTTCTTCTGAAAAGCAGCTGTTGCTTGGACCATGTGGTTCGTAACAACCCTTCTATGGTAGTTTGCTGGAATTGGAAGTGATCAAACTAGCGTATATGGCACCATGCTTAATATTGCCAAACGGTATTGGAAGAAAAAAAAATTTACATTGGCTACATTCCAAAGTCACTTTTCTCTTGATAATTTCCCATGTTTCCTGTTGATTGATAACTGATCCCTAAAGGTTCAGTAAATATGAGCTAAAAAATCCAAAGTGGATTTTAGCACTGCTTCTCTGTTTTCTGCTTTAGTGGGAGTGCATGTAAATGCTCATGCATCTGAACTTTACTGGAAGCTCTGTAGGTGAGGACTGATTTTTGGATTTGGATTCCTCTAAGTCTTGAACCGAGAGTTTTCACAAGATGGGAGGCAAGAGGCAGAAGCATTGTAGCCACATTATGGTAGAATTATTTGATATTAAATGACAGATAATGTAGGGAAAGTGTCCTCTTAGTTCAGTCATTCTGTCCCCTTTCTTTCATAAGATTCAAGATGGGAAGATGTTGGCAGTTTTGCCCTACAGCACTGCTGGCAGCCCCAAATTTGTCATCATTATTGCCTTCTCAGGCTCTGTCAGCAGATGTTTTATCCATTTTGCAGTAAGTCTTTTCCAAGTATAGTTGTCTGAACTACTGCAGTGGATGGAGAAAATACTATTTGTTGGCTGTCAGTTTTATGGCTTTTATAAAAAAGGTCAGTTCTCTGCTCTCGTAGTCCTCTTTCTGTTAGGTGAGGGAGACAGTTCTTTAAAGAGCCCCTCAGAGCTTCTCTCAAGCACCACTTGTAGCTCTGAATGTATGAACTCAAACTGCAATCTAAATTGTGCTCTGCAGCTGAATTTTTTGGTGCAACTGTTTGGTGGTGCTTTAGCACTGATTCTCTAAGAAAGACTGTAGCACTGCACTAATAAAACAGTGCTTTTAACTGAGTTACATAATCAGCTTACAATGCAAAACCAAGACCCAATGCAAGCAATTTCCAGGACATTATAGGGAGACCCACATCTGAATTGCTAATACAATGTACTGTGGGGAGAACCCAAGGGTGAGGATGGTTGATGTCTGGCAGGTGTCATTGCAGTACCATGTCTCTTATACTTACTTCTGGTGCTTTTTGTTTGCTTGACTCTGAACACAACCAAAACATTCACATGTCTTTTTGTAGATATGTGTGTCATGCATCATGGGGTAACACAGGTTTTAGCCTGTGATCTTACTTTTATTTCTTATGTAGTCTTGCAGACAATTTTGTTGAACTGTTATTGTCTTTAGATATATAATGTTATTGTCTGATGTCTCTACCAGTTTTTTATTAAACTAGATTTTCACTGAATTTTCTGTTCTTGGTCTTTACTCATTCTCACATTCGACACTGAAGTTCAATGTTTCATGCACAGCCGTCATTCTGGTGGTGAACAGCTCAACTCGTGCTTGTTAATATTGCCATCGTGTGGCTGGATTAGATTTGCAACTTTGTTTTTTATTTTTGGGTTTTGTTGCTGGGTTTTTTTGTCAACTTTTCTTGGTTCATAGTGCTGTTAGCAGGTTTCAAGCAGGTATGAAGGCAACCAGGAGTATGAAACACATAAATTCATAAAAATTCTCTGTCCCGGTGAGTTCACCTTCTAAGGAAGTTGGCACAGCAAGACAAGAGACACTGTCACTAAGGCAAGATGTTAGATTTGTAAAAACCTCCATGACTTGTGTGTTGCCTTTGTATAACAGGTGATATTGATAGAGATTTGAATTAGGAGCAGGCTTTACCTGTGGAAAAACCTGCAATCTCATGGTTTTGCTGTTTCTTTTTTATGAAGCTATTTGTGGTGGAGAAATTCAGAAAGATGCTGGCCAGATCCAATCTCCCAATTACCCAGATGACTACAGACCTTCCAAAGAGTGCATCTGGAAGATCACAGTTTCTGAGGGTTTTCACATAGGAATCACATTCCAAGCCTTTGAGGTGAGAAATGTCATTGTATGTTATATTACAGATAGTATTTTGCCTTTGTAGGTCCTTTAAAATTAAGAAGAAAGTGGTGTAAATAATAATTAAAAAAAAAAATCTTTTGACTACTTCAGAATATCATTTATTCTCACCAGAAGTTTGCTCAGAGATTTTGAAGCTAGGTTTTAAATATGATGAGTTTCCAAAAATGGTTGCTTTAGACAAATGTAATTAGAAGGGACTCAAAAGCATTGATGATGTTAAATAAGGGCTCATGAGTCCTTAAATGTTCATCTAGTAAAATGAAAATAAATGGTCACAATCCAGGTGAAAATCTCTTTCTCATGTCACTGGGACTTGGCAGATTGAAGGATGTGACTCCCCAAAGAAACGTCATGTTCCCAGATGGCAAACAGGCTTTGAAGAGCTCACAGGTTTTCTCCTACTGATTATAGGATGTCTTACACTCTTTAGTTAGGTTCCCAATGGTCTGTCTTTGACAACTGATGTATATGTCACAGACAGGAGTGGACAGGACCTTAGCTGGTGCATAAATCCCATCTATCCCATACGCTGTTGTAGCTTGGGTACACTTACCATGTTTGTCCTGTAAAGGGCCAATACCACTAGCTCCTAGCTGTGACCCTGCAGCTCTTTCCTGAACTTTTTTGTTTGCAGTTGTTCTGCTCTGTTTCTTACAGCTTCTCATGAAAAAGCAGTTTTTAGATAGTCAGGGCCTGGGTTTCACCCAGAGGATAGCCAGAAAATGGTGGTAGAACTGAGATGTGCCTAGGCTTGAGTGCAGTTCCAACTTCAGGAAAGCTCAGTGGCAGCCATGAGGCAAGTACATTGTAGCCAGTTGTTTGAGGAGCTGATCTCTGGCCAAAGTCTATCTGGGGACCTAGCCTGGCTTGAAGAACCCATACTAGCGAGGTACAGGCACACACTTTTCCTGTTGCAGATTGAATGGCACGATGCATGCTCTTACGACTACCTGGAGATCCGGGATGGCCTCACTGAACATAGCCCACTGATTGGCCACTTCTGTGGCCACGAGAAGCCAGAAGACATCAAATCCAGTTCAAACAAAGTGTGGATGAAGTTTGCATCTGATGCAACCATCAATAAAGCAGGCTTTGCAGCAAATTTCTTTAAAGGTATGTGATTTAGTACCTCTCACAGTCAAAACTGGGTACGATTCATCCCTTAAACTACTGCTGTCCCCAAATGAACAATTATCATTGTATCTACTAGTAGTTAAGAGCTGTTAGATTTTTCTGTGCAACTACAAATATCAAATATACATACAAATTGCTTGATACTGAGGCATGAACACCACCTCCATGGTTAGGACAGAAAGAAAGCCTGCTGAGCCGGTATCAGCACAGGCACTAATACCTGGTGTGGCGCAGCTGGACAGAATGTCACCTCCATTTAGCCATGCAAGGGGACGCTGACAGTTTCAAATATGGTACTAATACTGCACAAAGTATATTAAAAACAACTCTATGCTTAAGTTCTATTCCAAAAGAAGCCTCTGAAGAGATGATAAATCTGAATGCAAGTAGAGTCCCAGGAAAAAAATCTGAGTGCTTTAAGAGACAAATGTGTTCCTAAACTGAGATTCTCTTCAGGAAGATGTAAGAGTGATTTTTTGTGGGTTTTTGGTTTTTTTTTCTTGTTGTTTTTTAAGAGATGGTCCTTTACCAGCATCCTGGTGACTTGATAGAGGCAAGAACGAAATACCTAACTGCCTGGGAAAATACCTGCAGAACTGCTGCAAGGTAGACAGTCATGTTTCTCTTAGGTTCAGTGACAGTTGTACAGAAATAATAGCTGGAATGCCAATATTTGGATTGCAAAAGTCCTTTATTTATTTCTACTTTAACTTTTGTCTTGTGTTAAGGGTGTCATGGTCCATTTAGATTTCTCAAATTTGCAGGAGAATGTACTCTGTGAATTAAAATTTAGTTCATGAGCTCATTAAGAAATATAGCAAACAAACCTGTCAGCGCTCAATCCCCTTTGCTCAGATTAGTCTATCACATGAATTCACTTCTTCACCATTCAAGTCATAAGATTTCGTAATCTATAACTCATAATTCTTAAGCCAGGCACTTATGTGCAGAAAAAAAGAAATAGTTAAATAAAGTTTAATTCACAGAGTACGTTGTCCTGTACATTTGAGAGATCCCAGTGGACTGTGACAAAGGGTGATTGCAAATACTGTGATGTTTAATTCAATCCCTGAACAACTCTCACAGTGTCTAGACTTCCTTGTTTAAATTTTTCAAGTTCCATGAAGACATGGAGAGTACTTCTTCCTAAAGACATTTTGGCTTCTTTCAGGAGCGAACAGTGCAGGCTGACTGTGGCACAATGTCTTTCAGGGGTTAGCACTACATGAAGACACAGCAAGTCATTCTCTAGAATCTGAGGTTCTCCTGCAAGTCTGTAGGGGAAGAAAGTTACACACCTGAACGTGGAGTGCTTTCTTTGTGATACAGATAGTGAGAAATGAATTTATTTCTTTTTTTAAATGTAAAAATGTGTAAACATATGCACAGTCATACAATTGCAGGCAGATATTTTCTGTGTAGTTTTTGCTGGCAGACTAGGTCTTCCAGTGTCTGCTCAGATTTCACGTATTTGAACCAGAAACTGTGTAGCTGTTGGATGCATAGGTTGTTTCTAAGCCCATGGCAGTAACTTCAGCTGAGGGGCAGAGTGTATGTGCTTGGACCAAACATCACAGTAGACATAGCTGCACATCTTCTAGCCAGCTAGCATTGTGGGCAGAGTTGATGTCAGTGTGCAAAAGCTGGGTAGACACGCCTACAGGCTACCTGTGGAGTTTCAAGGTGGGATCTGAAGTCTGCAAATTGTATACCAATACCAAAACCAGTACTCAAATATTTATTGTAATTGTCAATAAATGAAATTACATTCCCAAAAGTTGAGTCTGTTTGGCCCACACCTGTAATTGGTAGGTAATCTGCCTGTCTCAACCCAGGAACTTTCTTGCTTCTATTCATTCTGTTATCTCCTTTGTTTCACTGGAGTGGGAGGGGGTGGGGAGTGAACCAGCACTGGGTGGGAGTTTGGCTGCTAGCTGAGGCCAACCCACCCCATGTTAATAAAACCATCTAATCAGGGATGCATGTGGAATCAGGGGTCAGGGTGAAAAGCCAGTACATCGGGCTATCTGTATATTAACATGTCAGTTCAAGTTGTTGAGAAGTGATTGAAGAGCCTGACTTCAAAGCCCAGGATAGCAAGACTACATGTGTTTGGTGAAAAGGCAGAACTATTTGCGTGTCCTCCCAGCTCCTCTGCTGCACCCTGTTTGGTGGGGTATGACCTCCCTCAGCTCCATTACTGTGGGCACCATAATGGGCTGGTTCTGTCACTCAAAAACATAAGGAACTTAAAACAAACAGAACAAAAAAATAGGCAAATGAGAACAAAAGGCAGTCAAATCTTTACAGGAGCCTCTGTTTCCCTCCTCTTGTCTAGAAAAAGCACTAGTGGGTATTAACAGTAATTGTAGTCCTTTATGTTTTCATGTTTAGGAGTGCTTTAGCAGTTGTGAGGTTTGCTGCAGTGCCCACTCCCATGGGCTCAAATGAGCAGCTATTGTTCTGTTCCTTCTGTCCAGAAGGGTTGCATGAGGAATATCAGGTTTGGGTGGTCAAGAAAGTGTGACTTGTTCTGGTTTTCTCCTGCCAGAGATGGATGAATGTTCTCTGCCGGACAATGGTGGTTGTGAGCAGCACTGTGAGAACACACTGGGCAGTTACAAATGCACCTGCGAGCCTGGCTATGAGTTGACAGCTGATAAAAAGAGCTGTGAAGGTAAATAAACTTCAGATTGGAGCATCTGTCTACAGGATAGGTACTGCGGCTAATAATTAAATGTAACAGCCTTTGGAGATTATTTTCCTTGTCCCTACATTCTCTTTGTTTCAGTTTATTTTCCCCCACCTAAAAAATTTCTTTTTGTCAACATCTTCCATTGAAAAACAAGTTTTGGTTAAAAAACTGAAAATACTCTGCTTCTCTACTGCTAAACATCCCTAAACCCAGTTGTCCTTCATGGCCAGAGATTGCTGTTCAGGCCAGATCTCCCACAGTACAGCATAAGGGAAGGTAGGCATTACAACCTAACCATTGAGTGGCCCAAAACTATATAAATCTAAAGCTGATTTTTTTTTCTGAAAAATACTTACTTCATATAATAAAATATCAATGTTTTGTCTGCATGCAAAACAGACATTCTGTATACTGAGGAGTAAATTCCCTTGCTCTGTTATGGAGGAAAAAGTCCCACACCTTCAACAGAAACTGTTTGTGTCAGCTTTCTATTTATACTGTTAATCTCATGCAACAAGTGTTTGCTTCTACCAACAATACAGCTGTTGATGTGCTGAAAATCCACCCATTGTTCTTGTCTCATAGCTCTGCCTGTCAGCTGAGACATGAAGGGAGCTCCACACCCAGTGGTGCTCTCAAAGTCATCCAGGTTGCCCTGACTTCTGCTTTTGTCAAACTGTTTGGGGAAGAGTGCTGTTGACTTGCTGAGGGCAGAGTTAAGTGTGTGCAAAAGGCTTTTGGAAGCTTTAACTTTTTTTTTTTTTTAATAATTTCTTGCAATGTTGAGCAAACCAATATAAGGTGGTCAAACCAGTATAACTAGGGCAAACCACTATAACTTGGCAAGTGTTTTTTTGAACTTCACTCTTAACCTCCTGCTTTAAACTTCATTTGTGGGCAACACAGAAAGAATAGTCTCTGAAAACATAGCAATATACCACAGAGTAAATTGCTTTTGTTTCTCCAGACACGCTTGCTACACTATTTATATTGAAGCTGCTCCCTTGGGTTAGTTCTCTTAATGCAAAATGGTGCTGAGAACAAGACACAGAAAGCTTTTGTCCCTGTAGGTTTTGAAGATGTGGCCATATCTCATTATTCTCAAGAAACAGCAAGAAAAAACAGAAAAAAAAATTGCTTCTTGCAAACAGAATTTTGCAGCAAAAGAGCAAATTGAAGTTGACTCCTTTGAGGTAAAGCCCTGCCCTCCCACAAGAGGATGAAGCTGAGATGTCCTAAATTTTTTTAAAATGGGATAATAAAGCTAAGTCTTTGTTATTTATTTTCCCCAGAGAAGAAGCAGTCCACATATAATAAGCCCCTGAAGACTTGACAGGGGTGTCTTCCCTAGGATTCCATTATCTTGTAATTGTTCTGTAACTGATAAACTTGAAATAGTAAGGTTTGTAGCACTGAGTGTAGATGAATTTACTGTGCTGGCCTTTAAAACTGTGTCGTGCATGTCAAGTCAACTGATTCACAGTAAGCCCAAGAAGAGAGATTAAAAAGGAGATCAGTCTTACATGGTGCCTCTCAGGGACATAGACTAACTCTGTGTTTCACTGGTGATTTACAGCAGGTGAGGTTTCTGTCTTCTTCATAGTTGCCTGCATTTTAAACCTGTTCTGGAGGCTGGGATTTGAACCAACCCGGATCTGATTCATCTCCTAGTTAACACTATGGCCCAGTCTGTGTGTCTGAACAGAACCAAGTAAACCTTGTGTTCATTTATTGCCTCTCCAGCTGCCTGTGGGGGCTTCATCACCAAGCTCAATGGGACCATTACTAGCCCTGGATGGCCCAAGGAATATCCTACTAACAAAAACTGCGTCTGGCAGGTGGTAGCTCCAGCCCAGTACCGGATCTCTCTGCAGTTCGAAGTGTTTGATCTGGAAGGCAATGATGTACGTAACCAGTCCCTGCATCTCAGAGGTGGGACTACTGGCTAACTCAGAACTAGATAAATCCTTGGGATACAAGGAAGAGGAGGCTCTGTCTTACTGGTAGAGCTTCTGGTTGTTTCCCTGCCCTTGATATAATGACACCAATAACAGTGATTGTTCTTGAAGTCTGAATCTGCTTTCTCTATAGAGTGGAAGGATTAAAGCTGTTCTATTATAAATATGTGGAATGGTTTAACCCCATCTGGCAACTAAACACCACACAACCGCTCACTCACTTCCCCCCAGTGGAATGGGGGAAGAATTGGAAGGGTAAAAGTGAGAAAAGCTATTGGGTTGAGATAAACAATTTAATAGATAAAGCAAAAGCCACACAAGCAAGCAAAGAAAAACAAGGAATTAATTCACTACTTCCAATGGGCAGGCAGGTGTTCAGCCATCCCCAGCAAAACAAGGCTCCATCACATGTAATGGTTATTTGGGAAGACAAACACTGTCACTCTGAATGTTTCCCCTTCCTCCTTCTTCCCCGCACTTTATATACTGAGCATGATGTTGTATGGTCTGGAATATCCCTTTGGTCAGTTAGGATCAACTGTCCTGACTATCTCCTTCCAGCTCTTTGCACACCCCCAGCCTCCTTGCTGGTGGAACAGTATGAGAAGTAGAAAAGGCCTTGACTTGGAAGTGCTGCTCAGAAATAACAAAAACATCTTTATATTATCAACCCTCTTTTCAGCAAAAATCCAAGACACAGCCCCATACTAGCCACTGTGAAGAAAAATAAATCTACCCCAGCCAAAACCAGCACAATGGGCTTCTTTTCTCTACCAGTTTTGCATAATTGTAGGTGTTTTCCATCCCTAATAGGTGTACCATCCCCCACTTCCCCAGTGCTGCCTTTGCAAGTAAATAGTTGAAAATTAACAATGAAGTAGAGTTCTTCAAGGATAAATGAAATAACCAGTAAAAGAGTCTGTTCTCTGTCCTGCCAAGGGCAGAGTGGAGTTTGAGCAAAGCATTCAGGTCTCATTTTCCCCACTGTAAAGGGGAGCAGTGGCACTTCAGCAGCCTACTGAATTAAGGAAGTTCATTCAACACAAGCTAAATTATTTTAGCTAAATTAAATGGAACCATGGCTGTTCTGATAAACACAATCCAGGGCAACAAGGGAAGGGATGAGAAAACTGACAGAGGAGATTTTGGGGAAGTTAGGAGTGTGTTTGAGTACAAGACTGTTTCTGTTCTTTCTCAGTGAAGCCTCTGTCCCCTTCTTCTGAAATTCTCTGTTCCAAGTCCACAGAACTGAGAAATCTTCTCTCTTGTCAGGTCTGTAAATATGACTATGTTGAGGTTCGTAGTGAACTGGCTTCTGACTCCAAGCTACATGGCAGATTCTGTGGCTCAGAGAAGCCTGAAGTAATCACATCCTATGGGAACAACATGAGATTGGAGTTCAAATCAGACAACACAGTCTCCAAGAAAGGCTTTAAAGTTCACTATTTCTCTGGTACGTGGCTGTATCCTTTCACTTGCTTAGCTGTCTCTTCTGACCAAACCTCTTGGTTTTGATGAATTTTCTTCAGCCTCCTGTTAGATCAGGCAGAGCCTGACATGGTTACTCATTTAAAAGCATGGTTGCTCTGTGCTGTGTCACCTTCATCTTGGTTTCTCAGTGCATTGTATCGTCCAGTTTCACGGTGTGGTGTCAGCAAGATGCATGGATTGCATCGATGCCTCTAGTCTTTCCACAGCAGAAAACAATGGGGAACCCAATCCTAGAAGTTATCTCTGTTCCTAGAGTCATTAAAGGAAAGCTTTTTCCTCTGAAACTAGACGATTTAGAAAATTTCCAGTAGTGTTCTATACAGCAATTATTCCCATCGAAGCAGTGTGTGCTAGTTCAAGCTCTTCATCCTCTGTTCCGAATACTTTGTGTCAGTGATGGACCTTGCTGGCAGGCAGTTCTGGAGGTTAATTGTATGTCATTTGGAAGCAGAAATTCAATTTCATGCTGTCTTTTCAGCAGAGATCAAAGAGTATTAATGAATTTTGCAGAGGATGATCAGGCAAAACGGCCTTGAATTAAGACAGGTGCAGAGTAGAATCAGGGCTAGGGGTTTGGCTTATTAAATCTAACAGGAGGAAATATGAAGTGGGTATGTTTCATCTGGTAGTATGTTTGGGAGTGAGAAGACAGATGGGGTTAATGAGATCTAGGGAGGGCATTGTCCCAAGAAAAAATGGAGATAAACTGCTCATAAGTTAAGTTGAACTAGAAACTATGAGCAGATCCTGTGCTCAGAACAGTGAGACTGAAGAATGTAGAGTCCTGAACATCCACTGGGGCATATTTCAGCTTCAGAGAGCAGGTCATACCTTAGATCTTCTTCCTGTCTGGCTGTTTGTGCTTTCAGACAGAGCTGTTTAAAAATGGAGGCTCATCAGAGCACAAAGGAACTTGAAAATATTAAGGCTGTCCAGTAGATTTTTGCCTAGGCTAGTGAATTTATGTGATACTTTTCCTCGGCTCTATTTTAAATAAAGTATGAGACATGGCTATAGGTTTCTTTTAGGCAGGGGTCTTTAACTATTAAACTTACATTATAAAATAAAATACATTTGAGATGTATTTTATTAAATGATAGACAATTGAAGAAAATAATATCTGGGCTAAAAACTGACTGCACTAATCCAGCAGTAGAGGTTGAAAGTTTGCACTGCTATCTGCCAGCCTGCATATGGTGCTCCCAGTTAGTGACTGTGGTAGTCTGTCTCAGTGTCAACTCAGTGTTTTTTGTTTTGATCCTGCCCAGACAAGGATGAATGCTCCAAAGACAATGGTGGTTGCCAGCACGAATGTATCAACACCTTTGGGAGCTATGTCTGCCAGTGTAGAAATGGTTTCATGCTGCATGAAAATGGCCATGACTGTAAAGAAGGTAAGGTCCCCACTTCCTGCGCTCAGGAAAGCCAAGGTACTTCAAACATGGCTTGATTCAGGGTCCTTTCTGCCCTGTGGCGGAAGGAAGTTTGTACAATGTACCAGGCTGGGGCACCAAAAAGCCCCAACTGAAAAACTGTCCAAGAAAAAGGGATAGGGGACTGACCCATTCCCCAGTCTTGCCCTCTACATCGCCATAGGGGAGACAGGGTGGGAATAAGAAGTTGGACTAGCAAAAGGAGCAGCTGTGGGACATCACCATTAGATTGGTCACTGCTGCTTCGTTTAATTATTGTGTTTGAGTCAGAGGAAAAACAATGGGCTGATCTAACCATTTGCTGGTGCCAAAATTGCCTTTCTTCCTGCACCACTAACCCTGCTGTGTGCTGCCATGGCCTTCCTGTGTATAGTCTCTTGTCCTGGTCTGATCTCTCCATGATTCAGCTTTCCAAGTTGGCAAAACAGTGCAAGGCCGAGATAGCACCAGTCAGCATGGTGGAGGGGCTGACACCATCGCCCTGGGAGCAGGGCAGATGAGATGGATGAGCAGGAGAATAATTAGGGAGTGAGGATGTAAATGAGGTTAATGAGGCCCAGAGGAATGAGGTGGTCCGTTTCACTAGCTGCCAGGTTAGCTCAAAAAAGTGTAGGACAAACCCACCAGAACTATGCAGTAATACTAAAAGGTCTTGTTTGGTGACTGAGGCCTTCCCTGTCTCTGCCCTGCTGAGGGGTCTCAGATGGCAGAGAGGAGCATGTAGGACATTAGAGGGTTCCCATGTGAGACTTGCCTCAACGTGCTATCACTCTCTCAAGCTGGTTGTGAGCACAAGCTGAGTGGTGCAGAGGGAATGATGAGCAGTCCCAACTGGCCTGACAAGTATCCCAGCCGGAAAGAGTGCACCTGGGACATCTCTGCAACACCTGGCCACCGAGTGAAAGTGGTGAGTAACCGGAGAGCGGGACTGTGAAGGGAGAAGCAGACCAGGTTTGCGAGGAGCTCAAGTGACTTCTGCTACCACTGTGTGACCGGCAGCTTGATGTCCCCAGGTCCTGTTTGGGCCTCTTGGAGGAGAGTGCTGTGGGAGGCTGCCCTGGCTCACAAAAGGGCAGAAGGTCTCAAGAGAGACACCAAGAGGGGAGAGGCAGCTTAGAGGAGACTCCAGCAGATGACAACTGCAGAGCATTGCCCTCTGTTTACAGGCAATAACATGCCCTCCCCCCACCTCTCCTTGTGAACCACTTTGTTGGGCAGTATCTAAATAAGGTGGTGGCTGAGCTGGTCCCCAGCCCTGCTGAGGGAGGGACATCAGGGCCATTTTACAACATGGCCTCATGGAAATGACAGGACATGCCCAAGTCTGTGCAGATGGCCCATGCATTACTTCCACTGTGCTCAGTGGAAGCAGTATTGAAGTAATACTGAAGAACAGCCCATTTGGTGTGCTGGACAGGGTTCCCAGTGGAAAAAAATAAATGCTTGTAAGGCTTGCAGTTGATAACTATTGTCTTGCACCTATGTGAGGCAGAAAAGCTAAGGCAAAATGGCACATTGATATGGAATTCTGAGCTCTGCCACCCTGAGAACATTCTTGTCTAAAAGCACACTGCTCTGTGGGAGGAGTAGGACAGATGCACTGTTTGATCTGTTTCTCACTTGACATTTCATCCTCTGCTAAATCACATACTCAGATTTACAGATGTCTGTCTTTAATTATGCATATTCTTCCTGTAGACCTTCAATGAGTTTGAGATTGAACAGCACCAAGAATGTGCCTATGACCACCTAGAAATGTATGATGGACCCAACAGCAAGTCACCTATCCTGGGCCGCTTCTGTGGCAGCAAGAAACCAGCCCCTGTAGTGGCTTCTACCAACAAGATGTTCCTCAGGTTTTACTCTGATGCTTCTGTGCAAAGGCGAGGTTTCCAGGCAAAGCATAGCACAGGTAAGCTGGTTGCCTGCCAATACCCCAGTGCCATAAGATATCATCAATTCTCCCTACATTTTTTTACTAGGCAAAACCAGACACACTTTTCTCCCAAATAAGCTTAGTCTGATCTTTAACTGGTTGTATATTCAGTTCTCAGGCCATTGCTGGCACAATCTCATAAATACCAGCTTCCATAACAACTCAAAAGTCTCTTGGTATTGGACATTCCTGCTCATGCTCTTTTGTTTAAATTGGAGGTGTTTGATTGAGCAACAATCCCTTCTGTTCCACATCAACCAGAGGAAAAGGAGGTGGTGCAGTTTAGCCCACATACTGGCCCACACACAAAACAGGCCCTCATTAAATTGATTATGGTAGAAGCAGAGCTGTGCTGTGGACAGACACAGCTTGATCCTCTTATCTGTGGCAGCCCAGAGGTGGGCGTGTTGTACCAACATTCACTTATTTGAAATCCCTGCCACTGTAAACAGGTGAAATGTGCTCTGAGTGGCAGTGTGTGAGAGACTGGTGAACAGGCATCTTCCTCATTGGCTGCAGAAAAACTCTGTGTTAAAGTACACCTTCTGCACAAACACAGGGCTACTTTTGTGTATTGTCTGGGCAGAAAAGGATTGTTTTTCTCCCCAGTTTTTTTGATGTGCTTCAACTTCCTGCTGACAAAATACTTGGGGTCAGAATTTCAGCTGCAGGACAAGTGCAAAGAACAAAGCAATTGCTTTCTAAAACAATACATTTTCCCAGAGTATAATGTGTCAAGAATCCCATCCTGCCAGTTTAAACTGGTCACCTCTTTCCATGCGTGTTCTGTACCAAAAGAACCAAGCTCCTCTTAGCTCTGTGGGTCTATGGATTCATGGGTGACTGGAGAATTCACTGTTTTATGGTAGTTTGGTGCAGTGTTTAATTACCTTCCCTGTTGTGCTTCAAGCTGGAGGTCTTCTCTGCTCATGACCGGCCCAAAAGTGGGATGAGTCTTTGTTGTGAGGTAAGGCCTTTGAGAGACTGTTTTGTGCCCTTTTCTTCCTTCAGAGTGTGGTGGGCTCTTAAAGGCTGAAGTACAAACTAAGGAGCTATATTCCCATGCTCAGTTTGGGGACAACAACTACCCAGGTCAAGCCAACTGTGAATGGGTGATTGTAGCTGAAGATGGTTATGGGGTGGAGCTAATATTCCAGATATTCGAGATTGAGGAGGAGGCGGACTGTGGGTACGACTACATGGAGATTTATGATGGTTATGACAGCACTGCACCCCGTCTGGGACGCTTCTGTGGCTCAGGGGTAAGCCATGATGGTGGTGATTTCTTACGGATCACTGGGGGTGGCAAGGAAGAATACCGTCCTACCATTTTTGGAGAGGGGCAGCCGTCACAAACTGGTAATGAGAATGCTTTGTGACTGGGTTTTCCTTCTTCCTCTTTGGCTGGAGATCACAGCCATTTTATCTGATGCACAGAGGTGGCTGGAAAATGGTGCTGACGTACAGTCCCTTTTTTGCCCAAGGCCATGTGCAGCAGCATGAGACTGCTGCACCACTATGCCCTAGCCCTGCCACAAAAGTGATGTGTAAATGTGGGAAACAGCTTCCAAAGGACAGTTTCATTCTCAGTCACTTCCTGCCTGAAGCCAGGTTATGTTCTGGCCGTGCTATGGCAAGGGCGAAGGGTGGAGGGACTTACAGAGCTGCTTGTTGACTCTAGAATGGCATGCTGTCTCCTAAACTGTTGCCTGCAACCCCATTAACAGGAGTGACTCTAGCATGAGTGATGGTGTGTGGTTTTTAAAATCAGAGGGTCTGTGTTTGACTTCAGCAACTAAATGGAGAAGGTTCTTACTGAATTTAAAGAGAGACAATCAGGGAGTAGGTGTGGGAGAAGTCCTCACAAACTGGGAAAATGGTCTGGAAAACAAACAAAGGCCCAGCAGCTCAGTGTGAAAAAGGTCAGGGCAGCAGAGTAGTAATGTACCCACCTGCACCCTGACAAATGAAGAATGGCTGGGAAGGTGTTGGTCCTGCAGTTAGCACAAGGACGTTGTAGCAGCTCACAGCAGTGTGCGAGATAACCAGAGTTGTCATGTAAGATAAGTACCTAAGTCGTTTTGCTGCTAATGAACCCTGGGAGAGCCTCAGCTGCCAAACAGGGTCCAGTTTGTATTGTGTCATTTCCTGAAAAGATAATGGCAAATTAGAGTAAACCTGAAGACTGGAAAAAGAATATCCAGGAAGTCCTGTGAAAAAAATAACTGGAAGAACTGGGATTGTAGATTGGACTGGCATCAGTCTTCAAACATAAAGAGCAAGGAAAATACGCTTAGGAAGGCAGATCAGGGCAGGAAGTACTGAGCACTCAGTCTTCACGTTTATTGGTCCATCTGTCTTCACTGTGAGCTTAAACTCTACCATCATAGTGCAGACAGTTGTGTAGTCTGTAGACTTGACCACTGTGTACTGTCTTCTTTCCTTTTCTGCAGCCTCTGGAAGAAATCTACTCTGCAGGGGATTCCATCATGATTCGATTCCATACAGATGACTCCATCAACAAGAAAGGCTTTCATGCGCGATACATAAGTACCAAATTTCAGGATGCATTGCACATGAGAAAGTAGTTTGACTGCTCCTCACAGACATTCCCCATATGAAGACTGAGACATTTAACTGTGATCTTTGTCCTTTTTTTTTTCAAAGCTTCTGTGCACCTGGCCAAAAGCAGTGTACAGTATTTTCTGTAACTAAAACTAAATCCAGTCTCAGAGGTCTGCCTCTGCAATTATTAGCATGACCCTTTCTTGTTAACATACCCAGGACCAAAAAATTGTCTTCTAATCATACCTGCCAGGGCATAAACGTATTTTGCACAACTTGCTATGAGGCTGAGTGAAGCCTGAACTTGAATTGAGAAAAGCCTTCATCTCTTGCATATCTTGTTTCTAGGTGATATTTCCCAAGCATCCACATGAGCTGTCTGAACATATTTTCTGGTGCAGGTGATGTGGACAGACATCCAGTAGGATTTTTCAAAGGACTTTTTGAGCCACCCACTCTCCCCTACCAGCCCAAAATACTCTGTGCAATAAGAGAACAACCAGATGGCTGGACATCCATCACTCCTTCTGTCCCTTCTATTTATCATCTTGCTTATTGTTGAGTGGAGAGCAAGGCAGGAGACAGGGACAGTCTCTTTAGGGCTTCTAGCTACTTAGATCCCAGTAAATGAGAAAGGCCCAGGGTCTGATTAGCAGTAATTGTCATGATGTACATTGAGTGGAGGTACTTTGATGCAGTGCCCAAGGGAAAGGTGGTGGCTGATATGGAAATGTTGTGGTGGGACGCAAAGCATGATTCTGTGATGGTGGCAAAGCTTAGCAGCAGGAACGCTGACAGCATGCTCCAGTTACACCACCAAGCAAGGCAGCTCAGGACTGTGGCAGCAGTCCAGGCCTTATCTTAAATAAGGAATCTCTCCTCCTCACTCCACCCATGCCTGCTTTCTCAGCCTTCTTTTCACTGCTTCCTTTGCTCACTACCATTTCCCTGTGAGCCCTTCCTCTTCACAGCTGCGCTGCTCTCCCCAGGGCTGCCCCCCACAACATAGGAGTGCTCTGCAACATCAGCTAGCTGGAGCATCTCACCGAAGGGAATGCTGAGGCAGAGGGAGTCTGGGTGTCCCTGAGGCAGAGGGACACAGGCCATGCTACGGGTCAGCTCTGGTGAGCTGTGGGAACCTGCCAAACATGTGCAACCTGAAGGCATGGGACTAGGAACAGAAGAGCTCTTTGGTTTCTGCTTCTTCCCCATTCGTCGTTGGTGCATGGCCCAGTCTCTTAATGTCACGGCAAGGGTGCAAGTGAGATGGTGACTTAGAGCACTTTGGGCTATGAGGCTCAGACATGCTCTTGTTTGCTCATGGAAGCTACCAAGCCACAGGCTTGAAGAATTAACAGGTAGCTTAACACTTCTTTGGGAAAAAGTAGGGAAAACTGTGCTTTTGGGGGCACCACTGTAACTGAACTGTTGATATGGGAGTTTAAAAAAAGACTTTATTCTGAATGTTTCATTAAGGCACTCATGGGCAATTATGAGCTAAAAGCTGAGGTGTGCTAGCTTTAATAAAGTATTTGTAATCCAAGGATTATTATGTTTACATAACCAATATGCTGTCAGGCACTGGGGTGACACCTCCTCTCTGGTGTATGACTGTGGAGAAGTATGGGGCCAGCGCCACTGTCAGGCACAAACGACATTCCTGGAGATGAGAGCATTTTCAGATGGATAATAAATAGACACAGCCCTCTCCAGAAATCCTTGAATAGGATATGGTCCAAGTATTGTGAATACTAGGAGAAGCAAATGCATGAAAATATTTTCTTGCTTAGAACAAGAAAAGTAATTTATACACACACACACGGAAGATTATATGTATATAAAATGTGCATGTAGAAAACCAGTAGTCAAAGCCTTAATAAATGTAAAGTGAACAATACTGTACCATTGACTATAGCTTTATTGCAGGCTGTATAAAATCATGTTATCTCTGTTTTGGTTTTTTTTGTTTTGTGTTTTGGGGGTTTTTTAGTTCTGCTTTGTTTCTTTTTTCAAATTTTGAGGCCTTCTTACAGGCAAGACCTCTGATCTCAAGCTGTTTGACCATGCAGGTCTGGCGAAGTGAGCTGCTAGATGAGGTGTATGTTTGTCCTTCTTTTGCTTGCTCCGGTTCAAGCAAAATTACAGTGACTCAGGTCTGGAAATAACATGTGACATCAATGCCTGTGAAACAGAGGCAAAGTTTCAGGTGGCAAGCAGCAGTTCAAGTTTCCTGACCCTCTAGTGGCAGCAATGGCTCTAGAGAAAAGTGACTGTAGCAGCTGTAGACATGTACTTTAACATCTCTGTTCCTTGTTCTGGTAATTTCCCGTCTACCCCAGATTGGTGTGTTTCACTTGCAGTGTGGTTTGACAGATGTACTACACTCATTAGCATTCATCCAGGTGTCTCTTGTGACAGTGTGCTCACAACTGTTGTACTGTGCATTTCAACCAATGATCTATGTAGAATATTTCTGCTGTACTGACTAGACCTAGCAGTCAATAATTCTAAAAGTGTGAAATTTTCTTAAGAAAAAAAAAAAAAGAGGTGATACCCCCAATGTGTGAGTAGGTATTCTGGTATTGGTGTGGTTTTTACATTCCACTAACTAAAACAATTTTTTATAGGAGAGGAGAGGAGGGTGTGGGGGCAATCATAAATGTACCTGTGTCCAGAATGAGTGAGAGAGTCTCTACATTCATTAAAGACTGTGGATTCAGTTGCACATTCTGTTGAATGCATGCATTTTCCCCTTCTTCAAGGGGAGTAAATTTCTTATTATATTCCATGTTCTGCCAACTGTTGTTTGTGTCTTCTGCTAATACCAGGTGGGATTTACTCTCCGCAGGAAGCACTTTCCTGTGAGCCTTTAGGCTTGTCTTGCTTTTGCAATCAAGAGAGCATTAGTAAGTGGGGCAGAGAAACAAGCTGGTGAACCAAAGGGCTACATCGTTGTTTCGTGTTCTGCACTCACACTTTAGTGGGCTGAGATGCAGATCTGCAGTGATAAACATTAGGGATCTGGGAATTAGTCCACAAGTATACCTCAAAGGATGAGGCTCATTTGCTGCACTACAGGCTATGGCCTTCATCAGGAGGTCCCAAAGACATGAGACATGAAACTCCTGTGCAAAGGACAGCAGGATGAGCATGAGGCAGATGTTCCTTACTGCAAAGCTGTGGTCCATGCACTGTGGCAGCCAAATGCTGATAGGCAGAACCTAAAATGCCTTTCCTCCTCTTTCTGTCTAATTCTTGATGTCTACCCTGTTTGCTAAGAACCATGTCTGTGTTCTTTCCCCAACACATACCTAGTTCATCTGTGTCCACCACCCAGAACATTTCCTGTGGTGTGTCAAAGCCACCCCAACATTCATGGTGACTGTATTTCCTCCCAGCTGTTCCCAAAGCAGCAACAGAGATGAAGTAAGGAATAAGCATCCCTGTGTAGCCTCCTGCATCAGAGTACCATGGCACAGTATGACCCTGGAATGAACCTAGAGGCTGACAGTCAAGACAGAAGGTAGATATGACTTCCAAAATGACATCCATGAGTCTTCAGCCACATGGATAGTTACAGTCCAAAGCAATATTGAAACAATAGAAATGATGCAGCCCACATGAAGCTGGTGGGAAATGGGAGGTAAAATAGAAGGTGGGATATGAACTGGAGTCACAACTGTTAAAGGAACACACAGACATTTGTGGTTACAGCGAGATAGGTTCTTACTGTGTGCATGATCTATCTACTGTGTGTGTAAAGATCTTTTGCAGGTCTGTAGTTTTTCTACTGTTCAACTATCATGTTCCCTTTTCTCTCTACTTACTTATAGAAACAGGACTTAATTTTCCAGAAAGTGCCCAAAGACCATCCAGTCACCATGTGTGAGTTGATGAAAGGAATATCTGTTGTCTGTCAGAAGATTCTTCATCCTTTAAAAATACAAGTAGCCCAGTGGCACAACTCATTTCAGACAAAGAACAATGCCTCAGACCGGACAGGCTTGTTGGTCTCAGCGTCAAGCCAGAAGAAATCCTTCACTTTCTCCTGGCATTTCCAGCAGGTATTCTGGCAGACGAGGTGCTAGCCTTAGAAAGCAAAAGCAGGATTCCCCTCAGTCTGATCTGTGGCTCACGCTAAGCATGCTCTTGGAGCCAGGAGCTGTCTTATTTGTCCTGCATCTGGCAGAGAAGAGGTGGAGTCTCCAGTGCCCTGAAGCCCAGCTTCCCAGGTGCATGCTAGATCCTGCCCCTGGCCGGGACCTGGCTCTGTCAGGTGTGCTGGGACCCAGCCAGGTTGTCTGAGTCAGCCCAAGAGAAATGCCATCATCTCTTCCTCTTTGCAGGTCCACAGTTCATGTATTAGAAGGAAGAGAAACTCATCCTAAAACGAACACTAGCCCTGGCACTGGGCAGTCTGCTGTTACTGCTTGCAGGGATTTCTCGGAGAGAAGAGCGAAATGGTGAGTAGGAGCTGGTTGGCTTTGTTTGGATGGAAGTAGTGAAAGGAGATCAGAGAGGAGTAGCGATGAGGCCCCTGGACTGATTATCTATTGGTTGAAAAGCTCCCTGGGGTGTTTAATCCTCCCATTCTCTGTGCTGAACCGATCAGTCAAGCTGATCCTTAGCTGTGCATTTCCTTATGATGCAACAGATGTGTTCAGATATCTGCTTGGATTTCAGCATCTGCCCCAGCTTTTCTGTCCTGGAGGTATTGCCTGGTCTTAGGGCAGTTGGAGCAAAGAGGAGGCTGGTGCCCTGGATCATGAAGTGGACCCTTGAGGAGATTTCTTGTCCTGGGAGCTGAAACACACTGGTATCTGTTTAAAAATGGCCAAGTGAGAGTGGCTAAGAGTGAAACTTCCCTCCTCCCAGCAGCTAGCTGAGTCTGAGGCTAAAGCAACATTCTCCTCTGAAATGTAATAATGAACTGATTCCATGAGAATTCACTGATCAACAGAAGACTTAGGGGAGTGCAGCACAAAGTTACTTGTTAATGGCATACAAACAGAAATAATATATTAATGGCTTCAATCTCTCTAACCTCTGTTGATCTTCTCTCACTTCCCCATATTGGTCCCCTTGGGATCTCCCTTTGTCTCTCTTCCTCAGCCCTACCCAGTGAATGGCCTGTGCCAGCTCCATCCAAGAACTGGTGAGTTGTTATCCATGGAGCTGTATAGGCACCAAAGAGTGAGTGGTCCCTGCCCATCAGCAATCACAGTTTTAGCAAGTGCAAGGAAAGCTAGGGGAAAGCTATGTTGGAGAGCTGATGCTGAGAGGTGGAAGCATCTGTGCTAAAACTGAGAAGTAAATCCAGAGCACCTGATCATCAGATGTGTGTTAATGGCATTCATCCAGCTCCCCTCCCTTCTGTGACAAGCGCTCCGCACTGAGATGCAGGGTCCAGTGATGTGGATTTGGCTGGGTAAGAGGCCTGTCTCCTTGTGGTCACTCCTTCTGTTTCCAGGTCTGCAAAAGGCTTTGAGTTACTGAATGGCAAGAAGGGAGAGGGAAGGGTTGCAATGTTTGTTTTTTCTCTCAGCTGCAGTAAAAGGCTTTCTCTCACCCAAGATGTGCTCTTGGCATGCAGTCAATGCTGCAGGGAAACCTACCTGACTCATCAGATTAACTGGTACTCAGAGCCCCTTAAAAGTTACTCTGGAGTAGTCAGGGCAATCTGTGAGCAAAAACAGGAGCAGTGCAGGCATAGAAAGATCTCACAATATTTAATTACATTCACTTTACATTTAGAAATTTCAGAGCAATGGTCAGGAGTTTTAATCAGAAGGATTAGAAGCATCCTCTGCTTTCTTTTTTGAAGTAACTAAACTGGAGGTCAATAGTAATCTTCATGTAAAGGATATTCTTGTCTCTCCTGTTGAAGCTAGCACACAAACTTGTATACTGATCCATTTTTGCAAGTGACTTGAGACATTGGCTTTAAAGCATGGGACAATTGAAAGAAACAGCCTATTTTTCAGTGTTTTGCTATGGCTTTCTCTATTTGCTTGCTAGCAGGTTAGACACTTCAGTTTGCAAATATGAAGACCTTGACCTGTGAAAGGTGATCGTATGTAAATCTATTATTGATGTGGCTCCTTCTATTCAAACTTTCACTTAACCTGCATGCACAGCCCTAGAAATAATAATGAAGTTCATTAAGTGCACTGTCTTTAGCCAAGAAGAAAGAAATAAATTTACAGCTTCAGAGAAGGGGCAGGTATGAAAATCCAAGCTCAAATTAACAAGTCAGCTATTCACAAAGCTGTGTTTTAGTGAGTAAGTCCAAGGAAGGCCCAGTATGAAATTTGGGTGAGAAATGTCTGCTAGATTTCATTCCCAACTGGCAGCCTGGATGCAGCAGTACCTGCACCTCTAAGGAGTTAGAAAGAGATCCTTTCCACTCAGTGGCCGATTGCTAGCTGTGTCTGCATGCCAAGAGGCATTTCACAACATCTGCAGTCCCACAGCTAAGCTGTTCAAAGTTAAACTTCCAGTACAGTATTTTGCTTGCATATGAAGGCTACATTTCTAAACAAACCTCCAGCTGGTATCTGTAATGGGAGGATAAATCTGGATCTTTTGACTTTGTTGTGGATTATGGTCCTCAGCGCATAGTGCTGTGCCCCCCTCCTAGACTACAGGACTTGGACTGATCCAGATCTCTCTTGACTTGCATCTTGAGCTTACCTTCTCCACAACCTGCTATTGACAAGCTTTCATTGCACTGAGTTCCTGCTTTGAAGAACCAGGCTCTCCTTCCTCAGTGCACAGCAACAGAACTTCTGCAGGCAGAAAAAGGGCAGCTTTCTGTGAGTTCTCCCTCTACACTGGCTTTTTGTGGATGCAAAGCAAAGCTCTTTTGCCCTTTTCCTGACACCTTGCAGAGCATCAGTTTCAGCTGGAAGGGAGACTTCAGCAACATTGCTCTTTCTCTTCTGTTAATTTAATTCTTACACGTTTCTGGGACTGACTGGTGTTCACGCCTAAGTCTTAAAAGAGCTGTTTCATACAGAAGTGAATATTAATTGCCTCTGGATTATAGGAGAGCAACTGCTTGTCCTGGTAACCCATGTCTGAAGCTAAGCTTCTTCTCAGTACTATTCCCAACACTGTCACTAGCACTAATCCCTGCAGGCGGCCCCAGCTGCCCGTAGAGCTCCCCATACAGTGTGCCCGGTACTGCTTCAGCAGTAATGCTCCACCAGCAAAAGTGGTTAAGAGCAGCTTTCAACTGTCTCCAAGTGTCTTTCTACATTCCTCCCAGATGGCAGTCTTTATATCCCATCTAACTGACAGACAGCACATCTAACAGAGACTCTTCTGAATACTTCCCTTTCCGTTTGTGGGAACAATTTGGTCAGTGAGGAGTTAATGTGTTTCTGTCATTTTCATCTGTCCTTGAATCTACAGAAGCAGGCACATGAGATTAGTTTGGGACTCAAAAGTTGCAGGTGCAAGTCCTTGCTGATTTACAAGCTACTGTTGTACTCCAGCTCCCAAACTGTAGTTGTACTCAGCCTTACTCTTTCTCATTCGGGAGCTGTTGGTGTAAATGCCAGCATAATTAACCAATAAGGCCGTGACTACTCAGAGGCCTTACATGGTATAAACAATTCAAGCAAACCAGTTCATGTTTCCTCATATCTTCAACAGCATGACAGAGTTTTTGTTTTCTCTGGAGTAACTAGCATGCCTGCTCTGTTCTGCTCAAATTACTATATTCTCATGTTATCATTTCCAGTCACTTCAGAAGCACCCCTCCCCATTCCACACTTGGCCAGAACCATCTCCAAATTGCTAATATTCAGTTCTGATCCCC
>JAYRBT010000178.1:15810088-15854041 GCA_036023395.1 Myiotriccus ornatus | reverse complement strand
TTCCCTTTTCCCTTCCCTTTTCCCTTCCCTTTTCCCTTCCCTTTTCCCTTCCCTTTTCCCTTCCCTTTTCCCTTTCCCTCCCTTCCCTTCCCCTTCCTTTTTCCTTTCCTTCCCTTCCCCTCCTCTCTTTACTCAAGTGTAATGTGAAAGCAAAGGTTTTCCCCTACATTAAAATACCAGATATATTTTGGATGTTCTTATAAGGGCAACTGTCAGGCAACATGTTTCCCCTCTGCAAGGTCATTCTCATAGGCAGGTGTCAAGTGGACCCTATGATTGTTCCGAATGAAAGAGTGTTTTGGCATCCAGCTTAAAATATATTGGATATTATACCAAATAACCACACCCCTGTGGTTATTTATCCCTCGAGTATGCCCTGCGTTCTGGAGCTGTTTAGTAACAGAACATTTTCTCACTGCCCTGTGCTTCTCATGCAGTTGTTTGTGACTTGTTGATAGATGTTGTTTGTCACTGTTTTGTTCATTGCTTCAGAAGAATCAACGTCCCAACTGGCAGGAAGGACACGAATATGAGTCATCCCCTCCCAGACCTCCAGACGTAAGCCATCTATTAATTTGTCAGCATAGCACACGTGCTGCTGAGTTACTGATCACAGGACTGACTTTAAGGGTAGCCCTAGACTAATAGAAAGCTCATCGTAACCTCCTCCCCATGCTTGCCTGTGTCTCCTACATGACTGCTGTTTCTGGTTGCATGTCTGTCCATTTGATGCAATCCCAGATGAGAGGTCAGCAATGCTTTGCCATTATTTTAGTGTACATGGGCATTAGCGCTGCAGCCTTCATGGGCAAAAAATGGAGGGAGAAGGAGGGATGGACCTGAGATGTGGGCAAATAGGATATTTCCTTCAAAATAATGCTAAACATTTCCAAAGGGAGGTGGGAATTCTTGCACACCATATTCTCTGCAGCACTCACTTAGTTTTTGAATACCTTGTGACAACCAATCACAGAAAGTATATTTTTGCCTCTAGGACTTTTATATGACCATGATGCAGGGGACAACAAGTATCTATGTAAATGGAGATCAAGACAAACACCTCAAACTGAACATGCAGACACAACCGAGGCCCATGAGAACAAAGGAGCCCAGAAGAGAGTCACCTGTGGTGGAATATTTTTATGAAAACCATCCAGCCTCTAACTGAAAGAAAAGCACCAAACTGTATCTGGGGACAGAAATAACAACTAGAAATAACAACAAGATACAGCCCTTTTCCTTGACACCAGGGGTCACACGGTTGCAGTTGATGAACAAGAGAGTTTTCTCTTTGTGCCTCCATAAAATTCTATAGAGACCAAGACTAAAAGTAATTGTATGGGGAAAGAACTTGTTTGCAATCATGCCTCTGAGATGCAGAAGCAAAATCAGATTCCCTTGGAGTACCTCAAGCTCTCTGAAAGAGATGGTTTTGCTGTTCTACATTAATTCATTTCAATAAAGAACCTCTAAATCCCTGCTGTGATACTGATGGTAGAAAAGACCAGCCAGCGAGGTGGTTGCAGTCCCAAATACTTAGGTAACTGAGTTCCTTTGCCTTAACCTTCTGAAAACAGGAATGCATTCTTTTCATTTGGCAGAAAGCCCCCAGGCTGCAGTACCCCCTTCTCCTCCAACACCATCAGCCTTCCTGACTGGGGGTGTGTCGCAGCTGCTCAGATCCTTGCAGGCAGCAGCAGTGAGCACAGTGGATGAAGAAGGAAGGACCCTTGCCCGGGAGGAACAGCCCTTCCCACAGGGCACTGGCCACAGGTACTGCAGCCCTACTCTGCAGTGTAGCAGCAGATGTGGGCACTGCCCCAACCCAAATTAAATAACAGCTCAAATGCTCATAAATAGATTTTTCTTTATTGGGTTGTTAATGTACACACATGCAGTGCTATCCATCTGCAAAGCATGGTCTTGGTGGGACACGACCTGCAGGAGCAGCCACGGCATCTGTGTTAGTGAGAAAACCAGCTGATTGATGCAGCCACTGTGCTCAAGGGTCCCGTGCCAGAGCATCAGTGCAAGGGGCTGCAATGTCACCCAGAGCCTCCTGTGATGGGGTGGTGTTCTGGGAGGCTTCAAAGCTGTCTACTCTGTGCATATATCTATGTTTGGACTGCCTTCCTGGAACCTGGGAAAGGTGAGCCAATGCTCCTGCTGTCGGTTTCAGTCAAGGAATAGCCAGGAAGAGGAGACTGTAGAGAGCAGTTTAGTGCTTTTCAGCGGGGAAAAGCACAGAGCTGGTAGGCAGGAGGTACATTGCCTGTCCCACTCAGTGTCGGGGTTATGTTGAGCTCCTGGGGGTTGACAACAGACTTCAAGGTAAAGTTCTGCAAGATGGTGGCTATGATTAAGAATATCTCCATTCGTGCCAAGCCTTCTCCAGGGCATATTCGCTTTCCTGAAAGTGGAAGCACAAAATAGCACTCAGTAGGTGTTTCTGAGAAAATGTCCCAGGTTGGACTTGGCTCCCAGCCAAGTGCCTGGACCACAGGGAAAAAACCTTCCCCTCTCCCTCTCTTTGGACAAACTGAAAAAAAACTACACAAAATCAAAAGAACCCAAACCAAAACTAATTGCAAGTAATATACACATATATATATAAATAGAATACAAGATATCACCCACGGGGCACCCCCCAAAAGGGAAATAGAAAGGGAAAGGAAAAGGGAAGAGGGACAAAAAACAAATACTTTCCTCAAGTTTCCAGAGTTTGTACTAAGCAGATGTGTTGCACAGCTTTATTTACTACACACAGCCACAGCAGTGAGATGACTGTCAGGATTACTAAGGACATTTTCAAGAGAAGAATTTGTGGGAGAAAGACCATTGGCAGTTTGGATGGGTGTATGAAGGAAGAACAGGAGTAGGAGAAGTCTCAAACATGGAGAGAATATCACAGGAGTCAAGATGGCAGAGAGCAAGGGCACCTAAAGCACAGATGAAAAAGTGGAAGGTTGGGGCTATTTTTAGGTGAGTGGCTGCATGTAGAGGTGCTGGGAAAAAGCAGAGCTACCACAGAAAGACAGGTTGGTTCAGCATGACTTTGGTGGTTGTATAGGAAGGTGGCAGGTATTTTAGAAAGCGTCCATGGATCCCATTCACATCATTACATTGGCAACTCCTAGTAGGAGATTTGAGAAGCCTTCAGGCCTGAACAAGGTGGGACGTGCCACTGGAGATGGGAGCAGCAGGGAAGAGTTATCCAGAGAGCAGTGAGGCCCAAGGAAGCACCGGTGGGACCATGTTGGGAGGAGGAAGGGTAGTCACCAGAGGAGAAGGCTGATAGACAAAGAGAAAGCTTGTGCTTTACCTGCTGAGAAGGGCATGAAGAAGTCGCTCTTCTTAAAGGTGCCATTCTTGTTCAAGAAATGTTCAGGGTTGAACTCATGTGGATTTGCAAACTCTTTACTGTCATGGAGGACAGAACTGAGGACAGGAAAAATTGTGGTTCCCTGAAGTAACACAAGAGCAGAAAATGAAGGGGAGGTAACTTAGATCACTCAATTGGACTGCCTGCCAAGTTAAAACTGAGATTCCCAGTATAGCCCTAAGAGTGCCTTTGGTCTCCCTTTGGTCCCCAAAGGGAGAGGCAGTTTTAGGGAGACCCTAATGGATGCCACAGCAGTGACAGTTTTTGGCTGCTCTTCCATAATGCTCCCTCTCACCTCCAAAACATTTATCCTCACCTTGCTCTGGTCATCAGGGGACACCCCAGCTAATTCTTCCTCTTTCTTAGTGTTTCACAATAATGAACTTGTAGATGCACCATGTCCCTTCTTTTCTGTGAGCCTCAAAAAGTGAAAGCACACGAGGTTGTGGAAATGAAGCTCACTTCCCCTCTGCTGACAAATTTCTCCTGCCACGATCCTCTTCCTGACCAGACATCGATGGGGGCTGGAATAATCAGCCGTGATGACAGAAAAGCTCTTTTCTGAAAGCTGAGCAGTCCTCTGGATCCTGCCTTTTGATTTTACATAGACAGCCAGAAATCACAACGCCAACAGTCCATGTGCTGCTGTTTCCCTGCTGCCCACAGTCACCCAGAAAACCAGTGAGCATTGCTGCACTGGGTCAGGTCAAGCTATGGGCTGCTCTAATCCACCAGCCTGCCTCTGGCAGTGGCCAGCAGAGACTGCCTCAGGAAGTATGTGAGAACAGAGCAAACAGGTTTTGCTTGTTCCATTGAGTGGAAACATACCCTCCAGCACTTTGTGGCTCAGGGGCTTTCTGTGCTCAATAACCAGCAACTAACTTTGCTTCCAAGCATGTGCATAGACTGTCCTGGATGGTAGTGAGCAGCTCCATGACTTTGCTGCTCTGGGTTTTTGTGAACCCACTGTGCTTCTGCAGATAGGTAAAGCAAGGGAACAAATGTGTTGGTCAGCGCTACTCTTCTAGTCTTGGCCCATGGAGTGTCAACAAGGGAGAGAAAATGAGCTACAGAAGCCTGAGGATAAAACCCTCATGAAGATCTGGGTGAAAACAAGGTCAGGCAACAGCAGTTCTGACTTCTGGCTGTAACTGACAGCCTAAGGGCAAATGTGCTGCCACCTTGTTGAACTTAAGGGAGCTTGCCCACTAACCTTAGGAATGACGTACTCTCTGAAGGAGGTGTCTTTGGTCACAGTGTGAGGGACAGACAGGGGGATAAGAGTGATGAAGCGCTGGATTTCATGGACCACTGCATCTGTGTAGGGCATCTGGGTCCGGTCAGCCACACACGGTTTTCGTGATCGTCCTATTACCTGGTCAATCTCTTCTTGAACTTTCTCTGTCATGAGAGGCACAAACCATAAGATGGGTAAATATAACCAAACGTACATTAATAGGTTGCCCTAAACTGTTTACAAATCACAGATGGCAGGAGCATTCATGTTGGTTTTGGTGTTGACTAGAACACAGTTCCACTGCTGCCCATGCAAAGAAAGTTCTCCTATGGACTTGGCTAAACAGGAGTACTGGGAGATAAAGGTGAGGACACAGTCAGGTGCAAGGTGGTGAGGGGACTGTAGCTGATGATGATGCCAGTGAAGCCGAGGGACCTCCATTGGCCACCATAAGGAATGACAGTGCAAGGACTTTGTCCATTTGGGTAAAATATGAGAGAGAAACAGAGAGAGAGAGAGAGAGAGAGATGAAAAGTTGGGAGAAGGATGTGGTGTTAGGCACATGCCCAGCCCAGGGAAAACGCTAGAAAGGAAGAGATCACAAACTGGTACCTTGTATCTTTGGATGTTTGAGAAGTAGCAGAAGCCCATATCGTATGGTGGTGCTAGTTGTCTCAGTTCCAGCAAGAAATAAGTCAAAGGTGCTCGTTATCACGTTCTTCAGGTGGAAACTGGAATTGGGACGATCTTTCTCCTAGGGAAAAGGCTGGGTTGTTTCTCGGGCTGAGCTAAGTGGCCCTTTCTCATGTCATCCCAGGCCTTCCTTTTCACCTAGAGCTGTTCTATTTCTTTGCTAAAGTGCAGCACCATCTGGGGCATTGCAATGCTACCTTGAGCAGTAAACTCAAACTGCCTTGAGCAACCTTCTTTCAAGCTGTGCTCTGAATGGTACTCAAGTGCTTGTTTGCCCTTGCTATACCAACTGCTTTCCAGTGAAAGAACTGCAAGACAAGAGTGAAAATGTCCCTGTGCTTTGGTGAGAGCAGATGAAGGTCTCCCTTCAGCTACCTACAGCTGCAGGTAGTGGTGGCTGGGGAGCACACAGACCCAGAACTGTAAGTTCTAGCACAGGCAATATCTGGGATATGTCTTCCCATTGCACAGCTGACAGGGAAGGGGTTATCCCAATGTCTGTGTTACTTATGAGAGGGAATGGACTCAGCATGGGTGTGTTTGGTGCTGTCTGCTGTCTCCTTACCTCCTGCATTTTGCTGAGGAAACAGTCAATGAAATCCTGAGGGGAGTTGGGATCTAGGGAGGCTTGGTGCAACTTCACCTCCTCTGCCACAAAAGCTTTGAGAGCATCAAATTCTGCAAATATTTGGTTGTGTGGGCCAGGCAAGTAATCCATGATCTTTGGGAACATCTGGTAGAGCTGGAAGGAAAGAAACAGGACGGTTGCTAGTATGACCATTAACCCATCGTTTGATATTAACAAAAAAAAAACAAGAAAAGCCACAACTGAGTGAAGCAGAAGGACTATGAGAGTGGGCAGTCTGGCAGGGCTGTAGGGGCTTGCTTAGTAGCAGTAGGAACCTTAGAGCTGCAGAAGAAGGGTGTTCAGGACTATTGGGAAGCTGCACTTAGCAAAGCCAATTCCATTGGTGAGGGTGCTTCTTGCTCTCAAATGAAATCCCTTCTGTGCAGCAGAGAATTGATGGGCTCCTCATTAAAAGACTGAAATGGAACTTCATTGGGAGGGAGGCCTCCTGCTCCTCTGGGAGAATGTTGCCACTGTGAAATGGCTACTGAATGTACCTGTCCCCAGTGGGAGTTCATCATCTCAAAGATGTTGTTCATGTTGTTCATCAGAGACAGGAACTTCTTGTCTTTATAATCATACCGTTTCCCAAAGACGATGGAGCATATGACATTGGAGACAGAACAGCTCAGCATGAAGGTTGGGTCAAAAGGTTTTCCTGTGATTTCAGAAAAGTTACAGATTATAAAAAAACCTTGCAAAACTATGTCTACTTATGGCTACTGTGGGTAATCTGAACTCTGGTTGTTAGTGGAAATATCAGACCACAGAAGGGTCCTCCAAAGAGAACAGTACATGAAGATGAAATTATTTACACCTTTGTAATGAAGGGTATCTGATGCAAATGGACCAAATCCATAGGAACTTCAGTTCTTTGCTAGAGACATGAGCTCCCTTAAAACAGTAAATTTTTTTCAAATGTAAGATATATTAAAAATGGACCATACCCTTTGTTTTGTTGATCTCTTCCAGCAAGTAGTCAGATTCCTCCTGTATCCTCTCTTCAATGCTCCTCTTCCCCATTCCAAAGTTCCGCAGAGTGGCGAGAGCAAACCGCCGGACCTGTAACCACGGCTCGTTGTTGCTAAAAACAATCCCTGCAGAGGAAGAAGGAAGAGGGAAGACCTGGCTTGGGCATGCTGGGTGTGGGATGAACAGTGGCTCACAGAGAGAATCCTGTCCCTGGAGAGCACTGTCATGGTAGTGTCACAGAGTCCTGTGATTTGGAGACAACCTCTGGAGGCTCTGTAGTCCAACTGTCTGATTCTGGCCTTCTCCACTGCCTATGCAACCTCCTTGTGAATAACTGATCATTTACATCCACTCACAATTTCCCTTGCTGCAGCTGATGGCTGTTGCCCTTTGTCCTTTCCCAGCCCATCTCTGAGAACAACTGGCTCCACTTCTCTGCTACATTCCCCCTTTGGGTGGTGGAAGCCAGGAATTACAGCCCACTCTGCCTTCCCTTCTCCAGGTGGGACGCACCCACCCTCTGCAGTCTTCCTTCCTGCATGGTACATTCCAGCTCTAATCTGCTGAACACACCTCAGCCCTTCCCTTCTCAGAAGGAGCTCAGTCAGCAAACATACCTAATCCATTGTTGGCCCTGTCTCCTATTGGCATGCGTCCTCTGGCAGCAAACTCATCCGCACGATCAACCAAAGCTTCTTTCACCGCACTGTGTCCATGCAGCACCACCACTGGGTAAGAGCCCAGGTGCACTGTGAACACTGGTCCATACTCTTCACTGAGCTGTAAAAATGCAAGAGAGAACATGGCCATGTAGCAAATAGAGAGGAAGAGTTGAAAAGTCTCCTTGCTGCAGCATCCCACTGCAGGCAGTGAGCCTCACACCAGCAACACCAAGATTTGGTCCTCTCATGATAAGTGTGGCTATGGAGAGGAGTCCCAGCTATCTGGCCCTGAACAACAAGGGCAACAGCAACAAGGGGGAACAGCTGCAATCCCCATGACTCTCCTGCTCCTCTGGGATTGCAATTCATCCAGCTATAGCCAGAGGTTGTCCCCATGCATAGGTGCCACACGTGTCTCACCCCCAGAAGAAAGAGAGAAAAAGAAAGTGGCCTTACCTTGTCGAGGGATTTGGTCAAGTTATTTGGTTTCACCTGTAGCAAGTTACCTAGAATGGGAAGAGGAGCTGGTCCTGGAGGCATCTTCCCCTTTCCGGACTTCCCTTTCCATGCTGCAAAGGAGAGCAGGCAAGCAATGCAAATCAGGAGGACAACAGTGGCTGCTCCCAAGAGCTCCATTTGTTTCTGCAGTTCAGGAGAAGGTGACTCTGGCTGCCAGAGTCCAAGTTTATATACCAAAGGGCTGTGTTAGCTCAAGAGCGTGTTTTGGGTCACATGGCTGAGTCAGTCAGTGTTACTAGTCAATCATTTGTTAGATTGCCCTGTGTTATGAAACTAAGACTTTTATTGCTATTAATTGGTCATTGAAGACACGCCTTATCTCAAACAACTGCAGAGGCCAACAGAGGCCAAGAAATTTATAATGTGCTCATAAATCTTGTTTTGTTTAACCTACAGTAAATTGTTAAAGAGATCACACTAAGGGTGCACTCTTGTACTGAGGTGCTCACAGTAATTCCCTCTCACGGGAGCATCTTCAGTGCCATTTGGGATTTCAGTTCTTCAGTATCAGTTATGCAAACTCCCAGTGATGTCAGCCATCCTTGATTGTTCCTGAAATCTTCCTGACATCGGTAGAGCACTGCATGTGATGTGCCAAAGGACATACAGACATGTTCTCCTCGGTGCATAGCAATTAAATGCCTCAGTCTCTCTCCCTGGGAGTGTCTGGCCTCACAAGAGAGGAAAGTATAAAATATCCATCTAGCAAGGGCAGAAAGGTCTCCAGACACCACAGTAGACAAGAAAGAACTTGCTGGGGGAGAGAAAATAAAGACATAAGAAAAGTGGATGAGACCTTGGGACTCTGACCTCTTCAAGGTCTCCTAGAGGAGGAAACGATTGGCAAAAGCAGGCAGAGAAGTGAGAAATCAAGAACTTGAGAGAGTCTCTGGGGAATGGCTTCCAAAACTGTGACAGAGATGCACTTGGCAGATGTTGGGTATAGGTTAGTGCAACCTGGCATCTAGTCCTTGCACTTGCAATGACCAAAGAAGCTCCCCCAGACTACTGCTGGAAGTTGGCACGTAGAAGTTGTTGTTTTGTTATGTCTGACTCTAGTATGAGGAACGGCTGCCCTGGAAGGTCCTTAGGTGCTCTAGAGACAGCAGAGCATGTCTGGTGAAAGGACCCTCAAGGTTGTTCTCAGTTTGCTCAGTCTGGCCTTATGCCTCTGTCTCTCCTGAACTGTGACACTTCTGCAGGCAGACAGATCCAACTGATCAGGTGTTGCGAGGATAGGGGACGTAGGACTTGGTGGGAATTAGCGAGAGGCCTGGGTGAACTGAGTGCTTAGTTGGAGTCTGCTAATGTGAGTTTCCCCTTTCACTCAGAGGTGCTAGTGAAGGTCTCCATCCCTTGCAAAAGTTTCTGTACCTTCCCTCCCCTACGCGTTCTTAAGTCACCCTCACTCTCTTGCATAGGTACAATAATTTGCTAGTTGTTCTTTTGAAATCTCATTTCACTTCTTAAAGACCCACACTAGATATTTTTGTGGGAAAACTGAATTACCAACAACTTTTGGCAAGTTGCTGATCTGCTGGCCTGAATTCCTGCATCAGCTCAGATGTCAGGGCAGTTCATGGAAGTTCATGTAGGTTTATGGACTTTCACCTGATGAAAGTAAAGTTCATGAGAGTTTGCACTGCTACATGACGTCGCTGCCAGCTAACAGCAGTCATGGACTTTCCACGTTGTCTGTAAAGTTCCCTTGTTCCCATGACCCTCATTGATCAGCTTCAGGCGAGTGGACCACAGAGACATTTGCTTCACCTGCCTTTATCCTCTGCATGTCCTATTTGTGGGGGTCTTGGGTGCTGTCTAAACTGGTGCTTACAGCTGGGTCACTGTAATGCAGGAGAACTATCAAATGGGTGAGGAAAAGATTTGTGAGGAAAAGAAACCTGCCTCTTTTCTCTCAGCCAGGCTGCTTCCCACTTTCTATAACAACTTCTTTCAAACGAAGCATTTAATTTCCATGAATTTCAGGCTCATTTCAAGTGCCTCTCATCCCTGTCCAGTGTGTGTGGGTATTAGGAAAGGGCAGTTAGCTGAAACTGTTTGCAACACAGATATTTCTTAGTGGATCTGCAGCTCTCTTAGTGTTGTTTCACGTAGAATTATTCCTCAACTTCATGTAGCCTTTTTTGCTGTCAGCATAAACAGAATATTGATGGGTTATAGTGTAATTAAAGCTACCTCTCTATAGCTCCAAAGTACTTTGTTACGTTTTACCCAATTATCAGCAGGTAATGCAGTCAAATGAAGCATTCAGGAGTCAAGCAGTGGTGCTGAGATCTGAGCAAGCACAAGACTCAGCTTCTACAGAGATGAAGCCTCCCTCCCTGCCAAAGTCCAAATGTTTTCCCTGGCTGTCTCTCCATCGTGTGCTGACTGCTGCACAGTGCTGTGCAGACATCCAGGAGCTGGAGGGTCTGATAAGGACAGAAGCATGAGTGGCTACCAGTGGAAGTGCATTATTAAGGGTCAAGATTAGAAATCCCACACATCTAATGCGCACACCATGCTGGGATGTGTGTGTGTTGATCTACTCCCAAAGAAATAAGCAGAATACAAAAGAACATGGGTGGCTCAGGCTATGCCAGCACTCCCACTGCAAAACACAGGGCACAAAAAGGCGTGCGCAAAACACAAATGTGTGCATCACCTCTGCAACAGTGTAAAAACATTCACACCTCCATTGCATGAATGCAGACACATCTGTATGGAAAGATGGACAATGGGGCGTTCACTCAGTGTGACTGCCTGGTGCGTGGCTAGGGAGAAGGATCTACATGAGACACATTGCAGTTATAGGCAAGCAACTGTTGCTGGAAAGGCACAGTTTTCTCTGGGATCACAGAGATTCCCCTTACGTGTGTTTCAAGCCCATCTAAGGGACCCCCTGTAAGTTTTTGGGAGAGGGGGTCCAACAGAGCACACAGTCCTGCCACCTGCCAGCCACGCCTAGACCAGTCCTGCAGCTTATCCCTGCGCAACCACACTGCAAACAGGGCTGTAAGTCCATAGCCAAGAGTGTTTACAGGGAATCACCACCTTTTAGGTGTGCAAAGCCTCCTGAGCTCCATAGTTTCCCACAGATTTCATGTGAAGGGCTATTTCTGTGCTTTCATGTCAGCACCCTACATCTGGCATTTGAAGCAGTGTCAGCTTTAAAAGAATAAAAGAGCAAAAGAGCATTGTCACTCAGTTTCTGGCACTCTTGCCTTGTAATGAGTAATTAGAGCAGCAATAGGGCACCTGGGGAAAAGCAGCCAGATGTCCTGCATGTCTCGGCTGTTGGAAGAACTCAGAGTGACAAAAAGGATTTGAAGACCCTGCTGGGGCTCTGCAGTATGAATATAGACCCATCTCTTCACAGTAGCTCAGCTTCTGCCCTGTGGTTTTCTTCAAAGGATGCAATCAGACTGCTCGGTTCAGGTGAGGGCAATGGAAGGTGCTAAAGTGCTGGGCTGGGCCCACCTGGGCACTTCAGGGATTTCTGATCCCAGCTGGCTCCACAATTTAAAAGGGCTAGGCTAAGGACAGCTACTTCATGGTTCTTAGCAAGAGAGCAGGATGGGTGTTGTAGGACAGTCTGGGGCTGTATTGGGTGCTATGCTTTTCTGGGTGTTTCTTGGTCCCCTGGCTTTGGTTGTGGTTGCTAGTGGTAGTGTTTTTTCTGATCCTACCCTGTTGACTTGTGGCCAAGAAAGCTTACAGCTCACCTTACCTCTGGGCTGGGAAGGGAATGCTTCATTATTGCTGACTACTTGGGGTAAGTGAGGGTGGTGTCAAGAGGCATTTTTAGCCTTACCTTTGCACACTGCAGAGGTATGCCTGGAATGAGGAGGAAGGAATGGGTTTTGATGTGAAGTGCTGCTGAACAGCTTTCACTACCTCTTGTAATGTGGGATGTTAAAGCCACTGCTGCTGTCTTTTCTTTCCGTAGATACCGAGGGGAAGGCACATGCTCTGCAGAATGACTCTGACTGTGGGCTGTTGGTATCTGGGACTCCAGATGGCTCCAGGAAAGTACTGGTTTCTTATACTGGCTGTTATATCTTTGAATGGGTGAGTGATCTTATGGATTCTGCTGGGACTGTGGCTATTGCTGCTCTGGCTGCCCTAACTGGTGTGGTTTTCCCCTAGGATGACCATTACCTTCTGCTGGTTGGACTTGAAGGAACAGATGCTGCTGGGCAAAAGGTTCTTCATGAAGAGACACTGCTCAGGTGCCCTGTGGACCTTCCTGGTAAGATTCCGATACTGCTTGTATCTTGTGGTGATGAGTGCCATTCCTTTTCATTGGCTGTTCCTAGTCAGTCTGGGGGTTTAGGAAGGGGGATTTATTGCTGTGCTGAAAACTCCCTGGAAAAGGGTTTGGACGTAGGAACCACCAACTTGCTGGGAACTTACATGTCTTTGCAAGATCAGCAGGTGAACATGTTCATTGTGTCTCCTAACCACATTCTGACTGCTTGGGTCCCTGCAAGTTCAGAGATTGAGCCAGAGACTAGGTACAGTGATTTTTCTAACTACCAAGAGTTGATTCAAAACACTTTATCTCGGCAGATCTCATACAAGTCCAGTCTCCTGTATGTGGTTTCTGGGGGAGACTCTGTTGCAGGGAAATGCGTGTCCCTTCTGAGGAGGCTTCCATGCTACTTCCAGGCCATGTGTTTAACCCTCACCTGACTCTAATTTCCCTTCATTTGTATGCAGTGTCACCAGGACACCTTCCACCAAAGTCCTTTATGTCTCTTGTCCCCCTGCTCTTGTGCTTTAGCTGCAAATTCCTGCTGGTTTTTTTCCAGCCCTAGATGCTCCAAGCAGTAGTGTCTGTTCGGCTGTTCCCAGCCAGGACCGGCTGCCGTGTGCCTCCTTGCCTGTCAGCCAGGGAAACTGTGAAGTGCAAGGCTGCTGCTATGACCCTAGAGACAGGGTAAATCCTTGCTACTTTGGAAACACAGGTAAGCCTGAGCAGCTGTCCCGCCCTCCTACTGAGTTGCTTCAAAACAGGATTACTCACTTTGCTGTCAGAGCAGGATCGGTGTGTTATTATCAGTCCTGCAGGTGGCTTAGGGCTATGTTTTTGCCTGTCAAGAGTACCACGTTCTACTGAGGTGTCCAGCCTTTTCAAGTGTATTGCATTTGGGTTTATGGCCCGAATCGATGTTGCTGTTAGAGCTGGTTGCACTTCTCTTGCTATGTTTAGCAATTGTTTCAAGGCTTAAAGGCAGGAGAACTCATAAAATTTTCTGGCCTCATCTTTGCTGTTATGTTTGAGTCTTCTTTCCATCCTTCTTCTCCCTGAGCTCAAGACTGACTATGTCTTTTCCTCCAGTGACAGCTCATTGCACAGCAAATGGCCAGTTTTCCATTGCTGTTTCTCGGGATGTGACCCTGCCACCCATTGTCCTGGACTCGGTGCAGCTGGCCAGTGGACACAGTACTGGCTGTGTTCCTACTGTGAAAAACAATGCATTTGTAGTGTACCGGTTCCCGCTCTCTGCCTGTGGCACCACTTTTCAGGTAAGAGCTGCAGCAGTCTCTAGGCTGCAGTAGCAAAAGCTTGCAGACCTGGGACAACCTGATGTGGCTTTGGCCACTCAGTGGACACCCTATAGACTTCCAGAGGCTAAGTACTCTTCTCCAGCCTCGTAGTGATCCAGCCTGACTTCACCACAGTGATGGTGCCTGTCATTGCAGGTGACTGGAGACCAAGCCATATATGAGAATGAGTTGGTGGCATCCAGGGATGTGAAGACTGCAAGCCTCGGCTCTGTCACTAGGGATAGCACTTTCAGGTATTACCCTGGGGCTGATGTTGCTGGGTGCCATTGTGTTCAGTGTTACTGGAGAAATTCCTGCTTGTCACAAGCTCTGAATTCTCAACAGCACACTGGAGTAACTAAGGACTGATATGTCTCTAGTTCGTGGGAATAAAGCTGGTGCTGATCAGTGACACTGGAGATCGTCAAATCCAAAGTCCAAAGAGAATTTCAAGAATTTCTTAAAAGGAAGTGTTGTAAGGAAGATTAGGAATACTAGGAGCATAACTAATTAAAGTAGATACTGTGTTGCCATATTGGGAAAAGGGGATTTCAGAGTGACTCTTCTTATCTGCCTGATTTGGAGCTTTCCTGTCCTACCAGGTTACGTGTTCGATGTAGTTATTCCATCAGTGGGAGCTCCATTCCCTTGAGTGTTCAGGTCTTCACATTGCCACCGCTCCCTGCTGTGTCCCAGCCAGGTCCTCTGTCCTTGGAGCTGCGTGTTGCCTCAGGTAGGAGAGGACTGCAGGACTTACTCAAGCCTCTTGGTGCAGGGCTCTGGTCTCTGAGTAATAAGGGAGTATTGACTGGTTAATCCAGCATTATTTCCCAGCCATAGTGGGAACTTACAGATTTGGCCATAAACGATTTTTTCAGGATGCCTCCTGTTTCTTCCTGTTCTAAAATGGCTCTTTGGTTTCTTCTGTTCCAGATGGAAGCTATACTTCCTACTATACTGACAGTGACTATCCTGTTGTGAAGACTCTGAGAGACCCTGTTTATGCAGAAGTCAAGGTCCTTCAGAGAACAGACCCAGACCTGATTTTAGTTCTGCACCACTGCTGGGCCACACCAAGTACCAATCCCCAGCAACAGCTGCAGTGGCCTGTTTTGGTGGATGGGTAAGTTCCTTGTCAACAACTTTGGGTCAGGGAAATAACTTGCTCTTTTTTCACTGCTTGCCTCTCCTCCTCAGGTGCCCTTATGCAGGGGACAACTATCAGACACAACTGGTGCCTCTGAGTTTTGCCTCAGGACTACAGTTCCCCTCTCATTACCAGCGTTTCACCCTCTACACATTCACCTTTGTGGACTCTGCTTCCCAAGAGAAGCTCTCTGGGCTGGTAAGATCCTGTCCTGGCTGCCTAGCTTCCTACTGAGGACAAGTAAAATGTGAGCAATAAGAACCATTTTATAACTATGAAGGGCTTGGCCTCCTTGTGAGGGAGACAGGGGCCAAGGTAGTGGCAGGAGCAAAAACTAGGAAAATCCTCTCCTGAAACAAAAGGGGATAGGTTGATGCAAACTTTATTCCCCGAGATGAATGTGGTAGAGGTAAGATTCATCGCTGGAGGGGTGGGAGAGAAGATGAACCTACTAGGAGGGTAGTAGTTTACTTAAGCAAGGGCTATTTTGTTGCCTAAACTGTGCTGGTGAATTAGTTTAGGTTGTGTGGTCTAGCTATGCTAATCAATAGTCTCTAACCAAATTTGTTAGCCAAAATGACTTGAAATAGCTTTGAGTATCTGTGAAGCATCTGGGCTCTGAATATCGTGAATTTCTGCACAGTTAAGTCATATGAAGTTTACCCTACCTTGTGCTGTTTGCTCAGCACTCCTGGAACCACTTAATACTCAAAACAGGTCACAGCTGTATCCAACACTGGTCGCAGTGTAGTGGTGCTCAGGCAGCTGTATCCCAGGTGGGTGGGAGAAGTGCTGTAATGCCAGATTTCACCGAGTTTGAAGCTGTATGGTAAAGATACCAAAGCTGCCTTGCAGCGGACAGCAGAGGGCTCCAAGGCTACAGCCTGGATTTGAAACAAGCCCAACCCACCTGCCTGCCTTCTTTTGTGACCAGGTGTGCTAGGTCTGGCTGGTATGGAATTAACTCTTCTCATAGCAGTCCACATATTGCTGTGGTTTTGGATTTGTGTCTAAAACTGTGTTGAAAGCATTCCGATTGGTCTCGTGGTTTGTGGAATAATGCTTGCATAGTACCAAGGCTCTTTCTCCTCTCTGCTGTCTCTCAGCCCCAAGGGATATTCCATGCTGGATGACTTCGTGCTCAGCAATAAACACTGAGGGATTTCCTCTTCCAGTGTAGCTGATGCTCTGACTGTCTGGGCACCAGTCTGCCTGTAGGAGCAGAGTGGGTGATTTGCCTCTACATCACTTGTACTTTGGTTTTGTTCTTCTCTCTCCTTTCCTTCATTTAGGTAACTGTCTTTATCTCTCCAGCTACAGGTTTTCTTGCTTTTGCTCTTCCTATTCTCTCTCTGGCCTACTGGGGCAAAATAGGGGCAGTGAGGAACTGGCTTGTGTGGGTGCTTAGATGCTGTCTGGGGTCAAAGCATCACAGCAGGCTATCACCTGTCTATAGACGCTGCCTGAGTGATTCCAGGCTGTGTTTCATTCATTCTAGGTGTATCTTCACTGCAGTGCTTCAGTGTGCCACCAGTCTGTACGGGAGTCCTGCACCACCACTTGTCCTGCTAGAGCCAGTAAGTGTCCTACCCTTTTGCTTCACTATCCAAAGGGACGAGGGTCTAGCCTCCAAGATGCAGGGGTAGGAGACATAGAGAGACCATGGACTAATTCCCTTGAGCCATGGACAGCTTGACAAGGCATTTCCTGCTCCTTTCCACTGACTAAAGGCCAAAGGGGAGAGGTCTTTGTGGGCTCCTAATTCTGTGTGGACTCACATGGAAACTTTGGCCTTCAGAGCTTTGTGTGTTGAGAAGCTGACCTTCAGGGCTATCCATCTCAACTACAACCTTCACATTGCTCTGTAGGGGGTAAAAGGAGCGCTGAGCATCACTTTCAGGAAGGTGCCTCCCACGTCTCTAGCAAAGGCCCTGTGATTTTCCTCCCGGATGAGTTAAGATGGGACACAGCAAAGGATGGTCTTGGTAAGTGTGGCAGCCCAGCATAGCCAGTCTAGGGAAGAGGGCTGGTCTAACGCTTTTCTGCAGAAAGACAGAACCCCAGAGAAAGCATCTCTGTGCCTCAGTGGGAGCATTAATTAGGTTATCTCTCCCCCACAGGAGCAGCTGTGCATGCTGCAGCCCCCTGGGCTCTGGCCTTTGCTGTTGTGGGAACTGGGGCAGTTCTGTGCATGGTCCTCGTAGCTGTTGTGCTGTGGCAAAGGAAGGTGTCAGCTACATGTGAAATCAATGGATTGCAATAAAGTGGCCTGTAAAACCACTTGGTCTGCGGTACCGCCCCTCCTAGAGGCCATGGCTGTAAGACTTTATTTGCAAGGCAAAAAATATCCCAATGGCTGTGAAAGCTTTCCAAATGCTCTGAATCCATCCCCCTTTCTGGAATTCTTCTGCTCTGGGTTCGGTGTTAACTGTCTGCTGGTTACGAGAGAGCCGTTGTCATGGCCTGGTCTGCAGGCTCTGAGGCAGAAGTGATGCTGGTGGGTGGTGTCTGCATTTCTCTCAGTGACTGAGGTAGCCTTCAAAATCACTGTCCTCTGCTCCCTTCCAACACTGACTAGAAGTGCAGCAAAACTAACTAAAAGTGGATCCTGCACCTACTCCTCCTTTGGGAATGCAGAGCAGATACTGTGACTGTGCAGAGGAGCTGGAGACTGCCTGCTTACCTGAGTCACTAGGTAAGTCAGGGCTGTCCTCATGTGCCAGGACTAGAAAGCAAGGATGCCAAAGCACTGCACAAATGGACCTTTCTATTGATACTGTATGTGTGAACTTACATCTCTTGCCCTAGAAGCAGAAGGCGGCGCGTGGAATTTTTCTGGGGAATGAGAACAAGGAAACATCATTCTAACTGGGAGAAAATACCCAAAGAGCCTAGGTGGTTTGAAGTTCAGGGGAAAAAAAATCAAACTTTATTTAAAGATTAATCTCAAACCTTCATGTGAGAGCAGGCAGTTAGGAGTCTTCAAAGCTCTTGGGTTAAAGCTTATTTGACATCACTGTGAGCATAACAGTGCTAGAGATGTGCCTTTTTTATTTTTTTGAGATGAGAAATAACACTGGCTGTTTTAAGCATTGGGGGAGTTCAGTGTGGTGTTGTCAGCCACAGCAGCTGGGCAGCATTGTTCTTAGCTTTCTGAGGTGCTGGGTGAAAGGAGTACAGCAAAACTCCCCAGTCACCAGAGGAGGAAAGGGGCTCCACTCTTTCCTGCACAGCCTGGGGGAGCTCTGGTGCTTGGACTTACTCAGATCCCCTAATAGGTAATGGGGTACTCCTTGATGGGAAGGAAAAATGCATTTCCCTTTTCCCCTTTTTTTCCCCACAGGCTTGATCAGAAATTCCCCCTGTTGAGGCAGAAGAGTCTCAGTCGTACTGCTTTTTAAAGGGGAAGAGTAGCTCTTATACATGGAAGCAAAGAACTGATCAGTAGCTTGCTTGAGGTAGCAGATACTGTTCTTTTTAATTAGGTTCTATTGCAGGCTGTGTGATTAGAGGGTGTTAAGGTGCTGGAATCTGCTTTTGAATTCCTTTCCTACTCCAAGAAACTTTAGGAATCATGTTTTTATTTTTCTAGCAGAACTGCTCTTCCCTGGTACTTTCTGATAATCAGTGACTTAGTCTTGCCTGCTTTTAATCTGTCAGAAGAAAAGACTGTTCCGAGTTGTATGGTGGGAGGGTGAAGGAGGTCATAGGCTGGAAACAATCTTCAGCTGAAGATAGGTCAAACACCTCCTCCTTTAGGGAGCGCCTCTAGCAATTTAATGACCTGGGTACAGGTGGAGGGAGCTCTGTCTGGGAAAGCAGTGAAAACTCATAATGTGCCTTATGACAAGTCTTTAGCAGCTGTTTGTAGTGTTAATTAACTGGGCAATTAGAGGAGTAATATAAACCACACCTTTTCAGCCCACCAGGCAGGGTGCTTCGGCACTGGTCTTAATTGAGTGGTCAAGCACAGACTTTAAAACCTCCCTGGCTGCTTCTCCCTCAGTAAGGGAGACAGAAATACTTACTTGGAGAGCTTGGATGCCTGTGTGGACACTGAAGGGGCTAGGAGAGCCAAGTCTCTGCTGCCCCTCCGTGGTGTTGCTAAGCCATCCTGCAGTGGCAGGAAGCTCTGGGTCAGTAGCTTCTGGGAACTGGACAGACTTCCCCGCAGGGACTGTCCCTTCTGGTGCACAGCTGGGTCTTACTGTAATGGACCTGCTGCTTCGTGTAGGGTGCATGCAGTGCCAAGTGTGTAAACAGAGAAGTGAACTTAATTTTCTGGGAGTCTTCTGTATTTAAGGCTTGCTACTTGGTCAGGAGGACAGGGCAGGAGCAGCAGAGAGATGCGAGCTGTTTCTGTGAAACCCTGGCACAGGGTGAAAGGCTCTGTGGAGGTTTCCTCCTGTGGTGCATTGGCTCCATCTTCTTTGCTTGTTCTCCAACTCCACTGGTTTGTTAGTGGCTCTCGTGACTCCTGCTGTGCAATTTTTCCTTCTGTGAAAGTGTATTTTCCTTCTACCTTCACAGGTGTGTTTCTGGCTTATTTTTTTCTAGGCCTCTAGTTGGGTCTCTGTCGTGGTTTTGCTCTGGGCCAATTTGCTATCACACCCCTACACACAATTACTATTAGCTGAGAGAAGGTTTATGCAGACAAAAGAGACTTGATTTAGGAAAATAACATGAACATTTATTACTAGCAAAATAAAAACTAATAAAGAACTGTAACTATAACAATTTTACTTAAGTAAAAGTGCTATGTATTTATAGAAAATACTTCTCCCCCCCTCCCCTTTATATCAGTTCAAGGAGGAGAAACAGTCTCTTCCTCCATTCTCGGAGATCTAGGTCTCCTTAACAACTTTGCAGCACTCTTGTTGCAGCTGGAACTTTCTCCTTTTCTCTGTCGGCCTCCAGGGCTGGGCTTACCCCCCTCCTGGGCTAAGGCTGGGGGTTACCCAGGCCCTGAAGGGTCTTTTCTTCCATGGTCTTGCAAGGGGACACTTGCTTACCATGGATCTTCTTCCATGGGGTTACAGGGGATAATGGCTTATGAGTCCACCCCTGCTTCCCTGTAGAGGTCCCTTCCCACGGGAGAACAGTCCTTGATAGACCTCTCTGGCATAGGTCAAGCATGGATCTCTTACTCGGATTCCACACATCTCACCTGGGCCGTCTCGCTCCAGTGTGAGGTTTTCCTCAGGGTTACAAGTTTTCAACAGGACTCTGCTTCATTTTAAGCCTTCTCATGAAGTCTCAGCTTCCTCATGCATCAGCTTACTCAAATGCAGGCTCTTCAACGAGCAGCATGGGGGTCTCCTTACCCCAACAAACTTCAACAGGTGGCAGGGATCTATTTTTCAGTCTTTTCCCTGCTGAAGGGAGAGAGCGAAAGGGAGAAGCAGCAGCTCTTCCCCCTTCGAAACTTTCTCTCTCTCCGGCTACCAGCTTCAGCTGCCAGCTTCAACCTTGGACGTTTCGTTATCTCTTAGCTGGAATTCTTTTGCAGCATTTTTTATCCAAGCAGTTAGTTCTTTAAGTTTTTTCTTTCTCCCCTTTCTTACATGAGAGAAGGGGGGCTTCAGTGCCACACCTGCCCCCGGCCCAGGCTGGGGGAGGAGGGGCCCTGGCCCTCCTCGGGCCCGCCGCTTCTTCTACATGGCTGCCTAATTTCAACTGCGCAATCTACCTTCTCTTCCGTTGTTCTTAAATATGTAATTATCAAAGGCGTCACTAAGAGTTTTGATTGGGTTTTTGTCTGGAAATCCACCTGGACAAAACCATCCAGAGCCCCAGGGACGGGCTGGTGGGCAAAACCACGACAGTCTCACTGACTTTTGAGTTTTTGTGACTTCTTGTGTCAGCACGCTCTTCCGCTCCCCTCTGTACCACCTGGTTGTACTATTGAACTCAAGGTGTTGTGAGGTGCTGTAGACAGTGGCTGAGACTCCTGCAGGTGAAGGAAAGCTGCTCGGTCCAGGAAGGAGCTGCTGCCTGGGAATGAAGGAGCTGAGGAAAAGTTGAGGCTGTTGTGCAGTGCTGCCACTGAACCCAGATTTACAGAAATAAAACCCTGGTGCTGAGCATCAGCACACTTTGCCCCTAGTGCCTTTGTTCGTTCTTCTTGTGGGCTGCCTGTGGCTGCCTGCTCTGTGGCTTTGGAAGCAAAGCCCAGCAACAGCACCTAATACAGGGCTGCTCAAAGCTGACACCTCCACTTCGCTCTATCTGAATTTTCCAAAGGCTCTCTTTGCCCTCTAGATCTTTAAGTACAGCACCTGCTTCAAAAGAGCAAACTTGTTTCTTTGCCAGAGTTCAAGTTCTTTAGAAGCTTGGAGGTAACAATTCTTTTCCTGACCAGCTCTGCTCACCTGAAACCCTAAAGGTGTGGCAGTTGCTATACTACAAGCCAGGTGTTCATTAATAAAAATCTGAAGACAATTATCATAATAGTGATGCTTTTATTAAATTTCTTATGCTTCTATTACAATGCATCCTGGAGTAGAGAACTATACAGTATGTTACACATTATAAATACATTTAATTCTGAAAATACATGAACATATTTAGTATAATGCTGTAATTAAAAAAAAGAGTGCTAGATCATATGAGTTAAAAAAAAAAAACAAAACAAAAACCACCAAACTTATACCATGAATGGAGGTGGTGGTAGGAAATACCAGTTCATGATGCTACGTCTTAAAGCATGTTAAATTCAGTTTGCACTGATTCACATTCCTTACAGTCTCTGTAAAGCTAGAGAGATAATGGAGGGTATATGTAAATGCAGGATTTTTGTTCCCTGTATTTATGGAGATATATATTCACAGAATAATCAAGTAATAAATCTTTCTAGCTTTGGATGAAACTAGCAAGATACACAGTGAATAACCAAGTCCTGCAGCAGCAGCAGCTCTAACTGAAACATTAAACACAGCACCTACTTTAGGGTGCTAACTTTGTCAGCACAGACCTGTTTCTTTTTAATTGGGGTTTGGGTATTTTGGGTTTTTTTGTGTTTTGGTTTTTTTTTTTTTTTTTGAGGTGCTACGTAACAACAGTAGCAACCCTTCTGAGTACTTGGAGAACCAGGCATGGGCTACTGCCTTCACTCATCCCTGCAAACCACAGCTGCCCTTGGAGAGCATGGTTGAGCTGCTCTAAATTCTAGAGAAGCTGCTACTCTGGTTTGGAGGACTCCAAGGGCTCCAGCTGATCTGGATGAGCAATGGAGAAGCGTCTCTTTCTGAAAGACTAAGTCTGTTAAAGCTTCTTAAATCTTGGTTCCCAGGCAAGTTTGGGTTGGGGAGAGTTTTTAAACACCAACTGCTTTACTTGTAATTCTATTTTAATTTAGGGGGTAGAATGATGCTTTATCAAGTGGCAAGGTTAGTTTACTTAAATCTTTACTCCATGTGCATTAGTTATTTTGCTAGTACCAATGAGAGCTAGTGTGCAGGGACCACTGCAACCATGGGACTTTCAGAAGCATGCCCTGGCTGTTCCTTAAATCTGGAATCAGTGAACATGTGGCAATAAGGCAGCCACCAAATACACTCATAGTGTTACATCATTCTTAATGTATCCCAAAAGAGCAGCAGTTTATAAAGGATGTATTTGAATAACTGCCTCGCAGCTCTGCTCTCCCTCTCACCTTTTCCCATCAGAGACTGCTGGCTGAGCCACACAGCAGCATGACTGCTCCACCTCCAGCCTCAGGCCCCCACCTGCATAGACAGAGGACTTAAATGCAGCTTAAAAGTAGGAATTCAAGCCTGGTGTCCCAACTTGCTCGTCCTCCCCGCCCCCCCCCCCCCTTACCCCTCAAATAAAGACAAAAAAAAACACCGAAAAGACAGACATTTTAAAAGAAGGATAGCATAAGAGCTGGGCTGCCCAGTGAAGCAGAGGCACATTGCCCTGCCTGCACCCTCCAGTCTCTGGAAAGGCTGATTCCTGCAGTACCTCTCCCGCTGGTCTCTACAATGAACACGCACGATGTTGACTTCTGTGTGGGGTAGTACTGGAGTCTGGGGGCCTCTGCAGAAGGAGTAGGCTCACGGGACAGGAAGCCAGTCATGGATTCAGGAATGACTTCAGCTTTACACACTTGCTTTTCATGTTGGCTTCCAGTGAAATGGCACAGCTGGACATATGCTGCTCTGAAGGGAGGAGCTGTGCTGGGAACAAGCAGAGACTGTAACTCAGGCCCCCAGTGGGAGGGGGCTGTCCTTTCAACAGCCACTTCGGCACTGGGCAAGGAGTCCCTGGCACTCCTTTAGATGATGCTGCGTCCCATAAAGCTTAGATTTATCTGGGCTGGAGAAGGTTTCCAGAAAGCAATGACAGTTTAAAAGCTTCAGTGTTTCAGGTAATTCTCTGTTGGTTATGTTGCCACGATGCTAATAGCAATTTTTCATCCATGACTTTTGTAAGTACACTTCATGTTCAGGAGAGAAGCCATAAATAGCTGAGGATGCATCTGCTTACAGACCTTTCTCAACCTCCCCCTTCCCTCTTTCCCTTTCCATGCTCAAATCAGAGTTGATCTATTGACAACTGTAGGATGCAGATTGCAAAAAGTAACCCCGGGGTTCTTGGGTTTGTGTCCTTTGGTGTTCTCGTGTTGCCTTTCTGAAACAGAAACATGCAATGAATGTGAGATTAGAGAGAGTTTCTCTGCATTTAACCCGAGTTGGGAAGGTGAGAGATGAACCGAGGCTGGTTGTCATTTAATCTTTATTATGGACAGATTGTCTCTTTCTCAAGACATTTGGTTGGCTTATTATTTGGGAGTGTTTTTGACTGACTGCAGATAAATGAATTTGCTCCTGTATTTTTTTTGTAAAAAGGCTGCATGACGCAGCCCCTATGACTACAGTTGCCTTTAAATTTTGGGTTAAAATGAAAAAAAAAAAAAACAAAACAAAAACACAACAAACCAAAAACTGGAGGACTATTAAAATGCGCATATATGGTGTATAAACCCATATAATCTGAACTTCAAAAATCAGACCTGTTGCTGTCTTTGCATGCTGAAGTATGTCTGGATGAAGGAACAGGACTACCTCATTTCTGTGGTGAGAAGGGGCAAAAGAACCCCCCAACCCACAAAGAAACACATGCTGTTTTACTTATTTTACCTTGTTCCATTTGACTTGGGTTATCAGAAAGGCCACAGGTTTTCGTTCTTTGTATTTTGTCCCAGAACGATCATGGAGTTCCTCTCAGTTTTCTTCAGCTCCGAAGACATAATATCTGGCCTTAACAAATGGAAAAATACAATTGAATTTGACAGGGGTCAGAATGCATGGCTGTGTCTTTAACATTAATATGTTGTGCATATGTACCCAACATCCAAGCTGTACCAAAGCAGCTTCCCTTTCTCTAGTCTGAAATTCCAAAATAGATGCTGTCCAAATATTTGTGGCAGCATGGAAAAAAAGAGAGAGCCACAAAATGCAGTGCTTGGCATGGAGTCACACTGTAATGGATGGACACAAACATCATATTGTTGAGAGCAACCAGTATTTTCTGCCTAGCTGGCAACCAGGGCATAGACTCATAGTTGAATGTCACAGGGAAGTTAAAAATTCTGGCTTGAAGTACTAAGTAGGAAATTAAGTGTTTTGAAGAGCAACACTAAGCTAGCTGCTGTGAACTGTCTTCAGCCTATTTTTTTGTTCATTATTTATTACACATGATTGAAATAAGTATAATACATCCTGTTTGGTTGAAATGACTTAGCTCAGGCCTCCAGGACTTAGGAGAGACAAACCTTTTAAAACACCTTCTAAATATTTCTTTAAAATAGCTTCTGTTTAAGAAAGAAAAGCTCTATTAATTTTTTTAAAAAGCAATATTTGAAAGTTATTTACAGAAAATATATGGCTATTTACTTCAAATATTTAATTTGAAAAATTTTCAACTCCAAGTCCTGACTGATGCAGTGCACTCTTTTTCTTGCCAGCTACTGCTTTGTTTTTTATCTAAATGTTGTATGGTTTTTTGTTTGTTCAGCTCTTAGTTCTTTTACAAAGGGATGGTCAAACTTCTGCACTTATGTTGTTTTTTAATTCTTTGTCTGTTTCTCAACTCTGAGCACAGGGATCTCCCTTAGTAGTAATTTCCCAAGTAAAGAGCAGTGTTTAGATTTGGGTCTGAGGTTCTAGGGACCTTTTCAACCTTTGTTATACAGTACTGAAGATGGGGTTTTGTAATATTAGAGCTGCACTGTCCTTCCTTAATTACTTCACCCTAACCACAAAGTAGGTGTCATACAGCAGAAAGCTTTTGACGGCTTTAAACTGAAACCATTATCTTTACCATGGAAAATACTGTATTTGAGGTTAGCTCATGCCCATGCAGCTGCATTAAAGCTACAGCTCCCACAGATAGCCAGCTGGGTATGTCTGCACAGGAATGTCAGGAATGGATTGCTCAAAGCTGCTCACATTAGATCCTGTCCTGGAAAGCTGGGTCCACGTGCTGCCTAAGTTCGTAACACCATTCTCAAGCCAGTCATCAGCCTGTTCTGTCTCTTTGCACAAAATAGATGTTGCTTTGCAGGAATAAAAGTACTAGCAGGAAAAAGAAAATGAAATGAAAACCTGAGCCTGTTTAGAACAATGTCTGACAAACCAGAGTCTTGTGCCAGTATGTTTACCTTGGCAGGCCCCCCTCTCTCCTGCTAGAAGAACCAAGTTCTCTCTCTACTGTGAGAATTCTTTTGTGCATGTTTAAAAAAAAAAGAGAGAGAGACAGAAAAGAAAAACAAAACAACCACCCTGGAGCAGATCATTCATCATACACAGAGTGGGAGCGTAAAAGGGGATTTGCTTTGACCTAGTTACAAAAACAAAAACAAAGAGACTTTCTCTAATTGCCCAAATGACTCAAGTGGGACTGGGTGTCAAAAGCAACAAAGTCTGCTTCCTTCGGAGCTGTACGTTAATATAAGTCACTGGGATCCAGCCTGTTCCAGTTAGAGACCTGAAGCCCAGGTAAGCAAAAGCCAGCCAGCTCCATATGCCTGCATGTACAAACAGGACTAGGAGCCAGGACAAACATGTTTCATAAATTATAACAAAGACAGTGGCTTTAAATGCTGAGAGTATCAGGCCTTCAAGGTTGCCAAGAGCTGCAGATGAGTGAGACTTTCTTGCTTTACAAAGGGTCTGTCTTTCTGTCCAGCAGCATTTGCTGGCCTGTCATTGATCTGGTCTGTCACTGATCCATTAAACCTAACTTTTTATTTCATAGGAGCCTGAAGGCAACTGCATATCCAAACGCCACATGAGCAAGGTGCCCAAATTTTCCAGGCCAGTGTCAGTACATTGTTACTGCTGGGTTTGAGGTAAAAAGAGCAAGATCGAATACAGACAGGGCTAGGCAATAAAGATATGGAGATAGATAAAGGGGCATGAGTAGAGGCAAGGGGTCTATGTAGATATAGACGAGAAGAAAGTTAGTAAAAGAAAAGGCCATTCATCAGCTACAGAAAGCAGCCTGGAAAAATAAGTGTACAAGATGTCTGGGGCTGCCTGGTTACAACCAGGTAAAAAATTGTCCATTTGACATCTCACTGTATAGCATTTCCATGACAGCCATAGTTGTCCAGTCTAGGAGACTAATTTCTAGGGAGTTAGAATTGCTATTAGGAGCTATTGGGCTGGCCCTTTTCTGGAAGTATATCAGTTTAGGCACCTGAGGATCTAGCCTTTAATTCTCATGCAGAAAAGACTGGCACTGTCCTCTCTGCTGCAGAGAAAGAACCAAGCAGGTGATTAAAGAGACAGAACTTTTCTGAAACCCAAATAAAGTCCTGGTTCTATTGAGGTTTAGAGGAAAGGTTCACAGGAGTTTGTATTTTTTTCCCCAGCTGGTTCACCATCTATTTTAGATGGAACTGTTTGATCTCTTTCTGCTTTGTGTTTCTTTCAGTTTCCCAAACAATAGGAGGAAGTTTGCCTGTTACGTGTGCTTGGGCCCCAACCAAGCCTTTCCCAGCTGGAAAAGTGACTCCATGAACTACAGGTTTTTTTCTAGCTGTAATTACAAGATTCCCAGTTCCCTTATGTATTTTGTGAAGTAGGTACAGGCTGTCTTAAGGGGAACAATAGGACATTCCTGAGTGCTTAGACAACTGCTCTTTCCCCACCGTCACCCCCTCTAAAACCTGAGGAGGGCTTAAGCACATCTGAGCTGTTCTGCTCAAGGTTACTGAGACCTCAGCTGAAAAAACATACAGGGAGGTGCACAGCTCCATATAATGCTCCTGCTTTGGTGAGTAAGATACCCAGGCTCTTCCTGTTACCTGATTATATACACAAACACTCCAAACTCATCAGAATTGCTGGGAGAACTTGGCAAGCACACCGGGAATATCTGTACAAGGGGTAGCTGGCAGCACTGTCGGATAGACATGCACCACACAGTATAGCTCAGAGGCCAGCCTGTAACTAGCCTGGTAGACAAACTTGTCTAAGGCCCCAGCGTGGAACTCTTATTTCTATTAAGACCTCGTGCTTGACCCAAATATTCATCTACAGCATCAAGCAGGTCCCACTCATGAGCACACACTCAGTAAACTTCATCTCCCTTCCTCTGACAGGAAACCATCTAGCTGATCCTGACTGCCCCATCCCATCACACATCATGTGCAATATTCGTTACTCTTCCACTGGATGAAAGGTGGGAAAGTGGACAAAGGAGAGCATTAACCTTGACTGTAATGCTTGGGAGGGAGCAGAAAGACAAATAATTAGACTGTAGAGTGGCTCTGGGTAATTATCATCATCCCCTTGTCCTGCTGGGGGTAAGCACCATCTTTTAGGGACTCTAATGTTTCCATTATTCTCGCACAGGTAACATCTAGTTGGGATCTTAGAGCATCTGGGCACTAAGGAAGCAAATGGCACTGCTGTCCAGGACCAGCATATGCAATGGAGGGAAGGTAAGGAGTGGTCTTCTCCAGGCATCAACAACCAGAGGTGAATCTTCTACCACCTCCTGCCAACACTAAGTGAAAATCTCCCATAGCATTCCTCACCTGTACAACTGTGGGCAGGACCTCTTCAAAGCAGCAGAGGTCAGTCCCAGCTTGTTCTGATTTCTCAACCGTGTCTTTCTCATAAGGTCTCTCATTCTCCCCCAAGCATGGCTCTCTCCCTAGGGAGCAAAAAGAAACCACAACTTGAAGGACCAGTGGCAGCTTGCTGGTAGACCTCATCTGGCCAACATATAATACTTTGGGGGACTCCAGGGTGGTGGGAAGAGGGCAATGTCTTTCAAACAGATAGGGGTCAGGTCCCACAACAGAATTTTTAACACTATGCAATGATACCTAGTGGCCAGCGTGTACCTTTATAGGGCACAAGGACACAGGATGGAAGAATTGTGACTAACACCATCCTTTTTTTGTATTTTGTTTGGTAACATTTTCCTGTCTAGGACACTGCTGTTCTGTCTGACTTAAGGGTTCAGAGAGTGAGGGCACCTCACTGGTGAGTGCTGAGTAGCTGCCTAAGGGCAGTTTTACCCTATTGTTATACTGTACTAAAGGAAAAGATTGGTTTGGTTTCCTACCTACTCACATGCGCCCAGGGGGCCTTTACAACAGGACCCAAAAAAGCAGTTTGACTCTCTTATCCTTTCTATTAGGCCAGGTGCACTGTTATCAGCCCTTTTCAAGGTAGCGACTTTTGTGGACCATGAATTAGAAGAGATCAAGCTTTTGTTTCCCTGTCACATCTGCAAGCCACAGCTATTGGGCCCTTACATTTGAAATGCTAATAGAGATTATCAGGAGGTAAGGGAGTCTCAGGAGGCCATCCCTAATGTTTATTCTCTCCAGGCTGAGGTCATCTGGACTCGTGAACTAAAAGGAGCTAAGCATCAAAAATTTTAATTTTTTTTTCTATATTGTTTTAAATTTCCTGAAGTGATGGCTGGAAAACCTAGGGAACAGAACAAAAATAACCATGCCCCAGAACCAGCGTAATGGGTAGAAACGATTCGCATTTCAGTAAAGTTCTCAAACCAGTATCACTGTCGGAGCATTGTTCTGCCCTGTCCTGAGGTTCCTGCCCACTGTGCCACCAGCAGAGCCATTACTACAGGAGTTGTGGCCACCTTGAGAGCATAACCTGGCAGCTGCCCAGCACCACGTACCAGCCCCAGCAGTGCCTATTGCAGTAACTTCTTGGGACTCTACAAAGTTTTCAGTTCAAAACTTCAGATGAGGTCACAGGCTCAGCTGAGAACTGCAACATAGGATTCTGTGCTATTGAGTTAATTGTCTGTAAGCGAGACTGTTTACTCGTGGAAATAGCAAACCTTTGTGTTTACTGCTAGGATTAATGTGTGCTGTGACAGGATTTTGGAGGCCTCGGCAGTTAGTCCCTCCTTGTGGTGGTGTTGTCTCAGAAAAGCAAGCACAGCTGATACCGCAGAAAGCCTGAGCAGTTGCCTGCTCCTGAGGGCTGTCGTCTGCAGTGGGGGTGGCAGAACAAGGGACCACACGGGTAAGTCATAATACTTGAGTGTGTTACTTTGATAGTAAACTTCGGGGGTCAACAAACCTCTTTTGTTCATGTACAGTGCTGTGCAGTACAGAAGCTTGGTCCCTGATAATGCAGGCACAAGTTAAAAATGCTCTGCAAAAACAGTACGTACCGAGCTGTTCTTGCTGACATCCAGACCCTAAAAACAAAAACCAAATACAATGATAAATAACAAGCCAGTGAGACCATCTCCCATTGTTGGTGAAAGACTAGGCTTTGTTCTCAGCTCTGCCCTGGCATATACCCATAGCCTTGGTCAAGTCCTTTATCTCTTTACTGTTCAGTCTCTCACATGTGTGACAATCCCTTCTTTCTTTTACCACCTCTCATCTCTCTTCGGTATTTAGACTGCCAGTTCATGTTTATAGTACCTAGTACCCTTAGGAAGAGTGTAGCAGACAGAATTCCCATACAGTAAGTGCACTGTAGGAATAAATGGAGCATTTCATGTTCAGGTTACAAACCTAATACTAAGTGACAATACTAAGGTGTGATGTAAGAAGAGAGCACAAGGATTCAGTTTAAAGAGCATGGATCTTGGTTCTCCAGTCCTATGAAATCATCAGGACTTCCCATGTGCTTAAAATACTCTGGAAGCTGGCTGGACACAAGCCAGAACATGGAACACTTTTAGAATTCAGCCTTAATTTGATTTCTGAAGTTCATCGAAGTGTTTGTGACTTATTTACAACTTCGGGGTGGAAATTTCAGGAGCAGGTCTTTCCCGTGAGAGACCTCCTCCTTCCTCTTTCCTGTTGGGCTGGGAATATTCTGATTAGAGTCTCTGCGCTGGCATTTCAGCACTTCTGATCCCCACCGGAACATGAAAGTGCTGAGGCAGCCACAAACAATGGGAAAGAAAGGGAGAGGAAAGCACTCATCCTGGCTCCCTTGAACTTCTGAGATAGGGATTCCCTAAAACATTCTTTAGGGACTGGAGCTAATTACACTGATATGCTGCTAGTCTGGTAGTAAGTGTGGCCAGCTGAGGATTGATCCACTAAAATTTTTGTATGTGGTAATGAATGCTTGGTTTAATCTCACTAACATCAGTAGCGAAGATACTTATGACGGAGTCCACACACTGAGCTATTTGGAGTTGGTGAGGACTAAAACCCATGCTGGTCTCTGCAGTGTTCCTCTCCCCTGCACCAGTGATCCATTTGTGCCTTTCTTGGCATAAAGACAGTCCTTCTTCATTTAGATGTGGGAGTAGAAAGACACACCCTGGCCCTCACTGTCCCAGCCCTGCTTGATAGCAGACAGGGTTGGTTTGTTCCCCTGGCACCTCACACTCACCTGCCTGAGCAGAACTCTCTGCTTCTCCCACAGGTCCCACTCAGGGTCTGCCTTGAAGCTTATCACTCACCTTTCTTACTGCAGGGTCCTTTGATGGAAAAGCCTGTCCCTCGGCCACACTACCAGCGTCTGTGGACTCATTCTCATTGTTGTTCCTATTGTTTGATGACTTCCTGAGCCCCACCATCAGCTGGCTCTTTCCTGATTCCAGGTATCTCTCGCTTCCTGCAATAAAATGCAAGGACTTGCTCACTTTTCTTAGCAGTGTCCTGCTAGGATGGCCTCTGGGCAGTGCTACCAGCAAATTACAACTCCAGATGGAATGAGAACACTAAGGACTTAAAGATGGGATGAAACCGTATGTGTCTTCATGCTACACTGCAGTGGAGAAGAGGTTAATGCTCCAATGCTCCAGTGCCTGACCATGGCAGGACTTTCTAAGGGTTTCTTCGTGGTCTTCTTTTCCTTTCAAGCTTGCTCTGAAAGTGCCAGGAGAGGGTATTTTTGAGCCTCAGCACCAGAGATCCCTAAGGCCAGTTACACCCTTGCTCAGTCCTCCTAGGAGGTGTGCTGATGTTCTGTGTTTCATCAGGTATTAGAGATAGGCTGAAGTCCAAGGTTTGAAAGAAACTCATTAGCCTCACTTAGTAAGCTAGTTTACATCTAACATTGGATCCAGACTTTTCATCTGGCTTTATCATCTGGCCCAGTCTTTCTCAGCCTTCTAGAAAAATTGGTCTCTGATCCAAGCTTTGCAGCTGGGGCTTATTTCCACTTGGTCTTTAGAACAAGTCATCTTCCAGGAATGTGCCTACTTGAGAGGGTAGGAGACTAACAACAGGTTAAGGCTTTCTATCTTAGATCAAATCCTACCTTGCCTGGGAAGATTTTAAAGCCACACAGAGGGGCTCCAGTAATGGACCCATTTGGGCATGCTAAGTTTCCAACAGAAAGACCCATTTTATAATGCATTTATCCTAATCTTCATAGCTACAGCTGCAGAGCAGAAAGCCCTGATTTGCACAAGTGAAGCAGCCAGTGTTAAAATCCTACGTATAGACAAAGCATTTTAAATTGCTTCTCTTGGATTTCCAGCTAAGGTTTAGTTCTACGAACACCTCGCTCTGTTCCCATTGTAATGATTTGGTTTTAGGCCTCTTCCTGGTAACCAGATCGAACCTAAGGAAGTACCCATGTCCCAATATTCCATTCTATTCTTAATGTAAGCAGAAATAGGGAAAAGAAAGCGGCTGGTCAGCTTATTTGACCAAGTGGTGGCAAACAGAAGGGCAGGTTAGACATATCTGAACTCACCATTGCAGCTGCTCAGCTTTTCAGTGTTCGCTCCTATTTCTGGGATGATGGAAAGATCAGATGGGTTTCCAGTCTGAACCAAGAGGCTATGAGGTCTGCTCCTCCCAGCAAAAATTGTTTTCATGTCTTGATGTGAGCTGAAGAAGATGCTGGCAGCTCCACAGGAGCAATGCTGCAGAAGGTACTCCTATACCAAACCAAAAGAAAGTATGCAGGCTTTCAGGCTGCAACAGCCCAAGGTAACTGGACAGTGCAATAGCACAGACAAATTGCCATCACTCCAGCCCAGGGATGTCCATCCTTGTCCTGAAACCCGCCAGAACCCAGACAAATTACTTAATTTTCAGAAGGCTGAGTAGCCTGGAGTTGGTAATAGAGTTTTCATGGATTCATTAGCATTTCACTTAAATTGCCTGACACTAAGCATCTTTTTGGTTTGTTTCCTAGGAAGAACTGAGTACAAGTGTCTAAACACAGAGCTGCGCAGCTAAGGCACTAGTGTAAATAAACAGATCTGTTAAAACAATGACTCAAATTTTAAGATAATGTTATTTGTTTTGGAATATGCACAGACAACAATATCTTGTATTTTTGTTGGTGGGATGCCACAGTTCTCTTGCATGTTACCAGTCAGATTGACTGTATGTGGTACTTCAGCTGGTGTACTTCTGCTGTAGCTCCTGCGGTGCGAAGGGGAGATTTTCTACCTTGCATGACCATGTTGTACAAGAATTTAGTAGGGCAGGAAGCAAGAAGAGTTTTATCCAGCTGAAGCAGAAAGGGAACCAAACTGTTTATTGGTTTTGGAATCAGGACAGGCCAACACCAGTTTAGCACCTCTGGAGACAAGCAATTGAGCGTTTCAATGTTACTTTTCATCTGGATGTGTTGTCACAACAGCGTGGCACTTTGCATTACCTATACCTTTGGGAGTGCTTTGAAAATCTGGTGAAAGATGCTGGGTTTGGCCCATGGTATTATAGATTTCCCTGTAAAGCAAAGGATGGGGAGCAACAGTGTTCCCTTTGTGTCCTAGGATCAAAGTGTCATCAGCCTCTGTGGTGATGTCTGTACTACTCTCAAGAACAGCATTGGGAGCACTGGTTATCTACAATCCTCTTGACCAGCTATTAATACAACACTAACCAATCTCTGCTTTGGGGGTTGTGTCGTCCCTAGCCATGTCTGGGACACGGAAACCTTTCCATGCTCATGAAGAGTAAACGTGGTTTGTAAAGGAGCCTTTGGACACCCTCCAAAAATATGATGTGGACAGCAATCTTCACGTCTCATGGCAAATGGGGTAGTAGTGTTCCTCTTCTATGACTAAAGAACAAAATGGCAGAGAGCTGCTCAAATATAGGAGATGCAGGCACCACAGAGATACCTGGGAGAGTATCCAGTTTTGGAGAGCACACTGCAAGTGCTGAATGTTACAGCTGGGGATCCAGTTCCCCACTGAACAGTATGGGACAAACGCATCTCCAGAGACACTGCTGAGAAATCTTGAAGAGTACCAAAAAGATCAAGGTTTCAAATATTTAAATGAAAGCACAGTGCCTTTCATTTCAGTGGGAGCTGGGGAGGGGGCACATACACCAGATGAGTTTGCAGCTTGGAAGAGTTACTTTGAGCAATGACTCACTGTTGTAAAGCTCCAGGAAATGTGTTAACAATTCCCAGGCTCTATGTAGGAGGCTGCATTCCTCTGAGCATGAGATGGGTACATGGAAATTACGAGCTACTTTGCTCTGCAACCTGACTCAGAACTTGGCTTTGGCTCTGAGGAGGAGTCAGTCACCTACTGCAGACCCAGTCCCAGCAGGTGGGACAGCAGCACCAGGGGAAGAATGACGCTATTGGGAGAATAAAAGACTCGCCACGGCACAGCTGGGAAGAAATAGTTGAGTGTGACAAACCCCTTTTGTTCCTTTGAGGAGTGATAAAATAAACAGAAAGGCAGGGGAGGAAAAAAGCTGGAAACCTTGTGTGATGACTGAAGAAAAATAATTGAGAAGTAGAGGTGGGGTAGAGCTGAACAAAATATGCAGGGGCAAAAAAATGCTGTTTAGGTGGACACTGAAATGATTTGCAAATTTCAGTCAAATTCCCCAGCTAGCTCTGGCTGATAAAAATGACAGATGGGAACACTGAGATGTTTTGTGTCAGAGATTCTTCATCTGGCAGCTCAGAAGCACAGGAAGGGAAAGAAAGCATGGAGTTGGATAGTAGCACCACTACTTCTCTTTCCCATTGTATTGTTTTGTGAGAAATTCTGGGATTTTGACATTTGAAACCAAGAAGTTTCAAATGAAGTATCTCTTAATTCAAAATACAATTGCTAAGGAGGTTTGTGGATTTCATTTTGATAGCACTGAGGAGAGGAGATGTGTTCCTGGGAAGTTTACAACTGTAGAGAAGTAAAAGCTAATAACTTAGAGCTGGCCATTGCATGAGGTGAGAGGGGTGCTTTTTAACTCAACAGAAGCAAGCACATCTGGGAAGCAAAACTGAACAGGAACAGAAACCCAAGCCCACCCTCAAGAAACTAAGCCCACTGTGGTGGGCAAGGGCTCCCTGAAGTCCAGAGCACCCAGCCCAGGTGGGTGATGGATCTGGTAAATTAGCTTCTTCCCTCACACAGAACTTTCCATCTGGACCATGACTATATAATTTAATGGAAGATACTATAGTGTCTGCTTACCTCTTTTAACTGGCACATCTTCTGCTCTTTCTGCAAGCTGCACACTTGTTTTTGGAGACGCAGGTTGTGCTCCTGCAGCTGCCCAATCTTTTCAATCAGTTGGCAAATGTGTTCTAGGTATCCCAGACCAGATCCCAGGACTTTGCTGTTACCTTGGTTCACCTGCAAAGACAATGCATCTTGGACCATGGAGTAACAACAGAGCAATTCTAACTAGCAGCTAAGGGACCTACACATTCCTTACAGTCATGTGTGCTTCCTCTTGCAGGAGGCTTTGGTCATAGACAGATTTGAGCTACAGCATTGCTTGCTGGAGCTCTTTTCTGGATTACTCAGTGATATCCACAATCAGAGGGACTATTCTGACTGATCACAGGCTGACACAGAGGAAACCCTCATGACAACTTGTTTATAGTTCCACCTCTCAGGCTAATTTTTGTCTTTTAGTACCCACAGGACCCTTACAAACAAATATGGTTCTACTATACGGTGTAGAGGGCTGGGGCTAGTATGGCTCACTTAGCCCGTAGTCCTCACTGCAAATCACGCTTCTGTGTACTGAGGCTGAGCTTGGCTCCTACTCAAAGGCACATATCTGCAGGCTGCATTGATTTGCTGTGTTGTGGCCAACCCAAGGGCACATTTTATCTGAGGTACTCAGACTGATACATCACTAGTGAGTTTCTGAGAGAGATGTGTGTCTGAACCAAGACGCTAAAGAGAAAGAACATCTTTCCACTGATCTTTAGCAGATCCCAACTTACATCCTGTTGCTATTTTCTCAGTCTTTAAGAGATGCTCAAAGAAAGTCTGCAAGATCAACTTTGCTGTCTAGCTGTAGGATAATCTCCACTACCAATCTCTCTTCACCCAGGACTTGCTGGAGTCTCATTGCTGCTCAGCCAAGGGCAGTGCCAGAGACAGAAATCCTGTGGCAGAGGAAAGGCAACGATGCTTCCCAGCCCCCTGCTCTGCACCTCACCATTTCTGGTCCCAGGAATTCCCTGTGCACAGCAAGTGTCCTCCCCTGTGCCGTGAGCAGGCTGTGTCGGACGTGATGCAAACAAACACATGCAGAGGCTCACTTCCACCTTGGCGCTGCCTGCTGATGTGCGTGTGATACTGGTAAGTAAAATAAGCCTCAGTCTTTACAAAAGCAGTGCTCTAAGTTTATCTTACTTCAAAAAATAAGTTCCCTCTACAAAAGCAGGAAACTTACTCTGTCTCCTTTCCCACAACAATCTACATTTTTGGGGAAATGCCAGCCTTGGGACTCTTCCTGTCTTTTCATTATGTCAGAAAGCCCATGGTGTGTTCAAAAATAATCAACATTAGGATTTACTTCTTTTTAAACAAATGATGATGCAACGTTATTTATAAACAGGTATTATTATATCCAGATGGACAGAGGTTTTTGACTCCAAGCCAACCAGTCATTCACATTCATGATTTTTCTTTTCCTCTCAGGCAGAGCCTGCAGAAGTGATGGCAAGACAAAAGTTATTCAGCCATGAAACTGAGTACTCAGTGTGGCTGTGCAGTGGGAAGAAGTACAGCCCCAGGACCCAAAGGGACACCAAAGCCTGTGTGGTGTCTGGTGAGAAAAGCTTGAATCAAAAGCACTATAACCAGCATATCTGAAAGCAGCTAGGGAGCTGGGGGTGCCTAGCTTCAGAAGCATGATTTTCAGAAAGTACATGAGTAACAGCTTCTGAAAATTTGGCCATTTTGAACAGTCCTGAAATGAATAGTAATTCTTTGTATACTGTCCCAATGGGTTGTCAGATGTTCCTCACTATCCTTGAAAATATAAGTTTTCTGCCACACTCTTTTTGCACATCTAGCAACTCCCCGCCAGTTTGCTGTTGCATGACTGTTGGCACGTGTAGTGCCCTAAGGAGACACTGAGCCAAATCTAACCCCTTGTATCTGTGGAAACAAAAGGGGAGGGTACAAGGGACAGAGGAGGTCTTGGAGAAGAATATGATATAAAATATTTGATTCTAACTTAGATTGCAGATAAAGCATGAAGCATTTGTGACCTCTTTCAGTTAGACGCTCTTTTTGTTTGTCCTGTGCTTCATGCTGTACAGTCCTGCTTTATGTCCACAGCTGCTAGGTTTGTAGGGCAAAATGGGCAGGGGGAAGAAAAGAGAAGGTTGCCCTGATTTCCAGTGCTCTGTGTCTAGGGCTGAAGGCACTGAAAAGAAAAGGTGTATTTGGGGCAGGCATGGAGAAAATCTGGCTTTTAGCAAAAGTTAGACAGAACTTCTAACTCCTGAGAGTAAATAAAGGTACCCAGAAAATGAGAGGGAAAAGGTGAAGAGTAGTTGCTCCAGGTCTTAGGTGGATCTACCCCTGCAGAGGACCTAAACCAGACTGAAGGTTGGACTCAATATGCTGAAGACCCCTGTTCTACAGCCAGCCTTCAGAGGCTGCTTAGGGCAGGCAGTTTGGCCTATTTGATAGGAAATTTATCTGCATTTTATTGAAGTGATCCCAGAAAGCGCAAATGAACAAGAGGCAAATCAGGCAGGGCCTCCTGTGCCCGCACATTCCTGCATGGCCAGCCACCTCAGTGGTCAGCATGCAACAGTAGAAACTTTTGCAGGGGGGGAGTTGCTTCACCTGGCTTGCCCTGCCACAGGGCCTATTAGCATCAGAATTGCTCAGATATGGTAGGCGTTTGATACAGAAAATTTGTGCCGTGTAGCTGGTTTCCCCCAAAACAATTGCGCAGAGAGGGCCTCTCTAGGAACCCTTCAAGGACTTTGTTTTTTCATAGACTGGAAAAACCTGAACAGCCCTTTTTATCTTCTGATGATACCAAGTGCATAGAACCTGGTCTGTCCTATTCTGGTCTAAATATTTTCCTTTCAGCACCTGAGACAGTATTATGCTAGTAGTGAAGAGTGAGCAACCATAGAAAAAACTGCAAACATTTTCCAGGATGAGTCTCTTCCAGTTTCTGTCCTTCCAGTTGAAGCTCCCCAAAACATTCACCTAACAAGACTGACATTTTTCCCACTTCGCACATGGGAATTGTCAAATAGTGTTGGAACAAAAGCTGTGTGCCCATTTCTGAGTTGATGAAACCCATGAAGAGGGAAAAACACCTTGCCTACTTTTCTGTAAGGTAAAGATGAGAAGGATCAGACAGATACAATTTATGAATCAAATGGTTGAAGTTGCTTAGGAAAGTAACAACATAATGTATAAGTAGGTGCTGGATTTTGCTTTTAGGTACATGAAACTGAGTCAGACCCTCATCTGGAAGAAAAGGAGTCAAAGGCTCTCAGCTGTGCTGTGCTGAGTTACTCCCATTATGGTTTTGATCCTGCAGAGTGGAAGTTCACTACACTGACTTTACACCTGTGTAATTAAAAAGAGATCTCTGCCCTGATCAGTGGTCACCTGAATAAATTTTGGGGACAGCTTTTCTGTACATGTGTCTCTGGCAATAAATCACTACAGTTGTGCTGGCCCACAGATTTCTTAGGAAGTTTAAAAATACATGATCACTATCTGCACTGGGAACTATGGCTAACCCAGAGCCCTCCAGGCAATATTTTGACTAGTGTAAAATCACTTCTTCTCTGAGTCTACCTGAGTTGCAGAGGTGGAAACCTGTCCCTCTTGTCTCTGTGTAACATTGTGCTCACTGCAGCATCTGAGAGCTGCAAAGATTTGAAGTTCAGTGGGAGGTGCAAGAATGACAGTTGCTTTCAAGCCCCTTGTCCAGTTGATCTGTAATCAAAATCTGCATTTCTGGTCACCTAAGCAGCAATTGGTCCTGCCTCATTTCAGCCATTATCTGTTACTTGGATACACGTGGTGTGCTTTTCATCAGTTGGGCTCAATGGAAAACTGTCCTGGGCTGGACCTGACAGCAGGAGCTGAAGGGGATGGGCAGCTTGCAGGGGAAGATTTTCTTCATTCAGACAAGAGCTCACTGATGGATTTTGCACTGACTTAGGTTTCTGTGCTTCACTCAATGCTCTTCACTACCCCTTATGGATAGTTTTGAGTTATACTGTGCTCCATCCTCCCATAAATCCCTCATTGCGTGCTCTTGCCACATGAGCATGGCCAGTACAGGGGCAGCACAGTCACTGCACCGACCACCGCCAAGGAACACAATTACGAGCCTCCCATCATGGTCTCGGAGCGACTGGTTTGTGACGCCACAGGTTGAGCGGGAAGCATTTGTCACTGGAAGCTGACAGCACCAGGAGCCTTGTGAATAACAGGAAAGAGAGGGATCGTGATGTATATTTCTGAGTGCTCCACCCTGCTGTCCAGGAGGGGCTGTGCTTGCCGATAGCGTCTGGTTTCCTCTGAGCAGCACGCACAGACTATGGGGATGACCATCACAGGTTGCTCTATTCTTCCCCTGAACCATACCACTCTGTAGAGAAGCATTTTGACTGCTTTGGCCCAGGATAAATTGCACTGCATGAATAATGAGTTTTTTTTCATTTAATGATGACAGTGTTCCCACCCTCTCTCTTCTTCTAGGATATGGGCTGACTTTAAACGTAAACTTTATGAAGTGTGAGGAAATGTTTGTAATGCAAAAGCATCAAAAGCTATATATCTTCAAACTGACCCCGAACATTTAATTTTGATTAAAAGGAAATGCTTTTATTTAGGCTTCAAAGTTCTTTGTCTTGTTGTTTGACAGCTTCCACTTTCTTTCATCTTTCCAAATGCAGGCAAATTTCAAAATAACAACAGTTCAAAACAAAAGATCAGAAAGCTTTGTTTAAGAAATGCTGGCCTGAAATGATTTGATGTATATTTTCAGCCAAAGCCATTCACCAACTGAATCCAAATGGTCAAAACATTTGGTTGTTTCCAGTCTCTCCTTTTCAGTATTTTCCTTCCTATTCTCTTGAAAGTGGCCCTAGCAGTGAGGGAGGTCAGGAGGATATCAAGGGGCAACCCCATCCAGAGACTGAATCCTTGCTTGGCTGCAGTGAGCCAGTAAGCGCAGTGCTGTTGGCATTGCCACAGCCAGCTGGGCTAGGGAAACTCAACTGCTCTCCTCTTACTTGAAAGTTGTGTTCCCAAAACGAGCAACAGAACTGAGGAAGTTGCTGTCACCTCTAATTAAATAATGCTGTCACTTAGCATTAAATATAAGCCAGTGTAAGCACTCTTGCATGTCTATCAATATTATTGCAGCAGGAATTGATTTGATGGAGCAATTTGGTTTGCCACGTTCTTGCCAAGCAGGGCGGGAATACCCTGTACTGGCCTGCTTTCTTTCAGACAACACTGATTGCATTTCTAGGGGTATCTGAGTCCCTCAGAAGACATCAGGCCACAGAAGAGATTGGCTTCTAAGTACCATGTTGTGTCTTGGACAGGTTACAGACAAATGTGAAGACCACAGTGTACGCCTGAAGCAGAGCCTCAGCTGGGATGAACCAAGATGGATCCACCAGCTGTATGGACAGGTGATTATCTGGACATTGCTTCTGAACAAGTCTCACTGTGTCCCACCTCTGCTGTATGACTGTGAAGACAGGTCAGCCTTGTGCAGACTTGGTGAGGGCAGAAGGCTCTGCAGCTGCAAGAGGCTGTCCTGATGCTCTGAGGCACACAGAGCAGCACCAGCACAGGCGGTGCAGCAGCCAGTGGGAATTTCTTGTCCCAGTCAGCTTGGGTGCTACTTGGCATCCCAGCAGTTTGAAGAGTGCTGCTCTTGAGATACAGCAGCCTGGAGGTGCTGTGAGGAGGGCCAAACTTCCTCAGCATCTAGGTCACAGCTGTATTTATACAGCTCAAAAAACAAAGACAGAAAAGTGCTCTGGGGCACAGAGCTTTAGCACTCAGCCAGTGAGGATATTAAAAAGGAGGGGAGATAAGCCACCAAGAGCTTCATTTCCTCTTCAGCTTCTTTCTAATTTATTCTCTTGTTTATTTAAATGCTCTGCTTTGGGAAACTGAGCTCCATTTCACAAAGGATTTAAAAGAATTTCACAGGCATAGAGAGCTGTCAGACAAGACTAATCTGGCTGCAAACCATCCAGAGTGCAACAGAGAATTTAGGTAACTTTTATGAAGTCTCCTTATGGTCAGACTCTGCTGCTCTGATCCTTTCCTGAACTCTCTGCCAAACGAACAGATCGCTGACTGTTTCGTATCTGTGAGAAATAGACATGTCTTCTGCCATGTGTGAGACAGCTCTGGGGAGGAAGAGGCTGCTCAGATGGATTGTGTGTTGCTTGTACTGCCTTGATATGCAATGTTAACAGAGATGGGACATCTCTGACCTTCCTTGCTGCTTGAGAGGGTTTGGCACGCTGGAGAGCAAGTCCAGCGCCTGATAGTTCATGGCTGGGGCAGAGAGGTCATGGTTAAATTGTATGCATAGCACACATCACTTGTTACTCGGCTTCCTCCTACCCATCTCCCATTCCAATTCATTGCTATTACTGCAATGAATGCCCTAAAAAGAAATCCCCACTATGCACGCTTTGATGCTGGTTCCTGGAATCCACTGCAGTGGATCTGTCACCACTTCAGCAGCGTGAGGCTTCAGGCAAAGCACTGGGGTGAGTGTTTGCCAGCATTTGCTACAGGAGAAGGTGCACAGTGTCCTCAGCAATGGGGAATAGAGGAATTATGGAATGGGACAACCTGCTGAAATGATGTCTTTGCAGTTTGTTCCATCACAGCTGTGCTGGTGAGTTAAAATGGCATCTCCAGCTCCAGCCCTGCAAAGACCTGCATTTGTGCATTAGCTCCCTGCTCATGTATTATTTGGGAGAGCTGGCTCAACAGGACACAGCAGGCCTAGACAGAAATGTAATATCCCTTAGACAAGTTCTGTCCAAATTTCAGTGGCCCAGCAGCAGTCCAGTTGTTCCCAGGGATGATGACTAACTTCACAATCTTCATTTTGAGACCAGAATGAAGTCCATCTTCTACTCTGGGGCTTTTTGAAACAAGAGCCATTTGTCATCCTTACCCAGACCTGATGTTTATTAATTACTTCAGAATTTTACTGCTGTGAAAAGACATCTTAAAAATCAATTACCATTATTTACGGCTTACAACAATTTCAGGGGAGATATTCTAAACTCACTCAGATGTGTCCTACTTTGTGACAAACAAGACTTGAACCCTGACTGGGGTGTTTGGACAGGCCTAGATCTAATATTCAGTTTAGGTATTTCTTACCTCACTCAGTCTACAGCATTCATCCATGTATTCATTCAGACTGTCACTGGTGGGGTACTTCTTCAGAGGATGTCCATGGATCTGAAGGTCTTGCATGCTGCCAAAATTCTCTGGGATATTGTCAGCAATTATCTTTGGCTCTTCTATGAGATCTGGGGTGGAAAGAGTGCTTTTCCTGGAAAGGTCCATCTCTGGGGTAGGTTCCTTTTCTGGAAACTGCTTGTCACTCTGGTCAAAATGTTCATCAGGACTTTCTTCCTGAGGGACGCTGAAGTCTTCAAGGGAAGCTGTAGGACCCTGCACAGCATCTGCCTCCTGTACGTAGTAATCATCTTGCTTTTTGCTCTCTTGATCTTGGAGGCTGACTTCTCTGGCATGTTCTTTACATGTTCTCATTAGCTGATGGTCAATTTCTGGAGAAGAAGAGGTGCTAAGCACACCCGAGTCACAAAACGAGTCTCTGCTGTGAAGCACAAAGCTCTTCTCTGAGCCAGTCGGCGTTGATGGAGAATTAGCCCCACTAGGCAATTCAACCCCCGAGTCCTCAGATTCAAATTTGGAGAATCTGTGAAGCCGGCACTTGGACTCGAAGGTGCTGAGGTCAGGCAGGGTGGGTACATAGTCGGTGCTTGCCAGGCCATCTGCACAGTCTGGATCTGCCGGTGTGGCTGCTGCATTTGGATTTCCCAGGCAGTCTGGTGGGAGGCTGGCACCAGGAAGATGGGACTCTTCTGTGCAGGCTGTGTCTGCTGGAGCCTCTGGGATTAACCCTGGGTTTTGAATTCCTTCATTGCTCAATATCTTCATGTGTGTTAACACAACTTTGTCCTCAGCAGGTGGGCTCTTCTTACCTGCTTAAAAGAAAGCAAATAGAAGGTCACAGAAGGTAACAAAAGTCAGTGTCTAAGGCATCCCCTGAGGGATGTGGAATGTATATTAACTGCTTATACTAGGGTGATAAAAGGGGGCAGCCCTAATTTGTTTTTCTAGAGCTATATGAAGCTTTCTTGTAAGCTTTGCTACAACAAAAGTGTTGAGTTTCATAGCCCCCGAGTCCTTTAGGGGGACTCATAAATGCATACAGAGTTCTGATTTAGTAGATAGGTAGAAAACAACACACGTACCCAGATGACTTTTTAGTGATTACCTGCATAGAGATGCAGAGTACGTGTTCTTTCAATATGATAGATATTAATTTAACGCAAATATTTTCTCTGATTTAAATGTATTATGAACCAGCAGAAAAAAGAGTAAAACAAAATCTGTCTTTCCGCAGGCTTGAGTGAATTTTAGGTTGCAATAAGCTATTTGCAAACTGTTTGGTAATCTCTGCAGTATTCTCTGCACACGTATAGGTGACAAAAAGCAAGTACTGATAGGAAAAGCAAATGAGGCACTTTTACACTCCCCGTATGGTTTTAGCTATGAAGTAATTTCTTTAAATGAACTCCTACGTACTTGTAAAGAGTATGGGGGCAGCTTTGTTCAAGAGCTTTTTGCACATTGACAAAGAAGATTTGTTTTCAAATCACAACTATTTTACACAGTAATGTGGTAGAACAATCTCTGGATGGAAAGCTGATCTTCATGAGATGAAGATCTGCCCCCAGGTTCACTTACAGTTTTTATTAATATAATATTTCATAGTGCAGACTTCTGGATCACGATGGTATGAGAGTCGTTTAGCAAACTGCCAGTCTCAGTTCCAAATCCAAAGATTGTGGATTTGGAACCAGGAATTACTGCAGTACAAAATTTCAGCTTGTCTAGTATCTTTTCCCTTATTAGTGCCTAACCCAGAACACCTCAGAGGGCTACAATGTATACACTTTTCTGGATATTTTACTTCCTACTTAATTTCCTATCATTACCCCCTCCTCTTTCCTTTCTTTTCCACAAGTCTTATGAGGAGAGGCTGAGGGAGATGGGGTTGTTTAGCCTGGAGAGGAGAAGGCTCAGGGGTAACCTCATCACTCTCTACAACTACCTGAAAGGAGGTTGTAGCCAGGTAGGGGTCGGTCTCTTCTCCCAGGCAATCAGCAGTAGGACAAGAGGGCACAGGCTTAAGCTCTGCCAGGGGAGGTTTAG
>JAYRBT010000178.1:15768286-15809988 GCA_036023395.1 Myiotriccus ornatus | reverse complement strand
GGCTTAAGCTCTGCCAGGGGAGGTTTAGGTTGGATATTAGGAAGAAGTTGATTACAGAGAGAGTGATGAGGCACTGGAATGGCCTGCCCAGAGAGGTGGTGGATTCACCGTCCCTGGAAGTTTTTAAGATGAGGCTGGATGTGGCACTGAGTGCCATGATCTGGTAACCACAGTGAGGTTGGATCAAGGGTTGGACTTGATGATCTCGGAGGTTTCTTCCAACCCAGTTAATTCTATGATTCTATGATTCTTTTTTGCCTGAATCAAACCAGTAGCAGCTTCACAAACTCACTCCTGGTAATGTAACTGCGCCTCGGATCCACACCACCAGTGGTGGAACAGGGAAAGCTCTGCTGTGCAGCTCTCCTTCATGGTAACCCAGAAAACTCCATTTCAGCAATAACCCATTTTCCAGCCTTCCCTCCTCCAGCTCACATTCTGCAATATACACAGACAAGGCAGACTTTTACTCACTAAGGCCAAGTGAACTAGTACATGGATATTTTCTACTTTATTTAAATTTCCTTTATTTGATCTTGTGAATTTCCTGGGATACCACTGAAACATGCCCTTTGCTGTTCATAGATACCCACAGATTTAATATTTTACACTGGATTTTCATAAAGGGCAGTCAGTGATAAATAATCCCATCTGCTGGGCTTTTTTGTGGCATTTGGGCACATAGTGCTTATAACACCTTATATAAGATCTTGTTTATCATATGCAGAATTGCACTGCCTCCCTTAGCAGGATTGACAGGCATCTCTCCAGTACAAAGAGTCACATTTGGGACAGTCAGCGCCAGACCTCAGCAATACAACACCAGTACATTGTTGTGGTGAGGCACAAGAAAAAGACATTACCCACAGAAATGCCCACGGAAGCTCATCGGGAGCTGCCTGTGCTGAGCTGTGTTGTCCTTCTTCCACTTTTTGGATAAGCATCCTCATGCTGAACTGAGGACAAAGAACAGGGTGGCTGGTTTGCAGCTTCACACACAGCAAAACACCAGCTATAAGAGAGTGCTGGGTGCCAGGTCTTGGAAGGAGGTGGAGCTGAGTCACTGCTGATTTGGGGTGAAGAGGATCTACCTGCTCAGCTGCAAAGACCTCTTGGCAGCAAGAGGTAAAGCATGTATCTCCATGAAAAAATACAAGGCTTACAGGCTCTCCTGATGGCATCACCACTCCAGCTGGCCAACAAAACCACTGAGAGTCAGGAGGAGAGCAGTTGCATTCCTGCACTTACTTTTAAGAACAAACCATACAAGTGTCACTCTTACCAGGAATTACTATATGCAATAGTAGTTCCTTCTCACAGACTCTGATTGCCTTCACTTATTAATCATGCCATGCTTTCCTTTGTCTAGATTTTCTCACTTCTTTCAATCTGCCCCTTTTTTTTCTTGCTTAACTGGTTTTGCCCTACACTGGTTTTGGCCTACACAAACATTTCTTTGTCTGAAATCAGGAAGCAGCATGTTAAAATGAGGTCTTGCTCCTTACAGAAAGAGATGTCAGACACTTTAATTCATATCTTTTATGACTACAAAAGCTGCAATGTGTACCAGAAAGTTTGGCTGCAGTAGAAAAAAACAGAAAATGAGATGAAATCTCTGTGTGAGGATTGCCTTGATGCCAACAACAAAGTCCTTTGCTCTCCCCCTACTGTGGTCACTAGCAACATCACATGGTTTCACAAAAACTTCTTGTTTATCTGTTCTAGTCTGCAAACCATTGATCTCAGCATTGTCATATCCTGTTAACTACAGTGTTGAGTATTTCTTATTTATCCTCCCAACCCTTTGTGATGATGCAAAATATTATCATCCCCCTACCACAAGACCAGAATAGAGGCAAAGGATGGCAGGATTTTGCAACACACTTAGGCACCTCATCCTCATTCATGCACTTATACTTTCCCATGTTCACTGAGGTCATCTTTGCTACAGCAGAGATCTCCCATGATTAAGGCAGTGACCTGAAACTCAAGTTATTCTTGTTGCACCTCAGTGACAGAACAGTCTCTCTTCCTCTCTGTTAACTGAGTTATGGAATCTAAACCATGGGGCTTCCAACAAGCAGATTTTTTCTGCTACATATCTTGAAAGAGGCGTACAAAAGTGCTCAGCTCTTTCAAGCATATTGCTAACAAACACCAGAATGGTGCAAATAAAGCTCATCTGTGCAATTAAAAAAAAAAAAAAAAATTGAGCCAGAACCTCAGATGCTATAAATTTACTAATTTCCAGAGCCCTTAACAGAACTGTGTTAGGTAGCTAATTCTGGCTGATGACTTGGTCTGTAAGTACTTTGTTAGGGGCCCTAAGCAAAGCAAGCAAGGGAGATGAACTTCTGCCTGGCACCGGAGGGAGCATGCTGCAGGGGTATGGTTACAATCCTGCTCAGAGATTTCTGAAAGGAGGTGTGAAGAACTTCAGAAAGCTGAACAGTGGCATTAACGATGGTAAGATGTATTTAACTGTGCTGGAGGCCAGCCAGGTTTGACACAACTGGGAATTCAGCCAAGATTTTTTTTGTTGTTGTTTTTTGTTTCTTTTCCCCTGGACTGGTTTTCCATACCCCTCTGGGGTGGGGGTAAGGTATCAAACGCTGCAGCTTTTAGGCAGCTGGCTGGTACACTGTTATGGCAGCCAGGGAAGGAGTGGAATTTTGTGTGCTTGTTTCAGAATAAGTATAGCTTCCTGAAGTATCTTGGCATGCATGCCCAGGCCAAACGTTGTCTCAGGTTAGCTTATGCTACTTGCCTAGTAGCCCTCTCAAAGGGCTGTACGGCTCTGTAATCATCCTGGAGATAAACAGGGTTCCCGGGATTGAAATATATGCTGTAACTGACAGTGACTGATTATGCGTAACCTTGGGAAAGTTGCTGGGTTTCCTGTGCCTGTACAGCTGGAGAATAAGATTGTGTCCCAACTCAGGGGAAGGTGGTAACACTGAACTAGCTATTCTCTGAAGGTAATTAGTAGGGAGTGAAAGGAATGGATGTGTCCCAGCTAAGTCTCTACAACTTCGCTTTGCATCATTTCCAGATTGTATTCTAGGATATTTCTCTGTCGGCAGTTAGCATAGCCTAACAGGGAAACTTAAGTCTTTCAAAGGTGAATATCCTCCCATCAGCTCCTGTTCCAAGGCTTCCCTTTTTTGGAGTTTTAAGTTCAAGTGTATTTTTCCAGTTGCATAATAACTAGCAGCTGCTACAGCTCAGCCTGGTGCGTTAATACAGAGATTTCTGACCAGGAGAAAGAGGGTGGATATCTAAACATGAAGTTGCTTTCAAGCATTTTCTTTATCCCAAGTAACTTGCATGCAAGAGATGAACTCCAACAACTGCCCAGGCAAAACTCCTGTGTGTTTCCAGTCCTGCTCAGGCCCAATTCCTGCAAAAGCTCTCATCTTTCTAGTAAACCAATCCAAAGTCCGTATCCAAATCCCCATGCTGTAAATCACTGGAACCCATGCCTGATTTTTTTTTTCCTTTTTTTGTATCTATGCCTGTGCCTCAAAGCTGTGTTTCACTGGCAATTCCTTCAGTGCAAGCCTTGTTAAGCTACATCCCTGAGACAGCCCTTGGCCTCTGATGCACTGACTTAAGTACCATAGCACATGGTCTTCTGATGTATCTGGCTAACTACTGGATGGGAAGAGGCCAGGCTGGCAGTGGGATGAGTGCTGCTAGTGGCAGTAAAGAGCTATACTATACAGCACTGCCCTTTGCTGCTCTCCTCCCTTCCAATCTCTGTCTACCTGTCTTCTCAAAATGTTCATCCTCATTTGTAAGCTACTTGGCAGAGGAGGATCTCTGTTAAACATGGGCCCAGTGACTGGCACAACTGGAACCAAAGCTCTCCATGTCTTCATCTGCTGCTGGAGCCGTGGCAGCCTTCTGCTTGCCCACAGAGCTGATGCAAGGTCCATGTGCACAGTAAACCCATCCACGGTGGGTGGTGCTGGAAGGGTTGTGCAGGGTGAACAGTCCAAAGATACTCAGAGAATCTATTCCTCCCCCTACCACTGTCTGCCACAAGACATTGCAGTTCATATGGCCAGTACTTTTCAACTGTACTGTGCCAAAGGAACAGAGCACCAAAAATAAAGGGCATCCCTAATGACTTGGGTTGTTAGAGAGAGGGACTTTGCATAGCTGCCCTGCAAAGGAAAACCAAAGTCAAACCCCAGCACTCCTACCAATCTGCTTAGTCCTGAGTACAGGAGTAAGGTGCACATGCAAAGCCCCAGAAAAGGTTTTTCATCATCCCATAGAGTATGCACACAGCTTGCCTAGCAATTCTTCTCTGGCTCCAGCTTAAAACCCTGTGCCACGCAAGACTGGATCTGTGATGGGCTTGTGGCCTTCAAGTAACAGACTAAGAGATGATCCTCAGCTTTTGAAGAATCATTAGGTAGCAGTGACTAGTGAGCTGGAGTCAAATTCATGACCTAGAAATGAAAGGCTGCCTCTCCCATTAAGTCCTTGCATTCCTTCATTTTCCTTCCTTCCTTCCTTTACAAAAAAATCTCCCTTTAGTTCTGTCACTGTGCCACATTCTCTAACGCTCCTGGCAGTACAGCTCAAGTGGTATTTCCCTTTAACTTGCAAGAGGTGATTTTTTTTCTCACCAATGATGAGGTCTCAATTTCCCAGCACTTAAGAGAAAAGGGGTCACTTCCTTTCTGAAACAATAGGCATTTTTTGCTGCTGACTCTTCCCCCATATGTGCTGAGGGGTGGGGCTGGGTGCTAGGGCATGCTGGTACCTCCTCAGCACCAGTGGCCCCACACAGAACCTACGGGAATTATGTTCCTTTCCCGGCTGGGCAAGGGCTGTCCCTTACAGAGCCCTGTGGGCAAAGGGAGGCACTGCATGGACAGGACCTCAGTACTCACAAGAAATGGATTACTCTTATGCCGCAAAAAAACCAAACGCAAACAAAACAACCCAACAAACAAAAAAAATCCCCACCCCCCAAAAATATGCAATTACTACCAATCGACGCTCTGGGAAGAAAATCTATCTCTATGGAGCTTTGCCATGGATTTCCACGGGGCAGGGATCTCCCCAGCTATCCAGTTGTTTAATGGACTATTGAAGACCTGATCCCAGTCCCGGCAATGGCAGGGGTGCTGCTTGGCACTAAGGGTCTGCAATCTGCCTTCCCAATGCCTTTTAAGCAAAGCATGTTGAGTGTGCTGCTGGATCTTGGGCTGCCCATTCTGAGCAAAGGCTTCTCCTAAACAATTAGGACAATCATGAGACTAAGAATTTCTAAGAAGAGTTTATCAGAAGGCCTTATGTCTGCAGTGTACCAGTTACAACTTCTATCCACAACAGCAGAAACTTGTGAAGGCTTTTTTTTTTTTTTTCTGACCAGAGCTGTGACTGGAAAATTCACATTTGCAGAATGTGGTAACAGAATATTTGCATCATAGACCAAATTCTCGAAACTTCAGTTTATCCAACTAGGAAACTAAAATGCATGTGGATTTCATGAGAATACATATAAAATTTGATTGCTTGAAATGTTGAATGGAAAGGCATAGTTATGACAAGGCTGAGATTTTAGATAGTCCTTGGAAAAAGCACAAATTTCTTGGATCCTTTGGCTCCAAGGTGGTCTCTAGTCTCACTATTAAATAAGTATGTGAAGTTCCTTTGGATCCTAGTTTAGTAATATACTGTGACCAGAAATTTTATAGGTCCCCACAGCTGCATCTGGTAATGATAAATCCATATAAAGTAGATGCTGAAAGATAACAGGGTTCAAGGACTCTGACTGAGGAGGCATTCATTACTTTAGTACATATGTTTTAGAAGAGGAGGAGATAATTATAGCTCTTTGCAAGTATTTGAGGAGGAATGAGAAGGAGATTGATTGTTTACTGATTGATACAGTTGGGTGAACTAAAGAGGAAATGGATTTCCAAGCAGAGAGGCCACTTGACACTTTTACAGCTTGCTTCTATTCATTCCAAGTGACCTGCGAAGTTTTTGAAACCTAAAGACAGGTCTGATAGATTAGTGACCTCTGGTAGAAAGTCCCTGCACACAGCAGGTCCCCACAGACCACCTGGTTTATCAGTTATTTGTGTAGGCTGTCAGTGTTCAGTTTTTAGACCAGCACCTGACCCTGTGCATAGCGCCAGCTGAAGAGCCTGTCCCACTCATTACTGCATTTACCCTGCAACTTATTTCTTTATATATGATATATATATGTTATATATATATATTAATATTTATATATGATATATGGCCCAGTGGGCAAACTGGTACAAGGATAATTTCAGTGCACAAGGATCAGTGCCAAAGTCCTCTCCACTCTGAAGTGTAACCACTCCTGGTTTTAGGGGGTAGGTTCAGCTCCCACAATGACCCATGGTGCTTATTTGTGAGATTTTGTCAGGGAGATGACAGCTGTCACTAAAATCCTTCTCCTTGGAAATTCCCATGTGCTCCTTCAGGAGAAAGGTTCAAAACCTTAACTAAAGGAAACAGTGTTTTCAGGAGTAGCCCTGTGTAACAGCAAAAGATTGTTTAGCACACAGGTCACAGATGTGTCTGACCAGAAAATGAAAACAGTGGAAACAAATATACCACAAATTGGCAAAAACTAATTTAGGACATCTTTTCCATGTTCATCTGATCTGCAGGCTAGGCTGCCTCATATCATGGAGGATTATTCAGCCAGAAATGAACTGGGAGACAGGAGGCCCTTTGCAAGGATGGAACGTGTCCCCCAGGGATGACAGGTATGTAGTAATTCAGGTTTTATTGCCTATAATAAGCTTGGATAAGCAACTGTTCAATAGCCCCAGACACCAAGGCCATTTAGACACCAGTGCTTCAACTGAAGCCAAAGGAACTTGTGAATTGTATTGGAAAGGTCACTGTTAACTCATTCTTCATGTGCAGTCATTGCTGTCCTTAGGCAAAACCCCAGAGAGCTGCTTCTGCTCAAACAAGGTAGCAGTGGACAGGTGTAACCATACTCTTGCATGTCTGAAATCTTTTATGGTTGCAATGAGGGCAGTGACAGTTTTGGGTTTTGTTGTTCATGCTGAGGCCATGGGAAAATGATGAGGAGGTGGTGGTGATGCAGTGATTCTGTAGCTGCAGTGAACAGAACTTGCAGGTGCTTATCAGTGCCACACTGACACTTCTGCTCTAACAGCCCCCTCAGGAGAGGGGAGGAGGGGGCAAAATCCAGCCTATATCTCTGTTACTGAGCTGCCACTTAAAAAAAAGTTTTGTTCGGTTTAAGTTCTCTATCTTAAGCCTCAGTTGGAGATACAACTTTTAACTCCCTGCAACAAAGCTTGCAAGAAAGAGCATTCTTGGTTCTTTTTGAGTAGAGATGGGGCCAGGACACATATAATATTTGATGCCTCCTTCTGGCTGAGGTGATTAGGGAGCACTGTCCCTGTTTCTTATTTGGAGAAATTCTAGCTGAATCTCTCTTTGATTCCTCAGTTCCCTGTGTGATAAGTCTGTTCCTCCACCAAAGCTTCCACCTATCCTGCCAACAATACTGCTGTGTCTGGATGATGAGGGACACTTCTGGAAGAGCAAGCTTCCTTTCCCCTCCTAGCCCTACCATTAGGTTTGCACTATATGTCTTGGAGGAAATAAGTTCATGGACAAATTACATCCAGGGAAAAAAGGAGCAGTTTCTACCATACTGTGAAACGACACCTCTTCAAACACTCCCCACATCTTATGGGGATGCTGGCATGCTCTCACAGCAGCACTACTCTAGAGCCCTTTGTGTCGTTGAGCAGCAGCCTCCAGACCAAACCCAGGCAGAGCAATGTGCTTCAGTAGCCTTGCTGGCAACAGTGCCCAGCAGTTACCTGCTAGGGCACCTCAGAGAGGCTCCAGTTCACACTGAGTTCTGAGTAGCTGCCCCAGACCAGGATAGCTGGGAAACACAATCCAAGCAGTGAGTATCTGAGTGGATGCCCATGGACGTGGCATCTCTGGTGACTCCGTGGGAACTGCCTGTGCTGCAGCAGTCCAAGGAGATAGGAGTTTGGCATAAAGACGGGAAGTCAGGACTTCAGGAGGCAAACCCACCCCCAAACAGAGTGTTTTGCAACATCCTTACTATCCTGCTGTTGCACGGCAGGCTACATTTAGACTCCGGCAAACACTGTCCGGAGCCACCTTCATGCCAAGCAAACCAACCCAGTGCAGTGACGCTAACGGGACAGAAGCTGCCGATCTCGTTTACAGCTGACACAAGTCAAGCTGAGGGGTGAACAGGGATGTTAAAAGAATTCCGCTACCTGGGGCTCGCGGTCTCAAAGCCTGCAGCTCTGGCTATGGAATAAGATATATTGGACCCGCCACGCCTGAAAAAGACATACTGAGACCATATAATTTGTTTTCACAACAAACTTAAAAAGTTACAAAGTGATCAGCCGCAGAACCATAGCTGCCTTCCCTGCCAGGGTCACCTCCTCTGCACAGAACAAGAGGGAGCAAGTGGAACATTTCGAACCCGCGATAGAATTATCTATCTGCTGGATGGGGATGTACCAGCCTAGAAAGCGATCCGATGTCCCCTGCCCGCGCAGTGACGGGCGGAGGGCAGCCGCGACCCGCGTGGGGCCGGGGGCAGCGTGTGCCCCGCCGCTCCGATGGGTGCCGGTCCCCGGGTAGCGCGCACCGCTCGGAGCCTCAGCGCTCCCGCCTTCCCTGCTCCTCTCTCCCGAGCTTTGCCGCTCTTACCAAGGGGAAATAAACCCATTTAAAGAGGAAATCAAACCGGTTCCTGAAGCGCCATCCTTGTCCCCGCCGGCCGCGGGGCAGGAGCGGAGCGGCCGGGGGCTGAGGCGAGAGGGGACGCGCTCGTGGCAGACTCACCTGCGTGGGGACAGAGGCAGCCCGAGAGCAGGGAGCGCAGCATGGGGCCGGGGCGGCCCAGGAGCCAGGCGGGACGGGATGGGCTTGCCCTAAGTACCGTCTGCGCGGCCGCTGAGGGGAAGGAAGGGGGTGGCGAAGCGGCTTTGGGGAGGCGTTGGCAGCCGCGGGGGCCCCGGGGAGGGCGGCAGACTCACCTCTCCAGGGCGCTCCCAGAGTGAAGCTTCGGTGCCAGCTGAACATCCCGGCAGCAGCCGCCCTCAGGGGCGGGCGGGGCGCGGGGACGGGGTTGCCATCGCTGCCGGCTCTCCCCGAGCTCTGCGCGTCCCTCGGCAGGCGAGCGGGACCGGGCACCGGGCTTAGGGCATGGCCGGGCAGCGGGGGCAGCGCGGAGCGGGCAGCGCTGCCGGCGCGGAGGCTGCGGAGCGGAGGGCGGGCGGGCGCACGGCCAGCAGTGACTTATAAAGGGAGCAGCCCAGAGGAATGCATCTCCTGCGTCTGATAAGCCGAGATGACTGGAGGGGTTTGAACTACCTTTGCAACCCCCGGAGGAGAGGGGGGAGAGAGAGGGAAAAAAAGGACGGGAGAGAAGAAAAAGAAAAATATTTCACTACTTGCATAATGTCAATAAACAACTCCCCTCTCTAGTGGCAGGGAAGGCTGGAATGTTTTGGGTGGGGAGGAGAGAGTAAAGTGGGTTTGGTATTTTGTTTTTGTTTTCTTTTCAGGTTTTTTTTTGTTGTTGTTCTCCATTTAAATCGCATGTTATTTGTTCATAATGCAAAGGTGCCTTGGTTGTTGCTGGGGCTGCAGGCTATGGGTAAGAAGGGTGAGGAGGAAGTGGAAGGACTGTCGTGGGTGCAGAATCTCAGGGGCAGGTTTGTGGTGTCACCCCACTGTAGTGAACTGGGAATACGCAAGCCAGGCATGAAGAGTTCTGGGATGCCCTGGGCATGGCTGAGCCACCTGGAGTGCTGCCTTGGGAAACATGGAGGAAATTACTCCTAGGCTAGGTTTAAGCAGTACAAGTTCGCTACAACCAGCAGCCCCATAACCTATTTGGGGTCTCTTCTTGCTAAGAGAGCACCAGTCCCTGCATTACTCTCCCATCCAGACTTCTGCTGACATAAGCACTCTCAGAAGGAAATGTCCTGCTCCACCGGTTAAACCGGCCTAATTCTGTGGGCTTCAGCTGTCCTTTGGATCAGTGGCCCCAAGGAGATCACACAGAGGCAGTGGTGCTACAAATAGCATGAGAAGGTGAGGCTGGGGGAGATCAATCCAGTTGCCCCCTTGCCCTGTAGGTGCCGGTCCTCCTGTGCCTCTGCAACACTCACCTCAGGACAGGTATCAACTAAAGTAAATCGACTTTTTGCTGTAGCAGTCACTGAAGCTTGCAGATTAGCATCAGTTGCAATCTAAAGACAGGGTGTTTAATTGGCCCCTTCTCTCCACCACATTGCTTTATTAATTGTTCCCAAACTTGTGTCATCCGACAAAGGGCATCCTTCCTCCCCAGGCTGGGAGATTCTTTATATTGCTCCCCCCTTGCCTCCCACTACAGTGGGATAGAGTTTTTGTGGGCTGCGTCTGATTTTCTTGCAACACTCCCAGCACTCACTGTGCATCCAGTGCCTGCTCACGTTTTTCTGAGAAACCAGAGAGTGTGGGTTTTTGTGTGGACAGAACCAGATTTTCCACACTCTATGGGCTGGTGAGAAGGAAATCTGTAGGTTCCCTTGGGGAAGGAGATCCCTGTTTCCTGCAGTGAAACAGTCCCAAGCCAGGGAAGTGTGCAGAACAGTGTTTAGTGCTGTGTGCTTGGTATGAGACGTGCTGCCATCCTCTACCTGTGCAGCCAGCCCAGGCTCACCATCTCAGCTCCCAGCTGCAGTGGGCAGACTTAAATTATTAGAGCAGGAGAAGAATAATTTACAGATGCCTTAGCATGAATTCAGTAGCATTGTTAGCAGCCAAAGGAATTCTGGAGACCAAGTATTACTCTCTCACCTTCAGCTCTGCTGCCCATATACCATTTCATCTCCTTTCTTTCTGCCCCCTTGCTGCATTGTTTTGTACGCTGCTGAGCACATCACACTCCTACATTACCCAGAAACTTTTTTTCTTAGTAGTTGTTTTGGAGAAGGAAAAAAGCTACAGTGATGATGTCTGTAAAGAGCTGCAACCCAAAGTGCTCTGAAATGTATATAATTTGTAGTAAGCAAAATGTTTTATGCTGTCAGAAATCTAGATTTCTAAGGAAAGTCTCAAGCTGGCTGTTTCTAAGCTCAGTTTACCCCCTTGTGCTCAACAAATGCTTGAGGCCAACAGAAATTACTGTGTTACCAAATATAATAAGTAAAAGAATCCACTGACAGTAGGCTTTTGAACAAGAATAAAACATCCCTTGGAATGTGCATGAGACAAGTACTCTAGCCCTGGGCTAGGGCAAATATGGAATGAAAATGGCTGGCAATGAGCACAAGATTTTAATGCTCCAGGTATTCTCACAAGAGGGGGTGTTTGTGTGTATGAAACTGGTAATTAAACTGGAAATGCCCTGTGTTGATACAATATGGGACAGTAACAAAGCTGTTGTTAGTTGTTGTACATGGTTATTTTTGTCTACACTTAAAAAGTTTTAGTAGCATAACTGTGTTTTTTGTATTTTTTTCAACTCAGGTTTATTTGCTGTATTAGCGTCAAAATGTTTTACGCTTGAATAGCTTAGCACTGAATCAGGAAAAAGCATTAGCCTGCTTCAAACTTTTATTCCAGTGTAAATGCATCTACCTGGAGGGAGATTTTACCATTTTGTTCTTGTATTGTTAGTAAGAGTGAAACCTTCCAAAGGGTGGACACCACTGATTGCAGCCCTCGTCAAAAACAGCCCACAAGAAAGAAATGAAAGTGATGCCTGGTTTTGGTGTCCAGACTTGAAAAAAGTGCAGAAAAGGGAAACTGATTATTAATGTGCTTTTGTCTAAACCTTGTGAACACCCTTGACATGGGAAAGGTCATATCCCCTGTGTACAGAAATGCATTGAACCCTATTGCTGCTGTAGTACAAGAAAGAAAGGATGCCTCTATCCTGCAGCTTCATCTCTTGTCTGGTAGTGAGAGTATTGCCAGATCTCACTATTTCATTGGGAGTTTTGAGGCAGATTGGCTTGTTTTCCTTAAGGTCCAGCTGGTTAGTGAGGGTACTGTGAGGCGCTGGGGCTGAGCTGTACGGTGCTGTGCTGGAACTGAGCACAAGAATGGGGAGGAACTCGCCTCAGCCTCCGGGACAGCCTGGTCTGAGGGCTGGGAACACATTAACCAGGTGTCCTGTGGTTTTTGGCACAGGCTACATCTGCCACTTCCCTGCAGTCGCCGGTCCTTGTGCCGTGTCTCCTTCCCATTCACCCAGGTACTGAGAGTGTGGGATAGGTTCTCCGAATTGTAACTGGACAGGAAATTCCCTCTTGAGCTGCACAGGATGTAACAGGAAGAGGAAAAACTTCTTAGTCAGCATCGGCTTCATTTCTGATGGATGCATCAATTTCCTTGGTCATAAGAAAACCCTCCACCCAAAGAAGTCCCCAGTTGTGGAAAGCTGTTCTGTCTCTGGATCCCCTGGGCATACAGCTGCATCCTATCTTTCTCATCATCTTTGTCAACTTGGGGCTTCAGGGAAGCATCTTCAGAGCAGAGGGCACTTCCCTACCGTGGAGGAGTCAGGCCCAGGCTCGCAGGGAGATGCTCACACCAAGGACGGTGGGTGAGGGTGTTGGGCAAGGTCTGTTTATAGCGCAGTTCCCAAGTTAGGCACCTGGAAAGCAGGACCGATAAAAAGATTTAGTGGTGCCACATAAAACTATGTGGGCCACTGTGTTGTTCCCTCATACCCCAGCTAGTACTGTGCAATCCCAAATCTTCCACAAAAATGATTGCCACCGAGATGCTCTGCAGTTGCAAAGAAGGGTGCCTGTCAAATGTGAGCCATGCTTCAAAAAACTCCCCAGGAGCCAAATTATGCAGTTGCAGGACAGAGCCCTGAGCAGGTGCAGCTCTGCATGGGTGAGCATTCCTGGTTGGGACAGGTGTTCCTCCGCTGTTTGGCTTTAGGCATGTCTCGTGTGCAAATAACTTCATCTCCTGCTGCAGCTTGTCTGGGAGAACAGGATTTTTCTAAGTAGTTTCAAGACCCATCTTCTTTAAGTTGTATGGCCCCCAAATCACAGGATTTCTCATGCATGTAAAAAGCCTCTCCACCTGGCGTGAAGTATTCGTGGTGACGAAAAACACATTCAAGTGTCATTGTCACTGTGGTTTTCGCACTAAAGCACATAATGAAATAACTGTCAACCTTTCATCATATATATATATTAGACCTTGTTTTCCATCCCATTCCCCGAGCACTTAGTTAAAGGCTGGATCTGGACAGGTTGCTTGACTAGCTCCTGGTTTGTTTTGTACACCTGCAGTGTGGCACAAAAGGACCCTGTGCAATTCAATCACCTCCTTGACTTGAATATGTTTTCTTTCATTCCGATACAAGCAAGGTTTTGGGATGTAGCTGGCAGAGGGATATTGGATCTGTGTGACAGTCTGGGAAAAAGGGATGGATTTAATGTGGTGTTATGGGTAGGCTCCCCAGCAGCAGAGAAAGGACAGGGAGGACATGGTCTGTGCAGCATCTATCAGGGTTGGTTTGGACCTGTTCCCAATGGGTGACTGTAAGGGCTTGCTCTCTGGCTTAAGTTTTAGCTACTTTTGCCATGCCAGATCAGCCATGCCAGCAGTGCTGTACTGATGTCACTTAAGTGAGCACTCGCAGCACCTTCTACATGAGAGTGTCAGTGCCATCCCAGGGTAGCCTGGTGCCATGGGGCTGTTGCCTTGCACTGCACCTGCATGCATGGCTCGGAGGAGCCCTTACTGCCTCCGCCAGGAGCCTCTCACAGGAGGGCCAGGTCAAGGGGGAAAAAAGAGGTGTGGGTTCAAAGAGAAATGGCATTATATTTGCATTCCTGTAAATGGAAGTTTCCAGAACACTCCAGCTTCCTGTGAAATGGTTCTCTTGCTAACTTGGCAGTGGCCTGCACGTGTACAGCTTGTACAGGTGAAGGTTTGGGATCACACAAGAGGAAGTTGTTTTACTGCAATGCACTTATGGTGCAAAAAATAGATTGCTGGGGTAGTGAGCAGCTCTCAAATCTGTTAGCAGTAGTGTGTTAACCCTTACAAATCTTGTGTCATGCTCCAGACACTTGTTTTAGTCTAAATAAATTTCAGTTTTTGCTCTTCCCTCAGGGAATCAGATATGCTTAATTAACACTTATTAACCCTTAATACTCAAAATGAGAAAACCCTGTCTGTACAAGCAAAACCCCTCTGCACCTTCTCTGCATCTCTCATGGATGCTGCTGCCCCAAGCCATTCCCTAGACCAAGCAGGAGAGAAATCTGCCACCTAGCTCAGCACCAGTTCTGCTCGCTGGTGTGTTCACCAGCGTTTTCAGAGCAGAGAAGGCTCAAGTGCCAGGTATGTTTGGATCCTGCAGCAAGTGTGTGGTGCCCAATCCGCCCTGCTGGGAAAGGAGCCCTGGTAACCACAAGGAAAGCAGCTTCCCAGCACTCTGCCCTGGGAAGTCAGGGCCAGTGGCTTGCCAGGCACACTGCTTCCTCTGGTACACAATGGAAGCACCTTTGTGCTCACTGAGCTGGGCTGAAGAGTCCACTGACTTCCAAAGCTGTTGCAACAAGTGCTTCAGCTCAGGTTGCTGCTCTCTAAGGCTCCAGAGCCAGGACAGTCCCCTTCACTTTCCTAGGGACTACCTGCCCTGAGCATCCACACCTTTCCCAGCCAAGGGACTAACTGGCATACCTCATCAGCACTGTCCAAAGGCAGGATGAACTGCATTGTACTGTACTATGCTGCTTATTTTTCCGCTGGGACCTCAGTATCCTGGGGGTGCCAGTGGGTTGCTTCTGTGGCCCTGACAAAGGACAAGTCATGGTCAGGGACACTCTGCTCCTGGGCTCCCTGGGGACAGTGAGCCTGGGCTCTGCCATCAGTTCATCTCACAGCTTTCTCCAGAGCTGGGGCAAACTGTGTGCATGCTCCCATAAGTCCTTCCACAAAGACAGCAGTGAGTGGCACTGAGTCCAACCTCACATCCTTGTGTGCGTACACTGGCCTGAAAACACTGGGGGGGTCATGGCACAGCAGGGCTGGGTGCACGGCAGCAGCAGCTCTTCCCCTCTGCACAGTCCTGGCTGAGCACACTGGAAGGGTGGGATACTTTCATTGTTCTGCTTTGTCAAGAGGAGACTGGTAAATGAGATAGTAATCCATGGGACCTTGACAGAAAAGACAGAAGGCATGGGGGAAGAACTGAGGAGTTTTGCACCATGAAATCATATGAAAAGGTGATGAGGAGGAACTCAGAGGAGGGCTGTTGTTGACCTGGGCCTCTCTTTTTACCCTCTGAGGTGTCTGCAGTCCTGCAAACCTTCAACCAGGCCTGGGCTTGGCCTGTTTCTCTATCCCCATCATGACTCTGCCCAGTCCAGAAAAATGGGTGTCCTCTGCCCTCAATTAGTCTGCTGCTGGAAGGCACCCAGACTGGGCAGGGTCTGCTAGGCATGTGCCAACACCGTGTCCTGGGCCAGAGCTGAGTAGTGGGAGTATCCAGAGCATCCCTCAGACTATTTGTTTCTTTGCTTTTAATGCCTGGAGAATCCCAGCAGCTGTGAAAGTGCTGCTTAAACCTTGCAATTAGTGGGGCTGAGCCTGTGGGGATCTCTGCCTCATTTACCTTGTTGCAAATGCTTCAGTGTTTTAAATGCTGAAATTGCTTTAGTTTGGAAATGCTCACTCAGTTTAGAGCACTCTTGTTTCACTGGAGTACAATAGAAGAGTTGCTGAAACATCACAAGAGTTTAAAGCAGTACCAGTAGCAATTAATGAAATCCTGGGCAATTTGCATTGCTTTTCTCTGTATATATGTGCAGTCATCAGTAGAACTAAATATTTTTCTTGTATAACAATTTAATTAGAACTGATTAAAGTAAACATGTCTTGAAAGTTTGAATATGATAGCAGTGCTGCATTATAAATGTCATTGTGATTAAATAATGGCTTCTTTGCTTGAACAGGATAACTACCCACCCGAAACATAGAGGTGAAACTTTAGTTAATAATAAAACTCCCACCAACCTCAATAGAGTTATATTTCACCTTAATTGTACTCATAATTATGCTTTCACAATTTGATTACAGAATTTACTGTTTCCTTCTTGGAGGGGGTATGCATTGTTGTACACCTTCTACAAAAAAAATGTGAACAGAGGACTGTTGACATGCAGTACCTGAGCTGGGATTTCCCCATTCAGTGAAATGATGGAGCTCCCTTGTCCCAGGATTCAACAGGAGCACTGAGAGTTGCCACATGGGCTCTCACTAAAAAAGATACCGTAAGATTATCCTGGAGCAGTGGTTGCCAGTTCCTGTGGATCTGGCTGCTCCGGTACTGGGGATAAGTAACTGAGGAAAGCAGGCTGACTTAGCAGTCATACACTGCATGAGACCTGACCTCCACTGGTAAAGTATACAGGGGCTTCCCAGGCTGAAAAATGTTGAAAACAACTGTCCTTGATGAGCAGATAGTGTCCAGTAGTCAAGGACCTGTCTGGATGACCCCAGGACATACTTTACAAATAGCATCTGTTTCTGCAAACCTGCTATTTAAAAAATCTTTTGCTGAAGCCAAATCAATGCTCTTTCATTTGTGTACAACTCTGATAGCCAGTTCTTGGGTGTGTATTTCCTCTGGACATCCTGGAGGATATCTGTGGCTCCACTGTTTGTGAACTGAAGTTTGTAACGTGACTGTGGATCTTACACCACACTCTGTGTTCATGACTGTGTGCATGACTGTGGCCCCACAGCTGGCACCTCTTCATGCAGTGGAATAGGCACAGGAGCTCAGAGTTAGCACCAGCACTGAGGTGCTCTGCCTCCTGGTTGGTTCAGCGCTCTGTGCTTTTCATCTCCCTAGCAGAAAAAAGGAGGTGAACCCTTTCTCCTTTGGAAAGCTGGCTGGGCATTAAAGCTGTGAGTCTGTATTAAACTGTCTGTTTCTATAAACATTAAGTGACCATGGCTGCCCAGAATAACAAAAACAAGTTCACCATTAAGAGACATCCCTTCCAAACCAACCCCAAAGCAGGGCTCTTCTAGGTCTAAATGGGAAATGTCAGTGATATATTCATATTCCCTCTGTTCATGTCTGATTTAAGCCCACCATAGAATATTAAATACTACCTAGGACTTTCATGGGTTGGGACCTTTGTGTTTTTTATCTTAGCAGTACTATTTGTGCTTTTATCTATAAAATTATTCTTCTCTTTGTATGCTTGTTTAGTGGGGGATGAATGGAGAGAGTCTGCTTTTTTACTGCAGACTTCCCTGTGCTTACTAATTTAAGAGTGCCATTCAGACTGAAATTTCCAGGTTGGCTCATGATGAATCTGTAGTCTATATGCAGCTCTTGGGAGATATTTCCATATCCTGAAATAACAGGAGGCTTGTGATACATCATTACATGACTGCAGTGCTCCGCGACTCATGAGATGGAGGACAGATGTCACCAAACTGTTGTACACCAAAACAGTCACTGCCCAACCATCCTTCATTGAAAGCCAATACGATTGAACTGACACAAAGGCTTCTATGACAAGTGAAAATAATGGGAATATGTATTTTTTGTGGATTTGTATAATGAAAGCTTTCTTTAGTACCTTCCACTGGTAGTACTCTTAAAAAAAAAAAGAAAAGAAAGAGAATACTGACCTCTAGATGACCTGGCTTTGAAACTTCTTGATTTGAAGCCTGGTAGCACAATTTGCTTGCTCCCAAGGTAGTTTTAATGTGAATGAACAGGCAAAAACACAACAAAGTATTGTCCCAAGTTTGCAAACTAAATCAATCAAGATCCAGTCTGTAAAAATCAGCAGTAGGTAGGGGCCAGCCTTACCCTTGCCCCAATAACCTGCATTGTGCAGGCTGAGGAGGCAGCAGGAAACAAGGGCTAGGGAGGGCTGCAAAGGGCTGCAGAGCACATTTCAGGTGAGCTTGACTGCCAGGGAGGCACTGAGGTACAGTCTGATTTTTCAGAAAAAGCTCCACATCTAACTGTTTCAGGGATATTTCAAGTAATGTTTTCAAATCGCACTATTAGAGAGAGCCCTCTGGGAAGAGCTGGCTGGTGATTTTAGTGCCCAAAAATGCAGGCTAAGCTGTTCTGAAGATCTAGTTCTGTTTGTGGCTGCTGAACCGTTTTAAAAGCCAAACCTTTTTTTTATATAAACACCAAACTGCCTGATGTCAAGTCAGGTTTGAAAGATAAGATAAGAGTGCTTCAGTGAGGAATAAATGGAGGAGAGTTTATGGAAACCAAGTTATTGTAAATAGATAGCATCAAGAAGGGGGGTTTATGTGGTGCTGAGCAGAGCAAAGGTGGATAGGGAGTGAATACATATTTTTTAGAGCTGTGGCAAAAGAAAATGAGTGGGAGGCCAGTGTTTCCCACCCCTCTCATTCCAGTGGCCAGGAACCCCATGGCACAGGTCTAAGGAAGGGGATCTAGAAGCTGGTGTGCTGCAGCAGCACGGGTCAGTGTTTCAGAGGCAAGCTCAGAGGGTGATGAGAGGAATGGAGGGAATGTGATAAGGCCAGGGGAGGATTCAGTGAGGGAATGAGCAGGGAAAAGGAGAGGGTGTGGGGAGTGCCCCTTTCCACTGTGTCCCAGTTTCCTCATGCTGAAGGCAGGTTTGGGTCCCTCAGCTGAAACAACAGGGAACTGCTGTACTGAGGGGTGTCCCTGATCCTGTCATGGATGAAGCAGATACCCTGACTAATGTCTTTTCAGCCAACCCTGGTGGCAAGAACAGTGGACAGTGTGCTGCTGGCAACCAGAAACTAGCCAATAGCAACCTCAGAAATACCAAGCCTTTGTTGTCATTGTCCTTGTGTTTGTAGATGACTTGGCCTAAGCAAAGATGAAAACCAGCGGAAATCTCTAAGCTGCTGTGGATGTTCCTGTGAGTACAGAACAGATTTGGAGGATCGTAACTTAGATGTTTTTTTTTAACAGAGAGCTTTTGTTTTTTGAAAAGGTGGAGCAGTGTAATTCCACAGCACAGAAAAAAGCTCAGGGGGTCCCAAGTGGTTATGCTGCCAGGCTCTGGAAAGCTGCTGAGCTGAGCTATGTGACCGTGGTGTTCCTGAACGCTGAAGGCAGAGCAGACACAGTGGTGCACAGTCACTCCCCATCAGATTTGGTGTAACGTTCCTGGCTCCAGCACTAACCCAAGTGTCTGCACATTTTTATCAGCAAGACTTGCAGGTAACATTACATGTTTGTCCAGTTGGAATAGAAATAATCCTTAACTCTGAACATCCCTGGCCTCTCTCTTCATATGCTAGTCTCTCTTGGTGGACAGTAGATTGATATGACATTTCTGGCTATATAAATTCATGCCTGCAATGGCAAATGTATGAGTGAGTTTGTAAGTCACTTGCTATCCCAACACATGAGAGCTAATGACCTGAAAATTTTGATACATAAACATAACCCAAGCTCTATACCTGAACAACTGGACATTTACAGAGATTTAATACAGACTTAGATTGGGTAGCTCATTAACACTTTGAGAAAGCTCTAGGACAAGGAGGGGTAATCTTCAAAGCCATGGGTGGAGGAAGACAGAGGGATATAAGACAGACACAGCTAGACAAGCTGGACAGCTCTAGTTAACGTTTGACTGTGATTTTTTTAGGAGATTCTTTGGTACAGATACAAAACATTTATGGTTAATTGATCAGTTTTAACTGTCAGTTTGTTGCAAGCCATCATACTTTTAGCTGAAAGCACTAGAAGGATGGTGCTGGCCTTCCAGAGCAGATCAGACTTCTGGCACAGAAAATACTATGTGGAAAGAACTGTAGTAAGCAAAAGATTTCACAATGTCAGTAGTACCCAAAGGGAGGACAAGGTGGAGTTCTCTGAGAGTAATATGAGGTTTGGTACCAGCAGGTCTAAGTATTTCAGATAAAATTTGTGATTTCATCCTGATATTTTGGTGAAGACCTGGCCACCCTGCTTTCTCCTCATAAAAAAAAAAAAAAAAAGGAGTAATCTTCCCTCCATCAACATGCTGGCCTCCTGCAAGGGACAGTGCTATATCCCTGTTCTCAGTCCATCCCACAAACCAGGCAGCATAACAGCCTCCTGATCTTTGCAGTGGTGCTTCCCAGACATGTCTTCCTCTACTGAGTGGGCATATCTTACGCAACCTCTACCTCTTCAAAACCATCCTACTTTTCCCCAAACCAGATGCTGTTTTCTCCCCACTACACACACTAACCATGCTCTCTGCTATAAAACACACTAACGAGGGTTTAAGTCAATGTCAGGTGGGTCCTGAAATGTAACATCTATCTGAGAATCAGGCAGCTGAATTCTGTTTGTGCTGCAGCAAAGGGCCATGGAGATGGATCTCAGTGGGATATTTTGATCTCAGTTAGACAACGTGCTGCTGTGTGATTGGTGCACTGTCATCTTGAGCTGAAGAAGAAAATGACGAGGAGCCGGCATTAATTAGTATTAAACCGCACTTGGCAGACGCTGACGCCTCCACAAGTATCTGTCGCTAGAGGGCATGAAAATATACCTGTTGAGTTGGAATGGGTGAGGTGCAGAGATAGTGCCAGGAAGCAGGACTTACACCAAGTTGGTGCAGAAACCAGCATGATATTCTTGGGTGAAAAATCACTTAAAAGCAAGTAGTGATGTCCATGAATTACACCCTCCTTTTCACTTGGGCACTGAAGTCAGCAGCTATTAGAAAGAAAATGGATGGCCTGTTCTAGGCAGGAAAATGTGACTGTGATGCTGAGTGTCTGAGAACTCTTGGAAAAAATATCCCAGGACGTGGAAGTGACAATGTGTTTCTACTGGTATTTCACCAGTAGATCTCAAAGTGTTTTGCAGCAGAAGTCTCTAAGGTTATTTCCACTTTTCTGTGGGGAATACAAAGTTCAGGTACCTGGGGCAGAGGGAAGGGAGGATAGTCAGGCACTGTAGTAAACCTGCATAAACTGTTACCCTCTTTAGCAACATGATAATTAAAGCAAACTTACAGAGAACCTTGGGCTGGCACAAGCTCTCAATAAACTAAAGTCAAGGTACCTGCTAATTCATTGCATCAATTTTGTGACAGTCATTCAAGTGTAAGAACAAGTCTTGCACGGGATTCGGTAATTTTAATTTTCCTGTTTACCGCTTTCCAGCAGGTGCAAACTAGAGTTTCCAAAAAAAAAAAAAAAAAAGGCAAGGCATCAGCATAGCTGACAATGGCAATAACTCCCTAGGCTCTCAGGTTGGTCTCCATCTACTAGTAACCTCTACCTCAGTCAGTCATGTGGGTGTATTCAATGTTCCTATTCACATTCTCATGAGTTTCAGGGGAAAAGAAGTGTCACTTCATTTTTTTTCCCCCACAAATCTTTGGTTTTACCACCACCACCCTAACAAACACTGAACACAATAGATCATTAAACCTAAATTGATGTGTTCGGTATTACTGTAACACAAGTAAAGAAAATTTCAACAAAGGATTAAAAATACATCACCTTCATTGTAGCATTGTACGGGAACAGACATGACTTCTTATTTTATTTGCCCATGGAAAGGAACTGTCATTTTCATTGCTAAAATATTTGTCCATTGGATGGAAATAATTACAAGTGGAACAAAACAAAATGTTTTGATTAAATACAGGGCTGGTCTTGTTTTTTCCAGTAAATGTTTCATGTTTTCAATTCTCTTCCCCCTCTGCTGGGGATAATATAGTGGACAGTTAAAGATCACCTTCCATCTCAGAAAAGCCTAGATTGCATAGGGATCCCTTCCTTTGCCACTGAAATTTTGGTACCCAAGGAGTAAACACCAGTGAGCAATTTATTCCCATAGAGTTCCACAGTGAAGGTAAGTCATTTGCTGCAGAGCAGGGGAGTTTTCAGGAAACAGACTCCAGTTCATAATTCATGCCCAAACCCAAGGGTTAACACTGAAGTGTCAGATCTGACTAGCCCATGGCTGAGGAATGAAAACCAGCAGCTGTCTGAATTCCAGGGATGGTGCTGGGAATGGCTGCTATGAAACAAAGTCCCACCAACTTTGATCTTGGATCTCCTGCACAGGATTAAAGGAGTAACTGAGTTTAGGCCTGAGGCACAGACATTTGGGGAAGCAGCAGGGGGAATTCACTAAGTTTTCATGGGGGTTTACTAAGCATATGTTGGTAAAGCAAAGATAACTCTTTTATCATTGCAATCCATTTCTTTTAACTGTGAGTGCTTTGAGGCCACAGCAGGATCACAGCAGACTTGCAGTGCTCCCTGCATAGTGCTGCTTTGTTTGGATTGAAGAGGTGACATTTTGTCCTGGATCAACCTTGGAAATAAGAATGGAGCAAAACAAGATTTATTTGTGTGGATCCAAATCCTTGCATCATTTCTTCCACTTTTTCTCAAGTTTGATATGATCAGCTCATATACCTGCCACTTCCCTAGGATATGAGCAGCTTCCAGAACCCTCTGTGATTGCTGTCACTCTGGCTCAGGGCATCTTTGCAGGAGTAGCTCCAAGAGAAGAGAATGTGGTCCATGTAGATACAGCATTTGATCTCCACCATTGTCAGAGCAAGGAATCATATTTCCCTCACCCCTGCCCTCTGGGTAAGGAAAGGCAAACTTATCATAAAGGTACTATAATAAATCTGTGAGAGATGTCTTTGCAACCTCTTTCTCCTCCCCAAACTGGAATGTGCCTAAGCTCCTTCTGGTCTGCTTATTTCTTTTTTCTAGCAGCCCTTGGGGAAGGTACCTAATACTGTTTCGCAAACATTATTTGTGGACTCAGAATGCCAGAAATGTGTCTTTACAAATAGTCTGTACAGTATGTCCTGAGCCCTCCTGTCTGGCACCTACTTATGTCTGTCCACAATGCGCAGATTTCTTTGGCTTTTTGCTGTAAGCCAAACTGACTGATGCTGGGTTGTTTCCACATGAGCAGAGCTGATGAGCTGCACTCATGTGACTTGCACAGTAGCAAGTCCTGATTGTCCATGGTTCCTGGTGATTCCTGCTTAGGTCCTAGGGCTGATGTTTAGTGTTTCAGGAAAAGAGAAAGGTCAGTGTTACATTGCAGTGCCCCTGCAGTGCCAGTGTTACATTGCACAGCACTCTAGGAAGTTTCACAGAGCCTGCTTCATCTAGGTAAGTGGACCACCTCTTACCTAGCACCGCTCCTTTCTGCCATGTCTGTATTAATTAGATTCATGTGGGTGCCCTGCCTATGTACCCAGCACTAAGGTTAAAGAGCAGGTTCATACCAGAGAGGCAGCTGTATGTATACTTTTTATCAAAACCACCTAAAAGCCTTCCTTTGGATTAAAATCACTGGCTTTGTTAGTATTTCTGCCTTTTCAGGATCAAAATCACAGTATAAAAGTCTTCTGAAAGAAGCTTAGTGGGTTTTTCCTCTTCTCTTACCTAAAATGAAGAGGAAAAGGCTGCCCTTTCACACTTTTATAGCATTTCCCATTCCCTGCGAATCTGGAATACTTTATAAATGAGGTAGATCTTAGTCTCAGTGTAAGAGCATTAAAGGAAATGCCTCACTTCCAGTCAAGAGTTTAAGACAAAATGGAAAACTGTATCCAATTGAAACCATAGGGCAAGAACTGATCTGAGCAAGAACTTTATCTGGGTGCAAATATTAACATATCTATTATTCAGTGAATACTGTGTGACTCTTAATGACTGCAGTTGCACGAAAACTTCAGTTTTACTTTTAAATCCAAGTGCTGTATCTCCACCAGCACAGGTCTTGTAGGTTATCCTGTGTTGTTTTCACGTGTAATTTGTACTGGAATGCCTTCTGTGACTTGGGGGTTAAAAAAGCAGAGCATCACTAGGCTGTCATTTATAATGGCTTGTCTTCTGCTTGTCCTTTATGTTGAGTCATTAATTCTTGGACTGTACAGTCTCACAGAAGAAGCTTTCATCAAGAGCAGACTCTAGAGGTGCAGAAAATTTCTGGTGAAATCCTGAGAATTTTGACAGAAATTTGGTGAGGAGAGAATATACTCTGACAGTGCAAAATAGCCAGTGGGTTCAGTGAGGCTGGGATTCCTTCCAGTTACCCCTGGATATTTGGCTGGCCATCTCAGTCCCTCTCCAAGGCCTCACCTACACCTACTCCTGAACCACTGTACTCCTTGGTTTGTCTTTAAGGAAGGCTTTGGTTTCTAGACCAGTGTTTTCTGAATGCTGGCAGAAAGGATGCGACTTGATGACTTCAGACAAGGTGCCAAAGCATGCAGAGGGTACTCTACTGTAAACAATCTCTTAGAATTCATTTTAAAATGAGAAAGGGATGAGGGGAGGAAAAACAAAATACTTAGAGATGCTGACTTGCCATCTACAGGCATCCTCCCTTGCTGGTGATTAATCATCTCTCCCTTTGAGCCCAACGGACCAGATACACACATTCCTCATTCTCTCTGTTGATGGAAAAATTTGATTTTTTGCATGCCTTTTGTAGGATTCAAAATACCTTTGTGCTGTGGTGAGTATGAGGGAAGGGAGTTTCACTTCTCAGCAGATATGCTTAAAAGCATGTATTAAAGGCTGGGCTCTCCACCCCACCAAGGTTGCAGGGAGCCATTTGTGGCTGCCTGATCCCACAGCTCTGGTACGTGCTGGACTTACCAGGGGGGAGTTCTGCATGTGTGTATGCTGCTGCCTGCTGCTGGAGATCAACATACTCTTGCATAGTGGAAGGAATGGGATTTTAAATGAGATAAGTAAATGTCTTTGCTGTCGGCATGCTGTGAATTAATTGAATTTCAGGTCCTATATTACAAAACTTAAATAAATCATATGAGTAAGTACAGTTGCAGGGAAACCATGTACCAAATAGATTCACCTGGAGAAAATCTAAGCTTAGTAATGGTGTTGACTAAGAACTGGGAAAAAAAATTTTAGTGGCACTGACAGGTCCCTTGCCACCATGGCTGTGGTTCCAGAGGTGATAAAGGTGATAAAGGTTGTAGCTAACCCAGTTCTGAAGGAGTTACCAGAAGAGAAGACTGATTATCTCATACAAACCAGCTGTCATCCATTGCAGCTGAATCACCATGATCAAAAGCCACAAAAGAAGGAGCTGATTTACTACCTGTGGACAGAGTTTTGTGAACATTGTGATGCTTGGACCATTTTCATATGTCATGAGTGCTGGGTTTGCCCTGTACATTAAGTGTCTCCCCAGTCTGTGTTCTCAACTTGAAGTAAAATTTCAACAGGTATGTTTGGTATACATTGAGCTAACAGATGTTTGTGCTCCCCCTTTGCCTGCCAGCAAAAATTTCACAGGAGGGTTTTGTTTTAGCGTGACTTAGTGGAGGTCATTAGAGGTCATTGTCTCATGTGACACTGAAAAATGTGATCATTCCTGGTTGGAACTGACTCTGACCATGGGGAGAAGCAGGGAGTTGGCATGTTCAAACCTAGGTGAAGACTCACTGAGTCCACATCTCTGTAGGTTGCTGTGCAGCACAGGCAAAGCTGCACCTGTGATCAGCTTTTCCAGATCCCTTAGAAATAGTCTGTGAATTCCCAGCATCCAGTAGGTCACAAGCTGCAGTTGGTGGGATGTTGGGACCCCCAGGTTTCACTTGCAAATTGGCAAGAGTGATGGACAGGCAGCAAACTGCAGCACAGCAGGATTTCTGTGCTCTTCCTTGTTGCCTCACCCATAACAGTTTAATTTCTTGCAGCCAAAAGCAAAGAGGTGCTTTAGGGACCAGGAGCTTTGTCCAACATGGTTTGATGCCTTCCAGGGTTTGGTTCCACCTTGCCTAGCTGGGGTGCCTGGAAATGAAGTCATAAGCATTGATCCTAGTACATATATACACGACAGCGGAATGTAGTTTTGAAGCAGAAGGTTATCAGGATGGGCACTGTTTCTCATTGTGCATGAAACTGGTGCCTGTGTGAATGCATAGCCACAAATCATTGTGAAGAGTCAAACTGTTATGGGCAGAGAAACTAGAAGGGGATTTCATTACAGTTACCCAAATGTAAGTCAGAAAACACATTGCGAACAGAATTTAGGCTTGGAAGATTTGAACCAGGTGATGAGCTGCATAAAACTGTAATTTCTTAGCAGATGTTGCATTCTCAGTTACAAGCAGAAGTGCTGAAACATTCAGACCTAATCATAGTGAAAAATCACAAGGAATCTTTCAGGTAATGTATGAATAAAAGCTGTGTATTCAAACACCAGGTTAAGAGCTCACTGAAACTGTCAGACTTATGTGGTTATTATTTTGTCACTTTTGCAGCAGCAAGGAAGAATCCTGCCCCCCAAGGGAACTGATTACCCGCTGAAGAGTAACATCACACTATCAATCCTTTCCCCTGACAACCCTCATCTTGCTCTGTCTTGTCTGGGCTGCGTGCTACAGCAGGAACTAGAAAACTGAGAGCTGTATCCTGAAAAACCTTGAAATGTTGATGTACAGAATGGTGGGTGGTGTTATTTAGATGTCCTCACAAACAAACAAATATGGCTGATTAAAGCTGGATGGCCACAGAGGTTTCTGCCTCCCTCTGCACACCCCACCCTTTGCCTGGCAGTTACGGGTATAGCAGGTTTCTCAAAAGGCCAGGTTGGAAATTAGTGTCTCAGGAGTTGCTTCACATGTGGTTCAGCTCCCACGGACAGAGATGTAGCAAATCTGGAGGTAGGCTGCCTCACCATAGCATGATATTCTAGTTATCTGCTGGGATGCTTAAGTCCAGCTGTCAGCAAATGCCATTCCTGCAGCTTACAGGAGAACTCGACTGCTTACTAACACAGAGGTGCTGGCACACAAACACGTTTCGCTGATCAGCACATCTTACCGTATATATTTCAGGCCCACAAGCTACATAATGAAACTTGCAGACAACAGCAGTTTCTCAGAGACTCTGCAGCCATCTAGCGTTATTGTATATATAGCATGCTGGTTACCTGCCCAGACCCAGGTCCTTCAGTATTTTTTTCTACACATCTCCCAGCTGGATGTATAACTTTTAGTCACAGATTTAGTTAAACTTGCTGATTCACTGGACTTGATCTCTGAAATTTCTGATCACCTGAAGATTGTGTTTGTGGATGGAGAAGAGAATCCTACTATAGTATATCTTTTAGCCATAGCAAGTGTTGTTAATATGAAGAAGAGCAACCAGTCTCCTTGCCTGCTACTGCTGTGTTTTAACAGTCATTGATCCTCGAGGAAGCAAAAAAAAACCCAAAACAAACAACTAAATTGAAATTTGAACATCAGTGAGCAAACATCAGGGATGCTACTGCTAGCTGCCAGAGTGCTTTGGAGACTTTCTCATTTTCTCAGAACGAAGAAAGTCTCATACACATATTGTGAATGAATAAGACAAGGACAAAACAGCCTGAATTTATATATCTCACTTTTCTCATCTAAAGAAAACCATTTTATTTCAAAGTCTCAGCTTCCTCTTTGGTCATTCAGCAGACAGGGCAATTAGTACAAGAAACTACTTTTACAGTTTGTAGTAAATTAGTTAGGTAACTTGTGCAGGCACAGTGCATGATGAAACAACACACATTCTTGTATTGCATACCAGAGTGACAAGTAAATCTCAGAGGTGACAACCCAGGGTTACTGTGACTTAGCAGCAGCCACTTGGCCAACTTGAGAACAGAACTGTCTTTGTTTACAATCTGCATTTTTCTAACTCTTATCTGCTCTCTTGCACTGTAACTTCCCCCAGCCCCCTCTTTCTCTGCACCTTGTGTTACACTGTAGAAGCATCCAGGTGTGTTATGGGGGACTTTCATCTTCTGAAACAAAAGGTGATGGACTGATGACTTTCTGTACTGCAGTGATAAGTCACTGACTAATGAGGTAAAATTAATTGCTTCTGCATAAAAGCTACGTTACAACTTCTTTGCTCGGGCTAAGCAGTGAATGGAGATTCATCCCATGGAAACACAAAATTTTTTGGATCCTACTACACAGGGAAAGTGCTCCCATCTCTGCCTGCTTAACAATGAAAAAACCATATCCCCAATCCCTTAGAATCTACCCCATGAACAATTTACATAAACACTGCCTTATTCCTCTTGTTACCTCAGACTTTTAATATCAAATACTAATATCTCAGTCTTAAGAGCCACTGGAGAGGAGCAGTGAGAAGCAGCACATACTCATTCAACAGTAATAGCTGGGTCTGGAGGAGGATGTTTGTTGACATCACCTTACCTTTACTAAGCCAGGCTGATTGCCCTTGTCTGCAAGACTGGACATGATTCTTTTGCACACTCCCTTTTTAAGTGTCTCTGTCTATGGGATGTTAAAAACAGACAATGGTATGTGTCCAGCAGGTTTCAACCGCAACTGACTCATCTGGTAGCATTTACCTGGACTATTTTTTTAAAAGACGTGTTTTACAAAGCTTTCACTGCATCAAGTTTGTGGATGTTGGATATAAGAATGTCATCAAAGAGATGGCTAATTAATTACCATTCTGACATTTATTTCTGATGACTTTTACCAATAAACGGGGAAAATAATATTCTATCCCTAAATTACAACTGGTTGAACACAGAAACACACTGCACACACAAAGGCAAATAAATACTCTTCTAGAAGCTAACAGAGCCCCTCTCCTGCTGCAGGGCATAGCAGGGGGTCCATGCGCACATGGATGTGGATGCAGCCACGGCAGCTGTGGTGGGAGGGAGGATGAGGGTCGCCGCACAACAGCACAGTCTCTTCCGGCAAACATGAATGAGAGTTGTGATGCTGAGCCATCCACAGGGAACCACAACTCCACTACGCACATGCAAATCCCTTCCTCCCGAAAAGCTGTCAGACAAAGGTGTTGGGCAAAGCAGGAAATGACTAACACAAAGTTGTCTGATTTAAATGATAATCTGAGTTAAGGTGGAGTACGTCTGTCTCACAATTCTGAAAATGATTGTAATGATGTTACCAAATAACATGAATGGATGCAGGAATGAGATGGAACGTTTGTGTTCTATTATGTATTTTACTGAGAGGCTTATTTTTTTTCTTTGGATGAGAGCCATATATTTGTTCCTCACAATTTCTGGGCAGCAAAAATTTTATGTGGGCTTTTTTTTTTTGTTTTGGATTCTTTTTAAGTAGTAGAGGTGTTAACATTCATATCTCAGACAAAATCTTTGCAAGTGCTCAAGTTCTAGTTACATCTTTGGAATCCCTGCTTCCTGCCTGCAACTGATGTTCAGAGCCACTGCAGCCATATTCTAGCTTCGATGCTTTTCTGTTGTCATCTAGGTGATTTTTTGACTTTAATGGTATAGTTTGGAAAGCACCTTAGGTCTCACAGAATTAAACGTGCCTTAGAAAATAAAAGTTTTCTTTGTTTATTCACTGTGATGCCTTGAGAATACTTGCTAGTGAAACAGAAGCTTGAAAAAAACCTGCATTCGATTGCCACAATGCCAATAAAATAACTTTATTAGGGGTTAATAACATTCCTCCCTGCTAACATTCCCTCAGATGGATGCAGCACTGTCTCCAGTTAACCTCTAAACTATGCCTTGGAGAGCAGAATCACTTTGCCATAAACCATATTATGACATCCAGAATCGGCCTGTCAGGCTTTGGGAATGAGAAGAATGCCATCCACCTCAGTTATTACTAGACTTGTGCTTCTGTTTCGTCTTTCCTCCCCCTTCCCAGGTCTCTTTTTAGAACCAGGAGCGCTGGTCACCGCGTGCGTGGAGCAGATTAAAACAGTGATCCATTTGACAGGCGCGAACAATTACCAGCACAGCACTCGAAGTGATAAGCCCGGTTATTTTGACAGCTTGTGAGTTATTTAGGTGAAGCGAAAGTGTTTGTTTTCGGAACACTGGAAATATTTAACGCAGGCCCTGTATGGGGAAAGAGGGTTTTCCGTCGGCTGAGGAAGCGCAGCTCCCATCCGGGTTTCCAGAGTTCCGCTGCCCTCTTCTGGCACAGCCAGCAGTGCCCAGGGAAGTCCCCAGGCCCTGGCACTGACGGAGCCACGTCCCGGTGTCCGGGTGCCGATGGGCCGCACAGGATCACAGCTTGGAGAACCGCCCGGAGATCTCCGAGCACAGCCTGTGACCACGTCAACCAGACCACGACACTCAATGCCACGCCCAGTCTCTCCTCAAACACCCCCAGGGGCGGTGACTCCCCCCCGTCCCCGGGCAGCCCATCCCGGCGGGAGCGGAGCGCCCAGGCGGCTCATCCCGCCGCGCCGCCCGTGCCAGGAGCCTGCCAGCACCCAACATGGCCCCGGCGGCTTGGGGGGGTGGGGAGGGGGCATCGCGAGAGCGGCGCAGCCTCTCGCGTGGCTTGCGCAGCGCGCGGTTTTTGCTCTCGCGAGGCGGGCGCTGAGGCGGCGCGCGCGGGAGCGGCGGTGTGGGAGCGGGGGCGATGCCCGCCAGGAACGGGGGGGACGGCGGCGGCACTGAGGGTGAGGGGCGGCCGGGGGGACCGGCCCGGGGGGACCGGGGGTGACCGGCGCGGGGTCAACTCGGGTAACCGTGCGCTCGTTGCAGAACCGCCGGGAGCCGAGATGGGGGAGCAGGCAGAGGCGGCGGTGATCACGCCGGCCATGCTGAAGGAAGAGGAGCAGCTGGAGGCGGCGGGGCTGGAGCAGGAGCGGCAGATGCTGGAGCAGGTGAGGGCACCCCGCGCGGCGGGGCTTGCCAGGCTGCCTGCGGGCGTGCGGCTCCTGGGCTTTCAAAACAAACAAGCGTGGGCGGCTGCGAAAGGCGGGCGGTGACCGACGCACGAGAGCCTTTTTCTCATCCACCGGAGGCTTTAATTTTTGTGTTTATTTTTTAAAGGCTAACGGCAAGAAGCTTGCTGCGTTTTGTACGCATTGATATTTACAGTGAGAAGATTCCCACTTTGCTTTTGTCGTTCTGAGCCAAAAAATGTATCACGCCTTCAAAGTGAGCTGATTTCAGAAAGGGTAGTAATTTTATATTCTGAATTTGTCTGAAACATGAAAGACAGTTTTTTTTCTGTTCGTGTTTCTGTATGTGTACATAACCGTTCTATTCCTCCTTGTGGTCCTTATTTAGTTGAAAAGGCCCCACCAAACAAGGTACTTGAGTAGAGCTCTGCAGAACAGTTATATAAATTCCATTTATCCTTTCCAGAAATAAGTCCCGTTATGTGTTTCTTACGGTAACAGGGTATAGTTTATGTAGAACTGCATCGAGGAAGTAGCCTAGCTTACAAAGCCCGGCTGAAACGATCGGGTTTATGCCAGTCACTCTTGGTCTGCACTCCTGCCTTTCCCTGCACACAGCTGTCCAGGAGCTTCTCCTGACCTGGCGCGGCTGCCAGGAGAAATGTACATGTGATCATCCTGGCAGACCATGTTTGGTTTGCATGCCTCGGTTTGCTTATGTTACAGGAAATACAGGCTGCTTCAGGGAAATGGTACATCCCCAACGCCAGTGGTGTATGCTTCATTTCTCCCTTGCTGTGAATGTTTTCATATTGTTAGCGTTAAGCACTGATTGATACTAACCAATCTGTTTTGGAGAGAGAACATGAAAGCTCCCAGACCTTTGTGCAGATAAAAATTATCATGGCATCAGAACACAAGCTTGAAAGAACTATTCTCTTAAACGCCCTTTTGGGGAATTGTGTTCTAAGGGATCATAGAATGGTTTGAGTTGGAAGGGACCTTAAGGATCTTCTAGTTCAAGGAAGTAGTACTATTACTCAATATACTTGAGAACTCAGGTGGGTATGTTTTTTTCACTGTCTTAAAAACGGAAGCTTTATTTTAAGGGCATGAAAAATACCAGTCTCTTAAGGCCTGGAACTAATTTTGATTACTCTTTTTCCTTTTCCTACAAATAGTTGGAATTTATAAGGACGTGTTTATAGGATGCTGTATTTTGTGCTATTGTAGTTAGAAAATAGTACCAGTTCTCCCAGGAGTGTAATGATATTCTTTGTTGCAAACAGTAAATGATGATACAGCCTGTCTGAACTTCAAATATTTCTTGGTCAGACTAGGGGCTAAAAATTTGCAGGCAATACTTTAGGAAGAAAGGAGGAGGAAACCCTTGTAGAGCAAATCATCTCATTGCACAGGAAGTATTGAGAAAAGGACTTAGAATTTAATTTCTTTCACAACCAGCCACTCCTGTAGCAAGGCTATAATGTGATAGTGTTGTGGGGGTTTTTTGTGTTGTCTCCATTTCTTCAGAATCCACAGAACTTGTTTCCAGCTAGGGTTATTGCTCTATTGTCCTTTGTGCTTCTGTCAGTCTTTCTCTGCGCAGTCTGGGGCCAGTCAGACCAAGGGGAATTACTCATGTAGTTAACTCGGGCTTACAGGCGTTTTGGGGGCAGCTTGTGTGTTTCTTATGCTTATCACTTCATCAAACCCCCCGCCAGGTGATTTGCGGGTCAACAAAGGAGTTGCTAGTCCTTTTTAAGGGCTAATGGCAAAATACTGCTGTGCAAATACTTATGAATGTAGAATGATGAAAAAGAGTGTCAAGTTTTTGACCTTTTCAGTCAAAGGGGAAAAAAATCCCACTTTCATGGGGCTTGAAGGTTTGACTCACAGTGAGATACCATGAGTTCGGTGCTGTGCATCTTTGAGTTTTCTTTATTCTCCTTGAAATTATTGCAGTTGGTCAAGGGAACAGTCTTTCAGTTTGACCCATTAATGGAAGAATGCTGTGTTCACTGCAATAAAAAGTGAGCAATAGCAATTTGCTGAATAAGTAGTTTAGTTTTAATTGTATCCTCTCTTGGCATTGCTATCAAGAGTTGATCTTTCTGAGCTCAGGTACTTGTCAGCTGAAGGTGAAAACCTGGACTGGAGAGAGCAGAAGGAAATAAAAACTGGATGGAGAATCACGAGAATGCAGTCTTTTCCCTCAGAGAAATTGTGAAGATAGGTCTTTCTCGCATAAAAGAATAAGGTGATAGCTCCTAATTAGAATAACTTGTGTCAAATGAAGATTTGATTTCTGAGGGGAGAAACGTGCTCCACCTTTTCAGTGTCACACAATTTGTCCCATGATTCAGGAAATACCCCATTCCCCTGCCTATTTGTATATTTAGTTTCAGAAGATGCCTTTGTCTTTCTCTCTTAGCGTGCCCTTCCCCCAGTTTCTTCTGAAGGCGATGGCATAGATAAGCATCTTGTAAAGCTCTGCATTTTGCCTCTCTGGGGTTTCTCTTGGAGATGCTAATTTATACCTTTTTGCTCTCTTCAACCAGCTGAAGCAGGCTGTAGATAGGTGGGGGTCGGTCTCTTCTCCAGGTAACAAGCAGTAAGACAAGAGGAAACGTCCCCAGGTTGAGCCAGGGGAGATTTAGAGAGGGTATTCTGAAAAAATTCTTCACTGAAAGGCTGGTCCAGCATTGGTACAGTGCCCGGGGAAGGGATGATTCCACCATCCCTGGAAGCAGCGCTTGCTCAAAGAGCACACAGACTTTGTGCTTACGGACATGGTTCAGTGATGAATTTGGCAGTGGTGGTTCATGGTAGGACTCGATGGCATTAGGTCTGTTCCAAACTAAATCATTCTATCACTTGTTTAATATTTCAATTTAACAGGCAACGTTAGATGAACGTGTAAAGGTGCATGCTTTTTAACTTTTAGGGGGAGTTTTGGGCTGAGTTTTGAAGAGTAATTAGCAAACTTCTAAATTACTAATTCAGCCGAAGTTACTTGGAAAAGTGTGTTTAGATTTTGTAAGCAAAGCGAGCAGAAGTTACTGTTTTCACATTGGAAGTTACCTTGAGCTCTGTAAACTGGGTGTGATGGTTTCATAGCTACCTGAGTATTTTGTTCTTAATGAGAAACTGTTACTTTGTGTGAATGACAAATGGAGGAGTCCCAACTAATACTTGGAAAGCTGTGCTGAAGTTTGCCAGGTAGGGTTTTTTTTCTCACAAATTTGCAGGCTGCAAATAAACTTAAATTCCTTTTGCTCTAAATCTATAAATTGGAGTTAAAGCATCTTTGAGCCCTTGAACGTCACGTGCTGCTATACTGGGTGTTTGTATGGTGCATACGCAAGTGAATGCAACCCTCAGTTACTTTCATTTTGCAGCACTTCATAGCTGCGAGTGAGTCCACACAATCATGAATCATAGACGGATAATGGCTGGAAGGAAAAAGGGAGTGTGTGTATGAGACACAGTTGTTGTTATCCTAAAGAACCATTTATATTAAAAACATTAACTCTGAAGTGTCTGTAAATACTTCTCTTTTTGTTGGCCAGGCTCGCTCTTCTTGGGACAGGGAGTCAAGTGAAATGCGCTATAAGAGGCTTCAACATTTGCTTGAAAAAAGCAACATCTATTCCAAATTCTTGCTAACCAAAATGGAACAGCAGCAACTAGAGGTAGGTATATTTTTGTCTTCTGTGGGGATTTTTAGGGTGATGCCTGTTTGGGTTTTTTTGCCATCCAGCAGTTTGAAGTAAAATGCTTTCAAGATTTCATTTGTAATGTTAAAATCTACTGGACCCTACTGCACAGGAATGCACTGCTGCTTTACATTGTATTCAGAATTTGTTCTATAAATTAATTGATGAATCAGACTGGGAAGAGCGTGAATTATAATTTTCAAGTCACAGAGTAAAGGTGGAACTGATGCCTTTACGATTCTTCTGTTGGCCTGAGTGCTAGGAAAACAAGTATTTCAAATAAGCAATGAAGTTTGAGGGAGCTAGAAGACCTGGAGGGAGGATAGAAGATGCAAAAAATTGGAAAGCAGGAAGTTTTGTAGCCTGTTAGTATTATTTACTGAAAGCTAAGGATGAGGCATCCCTTCAAGATGCTGATGTAGGCCTCCCTCAAACAAATGTATAAATTAACAGTGATCTGAGGCCATGCTGTTCCCAAACAGGAGCTTCCACAAAACAGTTTTATGTGTTTTTTTTTAATCCATGGGCTTCTGAGTTCATATGTAGCTTTATCTTTACTTTCTTAACTGTACCTTTATGGGCAAACCAATAAGAATTTATGCCTGAGAGAGGGGGAGAAACTTAGGAAAAGGTTGAGGACAATGTTCTCCAAAAAGGGACATTGCCAGACCACAGGAACTTCCTTTCCAGAATGATTCAGTACTAAGTCTTGCTGCATCTGATAAATACCAAGGTCTCTTATCTCTTTCTCCAGGATCCTTTTGCTTTCAGCAAGTAGAAATAGTAGATGGAGTGAAAATCTGAAGTTTTTCAAGACGTAAAAGCACTTCTTTGTTAAAGGCATTCTAGGCTACTTACATTGCTGTCTGTTCTGCAAAGAACACAAGTGGTAATACGTAGAAGTTAAAGGGAAGCTGGATACATGGAAAACTAACTGCAATAGATGTGAACTTCAGGACTTTGCAGTTGGGAATATTTTTATTGGAATCTTCCTAAATTACTGTATTTAAGTGTTTAAAGTATTTACTGACAAGCAATTCAGAGCAGTTGCACTTTCTTGTCCAAATTTTGCTTTATCATTTTAAACTGTGTCAGAACAGAGACTTTTAGTGAGATTGCAAAAACAAAGTCTGTAGAATACATGGAACTCTGTATTAGCAATGTAATCTATGCCTGTTATCATTTCTATAATGGACAGTACTCTTGTGGGTGTTATGAAAAGATAAGAATTGCATGTGTGCTTTTTGTTTTGTTTAGGAACAGAGGAGGAAAGAGAAGTTAGAAAAAAGGAGAGAGATGATGTTAAAATCTGCCAAGGTAAGATTAGGTAGCTGTTTTATGCAACTTTCTGAATAAAAGTCTGAGAAATTACAATGTTAGTTTTGATCAAGGTAGCTAAAATAAGTAAGTTTGATTAGCCAGTATTTGACTTGTAGAATCTGTCTAACATACCATCGATATTTTAACCATAATAAGATTGTTTCAAAGTACTTAAAAATTGCATACCATGACAGTCATTTTAAAAGGATGTTTCTGCTCCAAATAATGTTACAGAAGATGGTTTCAGTTTGTTTTGAGGAGTTCTTTTGTTTAGCAATGATTGTGTATTCAACCAAGATACTGAATAAGTAATAAAAAAGATAAGTAGAGCCTTTTTTTGCTTTATTTTTGAAAACTGCTTAATAGTGGAAGTGTTTCAGAAAGCTTTCAAAGGCAATGATTTGAGTCTGATTACATATTTTATCCCTGTCATGATGGTTAGAGATGCATAATATGATGAACCTTTTCCTATGTTTATTTTGTAGGGCCAAAACTCAGTTGATGGCAAAGAGGACAAATCAGGTAATGCATTAGGCTTTGCCTTTTTTCAGTACGGGTGTTTTTGGTGTCTTTAATGTTAGATACATTGTATAAACTCAAATGTTATCTTTATAGGTGCAAAAAAGAAGAGAGGGAGGGAAGATGGAACATATAACATCTCAGAAATTATGTCCAAAGAGGTAGGCCTTAACTCTAAATAGCTTGTCTGGATTTTTGTTGCACAACTTCTAATGGGTAAGGCAACTGCTATGAGATCTCTATTTTAGAGCAAGCCTTTCTCTCATACATTGCTACCAGAGATTATCAGCTGTCTCTAGTCTGTCTGTGAGGTATGACTTTCTTCCAGCAAAGATCCATGTAACAAGCAATGTTTTGGCACCTGTAGAATTTGGATGCTGTTTTGTTTTTTAAAGTCTTGAGGGAGGCAAGCTGTGAAGAGTCTACATTGCCAGTTGAATTTTCAGCTACCCTTTGTAATTGAGGTGTATTCTCTGGTGTGTGGTCTGGTTTTAGAGTCTGTTGTATGATTAATGGTGTTGCATGGAAAGCTTTTAAAGTATGTTCAGATTGCAGAATAAATGAAAAGATTGCATGAAATACAAATTATAGTAGCCTTTAAGGTTGAAAAGGTTATAAGCATCTGGTTTTTTCCCCTCCTTTGTTTCCAGGAAATACTATCGGTGGCAAAAAAGAGTAAAGTGGAAAATCAGGTACGTCAGCACATATTATTGCAGTTTATTAAGTTTAAGCGCATTAAGCCTAAAGGGAGGGAGGGCTTTTTATACTTTGTAGCTCTAAACTTACCTGTAAATAAACATCTCTGCTAGTAGTTGAAGTCCTGAATTAAAGTTTAAAAAGGTAGTGTAAGTGAATGCACTTAAATACTTATTTCAGAAATCAAAGGTGAAAACTCTACTTTTTTTTTTTTAAAAACTGAATTTGAATGTTTTTATACTTCATAGAATGCTTGTAGTTACAAAAAGGAAAGAAGTAGGAACTTACTAAAAAGACCTTAAGGCAGTAATTTTTAAGCATTCAGGTGTGGAGATAACAGGTGAGGTCTCTTTTGCTTTCACTGCAGTTCAAAAGCTACATGCGTAGTTGAATTGCTTCCCAACATTCTTTAGAACCCACTTACAGAAGGAAAATAGCTGCATTAAGTGCCAGGTGTTGTGAGGAAGGTTTTAAGTCTGCTTGCTTTACGGGTGGAAAATTATAAACCAAATAGCTTCAATAGCTCTCACTGCTCTTCAGTTCTAAAGGAGTAAAGAATCTAAAAAGTGCTCTTGAGTGGACAGATACTGAAAAGAAGCCTTTGTGTCAGGGGCTGACTTACTCCACTGTACATTAAGGCTGGTGTAAATTCAGGAAACGTATCTTAGTTGGGCTTGGATGTGCATTCCGCTTGTCATGTGTTCCTTGAACTTCCCTCTGTAGGATGAAAGCTCTTCTGACAACCTGCGTCCAGAAGACCTGCAGAAAAATGGAGACTCAAATAGTGTCATTAAGGATAGATTGTGTCAAGCTGTACGACACACTGCCAAGCAATTTCTTGATCCAGTACGAAAATTTAATGGACAGCCAGTGCCTTTTCAGCAGCCAAAGATTTTTACTGGCGGTGTAATGAGGTGGTACCAAGTGGAAGGCATGGAGTGGCTAAGGGTACGGAGCAGCTGTTGATGAGATTGAACTTCTGTGTCTTCCTTTCTGTTCTTTTGTGGGAGGTTACTCTGTCACTTGACAGAACGGGCAGTGTCTGCACAAAGAACTTTGGCTGGAGCAGGTGGCTGTGTTGGCCAGGAGGTGCACCTTTTTCCTGTGGTGAGGTAGCTATGCCCACAGAAGATACTCGATTACATAAAACTGAAACATCAGCACAGTAACTTGGTCTTTCAGAGAGGGGAACTAAGGAAATTTTTTGGAGCTGGGATGAGTAAAACCTGGGATAATGTGAGCTGTACTTGAATTTAAAGCCTTTTGATATAACGCTAAGTTACATGCTTTTGATGCTGTTCTGGTTTTTGCACCATAGGCATATGGTGCTGGAATGCATACATCTACATGAGAATATTGGGGGTTTACCAGATGCTTGTGTTTATTCATAATAGAGAGAATCCTCATTTGTAATATGAAATGGGTCTAGTGGAGAGTTTCCACAGGTGTTACATTCCTAAAGATCTTGTCTTTTCCAACGGTGTGTTGATTATTTTGCATTTACTTTTGTTTTTTTGCACATGCAGATGCTTTGGGAAAATGGCATTAATGGCATTTTAGCTGATGAAATGGGGTTGGGGAAGACGATCCAGTGTATTGCAACAATAGCCCTGATGGTGGAGCGAGGAGTCCCTGGTCCATTCTTAGTATGTGGTCCTTTGTCTACTCTTCCAAACTGGATGTCTGAATTCAAGAGATTTACTCCAGAGGTAAAGGAAATTAAGACTTTTCTTTTACTTCCTTAGGTTTAAAAGCACAAATTATTTAATTTTTCTTCTAATTCTTTGCCTTGAAACTTTCTCTGTACAGAACATAAATTTAATTGTGGTGTTTATGTGGTTACTACACACTGCCGTGGCTTGCTATGTATTTACAGCCTTCTTGTCAGAGATCTCATAATTTCTACTGTCTTCTCTTTAGGTTAAAATCAGCTTAGTTTGCCTGACTTGTGACTTCTCTTACAGATTCCACTGATGCTCTATCATGGAGCTCAGCAGGAGCGTCGGAAACTGGTTCGTAAAATTCACGGACGACAAGGATCACTCCAAATCCATCCTGTGGTCATTACTTCCTTTGAAATAGCAATGCGAGACAGGAATGCCCTGCAGGTATCTAAGTTCTCCTGGAAGCCCTAGGACAGTGCTGTGCCTCATCGCTGGCAGCAGTGCTTTTGAATACAGTAAAACAACTTGCATGCTGCCTGTACAACAGGTGTCATACTGTAGCATGTGTGCTGGCATTCACTTCTGCTTCCTTGGTAGAGTAGTGCTGGAATTTAACACTTAAGAAGTTCTTCAAACAGATTATCCAAATTTATTAATTTATCAAAATTATCCAAAAAGTAAGCAGATAGTTATAGCATACCTGCTCTTTTCATTACCTTTCTATAGGAGGTGCTTAGGGAGGCTTGGAGTAAAAACTGTACTTAGTGTATAAATACTGTGGTTAACATCAAAATGGTTCCTTCAGCAAGATGAGTTTCTTGTAGACATTTTATTTTAACCCCTAAGCTTACTAAATGCAGTCACCATGAAGCAGATGTGTGGCATTAACTGTTTGGACTCAGCTCTAGGAGTGTGGCACCTGTGAAATACAGTAAATAGAATCTTTGTAGCAGGCAGTAGCAGTCTCATTATTGCTGCTTAATTCATCTTGCCCCTGTTTTGATGGAATAAAGCTAAAATCTTCTGAAATACTCTTCCTTTTTGTAGCAATGCTACTGGAAATACCTGATAGTAGATGAAGGTCACAGGATTAAAAATATGAACTGCCGCCTTATCAGAGAACTGAAACGTTTTAATGCAGACAATAAACTCCTGTTGACTGGTACTCCCCTGCAAAATAACTTGGCAGAGCTTTGGTCATTGCTTAACTTCCTGCTGCCAGATGTGTTTGATGATTTGAAAAGGTAGGTTGCAATCTGATAGTGGAAACTATCTCTGGTTTTAATGTTTGAGCATTATTGTGACTCTTTAATAATTAAACATGTATCAGCTTGTGAAGAGCTGTTTTATGGTATGGTTGTAATTTTGTGTGATTATTTGGTGGTAAAGGCTTTGAAATGTCTCTTGCCGCACACTTAGTTGTTTCAGGAAGGAAAGAATTATTTGTCATCTCCATGACAGCGGAAGCTCAACTCTGAGCAAAGACATGAGCACTTGCGGTGAGAGATGTTTGTCTTACCATAAGTGCCTGGTGCTGCTTTGAGATTCTCCTAAGGTGCTGGAGAAAGCTGTGTGAGTCTGGCAGACACAAGACCCACAGATCCTTCTCTGCAGCAGTGGGCAGAAGTCAGGACTAATTTTGGAAAAAGTTACAGACTACATTGAATATAATAGATCACAGGGAATATTTCAACTAATACAAGTATTTTTACAAATCACTTACAGCCTCAAGCATCTGAATTGACAGGTGTATTTCAGAAATTCCTCCTGTACACCTTGTATTCATGATGGATATTAGGGCTTTATTTTTCTTAAATCACAGGATAAGAGAAGAACAGTATACTTAATAGCTGTTAAGTAACCATTTTTTTCCCTTCTTTTATTTTAATAGCTTTGAATCCTGGTTTGATATTACCAGCATTACAGAAACGGCTGAAGATATTATTGCTAAAGAAAGGGAGCAAAACATCTTGCATATGCTGCACCAGGTTTTCACTTATCCTTTGTGTTGTATTTTTCACAGTTTATTTTTGACATTAACCATTATTATGAAGTGTATCAAAATCTTGTTTGTGGAGCTGAATTTTGGGTCTGAGGTTTTTGTTGTGGCACTTCTGGATTTCGTTAGACTTGTGTGGGTTTTTTTAATCTTTACAGCACTTAAAAATGCTAAAGAAACAGTATAACTCATTGATAATGACTCATTTTTATTCTGAATTGAGTTTAATCATACTTAATTAACGTTTACAGGCTTCCCTTTGCCAAAAGATTTAATTAGTGTATTTATTTTGTTGAAAGATAACTTTGAGGGAATTTATGTAACTTTGAGGTGTAAAACAGAATACCTTTTGACAAACTAATGTGCCTGTCTTCAGACTAACACTCAAAGCTGCTTTTTTTTTTTTTTGAGAGGGTGTGTGGAAGTAAATGCTCACAGACCTATCATTTTCCCATCATAAACTGATGGTGAGAAATGTAAACTGTGTCTTCTGTATATAATAGTTCATGATCATTTATTTGTTTTGATTACATGTTTGGAACTTTTCCAGAATAACTTGATTTAGGAAATATAACAAGCAAAAAGAGCTGTTTCATAATAACATTACTTTCAGTTATTGGAATTTATATGAAAGGTCTGTAATGCAGTTACTACTACACCCTTACTAAACATTTCAAAATTTTTAAAATGCAAATGGATATGTTGTTTCAACACATTATTACCAGCATGAGAGTGAAAGTTTTGGAGTAGGCATCCATATTAAAAAATCAAATATATTAAATAAATGTATTAATTAAATATATCAAATAAATTAACTCCCTTGCTTCAAATTGGCAAAATAGCATTACATTAGTAGGCCTGTTTGTCTTGTTGTCTTGTTTTTTTTTTAAACTAGCCATGTTGAGAGTTTTGAGTAGTTGTAATACCTGCTCACCATTTCAGATTCTGACGCCTTTCTTACTGAGAAGATTGAAATCTGATGTTGCTCTGGAGGTTCCTCCTAAACGAGAAGTTGTGGTATATGCACCACTGACAAAGAAG
>JAYRBT010000178.1:15722582-15737191 GCA_036023395.1 Myiotriccus ornatus | reverse complement strand
TAGTAATTGGAGTTGGATCAGGGGTTGAACTTGATGATCTTGGAGGTCTTTTCCAACCCAATCTATTCTATGATTCTATGATTCTATGAGAGCCACACCAAAAGAAAACATGATTAAACATCTCTCAGTATAAATGTTTACTCAGCTCTAAGAAAGCAGGCCCCGGACCAAACCTCAGGGAGCAAGAGCATTCTGGTCCTGCAGGCAGGGAAGGAGAGCAGAGACCAGCAGGCAAACCCCCAGCTCCATCCTTGCCCTTGCAAAGTCACCCATGAGCAAATGCTCATGCCCAGCTGGCGTGCCGGGGAGGGAGGCTGCTTGTGCCAAACATGCAGCAACAGCTCAGAAGAGGACATCTTCATGGCAAACTCTACCCCATGCTATGTTTCATCAGCTGTGATCACAAGTATTAAAAAGTGCCTTTACTTTCACCTCTCCCTCTGTTATTGTTTGGGGTTTTTCAGCTATGGAAAGATCTTTTGCAATGCTTTGAAATCTGATTAGAAATCAGGAAGGGTTTGGGGGTTTGTTACTGTAGGGAGTGAAACAACAAGACTGGCTTCCCACATCTTCTCCCTTCACGTCCCTAACACATTCCACACCCATGCAGTAACGCCTTTTAACCAAAACCAGCAGGTCGCAATATGCCAGCACGGTTCCCTGTCTGAAACACAGTGTTGTTACTTTATATACTTATTGCTTCATGCATTACCCACACATGCAAGACCTTATCAAAAGACAAGCCAGTCACACACCCAGTTTCTATAGCCCCTGCCTGCTTTGTATCCAAGGAAATAAAACATATAAGATGGAAACAATGACATCACTCTGCAAGGATAAGGATGAGCATAGGACAGGCACTTTTAAGAAGTCTTGGGAAGAAAGAAGTGGCTATCTTTCTCATCCTACAACTACACTGATTCACCTTCAGAGCTCCTCTGGATATTTCTCTTAAAAAAAAAAAAACCAACAACAAAACAATGGGCTTTCCTTGTGTTTGAAGGCCCATACCTTCCATGGCTAAGAGAAGCTGATCTATCCATCTCAAACCAAGAGTTTTCACAGACATTCTCAAGGGTTGATGTTAATACCTGTGCCTTGCTGCAAATGGGGTATGTGGTCTTCAGGGAGCTGGACAAGTTTCTTTGGAAATAGTTCTGGTGTTCACTGCCCTTGCCGCTGGACTCTCTCAGCTCTTTCCTGGCATTAGCTCACTCAGCAAAAACAGATACCTTCTCCCACAGAGCCCAGCTCTGACAAGACACTACACAGTCAGAGGGTATAGAGTTTTACTGTTTATTTTATCAAGGGGCAACACAGCCATGCACACCAGTGCATGAGTCCAGAGCTTAATGCCTGGCCCAGGATCACCAGAGCACACAGCTGACTCTGAAAGGTATGCTGGTCTCTGGTCAGCATCATAAGCAATTAAAATTACCTTCTTAGTCACCAAGTAACTTGTTCTCTCTTGCTGAGATTACTTTTCTCAAGAAACATTATGCAGAAGGGAGAGGCAGACATGTTATTTTAATCTTTCCCACTGTGGTGAGGAGAAGTTCTTGATGGGAAAATGCCTGTGATGAGAGTGATTGCCTTTAGGAGCTGGGTGAGGAGGGCAAGTGAAATAACTAAGTAAATACACTAAAAACCCGTCATTTCCTTCCTCTAATGTTGCCATGGTCACACCAAAACAAAGCTGCCTCAGCTGCTGAGCCATCACCACCAATAAGCTGCTGCACTTCTTGATGAAATGCAATTTTGTCACTCTTATCTCAGTTTAAATTAATTTAGAAGGATAAGGATAACGGCAATGAAATAATAATAAGGCTGTATGGGCAAAGGTCAGCTTAGACAATGAAGTCAGTCTTTGGATTCAGAACTTCGGGGAATGCATGGGAGGTTGTAGAATGCCTTTTGTTTTCCAAAGGCAAATAGAAGTATCTTGAACTTACATTCCAAGTAAGGGAAAACACTTCAACAGGGATGACGCAGCATGTCACCAAATGTCAGCCTCCAAAAGGACTACAGAAGTAAAGAAATAGTCTGTTTTAAATTGGGTAAAAAAAAGTGTAAGCAGTGATCTTAAAAGTGATCTAGCTAGTTGTACAGTTCTTCAGACAAACTGAAGATTATTTTGCAAGATTTTTTGCAAGATCTAGTAACTGCACTGATAAAATAGGAAGATAAAAAAGAAAGCAGACAAGAGCAAGAAATATTTTTAAGACACTGAAGGTAGGAGAGGCAACAAAAATTAACTCTAAGAAAGGTGCAAACATATCTGAATAACTACAGTCCAATTTCTACACCAAAGGTTTAAAAACTTATTTTTTTCCCTTCAGCCTGAAGTAAGGCTATTCACGTGTATGATTATATGTCTGCTATGTGCAAAGCCAGTGACAACCACTGTCAGACAAGCCTGGATAAGGACTTCAGAGAACCCCTTGGACTTAGTGTATCCTATTTTCTTTGGTAAGTGAGTTAATAAGCGTTCTGCACAAGACTGATGCCAAAGAAAGCAAATGTACTGTTTTCACTGGCCAGCAAGTTAAAAAAAAACCTTAACAGCTCAGCACTGCCTTCGAAGATTCTGCTCTACTCACAGCTCCAACCAATCCTGTTGGAAAAATGACATCAGCATCTTTGTGGTGAACTTCATAGCAGTTTGCCATGTTGGTATATATATGCACGGCATCTTCTGCCCTCTGCTACTGCTGATGAGCAGCAGGCCTGGCCAAAACCCCTGCTGATGCTGCAAAGGCACAGCCCCACAGCAACCTGGCCGACACTTGCCACAGTCTCTGGCAGGAGACAGCTGCTCTGCTGATTTCATGCCCCAAGCAGACAGACCTCACTACAAACCTTACCTGCTGCACTCAGTTACTGAAAAAGGAAACGGGTATATTCAAAAGAAAAAAAGCCAAACAACAGCCCACCAAACAAAAACCCCAACACCTTAAAAATTGATGGGTGTTCACACTTTTCTTTGGCACAGCAGATTAGGATGTTTGGGCACCGTTGTGCAGTAAGAGTAAATAGGAGCTTGTGGTTTGGAGACATGACACGTCCCCTCACACTGCTGAATTCCTGCATGAATATGTGGCAGGCAATGCCCTTTAGAGGAAAGCCCATGCCCTGAACAACAGCAAGGCCAACTCACATAGACAACTGCAAATGACTTGACTGGCTTAATTTTAAGGAAAGGAAGAAAAGGCAAGACTTCTGTGGAATTTTGAATGTTCCTTTTACACTAGGAAAGAACTCTTCTAGTATCAGCCATCAGAAGGGGTCAAAGCCTGATTTTCAGGCAACAGTTGATTCTTAGTACAACAGTAAGACAAGGGTCACTGATCAGAGAGCTTTGCAACAGGAATCTCTGTTTTGGATTGTCTAGAATGTCAGTTTTGCATCAAATTCTCCTGCTCAAATCAGTTACAGGTTGTTACCAACAAATTCAGTTGTGCCATACTTAAAAACTAGCAGTATCAGGATATCTATCCAATGGCCAGAGCTAGAACAGGACTACGACTGAGGTTAGGATTTAGGAGGGGATATATTCCACCACCAGAATTATTGCTAAACTATGACTAGCCTGACCTTCACGAAGTCTTTTACTTGGACTTTCAGAAAGCAGGGCAAGACTAGAGTTAAGGCTGGTCTTTCTCACCCACATTTCCTTCTTAGTTGCAGTAAGATCCCAGAAGGAGTCCAGGGCTGACTCACATACAAACATACCACACAGAAGGCAGCTGACTAAAGGAAAGCCATTGATTAGGGTTAAAACTGCCACAGAAAGTGAGTTTAAGAGGTGGCATCTGTTAATTATAATAGCCTATGTTCAGTACTTGACCAGCAGTGGATATGTATCCAGTGAGCCAGGCTGGACTGGAGAGAAAAGTGCAGTGGTGGGGCAGCAAGTGACAGGAGGGCTGCAGCATCAGGTTTCTTGCTGAAGTTAACTAAACTTAGTGAGCTACTTTAATCTCCTTCTTGAGGCATGTGTTGTGCCCTATGTTTAATTTTAGTGCATTTAGCTAAATTCTGGTTAATGGCTGAGCTGGGAAGCTGGTCTCTAAGATCGAGTCTCCTGCTGAATTAAATGACAGCCCTCTGCAGCCTTGAAGCAAAGCCTCAGTGCTGACTCTGCCCCGCTACTTTGGCAAAAAATAGTCTCCAAGACTCAAGGCTGAAGCAGAGCATTTCCAAAACTTGGGCAGCAGAAGACAGACCAGATCTCAGCTCAACAGTGTCACAGACAGGTGTCACCACATGGTCCCAGCTCAAACTAAGTCCAAATGGTTCAGTCTCACACTGTGCCTTGGCTGAGTTATGGAATACCTGGAGAATGCCACACTGAATTCTCAAGCCAAGCAACACAGAGCAGCTTGATGTGAAAGGGAGCATGGACAGATCCCAGGCCAAGGTCTGGGCAGCGTGTTGCTGCACATGTGCTGCTTTAGTTTCAGGTTCTTTCCAACCCAAACAGCAATATTAGAGCTTAAATAATTGCAGAATCAAACTAGTTGTATAATCTATTTATTTTGCTAGAAAGACTCATAGAGGATGTGTGCTAGGGCCAGAATCCATGTCACTGCCCTAATGAAAATCCAGATGAATACCACTGATTATAGTGTCGTTATTATAGATTTTTGCAGTGTAATCCTCTAAATCTAGTCCAGGTGATGCCCTTTCACAGATCACTGTTATTACTGCATTTACTTGACAGAGGCAGCAGACCACTGAAGCAAGGCTGTCAATAGGTTACAACTCCAACCTCCTAGACAGAGGCTGCAAGATCTGCCACACAGATAAAAATGTAACAGGCTGGAGTATTTATCTTCCACTTCTTCCACAGCTAGACTGCTAGTAAGAGAACGAAATCCAAACCAATAGAAAACACTGTAAGACTGAAAAATATTCCTTCCCAATCAAGACTTTTCAACCTATGAAAATCAACTGGTTTAGCACAGTAGCAATGATTTACTGAGCCACAGCTCTACAGTGCCTTTTGTGCCTCATGGTAGGTGTGAGCATACAGATGGGAGAGGGTGCCCCGACCCACACACCTTAACCTTGGCAAGGTATCGGACTTGCTCTCACAGCAGCAGGCTTCTCACCATGAGGGAGGGAGTCTGTCTCTCCAGGTTTCCAAGGTTCACATGACCCCTAGACAGTATAGGGCATGGTGCTATCCTCAACAGGATCAACGGAACAACACATGCTCAGCTCCTTGGAGGATGAGGCCAGGAACTGCTCTTACAGGAGTAAGCAGGAACAAGAGCATACAGTTACTCCATGACTTACCTGAGGCTCAGAGGCCAGATTCATCTTATAAGGATGCGTCTTTCCCTCCTCGTTTACAAGTGGTGACCAGACTTTTGCCTCTGTTCTGCAACATACAAATTTTGAATAGTTAATCTGTTTTCATCAGTGAGCATCACTGCTGTTATTAAAAGACTCAAAGTTAATCAAATTTTCAAACATTTCCTCAGTCTCTCCTATATAGCACTATCCTCATTAGGAGGGATGTAGACAGCCTCATTTTAGGCACATAAAGCGGGTGACTTAGATATGTTGCATGAGATCCTTGGAGAAAGACAAGATCTCAGCGGTGACTGTCCTGGCTTACCCTTTGTGAGTCTATGGGCAACACAACCAAGCATGGGCTCCAACCCAGGCAGTGAAGTCAAGGGTTACCCAACAGCAGAAGGTGGGGATATTCCTCAGATGCAGATTCCTTTAATTAAGTAAGACAATAAAGACTGCTATGTGTTTCAGCTTTTACAGGTAGCCAGGGAGAGGAATGATTCTTGTCTGTATTGACCATATAGAGAACATTTTGTTCTTGAAGTTGAACTGCCTTAGATAAACTACAAATACTTTTTGGTTCGAGTCTCCAGAATTTTCTTCTTATTTATACAGTGGTATCCGTGCTGAACAAACAGAGGCTTTTGGGAATTATCAAAAAAAAAGATCCAAGCCTGCAATGGGACTAAGAACTGAAATGACATCATGGGTCAGAGAAAGTCTACATAACCTTTACTGGTCTGTGGTCTGACCCAATTACTCACAGCAGCCTGAAACACAAGTCAAGATCTGCAACTAAAACCAACTGTTTTTACCATAATCACTTTGGAATTTTGCTATGTCCCAAAGAACGACAAACAAGTGGGGAGGAAGAAGCAGAGTGCTTAGATTTGCTTGAGATTCTTTGTAGGAAATATATGCTACGTACATTTCTCAGAAGTACAGAAGTTGTTAGCATCTCAAATGGACTAAAAAGTGCCACTTTTCCCAAACTTTTTAATAGGAGGGAATGAGTGACTGCAGTATTGCTGAATGAAAACCGTTGTTCAGTGCTAAACATTGCATCATGCAGCAACCAGATGCCTGATAAACTCTTAGGATGAGGTTTGAAAACCATGTCATGTTTTGACCAGAGTCCCTTCTGCAATCTGAAACTGCAGATAGATGCGCTTCCCAGATATTTGTGGATCCAGGACCAGTTATAATTAAGTACTTAGTTAGCAAAACAGGAATTATTATACTGAGAATTAACTGGGTAACTGGAAAGAGACTTTCCAATTAAAGAAAGAGAAAGACTAGAAACAGAATAGAAACAGAAAAGACACATAAAACTGACAAGGATGGAAAAACAGAGTATAGAGCTACCCAAGATAAATTCAGTCTGGTCTGCAACATTACTCTAAAAGCCCTCCAAAGTCACAACATCTTTTAAAGACCCCAGTCTTAGCTGTGATGCACATTCTCTCCTTGCTTCTAGTACCCTGTGCTTTAAGGTACCTGAGAAACTGGCAGTTTTACCCAGATTATGGCTGTCAAGCCTCACAAAGTCACAGCCATCTCGAGCATGGCTGTATTTTGCACCAGAAGGCTGTATTTGCACATAGGGGAGCAGCCTGTTGACCACTTACAAAGCCTTATTCCTTGGAAGTGTTTGGAGATCATGTGTGACCAAGTTTCATCTCTTTTGAAAAAACAGCAAAGTATATGGAAATCAAACACCCTGCCAGTCAGGCTGTAAGCAAGTGGACTTCAGCTGGAGATGAAAGAGCAGCTCAGAAAGCATTAAACACTTCAGCTGATTTCTAGCATAAGCATCCTTGTGCCAGTTCTCACAGCAGTGATCCAAGAACTTTTGAGGTAGTGTTTTCTTTTACAGCAGTTTAATATTAACAGCTTTCAGAAGCACCAGAAGGCTTTATTCAGACTGAAAAAATCAAGCCTAGAGCAGGCCAGTGTACGATTACAGAACAGAAATTTCCCCATAGGCACTTGCTTTCACCCCACTGCCCCTCACTCAGTGAGTTTAAGGTGACACAGCATGTCGGTCTCCAGTGCAGAGGAGACAGCTATGGCCAGCTACTGCAGCCAACAGGGTTTTTGACCAGATTTTTCTCCCTTATTTATTAGCAAGGCAAATAGCTCAAGTTTGTGTCCCAACCTGCTGCCATTCTGATCTGTCACTGGATATAAATGGAAGTAGCAAGGTCACTCCAAGCTTTACTTTCAATCCAGTTTAAAAAGTTATCCAAATAGAAAGGTTAAATAGCACATGCATCTGTCCCTCTAAGGCAGGGTAGATAAAGCTTCCCTTTGTCTTCACAACAACTGCAGCAGAGCCCCTCAGCCACTCTCAACAGCCCATTTATGGCCCCGTGAAACTGCAAAGAGGAGACAGCTTTGCTCCCCTTGGCTTTACACCAAGCAGGCCTTTCAAGGCATGTGGTCCATCCCCCAGCACCCCCTGTGGAGCCCACAGCCTGCAGGTTTTAGGTAGGACCACTATGGTCCCAGTTCTCAGCGAGGGTTTCCTGGCTCTGCTCCTGGTGTCAATGCCTGTAATTCTACTGAAGTGGTGGCAGAGGGAAGAAAAAGAGCACCTCGAAGTTGACCTTATGTCTCACTGCTGGCCCAGGGCTTATTTTCTGCAGCACCGGGAAGTGTGGGCACCGCAGCAGGGCAGATTAGACTCACCATGCTTGTATCTTATCTATACATTTCCATAGCTTATTTATATGAAGCAGGGAACAGGCATCAGAGTAGACAGCCAAACCCGAACTTGGTAACAGTGCTTCCAGTTTGCAGCAGGCTGCTACTGGTAATGGCTTTCTGGAGGATTTTTTCCCAAACTTGGGTGAGAGGACCCCCTGTGGAGGGGCTGGATGTCCCAAGGAGCCTGCTGGGGAATCCCACCCTGTCTGGTAAAAACCAGCAGGCTTCGGCATCCTTACTGTACCTCAGAGACTCCTGATAAACTGATGATTGATTTTATAATATGGTTTCTAATGCATATTCTTTAAAATGAGACTCCAGCAGAGAACAAGGCTCAAACAGGGCAGAGAAGACAAAAACATGACACGAACAAGCCTGAGAATTAGTGTCAAGCAAATTAATTGCAGACACATAGATATACAAACTTTTTCATGTTTGGAGTTTACATTTACATGCTGTTTCCTTACGACAGAATAGAGAGTAACCAAGACAGGGCCAGGAAATAACCATGCATTTGCTTGCTGTTTTATCCAGACAGAAACTAAGATCTGAGTTTAGAAAGAAATTTCTCCCATGCTAGTTTGGATGGGGAGGTACTGGTATCAAGAGGAGGAAGGAAACTGCGTGCAAGTCAAGGCAGGAATCTGAAGAGGTATTTATGAAACACAACCTTTTTCAAGCAACTTGGCTTGAACACAGTGTAATATAAGCATCACGAGAGCCTAGATTTTGCTAGCAGTGCTTTTTGTGTTAAAAGTTGGGCCATATCTTCAAGGGAAAATTCAGAGCTGGAAAACAAGGGTTCAGTTCTGTGTGCCAGGAACTGTGTAATTTCCACAGAGAAGAAAGGCACATCTACATTCCCATTTCAAACATTAGGACGGACACAATTAAGAAACCAAAGTAGAGAATAAACCCCAAAAGACTGAAAAGTCTCTTGTGCAACACAGAGTTTCTCAGCTGAAAAATGAGGAAAAATTAAAAAAATTTATCTTGCACCAATCCTGTCAGCAGAGTTTTAGACAGGCATTTTAAAAATGTTTAGAAACTAACTACAAGAGCTCTCAGGCTACCAGAAGGATACCTTTTAATCAGTCCTTTAGCTGCAACAGCTGAAAAATAGATGCTCTTGGCCCTAAACATGAGAAGTCACCTTTATCAACAACCCCTTAATGGACATATTCACTTTGGCAAGTAGAACTGTACTCGTGCTGCATGCAGTCCACTGTCAGTTCAAACAGCAATGACAGTCACAACTCCCTAGAGACAGGAGGCCCCAAATGCATTTCTCCATGTATGGCCTTCTTGCATTTCAGGTGTCTCTTCACACAACCACTTACACCAACAGTTATACAGAAGCAGCAACAGAAGTTTATTACAAGCAAGTTCATTACAGAGCTACAAAAGATAAGACACACCTGACACTCAGGCTCACACTGCTCTTCCAAAAGCTAGCTGCAGACTTAACTATTTTTACCTCGCCAAAAAGTCTGTAAAATGCCAACAAATAGCTATCTTGACTTCCCAAAAATCACTCTGGATGTGCCAGTTGTTAGTAAAAGCTGCTGGCATGCACCCAGGAGGACTGGGAGCACCACACTGGCCATGGAGAGGTTGTGAGCAGCAAGTCAGGGTAAGGCAACCTGCATGCCCTTATATAGCTCCACACTGAGCAGCTGGCTTTTCCCAGGGCCAAAAGAATTATTAGTAAGATGACAGAAACTGGAAAACTCTCCTTGGCAGGGAAGCAAAAAAGCAAACCTAAATGAGTCAACAGATTCCATGAACTTCCTAGAACACAAATTTGAGCCTATTGTGGCTTTGTGCAACTAGTTCCCACAGCTCAGATCTGGGAACACATGGAGCAAGCAGAAGTGCAACCAAACCTACCGAATGAAATGTAAAGGGGCATCACACATGTGCTCTCTTCTTCTTCATAAGCATCTACACATGATCCTTTCTGACAATGCATTTAACATGTGCTGGTAGCAGATCTGACTTCCCTAATCCCACCACTTTTCAAAGAACAAATACATAGCCTCACTCCTCGGCAGAACTTTCAGCAAATTAAAAGACTGTTTTGCAAACAAAAAAGGTGCATTAATATATTATAAGCTGGCAGAAGAGCTGCAGAAAAACAGCTTGGAATTTGAGGAAAATGACAGCAGGAGCTGAACAAGAGATGACATGTTTGAAATCTCTTTTCACAAATATTCCTCTCTTACTACCACTCCCAAACTGCTTCCAGACACAAAGGGAAGGACAGACCCACTATAGGAACACTTCTTTTTTAAAAAAAACAACATATAAATATATACTTTACCTCTGAGTTGCCTCAGGGCTGCAGTTCTACCACCCATTTGGAGACTATAGCTGCAGGCAAAGAGCCATTTGTTTCAGAAATAATTTTCACCTGTGCTGCAATGAACATTTGTCTGCTGCTACATCTGCAGCTACAATAGAGCTCTGTGTCAAATTCATCATGAGCATTTCCACTGTCACTGGTGATGCCCACGTCTTAGGCTACCAGGTGCGTTTTGTGGTAAGAGTATTTGTTCCTCCTGCACCTTCCTTTCTTTGAATGCTCTTTGTAAGAACAAGTGTCTTACCCAAAATACGCTGTATTTCAACAGAAAGGTGATAGTTTTCTCCTATATTTTGGACACGTCTTGCTGCTTACCCCCTCTAATGGAGTGCAGCAGCCTAGGACAAAACTTCGCTTGAAATGTCAGTGCAGTGATACACAAACTCTGTTTGGAAAAAAAAAAAAGAAACAAAAGCAAAAGAAAAGGAAGAGTAACTCTTCTCAGATACTCAAGATCCCAAACTTAATTGTTCCTATGAATGGGAAAGGCTCTAAAATCTCTCTGAATTTCTCAGTTTAGCAACCAGGTGGGCTTGAGTTGACTGAAGCATACTGTCTTGAGCTTGATTTTATACTGTTGAAGACAATAATGGAACTTTTACTTTGGTTTCTTGAAAACTACATTTCTCTAAAGGAAAAAGTGAAAGGAATGAACAAACACAGGCTCAGAAGATAGTGGGGAGCTGCCCAACATACTAAGTTCAGCAGGAATTTGGTATATGCACCAACATTGTTGAACACCCACTTTCGAGGTAGACCTTTCCAACTCTGTTCACACATCAAACAGCAAAGCAGTGGCAGTGCCACTTAAAAAAAGAGTATTCAGAGAAAACAATTTGTGGCTGAGTTTTAAATCCTAGCAAATTAAGAGATTTGCACCCTTGGATGAAAAAGCAGACCAGGCATGTTTTCTTCAGCTAGAAATTTGATGCATTTTTAATGGTGACATGTGTTAGACAGACTAGATTTCCTGCCTACAGTCTATTTTGAAATATTTTCCGACTGTTACCATCGTTAAGAAAAATACCGAAACAGGAAACATTGGAATGCTGTTGATACACACAATCAAGCGTACAGTGCAAACAGCATTTCCTTTACCAGAAGTGTTTTAAGTCCTTTCAATTCTCTATAATTACACTTCTCTTAAATAATCATTAGTACAGCCAAACATGAAGACATCTTAACTGCTTGACTACCATTAAAAGAGGATTGCCTATTTGGGAGTACAAACACATTTAAAGGTTTTTTTGGTTCACAGAAGAGTCCCCCAGAAATATAAGCATAGTACAATACTTCCATAAAACACTCTCCTAGCCTCCAGCTACTTGCAGCTTAAAGGCTCTGTGCAGCAGAGATACCTCCACTGTATATATCAACCTTTATAAATTTGTCTACCATTAATTCACCCAGTAGGCTCTTGACACCACATACACTTTTCACATTCACAGCACAGTCACATAACAAAGTCTCCACTGTCATGATGGTGGTGATCCTTTTGTGGAACTTAAACACCTGATGTGATCTCAGACCTATGTCTAAAATCTCATCTGGCATAACCTTGCCACCACTCTGAATGCAGGTTAGAGAACATTTAGCTTGAGTAATCATTTAGATGAGTAAACACTTAAAATTCATCAGTTAACAATTTAAAAATCACTAAGGATTTATGCTTTCACAAGACATCTCTACAACGATGAGTAGAAAAGAAGGACTGAAGACTTTTCACTCCAGAAAACCTGGTCCAGCTGGGCACATCCTCAGTGCCAGCTGTGTGTGATGCTCCAGCCCACAGAACTGCTGTCCTGTCAGACCAATGGTCTGTGCCACCACAAGCTCCTTGGACAACTAATTCGGGTAAAGAGCTACAGCTGCACAGCATGGAGACCAGAACCTCAAGTTGGTGGTGTTGAAGTGCAAATTATATACTTTCCTTTTCATACTCAGCCAACTACTCTGACCACTGAGTACAGCTGCGTTTAGGACAACACAGGGACAACACAGTGGAGTGAGGACCTAGAAGGAGACAACTGGGCACTAGGGATAAAATATACTCAAAAGAGTACAACTAGGAAAGACAGCATGATGAACACACATTTTACATAAAGCAGTGGCAAGCGGTCAGATCACTGCTTTCACATCCTTGCAGTCTTGACAGTTTTCTTGGCTACTCTGTCATCAGTGCTCGGCAATCAGTACAGCAGCAGAAGAGCCAGCACACGCTCATGCTCCCTCATTGAAAGCAGGTCATGAAAGAGTTGAGCTGTGCAAACCCAAAGCCTCTGCACAGTTTTACACAGCTGCATATCCAGCTAGAAATCTCTCCCTGGGCAGCTTCCACACCCAAGGCCAATGAAATGTGCATGGGGTAGCTATAAAGTTAATGACTTTGTAATTAACATTAGCAAACACATTTTACAGACTCAATGATCTGTAAGAGTGAACTTGCCTGCAGGCTGAAAGAACCCTTGCCACCCTTCCTCTCTCCCAGCCAGAACCACATGGCGCTGGTTTGTCAAGTCAAGCAGCTGGATATTTCGGAGAGGAAAAGAAGCACTCCTTTGCAGGAAGATTACAGGCTGCCAAATTTGAGGCCAGTATGAGAAATTCGGGGGTTAACAGGCTGCTGCAAAGCTCACCATCCATTCACACTGCCTGCACTGTGATCTGCTCTTCCCTCTGTGAATTCCCTCAATGAACCATCAGGCTTTTTTTGGCCAAGACCTACTGCTTCTTCCTGAACTGGGAAATGCCTCCTGAACTCCTGGCATTGTCCAAGCTGTGGTAAAAGACTTCTGTTTATCACAGAAAAGCCCTGAACAACTGAACCACTGTGTCACTCAAGGCATGCTTTTGCACTCCTTTTGAAAGCACTTCCTCTGCATCTGCCCTGAAACTGATGGATGATCACCCTGGGGAAGGTAGGCATGGGAAAAACTCACTCCAGATGCCAGCACTGTATCTACCATCTGACTTTGAGAAGTGCTGGCACCCATGGCTGCAATTCAAACCGAAAGGAAGGATAAATACCCAGCATCCTCAAAAAAATAATACAAAAAACCCCACAAAAAACACTAAAACAAAAAATGAAAATCCAGGCTCCAGTTCTTTTATGCAGCAACAGGTCAATGCAAAGCAGACCCCTGCCTTCCCATCTCCATTTCCTCTCTTCACAAAGATGGTCCAAAAATAAAGCATGGTTAGGGAATAGAATGAAGCTGTCCATTTCTCTGCAGTTCAAGATAGTGGGAAGGCTGTGCCCTACATTAGTGACAGAGATTGTGGCTCAGCTGTCAGCTTCCTTTAGTTTTTCAGGACTTGGAGAGACTGATGCCTGACAGGCACCTTGCTGCACCCTGGGTTGTCACTGTTTAGCACTGACAGTGCTGTTTGATCAGGAGGCTTCAAAATGTACATTTCTGAGTCTCTCTGTGCCAGAAACCAGGCAATTAATCACTTGGAACAACACAAAACCATATACTTTAACTGCTAAATCAGAGCAACAGGAAGGAAGGTCATCTTGTACCTCCTCTGCTATGAGTGAAGTTTTCATGAGACCATCTTTGATTTCTTGCTGTCAGGAGCCACAGAATGAGTGAGAGACTCTGCCACAATTGTCAGCCAATTCCTCACTTGAAAGGTTGCTTTTGTAAGGTCAAGTGCAGCAAATGCAAGCAGCATTAGGATTAAAGGATGAAATGCAGTTCCCGCTTGCTAGCCAGCACCTGCCAGACAAAGCACTAAGAGGTCAAATCAAACCACCCAGAGAGGTCTACTGTCAAACCAAAACACAGCTACTTCCCACCCTGCAACCCTCCCTCTATCCATCCCCAGTCTGGCTCAGCAACGTACCTGCTGACTGTCAGAGTGAGTTCATCTGTGCAACCCTTGATTTTGTTCTGAGCCTCAAGGTGCGTCATGTTCTCTGTGTTCACTCCATCGATGGCTATGATCTGGTCTCCTATACACAAGTTGGCTATTGCAGCTTTGCTACCTGGAGTCACCTAAGAGAAAACAAAAGGAGTGAATGGACTTTCCAGTGAGAAGCTTTCCACAGCAACATCTGAAAAACAGTTGGAGAAGTTGTGGTTTCTGTCATTGGTACCTGGAAGCAAAGAGGTGAAAACTAAAGTAAATTCTCAGCAGATATCTATCTGGGTCTATTAGATACTCCTCAGCAATAGTTAGGGGTAAGAAGATTCTTTTTTTTTTTTTTTTTTTTTTTTTTTTCACC
>JAYRBT010000178.1:15635695-15722572 GCA_036023395.1 Myiotriccus ornatus | reverse complement strand
TTAGTTTCTTGCTCTGTATTCATGAACAAGGTCTTTTAATGCTGAATTTTATTTTTTTTTTTTTTTTTTTTTTTTGTCACCCACAGATATAAATTTGGAGAGGAAACAACAGGTAATTTTTTTTTTTTTTTTAAATCATATTTTCACTCAAGGCAATTGATTTCATGCTAGAGAGCAAGATTATCCAGAAAGTAACTCTGTGCTGGACAGAGAAGTGCTCTCTGGAACAAGGTGCTGAGGACAGCCAGAAGTCCAAGCCTCTAAGAGCAGAGGTGACAGAAAAATATCAGACTCACTGCAATACTTCAATGCCAATCACAAACACCTTTGCCTGCATCACGATCTCATCTGTTTCCTTCCCTGGAAGAAAGGTTCAGGCTCAAGATTTTGGATTGCTTCTTTAGTTGTAATAAACTGGTTTTGCTCAGGAACAGGTGCAACACACACTCACTGACTCCAGCAAGACCAATCCCAAAGTAGTGCACGATCTAATGGGCAGAATGGAAGGGAGAAAGGCATCAGAAACTTCATCTTTAAACCACAAGCTGACAACAGTTTTGAAAAAGTAGAAGCATCACCCCCAGCCTGATCACAGCTCACCATGATACCTTCTGCCACATTACATCTCCCTTTCCTCTTCATGCATAGTGCTTTGCTTTCCAGATACACCACTGCACTGCTAAAGACGTGGTGTGCTCTGCCTGAGAAACGACGGATGGAAGGAGCTTGGGGTAATCTCATTGAGATCCCACACAGAAGACACTATGCAGCAATGTCATTGGCATTTTCAAGAAAATCAACTAAATGGATGGCTCATTTTTCCCTACTTCTTTTAAAGATGTGTCCTCTTAACAACTGAGACCTCTTTGGGCCAAACATACTGCTTAGGTGGAGGGTGAATAATGTCATGTTTGTGGTTTTGCAAGCACTATATAAGATTTTGTGCAGTTTTAATGACTTTGTGGAAGGATTGTAATGATTTCTGTGGGCTTTCATCAATTATTTAATAGGCAGAGGAAATGAGAAGGGTGCACTGCTCCCAAACATGAGTACATATTACAACATGCCTTGCAGCTGAGACATACCTCGTTTATGAGTCCACTGCAAGTGGTATTCACTCTATGCATTCATGCTAGGTTTCAGCATGCTGGAAAGCAGCTGAGCAAACCCAGCAGAGCTGTCAGAGCCATAAACAAACATTGTTCACAAGATTTAGAGATCTCTCCTAATGTGGGTTTGGTTGGCAAATCACTGCCCCGAGGAAAACACTCCCCTTCTAGAAGTGTCACACATTAGCAGCAATTACAATTACTGTCTTCCCTGGGCTGAAACCGAGGTTTTCAGCACATCCCCTCACAGCTGTGGTGAGGGTATTTTCCCTAACCAGAAGAAAGATCACAATATGCTTCTCTTTTTTCACCTCTCTACTAGGATAGTATTTCACAGAAAGGGGAAGGACACAGACATGTATCACAGATGTCCAAGGTTGACCAAGGTGCTCAACATTAATCCAAAAAGCTTCAGATGGATCAAACAAATAGTGGGTGTCTAGCTGCACACCACTTCTAATGCTGCAAGCAGTCTATGAACTTACAGAGGAAGTACTGCTGAAAAGACCAGACAAGGCACCAGATGGATGTAGCAAATCTGCTTTAAATGTCAAGATCATCACCTCCCAAGCTGCAGCTCGCAGCTGACTGGTGGCCTATCAAGGCCACTGAGTGTCATCTGCAGCCACTCCACTGGATGCACTGCCTTGAGAGTGAGTACCTTCTGTAAACCTTGTGACAAGGTGTCATGGTTCAACCCCATCCAGCAACTAAGCACCACACTTGTTAACACCCCCACCAGCAGGACCAGGGAGAGAATCGGAAGAGTAGAAGTGAAAAAACTCCTGAATTGAGATACAGACAGTTTGAAAGGTAAAACAAAAGCTGCTCATGCAAGCAAAGCAAAACAAGAAATTAATTCACTGCTTCCCATGGGCAGGTGTTGACCCATCTCCAGGAGCACAGGGCTCCATCACAACTTATGGTTACTTCCAAAGACAAACACCATTAACTCCAAACAGCACTCCCTTCTACCTTCTTTCCCCTCTTAATGTAACTGAGCATGATGCCATATGGTATGGAATATCCCTTTGATCAGCTGGAGTCAGATGTCCCAGCTGTGTCTCCTCCCAGTCTCCTGTCCTCCTGTTGCATGAGACACAGTGTGGGTCCTACCCTGGCTGCTGGGCCTTAACCACATCGCTTGGTTTCCTGGTGCATTTATTTCCTCTGGTACCAAAGGAGGGAGAGGGCCACATTACTCACCCCAAGCTCAGCACATTATTACCATGATACATTTTCAATCAGACAAAACTGCCAAAGGGTCAAGAATAACAGTGGATTAACGCCAGCGCTGGAACACCGCTGGAGACTCAGCTATACATCTTGCATTTCAAGACTGATAATCTACATGATATGTGGTAGGCTGCTAGAAATTATCCTGTACCACCAGGAACAGCTAAGCCGGAGCAGCCAGGGACACTGAAATACTGAAGCCTCATAATAAACTCCTAGAGCTCCCAAGGATGAGCATTCACAGGGACAGCTCAGCACTTTGCCAGTGCTTGTGGTGTCAGTTCCCCTCCTGTGTCCACTTCAGAGGAATTTGAAATGTGAGTGCTCTTCTCCATCAGGTAGCACAAGGGCTATTACATCCCCTCAGGTACCACCCAAACCTCTTCCCTAAGAGGAAGCTACAAGGATGCACAGTAATAAAAAGGATAAGTGAATTTGCCAAAAGGAAACATTTTAAAATACAGCTTCTTCATTCTGGAAATAACTTGCCCTGAAATGCAACCTTCCACAAACTGCTGCACTGCAACATCCAGCTCATACTCCCTGCCAGGACAGCTCATAGGAAACGTGTCCGCACAAGGGCAGGGTACCGGAGGTAACCCATCCCCCACCCTTTTAGGATGATTAATAGCTACTAATAATGTTCCCTTCCCCCGTCACAGTAAGGCCTGGGTTTATCTCAGTGCTGTCAACGCTGCTTTCGGTATTTGCTCACCTACCAGTTAAGTCAGGAAAGCAAAAGGCGCTTCTGTTATTAAGCGAGAAGCACAGAGCTGCCACTAGGAAGACCTTTTCCTGCTTTTATTTTTGTCACATGCCTCCCTGGTCCATGGGAAGCAGCAGGATGGGCAGGCTCAGAGGTGCTCAGAGCACTGACAGCTATCAGCCAGCTTACACAAAGGACTCCATAAACGAACAAAAGCATTTAGGCTCACAGGAATCCAGTACATTTTGCACCAGCTGAAACTGCTTTGCTCCTGCTCTCACATGATCTAAAGCTCTAGCCCAACCTCTTTCCTTACCCTTTGCTCTTGACTGAGCATGGAGCGGACACCAGCAGGAGACACACCTTGTACAGGCCCAGTATGAGCAGATACAGCTGCACTTCTGCTTTGAAAGGCAAGGAGGTGTAAAAGACACCCCAAGGAACAAAACCAGCAAACACTACTTTGCCCAAATCACACCTTGTGCAAAGGCACAGCCTCTTGTCTCCTTCAAAAGAGCTCCCTGACTGGCTTGGGCTTCCTCCACTGGGTTTGAGCAGCCTCTGGCAGATGGGACATGGGCAGCATCACAAGGCGCCAAGAGCCTCCCAGTTCCAGGGACACTATGGGCGGGTGAATAAAGCTCTGCACACCTTCTAACATCATGCCCAAGGGCTTCCTTTGGAAAGGAGCCATGCCCTACCTTGAGGTGACTGCTCCCAGGCAATTGGGTAACACTGCCATTAGGTCATTTCACTGATGAACAGACAATGCTGAGACAGGCAGAGCAGCACTGCTTCATACTGTATCCAGAACAGGTCCCAGAGCTCACTGGTGTGTGCTTATGGTAATGCTCTTTTTGGCTGGTGTTCTGTGTAAGAAATCTGGGCTACTACAGAAATAATCTAAATACTTAAAACCAGACACATCAAACTACACCCTTGACGTGAGCTCAGACACACGAGCCAGCACACGGAAGAAACAAACAATCCCCATAATCCATGGGCTTGATTGTGCATTCTTTACTCACGCAAAACTCAATGTAGCAGTTTAGACCAGTTATAGGCTTGGACCCCTCTTTTTAATAGAGGTCCCACAGACTGAGGATTGGTTTGGATACAAGAAAAACCTACATTGTTTCCTTATACTGCAAAGTGAAGCTTTGTGGACACGTGCACACGCACACAACAGGTGTGTGAATATATATATGTATGTATATATACACTGCCCCCTCATACACACACTTCGGGCTCCACCTTGACAGCACCACCAGGAATTGGCAAAGTTCAGATGTCCATCTGAACTCAGGCAGTTTGCTGGCTGTCGCAAATGCATTTACAATAGAAAACACTTTGATTTAGCAGAGGGATTTGATTTAGCATTTGGCTGCTTATCCAGCTCCCGGGACCTCTCTAAAAAACTTCTGTCTGTCCCAGAGCTTGCCAAACAAAACCACATTTTACATTTGATGCAATCCCTCCATTCGCTCTACCTAACAAGCTTTGCAGTACCTGAACAGGGATTAAGGTGCCTGTTTTCCTTCTGCAGGCAAGGATCCAAGAGGCAGCAGTGGTTATATCAAGGGAAGCTGCTGCCCACAGCAAATGAGAGGAAGGGTGGGAAGCATTTCTGTGAAAAGCAGCATAATGCAGCTCCGTGTATAAAGACAGCTGTGTGGGTCTAAAATTCATTCAAATCTTTCTGGCCTTCTCCCCTCATCCCTTCCAACATACTACTTGCTCACTCTGTCATCTCTTCACAGTTTCTCACAGACCCTACAGCCTCCAGCATCACCCATCACTCCACACCTACACACACATTGCAAGAAGTGATGAAGAGACAAAATTAACATCAGCCAAGAAAAAGATCTGGAGAAACTACACCTATGTGCGCTTGAGAGGAAAACCCAGCTGGGTCTTTGTTGGACAGGACGGACATGCAGCAACATTCTTCCAAGGCCACGAGTGACAACAAGACATCTCTGACATTCAGTTTAATCCTCCCCACCCACACACACTGCTCTTTTATCATGAGTAATGTCCTCAGCGCTGGAGTATTATGCTAAGCAGTCACAATTTCTCCCAGCAAAAGCATGCAGCTGGGTCAGCAGAGATCAGAGGCTATGAGAAAATTCAGGCAAGCACGTTCCCCACCCTTTCTCTTCAGGGGAGGGGGAATGACAAGCCGGTTCCTTACAACTGGCTCCAGGAGAGCTCCCTTCAAAGCTGCTCCCACTCTCTGCACCATTACAGTCCAACACAGCTGCAGCCCAAATCTCACTGGTTATGCTGGCCTAGACCACAGCATCACCAAGAGAGAATAAGGGGAAGGGAGACATACCTCTGGCTGGTGAAACCCCTGAGAATCAGCCCACCCCAGTGGGGTCTGGGCTTCCACTGCACAAGCTCCTCTGGCAGCCCAGCCCTCACCCTCCTGCCTGCCTTCACATCCTACCCTGACAGCCAGATGAGTACTATTAACACAGAAAGGGGAAGGCATCAGATACTGCACAGAGAGGGCTGACCTCAGTAAGGTGGTATAAAAAGACATAGGCAAGATTATTTGCTCAGAAAATCAAGGAGTTATTCAGCCTCACTGCTTGTTTTGCAATATGCCCCACATTAAAACAAACAAGATAATTCTTACACCACCTCAAAAACAGCTGAGCTTTTCCTGATGGTTTATTTCATTCTCTAAATAAATCAACATGTCCAGTAATCAGCAACCATCTAAGATACTGTGTCACTGTCTGGAACAACATCAACTGTTTATGCAGTTAAGGCCTCCTATAATTTCCCTGTTTATAATGAAAAGAAAAAAAAATCATTTTCATGCTGCACCCTTCAAATCCAATTAATTTTCCAAACCAACTACATTTCCTGACGGACAAACTGATTTTTAAGAACAAAAGGTACCAAGAAGCCTGCAACCACACATAACTTGACATCTGGGAACAAGCACTTTAGGGAACAAAAAGGACTTTCTCCTCTGAAGTCCAATATTCACTTTTGTCTCACATAAGGCTGGGACTTGAACATTCCCTCCACATGTGGAGTTTTCTCTTTAGGTTCTTTAGGGAACTAATCCAGAACAAGGTGGGTCAGACACCACCAAAAGAGATTATACTGGTCACAAAGGAGAGGCACAGAGAAAAGGGAATTCCAAAGTTTGGGCAACATCAAACTGCTGCATAAAAAATTGGTCTGAAAAGGTGAACTGTAGAAAATACAACCCTGGCTCCTAGGAGAGACAAGGATACTGCTCCTGCATGTAACTCTGGTAGAAGAAGTTTAATTAGCACCCCAATTCTTTCAGAAGTTATTTCCAAGATAAAACTGCCCCCCAAGACTCGGGAAACAGGACTGGAAAAGATCAATCCTATCTTTTGCCCCAAAGTACTCTGCATTTACCACAAGGAACTTCTGCTGCTTTGCCCTTGCTAAAATTAAGGATTTCTTCTCATCCAAACCCTGGCAGCCAGGGAGATCAGAAAAGTCTTTTCCTCTTCTCAGTAGCCATTTTTATCTTTGAAGCACAGGCCTTCCCAGCTGTAGCAGCTGCCCAGGAAACTGCCAGGGTTGACACTGACTTCAAAGTCTGTAGGGGCACAACCTCTGTTCTCCATACCTGATGTGCTCAGACAGACCAGATCGGACTCCCTCCGACCAAAGGCACAAGGCATCGTCCCATCCTCTAAACACCAACCCAACTACTTCTGCAGGGCCAGAAGCTCTTGGCAGGTGACCCTAATGGCCAGTGTTCCACAGGCACTTATCAGCTGTCTGGTTCTGGTGCAGCTCTGCCCAGCACCCTGGGCAGTGTGGCACAGCACAGCAGGGCTGGTACTGCCATAGCCCTCACCCCACCCAGCAGCCAGGAACAGCACAAGAGTAAACATCAGAGCAGGAAACATAGCCACCATCACCTTCCTATAAACCCCAGCAGCTTTCCCCTGCTGTCTCCCTCTGCCCAGCCAGCCTCAGAACAAGATCCAAGCGCAATGCTGGTGTTTGGAGTTACAGGCACAAAAGCTGGACGGTGTGGCAGAAGAACTGCAGCCACAGGTTCGCACAGTGGGGTCCAGCCAAGGCTCCCCAGGCTGAGGAGGAAAGCCAGCCCAACCCTAAATCCTATCACATCCACCACACCCCATGTTTCCTTTGGCAGAGGGGAGGCATTCCAGCTCCCCTCTGGGAGCAGTGGCCTCCCTGTAAAGCAGCTCTCCCCATGTCTCAGAAAAATAACCTGCAGCCACAGTCTTTTTTCCCACCTGGGGAAGAGGCTGCAGTTCAGCTCCCGCTGCTTGTGCCACTCAGCTGAGCCGTGACATGCTCCAGAGGGAGGACGGTCTCCACCCTCACAAGAGTTGCTCACCAACAACACGTCCCACACCACTGGGGTGCTCTCTCATCAGTGGCTTTGGGATGCCTTGGCTCAGCTGCTTCCTACCCGAGTGACTGGCTAACAGGGTAGCCAGTACCAAAGCTAAACCTCATGTCTTTTCACACCACGGGATTCAGGCCCATGCTTGCTTTCAGACCATTAAGTCCAGTTTTATCACTAAATCAAGCTTTAAGTTTATAAAGCTGGTTCAGAGGTCCGTGCTTAAAAAAAAAACACAACACACTCAAACACCCAATTATGATCCAATTACTTTATATATTACTTTATATAAATTCTAAGCTTTTAAAATACCATGAATAGATAAAACATCAAACTGAACAGGGATGAATTCATATTATTGCAACGAGCATCATGTTGGGATTTCATTTTTTTTAATCTATTTGCATAACTGGTCTGTCTTGAAACCATTTTTTCACTGGAAAATTGCTCACTTTTATAACAAAAGCATCCAGTTTCACAGACTCTGAGAGACACCATTCCTTAATGGGGCTGGCAGATTTCTGACATGACAAAACAGAGCAAAAACTCCACTCTGCCCATATTTTGGGTCAAATGTTCAAGATCACTACCACAAACCACAAAAATCATCTCAATAACAAGGGTTTACAGTTCCATGTATACATTCAACTGGAAACAAAAAGCCCCAATGTTTATCAAAATCAAATCCAACCAAACAGGCAGCAGCTCATGTTACCTGAGGGACGGGGTCTGTCAACTGCACTGCTTTTCAGACAGCTCTACTTCATCAACCTCTGTCCTCATAAAGATGCTGCTTGCTTCCTCCATCAGCTCCACCAGCCTCAATGGGATTTAACTGGGAACTACCCTCTGCATAGGTCAGCTCTGCAGAAACTATTATCCTGTATTGTATCCATCCACAGCTCAGAAAGAGCTTTTTTCAAATTCTACCCCAGTGAGTCACTGTACAGTATCACCCAAAAAGTGATAAAGACTTTCCTACTCCTGTAAGGCAATCCAGCAGACTGTGGCCCAGGGTACATCACACTGACCGACACAAGTTTAGGTTGTTTTTTTTTTTTCTGAACAAAGACTGTTATAAAGGGTCCACCAGAATCCTGCAGTTTTGAAAAGAAATGTAAGCCAGAAACATCTGTGAAGCATCCCTCCTAAAGAGAAGGGAAACTCCCCAAAGAAGTCTCATGAGCAGCACTGGTGAAATCACCACACAGCTTGCACTGGGAGAACTGGTCCAACACAACCAAGAAACCAGAAGCATTCTCACAACAAGATGCTTGTGATGTGTTTGAGCCTGATGCAGGTTTGAACACACATTTCAAGTGGAAATGGAGGTAGAACAGTGACAAGAGACAAGATAGAGCAGTTGTGGAAATGCCACAATCTTTCATCTGCTGCTCTCCTAAGGCACAAGCAGGCATTGGTGCTATGCAGCTGCTGTCAGCCAGAAGCACCATGCTTGGTCATGCTGCTTTGCTGGCTCCCATGCTCACAGCACCAGTGCTCCTCATCCTTCTTGGAGCCAGGACTACAACATCGAGCTCCAATGACTTCCTCTGGAGAACAGGATGCCTTGACAACTCAGGAAGTGCTGCCTCCTACCAGCATGACTGGGATAAATCCTCCTTACATCACCATAGGTGAGCTTAAGAAGCCATTAGCAAGGAGCTGAGGTACAGTGGTGATGAGGGCCGTAAATACCAAGATAAGCTCAACAGCTCACCATCAGGACGATGCTGCCAGAAACCAAATCTGAGCTCCTGGCAGGCAATGCAGGCTGAATTTAGGCACCTGGTTCAAAGAGAGCTGCAACACACCCAGTTCAGGCCCATGACTGCATGGACATCTCTCTCCTGGCATCCCACCATGCTAGCACACACCTGGAGCAGCACGGTGACCCCATCAGTGTGTCAGTGAGATGGGCAGCCCTGGATGAGGCAGAGACAGGCTCCACTGGCTACGTGCAAGGGGACTTATCCCATACATGGCATACCTGAATTGCAGTGCTCTCAGCTGTCAGTGGCAGGAGGATCTTGCTCCCTGGAGCAATCCAGAACGCACACCTGGCCTGGGGCACCCCTGCTAACAGTGCTCCCTACAAGCACATCTGTGCACTGACACACCTCCTACTGCTGCAGCACAAAGCAAACTTGTAAGTGCTGAGGATGGATACCCACATGACCCCCTGCTCCTAGAACAATGCTCTTATCACAGCTTACAGCCTCTCCACCTTCTTTTTCCCCTCAGGTGGCCCCCCATATCACACCTCAGTGGGACCAAGGCCCTGATAACCCTTGGCAGATACCAGTCCTATAGCCAGAGCTCACTCCATCCTGCTAGGGAATGAGGGTTCTGTGCCCAAAAAGGTCTCTGGTGGGAGCACAGGTACCAAATGAAATAAGCAAGAATAACAAAGTTATAGCCTTGTAAAGTCACCACACAAGGAGGATCACATTCTTTAAAACAGGTCAAAACTGGATCAGATAATTTTTTACATGGTAAAAGAAGGACCTGCCAAAGGGGACAAACCTAGGACCCTTAGGAGCAAGCCACAGGAAGGATTAATCACTTGAAATCTTGGAGGGGAAATTAAAAATGTCAGAGGGGCAACAAGAGAAAGCCCTGATAAGAGCTGCTAATCATCAGCATTTACGTCACCACCACCAGAGAGGCTCTTTTATTACATTTCAGTCTCCAGGGCCACAATTTCTCATGAGTGGTTATTTTTGCCACTTAGCTGATCTATGTCCCTTGGTATGTGCCTATAAGCATTGACAAAGGCGACCAAGAAGAGGTAACAGCAGTGAGGTAGGGCTTCAGACACACTTTTGCCTGAGTCTTTTGCTGGAAGGAAATAGCAATAATTACCATAACAATGAAGTAAATATCACTTCCTCCATACTAAAGCTGCTTTCATGTTCCAAAAATGCTTTAGAAAAATGAGCCATTATTACTGTAATTGAAAGAGATTACACAGAAAACTAGTAAATTCACCCCCCCCCCTGCGGGTTTAACAGCACTTGCCAGCTGTGCCCTTCCTGGAGCTGGCAGCTTTACCTGTAGCACCTGTGGTCCTTCAGGATGTAGGACCCCATGGCAGGAGACCCTGTGGCAGAAGGCATTTATAAAAATTCACAAGTTTGACCATCCTGGTCTTCTTTAAGGGCCCTTCACAAAAGTTCAAGTTCTTGTGTATTCTACTTCCCACAGCCTTTCCTCACCTGGGGCCTGCGGGCACATCAAAATTGTACCACGGTGGTGGCGCCCAATGCTCTCAGCAGCTCGATGGACGCCGTTGGTTTTTGAGCAATTCCTTCATTCCTTCTCCCCTAGGAGAGGCCTGCAGCCAGCCCTGACAAGACTCTGAGCAGCGCACCCCGCTGTGCCAAGCCAGGAAGGCACAGGGAGCTCGGGGCTCACTGCCCCACAGAGGTGCCTGTGCTCCTGCCGGCCTGCAGGGAGCGGCTGGGACAGGGCCCAGCTCCCGGCCAGGAACAGCCCGGCCGAGCACCTGCGTGCACCCGGGAGCAGGCGGGGACGGCGACGGGAAAGAGAGGCAGCCTGAGCCGAGCCCTGGCGTTCTACGGGCAAGCGCTGGAGTGGAGCAGGGAAAATCAAGGTACGATTCAGTAATCGTTCAGATGCAAAATTTTGTCATTTCCTAACTAATTTCTCTTTAACGAGGGGGACAAGAAGGACTTCGAACAGAGTCGGGCAAAGGCACTTAACGCACCTTTAACATGGCTTCTGTAAACAAAGACTGCTAACTATACATGGCAAGCAAAGGCAGGCGAGCTTTCAACCCACGTCGGGGAGTCGGATTCCCACAGGGTGGGCTGCCAAACCCGAACCAGGGGCTGGCGGGGCTGAGGAGATTCCCACTGCCTGCTCCGAGGGGTTCCCTATGGACAGGTTGAGGAGGAAGGTTCGGTGGGAAGCAAAGCCCCCAGCCTGTTCCAGGTGAAGGGGCTGCGTGGGCCACCACGGATTTCTCCCTTAACACTCCCCCCCCCCCGAAAAAAAACCCTAAACAACTGGGGGGGGGGAAGACAATCCCCCCTCTCCCCCGCCATACCCACCCACCCGCCCTCCCGCCACGGCTCTGTCACCATCCCCGCTGTTGTGCCACCTGCCAGCCCGACCAGACCCTGACCCCGGCCCCGGCCGCGCCCAGCGCCGCCCGCCCTACCCGGGAGATGGCGAGGGGCTGCTCGAAGTCCCGGCCGCCCACCAGGCGGAAGCCCCAGGGCCCGGGGCCCGACAGCACGATGCGGTGCGTCCCCATGTGCGCGCTGCACCTCACGGGTCACCCGGCAGCGCCGCCGCCCGCACCGGCACGGCCCGCCCGCCCACGGCCCGCCCCGCCCCGGGGCTGCCGAGCTCCCCGCCCGGGGCCGGCCGCGCCTTTCCCGGTGCGAATCGCGGTGTCCCGGCCCCTCACCCGCCCGCGGCGGAACTGACCGCGGCCCGCGGGCAGGACAAACCACCGACGGGCAACCGCACGCAGGAGTCCCCGGTGCGGCATCTCCCAGGCAAATATGTCTCGGCCTGCTCCAGCCTGGAGCAGTGTTAACTCTGGGGGCGATGGAAATAAGCGGCCTTGGCGTGCAGTTTCCCAGCCAGGAATTGATGAGTGAGGGCGGAGCCTGGGAAGGGTATTATCTTTCTGCTAATTTATCCCAGGTTCATCACTACTTTAGGCAAGGGGTTGTTTATATCTAGCCCCTTAGGCATGGTACCACTAACAAAAGGAATTCTTCTATATGTTTTTTTCAGCTAACCTTCTCAGCTGTGATTCAGGAAAAATAAGTTGTTCCAGTTGCATGTTAAGCCCGCACTACTCTGATGATGGACAAGGTTGGAGAGGTTGGTTACAGCAACGGTGCTGGCGTTTACAACTTGAGTTCAAGCATTGCTGCTTATTTAGTTAATAAATAAGCTCACCCACAAGCAGAACATCAGTGAGGCACAGCTCAAGGCTGCTGCTGAGGCAGGGATTCAGCCACAGCTGGGGAGCATGGAGAAGTCAGCAAGTAGGGGTGACAAAGGTCACCCAGCTACTGGTCCTACAAGACATGGATGGCTATTAATGATCCCATTGCAAGGCCCACCCTTGCTTCTGCAGTCCCCTTTCTTGTCTGCCTTAATTTGTTATTTCACAGGTTCTTTCTTTCCAGGGTCCATGTGTCCAGACTGTTAATCTCTATATTAGAGAGTAGTTGTTCCTCAACCACATCATTACACATCTCCTGGCAATGAAGAAAGTGACACTGAAATCTCCTTTCCCGCAGGGTGTGCAGGACTTCCAGAGGACTGTGGCACACTGCTGGGTCATCTTGCCCTCTCTGCAATCACAAAACCATTTCTAGCTTGTTCCTTACCTTAGATTAGGATAGTGACATCAATAAATACCCATGTTCAGCAGCTATAGATGAGTCTCCTTCCCTCCCTGTCCAGGATGCTGTAAAGCAAAGGTGAGCAGTGCTTGTGACTGCAGCAAAGCCATGGCCAGGCTGCTCTTTGGCTTTTATATAAGGTAACCTGCAAAACAAAAATGGGCTTGTGTCTATGTGCTTTCTAAAGACATATAAAATAGTTTGAGGCTTTTGTTATCCTGGTAGTTTGGTTTTAGGATTGGCTTGTTTATAGTTTGGCTTCCTAAAATCATTGTAAGTGCAGCCGTGATGTTTATCTGTCTGCTGGGCCATCCGGTCACATCACCACAGTTTGAATCCATTGCTCAATTTTGGCTCAGTTTGAGGTGGAGGTCTCAAAGAAGTTAAAACTCCTTGTGAAATCCCAGTCTTTGGAGTGAGCACAGTCCTGCACAGGCAGCATGCAGGAGCCAAACATGTGGAGGTGCATGGGGTGCATTTGGGGTACTCATGCATTACTGGACCCCAGGGAGCCCACCCAGGTAGCTCAGCTGTTGCCTTCCCTTGCTCTACTCCTTCAGGGTCTGTTCCCTTACAGAAGGCACTGCCAGAAAATCCCAGCTAGCTGTATTGCTGCAGGGCTGGGAGATGTGACATGATCACCACAGACCTTGCACAAACCCCTTGATTCAGTGCTGTAGCCATACTTGCCCAGTCAGAGTGCAGCTACCACAGAAGTGAGTGTCCTAAAGCTTTTGACCTGAGTCAGGGTTAAAAATGCACACATAAGTAAGTCCAATGTCAGTTGACATCCCCTCCTACACACAGGCTGGCATTTGGGGTTTCTTGTCTGACTTAACCTGTGTGGTCTTCTCATCTGAGAGTGAGTCACAAAGACCCTTTGCAAACCAGTGGACTTGGGTGTACTCCTGTCCCACAGGTCTGCATGCATGCCACAGCAGCTGCACCCTGACCCCACATTACAGTGAGATCTGGGTGTAAACCAGTTTTTTCTCTGCTTTACACCTTGGTTTCAAAAAAGTCACAGCCAGCCTATGGCTCAGGAAGGAGAACCAGTGAGCTCAGGCCAAATCACAAGGATCCTCAGGTGCAGAACAGTGGCGAAGCCCCTGGCAAGCACTTACAGCTCCGTATGGACACAGCCAAAGACAGCCACAGCAGGGCACTAGTACAAAAGTACAGGAACAACCAGAATAGATTTTATTTAATAATTTGTACAAGGAACACAATAGTAATTCAATAATTCCATTTATTAATTGTCAAATAGTAATCCACTGCAATAAGAAACAAAAAATCAACACAAAAATAAGTTGCATTTTGTGTGGATATGAGAGAGTGTGTGTGTGTGTATGTGTGTGTGTGTGTAACTTAAACTGGCAAGAGCAAGAACCAAAAATTAACCTCTAAACAAGTAAGTTATATACAATCAATATCAACATGTTATTTTGCTGGATAGATTAATTTGATGTTATCCAATCTTAGCAACAGGCCTAAATATTGCTGCAATAACTGGAGGGCAAACCCAAAGCAGAACAACAAACCCATAAATAAGATGCAGGATTCAAGGTATCTCCTGCAGAAAAGAAACAGTAGTGCTTTGTGTCATATCTGAAAGCCTTTCATAATGAATGTTTTGTGCTAAAACTCTTTATGTGAACATACATGGAACTCCATCATTTAAATAAAAGTGGAAAAAAATCCCAACCTTTCACAACTGCCTTTTTTCCCCTCCCTTCACTCAATGTGTTTAAATTATTTTTCTATACAAGGTAAGTACATTGTCTGTACAAAGTTAAATATACATATTTACAGTCAAACTTCTGAGACACGGAGTCTTCTCTTCCACTGACCTAGGTGGAAGACAAGCCTACTTGATTTCAAACCCAGGAGCATGGCTAGTTTATCAAAACATTGCAAATCGTGCTAACAGTTAGTTGTAGTTACTCTTAATAAATCTGTATAAAAGCATCAGCATAAAAATAGGCATTTTATATTATTAAATACGGCTTATGACAAAATAGCAATCTAACCCTTTGCTATTTGTACGGTAATTGTAGGAAGCAGAGTCTGATAGAACCGGTTTTGTTTATGCTTTTTCTTAATAACAAAATGTCTATCAAAAGAGTATTCAGAGTGGATTTACAGGCAAGCATCCAGACAGGCCATGTTATTTTTTTTCCTCAGGGAAATACAAATCTATGTAACTGGTAGTAACTGCTGAGAACAGCATTTGAAATTGATTAGACTTTTTTGTATGACTAAGAGGCAGCCAAAATGCATGTTTTATTTGAGACCTACCATCAACACTGTAACAAAAAGGAAAAAAAAAAGGCACCCTCAGTGATAACGTTGCTCAGATTTAATAGAGCCGCTAAGATTTAATGCTGGGAAAGAAGCAAAACCTTCATCCCGAGGCATACGCTGCAAAAAGTGTGTGATCCTTTAGGGCCAGCAACAGGGCACGAGGAGCAGAGAAAGTGAACAACCGTAGGACTGAAAACCAGGATTTGCTCTCACGGATATTCTGTTTATTGGTTCTATTCTTTGTGCAGATAAATGTCAAAGCTAGGCTGATTTATCTTTAAAAACAAGGACTCAGTTCATTTTGATGCACACAATACACTCACACACACACCCTGCACAAAAGAAAAAAACCTGCAGAGATTGGTAATGTTATTAAAGGGTTTTGCATTATGCTTTATCTGATGTCTCTGGATTAAACCAGTCCCAAACTCCTTTTCCACACAGTGCTCTGCAGTTTAACTCTATCACCCATCCTCTGCCTCTGCTGGGTCTTAAGATGCATGACATGAAATGAAAACAGAGCAAAGTGAGTCTTCAGAGAGGCACAAACTGGGAAGAAAGCCTGACCTCCCTGAACCTTGCCAATGAACATGAGTGGCTGTGTACTGCCCAAAGCACTATCCTACCTCAACACAAACAAAACCTATACCACATGCTTCCCTGAAGCCTTCTCAGAGGTAAGTACTCCGTACAAATTAAGATTATCATCAAAACTCTTGCCAAGGAAGGGAGAGGAATACACAAAGGCAGCACTGTAAACTAGAAACTGTCTCTTCTTCAGCAAACAAATCACACCCTGACTCCATGGAAGCAGGGCTACACATTCAACTCAATACTGTACCACATAACCACATCCTCCTAACACATCTCGTCTCTTGTCCATTACATTCATAAATTGTCTGTTTCTTCACTGTTTAAAAACATCATCTGGAAAACAATCCCATCACTGACATGGTGGGATCACTGTTATTTTACAGGTACAAAAGCTTCACGTAGTTGCCTGGGAAGGTGCCGAATTGCCTTGTTCTCCTGGATGTACCTGTTGCAGAATAAAACACAAGGAATCCAGAATAAGAGGGAGACATGCAAGGAAGGCTTAGGGGTTTAAAAACAAAGAGGTGACAACCTCTTCTGCCTGCAGGCATTGATTTCTAATACTAAATAGGAGTCCTGATCAAAGAGCCTTTTGGTACAGCCCAGATCACAATTAGTTCTGCTACTCATCATCTTTGGTCTTCCCTTTTAACAATTAATAAGGTGCTGGTGAAAGCTCCTATGCCTATAGGCTAGAAGCCAAACTCTTATCAGTGTGAGCTAATCTCTGTTAAGAAATAACAAGTCTAGATTTGCAGTGTTGAGATGGAGAACACTGTCCAGACTTGCACTCCTTGAAGGTAAAAAGGATTTTGCTAAACATACAGTTGAGTCTGTATTTTCAGGGACTGCAACTCCTACCCATGCGTTCCCTTCATCCCCTACTTTGCCACTTTCTGTAACTTGTCATGGCTCCCTCAGCTTTGGAAAAGCTACAGAAATCCAGTTTTCCTTGGTTCCCTCTGTTGCTCTGCCACCTGCATGAGCAAGAAGGATCAGGAGGAAGAGGGAAATGGAGATACTAAGAAGATAAAAAAGGGAAAACCAGAGACCTAGCAAGGAAAACAAAGGTCCACCAACCTGCAGCTTAATTTTAATGTTCTTGGTGGGAAAAAATCAGAAAATTGTGGAAAAATTTAAGTTGATTTTTTCACCATTTTGACCCCACAAATGAAAGCAAATTCCAGCCATCCTGCAAAACTGCTCATCCCAAAAAGCTCTGCTGACAGGCAAGTATCACACTCACCCACAAACCAGCCGTCATCACATTTCTCCATGACATCGACAATGTCACCATCCCTTAGTTCCAGCTCATCATCATTCTGAGGAGTATAGCTGTAGAGGGCTTGATAGCTAACTCTAAAACCAGAAAGATACTACATGTTAGCAACTGGATTTCTCTGACACCCCATCAAGAGGAGACATTTCACTTCCCCTGATTCCTACTGTATGTTGTTCAATGCAGTCTGGACTTGTGTTTTCCTCTTAAGAGGTGGAAGCCAACCGCATAGAGCTGGCTGTGGAAGGGCCATGGTAGTAAAAACTGTCGTGCCTGCACTGTGTGGGGTATGTGGAAAGCTTCTGTTTCCTCTTTGTCATGTAGTTGTCTGCACAGACTGAAAGAACCAGTCTTCCTAACATGTAGCACCTAGAGACCCTATGAATGCGGACACCCTACTGAATGCAAGCCAAAACCTGGATACACTCATTCCTGGCTAAATGAGACATCTGTTCCCTTATCCAGACACATAGGCAGGGCTATGAGTGACCAAATGGCAGAGGAAAGGACTTTAGAAAAAGATACTGCCTACTGTACGGCACTAAGTTTGCTGGATCAATCATGGCTGAGGAGGTATGGTGCAAATAAAACCCAAGGCTGAATCCTGCCCTGAGACAGCACTAGCTCCAGAGGAACTCTGTATTTATTAGAGGAGCCTTATGGAGTGGAAACAATCAAGTGAGCAAATTTGGGGAGGCTTCAGTCCCCTGCGTGTGGGAAGTGAAAACAGAGCGAATGTGAGACTTTCTGTTCTGCATAAAGGGAAAGCAAAGGCTCCTTTCATGAACCAACTGCCAAGGAGTGTCAGTCCCCAGGACACAGTGCAGGCTACTATTCTCACCTGCGGAACAGGCCAACAATGCACCAAGTGGCATCAGTGTTGGGACAGCTCACTGTACTGTGAGGAGCTAAGCACAGCAGTGAACACATTGATCACACCGTATGAGTCAGGTGTAGCCAGTGGATATTAACTTGTCTCCAGCTTCAAGATACAAAGCCATTGAGACAGTCTCCATAATAGAGACCCAGTCCTGGATCATGAGGTCATTGTTTCAAGTGCTATACAGACATAAAGGTCACAGTTTGAAACTACCTGTTATGATGATATGTGGCTATTTTTGTTCTTTAAAGCAAAGCTGACATTTCGGAACAATTCTAATTTAACTCCTGAAACTCTGAAAAATCTCGTATCTCCCTATCTTCACCACCAGTCAGAAATAAGGCCCCTGGAAGAGATGGGAACCAAAAGGACTTACATGTCTCGTGGTGTTTGACTTCGCTCAGGGCTGGCTCCTTGCTGCTGTGCTTGAGGTTGCTGAGAAATGATGAGAGATGGTTTATGGTCATTAGAGGTCACCTTGTGGCGGGAGTCAAGAGGCTGAGAAATAGTACTGCAGTAATGAACAGACTTTTCTGCAATGTTTATGATCTCATTGCAAACAGCTTCCTGCGTGGTAGGCAGCATTGACATCCAAGAACACCCAAAGGACAGTCAACAGGGGGAAGGGAGGGGAAAATATAGACAAGAAGAGATGGGACATTCCAGTTGCAGCACATAAGTCCAGTAAAAAAAAAAAAAAAAGAGTTGTAGATCCAGGTAAATATCCAGGTAGTGGAGTGCAGAAGGGATCCAGGTGTAAGCATGGAAAAACAGGCAAGACACAGAAGAATTTGGCATTTAGTTTGAAGATTTGTAACAAATATATATGCATATATTTTTAAAAGCAGCAGCATAAGAGGTTGCAATTAGTTATGCAGTGGCACCATTACAAATGCTGTGAAGTCAGTTCAGAATGCAAGTTGATGTGGGCTGCTCCATTCATGCATTTGGCTTCATTTAACTTATACTCAGGGTCTGGCAGCACAATCAGCCCAACTTCTCATTGACTATGACAGTTTTTCTAATTGTTAAATTCCTTTTTTCTGTTGCAAACAAAACAGTATATGCAGATAGATAAATATGTACCTACTTTGCAATTAAAAATAGTGCTGGCATTTTATCTCTACTGAGGTGTTACTGTCTGGGTGAAGAGTGTCTAGGACTACACATCTGAGTCAAACAGGGGCCTTACCACATAGCTCTTTTCAGACTCTGTGAGATCTGGTCCAGCTCTCAATGAATGGTGAGAAGGCTGTGTGATCACCAAGCAAATGATAAGGAAGACATTTTAGCAGATGTTACATTGGTCAGAATTTAAAAAAAAAGTCAGTGGAGTGCAGACAAAAGAAAATGAACAACTCTTCCCCTCCCCACCCCAACATCACACTTCTTAGACAGCAAGATCCTTTATTTACTCAAGAGACACTGAGGCTACAGTAACACAACTGCACTGCAGCACACAAAATGGTGCAAAGAGAAAGATGACAGCAAAACAGAAGCTTAGAGCAGGGAATCAGAGTGGAAGGTTATGGACACAGCTACAGCCAGAAATGGTACACAGTGTCATACTGCATTCCTGTAGGGGAAAAAGAACAAGGACAGGAGCACATACTTGAGAGCATCAAAACTGAAAGGCCAAAAGCATGCTGAGAAAGATCTGCTGCTGTTTTTAGAAAAGTCCTCAATGACTTTGACATGGAAGAGAACAGCAACTCGCTTTCTTCTTAAAGATAACAGCTCAAGTCCTCAGAATGCCATGTAGTTCTGTCAAAATCACTTCAGCCTGTACCAAGCAGGGATCTGAAATGTTCTGTTAATTCCCACAACAGGCACAGGAGGACCTGACTGGAAAACCCATCTCCAAACACCACCACCAGTGAAGCTGCTGGACTCTGCCCTGCCTCTTTCCCCAGTCACAACTCTTCACAGTGACTTGTGTGTGTCCCAGGGCACAGCAAGGAAAATCAGGGTGTTTGAGGATGGAGGTTTTATGAGGAAGGGAAACATCACTGAAAAAGTCACACAGGTATCCACAGCCTGGTTTTGCATGCTTTTGCATATTCATACACCTACTGAAAGCAAGGGGAATGCTGGGAGTAAATGGGATGTCTGAACTAGTGTACTGCCTGCAGTGCTACTTGGTGAAGATACACAGCATGACCATCCTCTGTGATCATTCAACACAATTTTCAAATTAAATTTCAAAGGTCTAAATTGTTATGCTTTCTGTCCACCTCTTTATTCACTTCAACTGTGCCCTTCAGTAAAAGGCTTGCTTTCTCATGGCATACCAAGACAGAGCAGAAGCAGAAGATAAAGAGGTCTGTGTGATACCTTCAGCACAAGCATGCTCAAAGAGTTTGGAGAAGGGCAGGGTGATGAGCTCATCCCTGTCTAATTCCTGTTCTCAAAGCTCCTCTGAACCACATCTTGGACCTCTGGAGCTGTGCCCATCATTGTATTAAAGCAAACAGTCTCTTTTCTCAAGGACTGTGACCCACTCTAGGCCAACCCAGCCCCACAGCAACTCCTTTGTTGTCAGCTCTACTGTCTGGGGCTGGAATCTGGGATCACTGTCCTAAGAAGCAATGCTCTGTTACCATGTATATTTCTATAGAAAGAAAATTAAATGTAACTTGAATGGACTAATTGCAGCGCAATTTGCAATCAAAGCGTTAACTGGAGCCTGAAATTGTCACAGGATTTCTAGAAGTCCTTCCTGCCTGCCTATCATTAGCCCTGAGAGGCAAATGGAAAAATTAGAAATTTGAAGTTAATACTGAGCAGACCAACTGGATATAGTGCATCAAATATGACGAGATCAGAGCTAACTCAGGTGGTTAAGTAGCTGGGGAAATCAACTTCCAGGCTGAGGCAGCTGTAAGAATGATTTTTTTTTCTTTTATTCAAGAAAGTGCCTCTCGACTCCATACTAATAAATTGACAGCTGGAATTGCTCCATGAGCTCCTAAGACCACATGGTCCATTTCCCATTGATTACTTGTGATCTTCCTGACCCACTTTTCCTCCTGAAAGCATTAATAACTATGAATGAAATTAGTTATTTGAAAGCTACAAAATTGACACTACCTCTGAATGCTCCATGGTGCAAGCTTGTATGTGTATTACCAGGAGGTGCAGCCTACCAGCAACAGAACCCTGGCCACATTCCCTTTCCTGGCAGGATTCTCATAGGAACTTCTGTGAGGCAGCTGGGCAGGAGCAAAGGCCAAGCAGTCCCCTGCCCTCCTAGCAGCTTCCAGTTCCTGAAAGACACATGACGAAGTGGATCCCTCTGGCCTCTGCTCCAGAGATCCAGGCAGCTCCTACCAAAACACTAACTCCTGGGCTATAGCAGAGCCCTGCAGTGAGGTGATGAAACATCCTACAGTCAGCAACTATGCAGTATCAGCCAAACAGGATGAAAACCCAACCACATCAAATACTATAATTTTAGGTTGTAAACGTACCACCCCACTGCTTTAAACAAGTGACCTTGATAGCATGATCTAGCTGGCTGCCTTTTTTTTTTTTTTAATCAACCAAACAAACCCTACACTATTCTTACAGGGAGATAGCAGATTAAAGGAAGAAAAGGTGTTATAGGTCCAAATGCTCTTCAAACACAGTTTCAGAAAGTCTATATACTACCTATGTTGGTGGCTCCTTGTGCCACAGGTGGTTGAGGAATAAGCAAGTGTGGGGCACAGCTCTAAAGTATAAAACACAGAGGTTCCCCAAAAAGAGTGAGCCAGCCCTGCTACTGCTGGAGCAAAACAGACGGCCCTAAAAGTGACCAAGTATTCACAACCCATGAGGACACCTCAACTCCTACCCCTCCAGCCACACTTTTCGTAAAGACTAAGTGAATAAACTTAAGCCAAGTGCTTAAGTCTCTCTGTCTCCATGTCTACAGACCATGTATACAAATATGCAGTACAGTCAGTCCTAAAACACAGCTGGCCACTGTTTCCACCTCATATAGTGTTTGAGGATGGGTCTAAAGAGCACCGCAAGTTTGTAAAATTACCAGAAAAAGGTTCTACGTTAAGACCCTAGAAAAGCTCTAAGGCAGGTTTTAAATATTAGGAAGAGAGATGCTGGAGCTACTCAACAGTGCTCTCCCTGTTCCTAGACAGGCCAAGTAGCATCAGTGCATCTATCCATTGCAGGTCTCATTTACATGTCTTCTTTCATCCATTTCAGCTGGGAGTTAAAGGACTACATGAGCAAAGAGAAAGTTAAACGGAACAGACTGACAGACAGACAAGACAGAAAGACAAATTGTTATCCCCTCAGAGAAGGGCAAACATCAGCAGTGATGCTTCCACACGTGAATGGAGAACCATGAGCAGGGAGGCCTCTCCAGCCCAGGCAAAAGAAAAAAGGAAAACCCCTGCACACACCAAGCCCCAGCTCTGCTGAAAGTGAATGGAAAGCTGGCTGAAGAGCTCTCACAAAGGACACTGAAAAGGCTGCAGAGTGGAGCAGCCTGACCTGAAGGCTGTCACAGTCAGTGGAAAGACTCCTCAGCCCCTGGATCAAGAGCTAAAGGCTGTGTCTACTGCAGAAAAATGCATTTCCCATAAGCAGGTACCAACACCTGCTGCAGGCTGGGCAGCTCTGCCTTGGACAGTAAGCACTCAGCAGAAACACTGCTGTGCTGAATTTGTGGAGCAACAGAAAACCACTGGAGGAGGGATAAAAGTTTACCTTGGATATGGTGCAAAGTAATTAACATACTAAGTAAGGGTAGTTGGTCTGTACTGGGGAACATGGGGATCTGAACATACACCTCATATGCTCTCCTCTCTACTGGCCAAAACCAGATGAACTTACCACTCTGCCTGACTGGTTTTGTACAAGTGCAAAGGAGCAGATAGGTCCCCACTAACAACTCTCATGCTGCCAGGTGACACAGGGACCTTTGGTCAGTCACTCCTGCCTTCTCCACCCCACAGCTACAGCCCAGACCCAGGGCTGAAGCTGTTGCACTGATCACACTGTGCTAGCACCACTGCCGACTGTCTCAGTGTGCTAATAGGACCTCAGAGTAAAACAGGAATTAAACTGGAAGATTCCTGTGGGTCCCCCGAAATAAAGTGATTTGACAGATTACATTACTCCTTAATATCATGGTTTTTTAGAATATTGAAACAAATTATCTGTAAGTTATAGTTAGAATATCTTTCACGTGCTGTGGGGTGGTTCTGTTTTCTTTTTAGTTTGAACTAATAGCAAACAGAAGGAAACTTCAGAGTAGCTCAAAGAGCCATTGCAATTTATATTTTTACTTAACAGGCAAGAACACAATCCTTACACCAGTCCTGTACCAAAGGGGTCTTTTACTTGCAAATAACCCTCAGTCAGAATTTTATAACGGGAGAGGCTCTCTATAATGAGAAAGAAAATTAAAATTCAATATCGTGAAGTACCTCATACACCAGGGATGGACAGTAATGGAAACAAAACTCAAATGTAATGGTTCATTTCCATGTCTGCTAAGTGCTTTTCTCATTTGATTAAAATCAATTTAAGAGGTACCGATTTTTGAAAAGCCTCCAAGCATTACCTGAAGTTCTGCTGAAGCCATCAGCCTCTGTATGGGTCACACAGATAATAAGAAGTCATTTGCAATATAAATACCACTCCTGTTCCCTAAACAATCATAGATTCAGAGCTGGAAAGAAGGTCAAAACTACTGGGTAATGTCACACACAGTTTTAACTTGACACTGACAATGCTCTGATTGTCAAGGCATATAAAATATAAATACTGACTTGACATTGACTCCAAAAAAAGGCCACAGGGTCCTATTACAACCAGGTGCAACACCCAAAATAGAACTGTGTGCTAGCCATCCCTTGGAAGAAATGTCTTTCTCTAAATGCTCTTTCAGATCACGTACATCCAGTGTAAGCACCCACAGGACCAAGCAGATCAGGGGTCAGGAGAAAGGCCAACACAGGAAACTTATGTGGATTTTTAACATGAAGCAGAACACATATCCTGTTGGACTCAGACACTGAGACTGAAAGGGAAGCAGGAGGTGGTTGTTCAGTAAAAAGTTGTGCAAGCTCACAACTGGAGGAAAATGAGTAAATCAGGGTTAAAGCTATATCTCTCATAAACTGATCAAGAAAAGAAGTAACATTGGCAACTGCTTCCCGCTCTCATCTTACACTAGCAGCCTGCTTGGTTCACTGATCAAGCCAAAGATTGCTTTCCCAATACCCATCACTAAAAACAGTCCAGATTTTGCTAACTGTGAGTTTTCTGTTTCAAATATTGCCATCTTGTGGAAGCTGCCTGGAAGGACTGATGAGGTATCAGCAGCTGCAAGCACCACTCATTCTCAGAACCTGGGCACCCCAGCCACACAGTGCAAAGCCTGAGCTATGCTGCACAGACCCTACTGCATCCCTCTTTAAAAACATTTGTAGCTCTCACCAATAGAGCTCAGAACCTCTGAATCCTACCTGAGAAGACCAGAACAGGCCCCTGACATTGCAGATACCAAGTTGTGTATGCTTTATCCCCAGCTCTGAGACGCTCAAATCCTGAATCCTGACCTCAGGTGGTTAAACAATACTCGAATCAAATTATCTCACACTACATCATTCCTGCTAAGGAGGACACCAACAGTGCCTTATAATGCAACCAAGATGTAGGAACTCAAGACCAGAACTAAGTAAGCCCTGAGTTAATCTTCTGGAGGAACAGAAAAGCATATCCTCAGCTGGTACAAATGGACAGAAACCTGGACTTGAGCTATGTGGATTTGCACCAGCTGAAGATTTTGCCCACACCTGCTCTTCTCCACAGTCTGGAAGTAATTTTATTATTTTTTTTTTTAATAAAAATTCTAAATGAGAGGAAAATTATCTCACCTGTGGAATCAATGAACGGCTAAATAAGCATATGACAAAACAATGGCATGGCATGGAGACAACTCTAAGTAATGGAACAGTAATCAGCAAAGATGATTACCTGTGGCTTATTGACTCTGCGTGTAAGTCTGGGAGGTGGCTGTGTTGTTACAGTAGAGGAAGAGAGGGTAGAGGAAGTAAGAGAAGCAGATGAAGAGAATACTTTTGAGTCTGTAGTCTTTTGAAGAAAAGAAAATTTGGTCAGCTTGGCACACACTCTCCTATCACAATCACTGCTAGTGATAAGAGCATCTACTATCCAGTAAATTTGAAGCACACACAGTAACAGTAACTCCATGCAAGGGCAAGTGCAGCTTCAAGTTGGTTTGTCTGAGCTGACCACCTCATTCTGTTTTAAACATGCAGGTTATGTCTGTAAAAAATGCTATTAAAACATATCTAGATGATAAACAGTACAGTCTTTACACAAGTCTCAGTATACTTCTGGTTATGATTCAAGCAGAAATCAAATTATTTGTCATAAGATTTCCCAGTGTGAAACATGTCATCTTGGAAACCCTAGTTTCTAATTATTTAATGTTGTCTAGATTGGGTATGTCCATCTAGATGAAGGCTTTCGCAGTCCATCCAAGAGAGTATTTATAATTCTATGATTTTGAGCTCTCTGAAGTTCCACTCATGGGGGTGCTGTAATATATTTGGGCTGGCTGTAGCCCACAACGGACCCCAAGTCAACTGAGAGCTGCAAGGAGAGGCATATCTCCTGTACCAAGACTGAGGGCAGAAGACAGGTTGTAGAAGCTATGGAGAGTTTCACATGTATCCTTTCATTGTAATATATGGCTATATAATTGAAAACTCTTGGGCGGAAGTATCACTAGGTCTAAATAGTGGCTACAGCCTTTCACACTGTTTTAGAAATGCAAAGGTACTAAATTCCACTCAACGCAGAGATAACAATCAAGACTCCCTTAGTCAGGCACATCCCAGACTAAGGTTCACTAAATCATAGGCTGCAGGACCAACAGGGCACAGCTTTTGTGATTCTAGGAGCCAGGCTGATGTTTACAAGGCTTTTCAGCCCTTGGATTTAGAAGGAACAAACAAATTCTACAACCAAAGATGATCCACTGCACACTGGAAAATCTCTGAATAGCAAGGAATTCTACATAGTGTGGTATGCAGGCATGAGGCCTGTGTGATACTTTGATCTGACACATTTGGTAATAGCCACTATCTGGGACAATCACCTCATTAGACGTGAATGATTGTGTCAGTCCTGCATTATTACCCATTCTAAAATAATTTTCACTACACTGCTCTGGAGCCCTCTTCTAAAACTTTTTGATCTGCTGTCAAGGGAATGCCACTGGTGACCCCTGGAAGACAGCCTTAGGATCATCAAAATGACATGTGGCAGCCACTTGCTCTGCCTGGCCAGCAGAGCAGCACGAACCTCAACACGCCAGTTAAATAAAAATCAGCAATTCAGAGCAGCACACACACATGCAGGAGAAGTACCTTCTTTTCCCCGCTTTGAAACTTTCCCAGATCACCTTTCCTCACGTCTTTTTTCTCTGTTTTACCTCCCTGAACAATAGCCATTAGCTCCTGACACAACTGGTTGTCCTCAGAGGAACCCACAGGTCTCTTTTCTGGGCTTGCACGCATGTCTAGTTGGGATGGTTTCAGGCAGCGCTCAACAGAGATCTTGGGAACAGCATGAGCGCTCTGCTCAGGGTTGCTGCTGCCCTCTCTAGTCTTTTGGAACCAGGCTTGGCTGCCAGTGGTGTCCCGCTGCTCTGCCAGGATGCTTTCGGGGCTCTCCACTGCCCAGCGAGAGGAGTTAGAGTAGGTCACGCTGGGAGGAGGGGAGTCAACGAACTTTTCTTCACTTTGTGGAGTGGCCTGATAGAAACTGCGGGCAGAGGACTGAGGTCTAGATGAGTAAGAGGGCAATGGGGACTTAATGGACCTGGGAGTCGAGGAGCCAGAGAGATGAGAATGGTGGAGGCTGACTGTGGGGGAAGGGCTGGTTGCAGCAAAAGGCGAGAGATAGTCAGTGTGAGAGAGGGAGGCTTCAGGCGGAGGAGGCAATGGAGGAGTTATGGCAGGAGTGGTGCTGGGAGACACTCCCACGGTCAGAGCAATCCACTCAGAGGTGACCGCCTGCACCTCTGGAGATAGGGCGCGGCGCGCGAAAGGCAAAGGCGGAGGAGTTGGTGTATGGAGCAGCTCAGAGCTGGGAGACTTGAAAGAGACAAAAGCAGGAGAGAAAAAGAAAGAAATGAACAAAAAATAATAAAGGAAATACAAAACTGAACACAAGTAAAAGGAGAGAGAGCGAGTGTAGAGAGAAGCAGATCTGTGACCACGTGCATAAGTTTTCTATAGTGCACCCTGTTGGAGAACATGCTGTCCCACAGCTACTCCAACCACAGGGTCCAGTCTGTATCTGTGCTGCTAATACCCTGCGCTCCAGACTTTGCCAGGATCCCAGACACAAAACATCTTGTGGAAGACCTCTGACTTCATACCATATGCCCTAAGTTCTTCAGGGAGCAGTTGAAGCCACCATCCATGATGGCAGAATGGAGCATTTGACTGGCCTGGCAGCAATAGCTGGGGGCCCATAACTCACACTGCAGACCCAGCCAGAATTCACTGCTGCAGCGAATTTTGACTTTATCCAACTCTAGTGTGAGCAATGCCTTCTCCTCAAGAAACTTATACTGAGGAAGCTGTACAGGAGAAAGGGATCACAAAAGCCACCTGTGGCTATTTGCTCTTTAGGTGATTAAAATACGTCCTATGTTTATAAGGGCAGAACACATACAAGTCTTGCCCTTATCTCTTACCATCAGTGACATCAGTGAGAACAGCTACATTAGCAGAGTAGTTCTCAGTCCTCTGCTAAGTCAGGCAAAAAAGCAGGGAGAGAATTGATTTACTAGGGGAGGAATCAAAAGAATAGCAAAGGAAACCAAAAAAAGGTGGATATGATCCCTTCCATCAGAAGCTTGCAGAGAGCTTGCGGCAGATAGGCCACAGCTATGGAGAGGCTGCCAAGCTCAAACAGAAAAGTTCAGCCAAGGTCCACTTTGACAGGCAATCCCAAACAAGCAACAAGTTTTTCCTCCTTACACAGTGGCTAAAACTAAAACCACTCCTTTTCAGGAATGTCCAGACAGACAACAGGCATGAGTCATGGCATTTTTTTTCCCATCCATCTTGTACTGTATTATCCCTTCCTCCCAATCCCAATTCTTCACCTATGTTCCTTCCAGCCTTAACCTCAGAATGACCTTGCTTTGGTCCCACAGGTGAGAGAGGGATTCACCAGAATCTCATGGCCACGACCCAGGTACGTATACTGACCTTCTAACTTAAGTATTTGCAGGATGGGAGCAAAACAAAGGGATTTAGAGACTCCATGCCTCTCTGATAAATTTTCCACAGCAAACATTCTGGGATCCCCATATCTGCTGCCATGTTGATTTCTGCTTTGAACTACAGTATGATTCATAGTGAATCTAATATTCATGGCAAATGCCAGACTGACCTCTCTCAAAACTTGAGTTCATTTAGCACCCATTTCAAATAATACAGGCTTCTCTCCTGAGCCTGTCTCCCTAAATCTTGGTCATGAGCTGGAACAGGGGCAAGTATACAGCTTAATTCAAGCTGACTGGGATCAACATAATGACCATAGCAGTCTGTGACACCCTTTTAATAGTCATAATATGAAATTCACTCATCATAGTGAAGGTCTGTAAAGTGTAAACACACACCCAGGAGAAGCTGGATCACCAATTCATTCCATCTCTGGCAGTGAAATTTAATCCCATGGCTGTGATCTACAGCCCTTGCAACCTGGCCTGGATTGAAGCTACAGATCAGAGGTAAAAAGCTGGGTCTCCAAATCCCCAAATGATCCACTCATTAACCTTTCTGATAATGAAACATGACCTTTTCCTGCAGTTGCAACATACTGCAGGGAGCATATGGCTTTTATGGCACAAAATACTAGTCTTAGCTACAGCTTTTTTTCAGATATTTCTTCTTACACAGCAATGGCAACATCCCTCTGTTCTGCAAGGTGCTGAAACTGGCTGCACTTAGTCCAAATACCTGTGGTGAAGCTGTGATGCTGCGGCTGGGGGAGAGGGACATTGGTGGGTCAGGATAGTCAATGGCATTCTTGACCACTGGCCGTTTGAGCACTTCCACGTAAGTGACAGGGAAGATGCCTTGGCGACTGGTGCCAGAGATTCTTCCTTCATACCAGTTCTCATCCACTCTTCGAATCAGTGTGATCCTTTCACCCTACGAGAAGGAACAGCAATGTAGTTCTGATTCTAACAAATTTCAACATTCCAAAGCAGATGACATTTTTAATCTTGCTGCAGCTGACCTAATAATAATCAGTTTCCCCTATTTCCAGTTATGTGATCCTAACCCTAAACTCTGGGTGGGACAAATATTTTTCAGCTGAGAGAAGAAAAAAGTGCAGATCTTCTGGTGTTGACTTGGGCTGTCTGCAGACTAAGTTACGCTCACATTTTCAAGACCCTACTTGCTAAAGCCAGTTAAAAAATGGAAAACAGCAGTTTTAGGCTGACCACAAGCCTCTCAGAGGTATGAGGTGTACAGAAAGTATGCACAGGTCTGCAGTTTAACCTAGGTCTCTCTATGCTCTCTTCTGTTTTGCTGACAAATGAAGTGACTTTCAGATCCTTAATATAAACTGCAAGTCTCAGCTTCATGTGTAATTAAAAGAGCAGACAGACAAGATCTAATCTGAGCATCAAAACAGAAGACTGGTTGAGATGTAAAAATATTGCTACTTAATCTAAATATGGCTGACTTTGTTCTGAACAGCCATTACACAATCCCTTCCCACCTCTTCACTCTGCAGTCAGGTCTAGCCAGTCACTCCAATACCACAGAACTTCGCTTGCTCAATGATTTGGTTTGTAGTACGAAGGAAGGTGAATCCAGTTCCCTTCTTTTCTAAATCACCATTATTGTGGACTGTATGCATCTCCACTGAATACTATCAGACTGGAGAGGCATGTCACCAAGTATCTAACTTGCCTTGCAGTGCCAGGCTTTCAGCACTTGTGCTCAAAGAATCTTCTCCGTTAGCCTTAAGGAAACAATTAGCACTTCTGATTCAGCCTACTTACAACAATAACTACAATGCATTAAATAATGACTGTAGAGTAAAAACACGGATAATGAGAAGTAATCCTTCCTGAATAGAGAGTTCATCTTATTGGAGCTTTCATTTGGACATTTCAAGTTACTAGTGCTAAAAACATCATCATGTCTGAATTCAATTCATCAGGAAAACAAAAGTCCTACCTTTCTGAAGGACATTTCCACTTGGGTATCCCCATTGAAGTTGAATTTAGCAATAGCATCTCCATATTCCAATACTTGCAATGGTAATGGCTTTTTGGGCTGAGCTTTCTCAGCTGGTGGAAGGAGCTAGAATGAACAAGCAATTGGGTAAGTCTCATACAAAAAGCCCGTAAACTGGTTACTGGCAGAAAGGGAGTGGACAAAGAACACCTGCAAGGAAAGCAGCTACCTCTATGTATGATCGTGGAAAGATGCCAACTCTGCCATGGTGTTCACCTTCGAACCAGTTCTGGTCAATCTGCTTGTAAATGTAAACAATATCTCCTTTTTGCAGAGGAAGTTCCCTGTTAACAACACAAGCACTCCATCAGAACTTCACTGGAGGAGAACAGATGTGTTCTTTTTCTGTCCAGCAATCCCTAGGTACCAAGGTCTGCATCAGTCTGTTGATACACAGTGTGCTCCACCCCAAGTGAAAGCTAAATGTTGAGAATTACTCTGTTTGCATTGTGATGTGCAGAGACTCTCTTGCTCTTTGAGCATCCTGTCAAAAAAAAGCTGGCTGATGAGGGCCCAACTAATCACACACTCTACAGCAGCAATGAGGTCAAGCTTAAGCCAAAGATGACACTGGCTGCTTTCCATGTTGGATATGATGAACAGCCCTCAATTACTGTTTTGAAACAGTCATGTCACAAGTGCCTTCCAAAGCGACACATGATTTTAATGTGAGCTAGTTTGTTGATTAGATTAACCTCCTCACATGCCAATGTTGATCCTGCAATGATTACATTTCTGGCCAGCCTGTGGTTGTGCAACCACTGACCTCAACTGGGCTAACAACTGGAATTTTAATCTACAGTCTTCAGTGCTAAATTTAGGAATGTCTGCAGCTTGAAGAACATCTACTATGGGCAGCTTGTACTAGACTCATAAACCTACTATTTGGATCCCCAGAAGAAAACAGACAACATAGCCTTTCCTAAGACATTTTTCACAAGCTCTCCTTTTGTCTGGCACCCTGGTATGTTCTGCTCAAGGGACACAACAGTTACCCCTTACATCTGCCTCAGTTTTATTAGAGGTGCTGAGGAGATGCTATGTAAACCATTACAAATCATCACCTATAGAATATATAACAAAAATATTCCCAGGACATTAGCACCTGAGAAGAAAAACAACAGGTCCTTTACGGAATTCTGTTCTTCTTTCTTCCCTCCTAGCAATATCAAAATGAGAGCTTCTCCAGCCTCATGGAGACAGAAAGGCCTTCCAGGCTTTCTCTTCAAAGCAGTGTTTCCCAAAAAGAACAAGTAGTGCTGTGTGATTCACCAAAAGGACCATAACAGGGCTTGGAGGTACAGAAATGACACCACAAACACCCGCTGTGTACACACAGATGCCAGGAGAGCAGTGACCACTCTGCAAACTTACAGGTCCTGGAATCAGGGAAATCCTGAGTCAAGGGCCCACCTACACACTTAAAGCTAGGCATCTTTTTAAGTCCTTTCTGCATTTGGGCTATGCTTTGCACAGTGAAGTGAATGCTGCTCTCCTGTGGCTCCACCCACCCTCAGAGGAGCACTGACTTGTTCCAGTAAAGAATGTGGGTTGCCCTAAAAATTGTGTGGGACAGAGATGCACTGAGAAATAAGACATTTTCCTTAAGGTCCTTCAGAGGCTATGATCTGCAAGACTCATTACTTTTCCCTGCCTTAATAAGGACACCTTTGCTTTGAGCTGCTGGGAAGACACTCCCAAAACATGAATCCAATTGCATGACACTTCAGAAATGCTGCATCCTAGAGGAAAAACAGAGGAATAACACTCAAGGCAGTCATAACAAGCTGTACTCACTTTAGCGTCTGTGCTTTAAAGTCAAACTTGGCTCTAGCAGGTCTCATCTAGAGGTTAAAAAAAAAAAAAAAAATCAACACGTTAAAATAATAACTAGGTTTTCAACCCTCTTCTGAGGAAAAGCACCCAAACTCTTCTGTAGCTAACATTAGCATGGGGAAAAACTTGGATGCAGGTATTCTGCTACAAGCTTGCGTGCAACTGGTATTACAGTCCAGGTATGCTGGATGGGCATCTCCCACCATGACACAAAGTGCCAATTTCTGGTATAGCAGTAATTAAGAGCTCTACAGGAAATGGATTTAGCAGCAGTAAATGTTTAAATGTGATTAATCCTGAAAAATGAAAGCTGCTCCAGTAACTAAAGTTACTGGGGCTCCAGGACCAAATTTATTTTGAGATTTGAATGGAAAAGAAAAATTTACTAGCAGGGAAAAATAGTAGGATATTATTTGATGTGGCTCTTATTATTACCTGACCCTGCTGAATACTGCAATATGACCCATGCACTCCATATAAATTGGTAGGAAAGAGACAAAGGTGAGAAGAAAATATAAATAAATTAAGCATGTGTCTAAAAAAGTCTTCAGTGGCTACAAAGACAAAAACAATGTTGACAGCAGGCATAGGCTTTAAAGCTTGATTTACTCAGTTGATTTTCTAATGGCCACAAAATATTCAGACAATTTTAAAGTCATTTTGATAATAGAGCATAAAATAAATAGTAGTCACATTCATGAGGCTCCAGAGCATTTGAAACCAGATAAAGGGCAGACAGGTGTACTCCAGCCATATGGTGACCACCCCACCCACCACCGCAATGCAGCACCTCTGGGGAAACAGCTGATGCCAAGAGTCCAGCAGCAGTCCACGTGAGGCAGAAAAAGCACTTGGCCATGGTACCTGGACTAGGATTCAGTCTTTGGAAAAAGTGCTTTGGGGCTCTTGGAAAAGCCATCTACCTCTTCCTTTGTCTCTTTCAGAAAAGTCCAACCAGGTCATACACAGTGAAATATGCTGAGACTTTTTCCGATTGTTTCCAGAGCACATTAAGCATATTTCAAGAGAAAAAACTACGTATTTCTAAAAAAACCACCCTATGTGACATGGCCAGGATCAACAAGACATGAAGTTTCTAAGCATAAGGCACAGACAAGAAGACAATGTAGCAATATGATGCAAAAGATGTAGAATGCCTTTGATTCACTAAGTAGCTGATATTTAAAGGCATGCATCACAGGTGTGCACCAGCAATTCTCAGCAGGCATGCTTTAATATATGCAGCTTGGTATAGAGCTATCAATTAATTTACCAGGCACAAGAGTCAAAGCAGATCTAAACGAAGCCAGAATGGGAAAGGGGAAGGTGGAAAAAAACAACAAATGACATTCTCTGAAGAGCTAATGTCGGCCTAAAGCACAACATTGTGAGAGGCAATTATTGCTTTGGGTCAAGCAGCAGACTGAGGTAACTAAAACAGACCTCTGACCCAGATTTCCTCTTTGCTGTATCGTCTACATTTAGGAGGTCCCCAAATCGCTCATTAGTGATAAACTGATGGTGCGTTGGAATAACCCCTGTGTGCCTTCTAGCTGCAATATCAGCTTCTTCTTGCTCACGTTTAAGCCGTCTCTGGTCCTCTAAAAGTTTCTGCCATAAAATTGCATAAAATGGGCAGTAAATCATCTAGTTAAAGGCATTCAGAAGCTGCCATAAATGTGACTAAAATTCCTGAGGTCCCTGCAAATATCTGTGGTTTTACAGTTCAATATCAAATATTGATTCTACTAACTACACAATATCCTTTCATTTTGCAAACACAGAAGGTACATCATCATTATGACATAACTGAAAATCCATCTCATACAGAGGCAATATACAATCCAAAGTTGATGAAAGTCAGTGAGTTTTTCTAAGTTTTGGGCAGCTCCGAGGAGCTTCTAAGAAGATTGCTGATAATGCAGAGAGCTGATTCAAACCCCCTCCAACTAACAAACAAGGAGTTCCTCTCACTGACTTTCAAGAGACCTGAATCAGTCCCAGGGGTATGTTCTGAGGCACTGAACTCCCCTGAGCCTTGCAAGGGGCTTGGGAGAGTGTGTAACCACATTCAGGTTCTCCCACGTTTCCTTTCGGCTTGTGTAACACACTTTGTAAAATAAAGTAAATAAACCCCAAAGAATTATTTTGGACTTCTTCAGTCTCCAGCACACTAATGGAAAGGTGCCTTCTTGAGTACCTGGGCAGAGGGATTGTCCCACCTTTTGGGGCTGACTGTAGGTTAAAGAGTTCAGCTCTGCGCTAACTCATTTAAAGCTAGCAGGCCTTACTGAATTCAGAGTTCTGATCTTATACGAGTTCTCATGCTGGATTTTGAAAGTGGGGAGATTACTAACTATTTCACAAGAGAAGACAGCAAAAATACATTTTTCATCCAGGAATTAAGAGCAGGTTTTACCATATTTCAAAGCACAGATAAACATTATTTGAACTCAGAAAGTTAACACTAAAAATATAACTTTTTTTTTCCCTTCCCCCAGGCAGGGGAAATTAATTCCAGCTTCCTGGAAAGCAAGAACTTTGTAACTTCTTTAACTCAGCTTGAATACAGTTAGTGCTGAAAAGTCTCTGTGGCTTTTCCATTATTTTGGCTTGTCCTAGTGTTGCTCAGACAGTTCAAAAAGGACTGGTACAGTCTGTTGTAAACAACTTCAGACACTATAAAGAATTTCAGTTTGCACTGAAGGAAAATTTCCCACTTTCTGATAGCTTAAAATATCTTATATTTGCTGTTCAAAACCTGAGGACTCCCACAGGAAAAATACTGTTTTTCATCAGTTTGATTAACACCGACTCAAGTGACTTGCATGAAGAACAATTACAGATTAACCATCTTTATCTGAGAGTACTGGGTTGTTGGACCACATCTCACATACATCTCCAACCTTTTTTATATTATTTAAGGTCCCTATATATAATTTTGTGCAATTGATAAGAACTATCAGGTTAATCAGAAACAAAAGCTAAACTGAACTATACACATTATACATCAAATCAGTGACAGATATAGTATTGAAATTAAAACATACTAGTTCATGCTTGCTGCTCTACTTTCCAGTACACAGTCATGGACATACAAGCTGTCCTTATATAAGGCTGAATGCTATATTTCTTCTATGTGGGGCTCCTGCAACTGTTATTAGACCATAAAGGAGAGCATTACCTCTTTATCATCATGCCGCCTGCGGATAATTTCTTCTGGAGTTTCCATGTAATCAACTGGTGCAAAATGCCTTGGTGATTCTGAATCTACTTCAAAACAACATAAGGAAGTTAAAATACAGATGGATTTATCTAGCATAACCAGAAAGGAAAAAAAATAGATATTTTTAAACAATTTGTTTCCATTGTAACAGTAAGGATTCTCAATTGTCATTGACCAAATTGCCAATCCAATGTTGATAATTTATCCATTTTCATTTTTTTCCCTTTTGGGCTGTACATGTGAACAAAGATCCAAAAATAGGGAGAAAATAACGGTACAGGAAAGTGTAAAGACATAGAAGGACTTTGTAAAGAAAAGATTCACTGCCATCAAAAAATTATTTGGCATTTTACTGTTGAGAAAAGTTTAATACACACACACACACACGCAAATACAACTAGACCTTGAGAAACTACTCCTTTAAAGCAAATCATCTGGGTTTGCTTTATAATTCCCATGTGTGTAAATGATACAGGACAAGAAACATCTCATGTTGAGATTCTTGCATCCCCAGAGCTGCTTGAACTGAACCTGATGTGATTAGAAAGGCAGCGGAAATTGTTTCTCAGAAGTGCAGCTGTTAACAAGTCCTGAACAAAAATGCTAAGCAAGACACGCAAAGGACGTAGACACACTAGGGGAAAAAAAAAAAGGAGTCAGGAGATGCAAAGGTGAGGAATAAAAATGCAAGGGTAGTGGAAGAAAAGGGGAGGAGAAAGGAAGCAAGAAGACAGATGAAGAGAAACTGATAAAGAACACAAAAACCACCTCCTAGGTACGTCCCAAGTTCACTTTGCGGGTTGTTGTTTGTGTCCAGGCTGTGACAGAGAGCATATGGAACAGGGTTCCCATTGTTTAAGGAGTCAGGAGTGTCAGCCCGGCCCATGAAGCTATCTCGGCTAGGTCCCATGGTGGGGAAGTAGCCAAGCCTTTCCACAATGTCAAAGGAAGACAGGCGCCTGGGGGCAAGAGGCCTGTTTCTGGAGAACAGTTGGTGCTGGGAGTGGTGACTCTTGTTTCCTACATTCCCCTGCAGCTGTATGGGGTCATCTGGGTTCTCAGGGCTGGGCACTGCCAGGCTTGCCAGGCAGTCTGGGGGTGGAGTTCTGCAGGATTTGTGTTGGAAGGGCTTTTTCAATCGAAATGGGAGCGGGCTCATTAGGTAGACATTTCTGGGGAGCATGTGCCTGTCCCCATAGACATCCCCTTTGGAATCAGGGTTCCTGGAGGCTTGCTGCTGTTCGTGCCTTCGGATGGTAGTGAACCTGGTGTAGGAAGCTGGGCATGGGCCTTTGCATCTGTTGATTTTATGCTTCTGAGGCCCATTGAGGTTGCTGCTGCTGCTGCCACTGTCATTGGAGGCATTTGAGAGAAGATCTATCTCATCTGTGCAAGCTGAAAGTGTGTCCATAGGGATGGCATCACTGACATCTGAAGCCGTGTCCTCCACATTGCTGCAGGAGACGGAGGATTTGTCAGCCAAGCAGGCAGCATCCTTCTCTTCTAGGTGTGCTTTTGACAAATCCAGAAGAATCTCTGCAGAGTATGCAGTACTCAGACAAATTTTAGACTGAAGAGAAGTGGTGGATTTGTTTTGTCCAGCAGAAAAGTCAAGTGAGGGCATTGATCGGGATCTCTGGATCAGCTGCTCAAAGGCACTGATACGGGAGGAAACAGTGTCTTTGGGGATCTGCTCTGAATCCTCTCGACTAAGGCTGTGCTCCATCTTGTCCTTTGCTTCATTCTCAAACTGAGATGCAATATCCTTCACGCTGCAGGAGGAGACTGTGTCCAAATGGATCCTGGACCGGTTGATCTGGTGCATGTCTTTATAGAGTGTTGTAAACTCCATCCCACTTTTCCTGGAGGCAGGGAACAGGTAGCCTTTCCTAGAGTTGGTGCCATACTCCTGCAGGCTCATGGTACTGCCAGATTTGATGGCATACTCTTGCTTTGACTTCATAAAGATGTTTTCTATGCTTTCCCCTATATCTACCATGAAAGCCTTTTTATTATCAAACAAGGCAATGGAGCTACGAAGGTTTTCGCAGCTTTGAGCTTTCTCATGAGACAGCAAGATACCCGTCTTGTCCTGCACAAGAGCAGCTGGAGCTGCTAGTTTGGGTTTGAATTTAGAAGGGAGGATTTCAGTAATGCAGGCTTTTGCAGCTGATAAGGGCTTCTTATGTTTACATGCGTGACCTAACATACCGGTATGACTAGCGTTAAAGGTTCGGCTATTAACTGAAGAGGGTGCAGTCATATGAGCATTCCCACCTTTACGATCCACTGGTAAGCATGCAGGATAAAATAAATACAACCTGTTAGCTGAAGTGCTAGAAAGCTATTGAGAAAGGAGAAAGAACATGCTTGGATGTCATAAAATGCACTTTAAAGAAACAAAATTCCAAAACAAAGAAAAGCAGGAAGAAACTGCAAAACAAGCCGCGCTTACAGGAGTGGGTGAAGTGCTGCTAATGTCTCTAAAATGAGAGGCTTGGCCAGAAGCAGATCTGGAGCACTTTGAAGGTACCCTCCTAAAAAGTGCTAAGCATCATCAGCTTCCAGGGAAGCTGTGGCACCAAGGCAAAGGGAACTGAACTCTGGGCAGGATCAGGGTGTCAGCAAGAATGCAGAGGCACTAACACTGCAAAAATGGCTTAATACCAAGACTATAATCACACCTACTACGGCCTCACCACAGTGCTTGCCAAACAGCTTATTCCTGGGAAGGAGAAAACAATCAGCGGCTGACTGTGCCAGCACAAGCACACCACATCAGCTGACCTTGCCCAAGAGACGCCTGCTTAGAGATTCCCCATACTAGGAATAAGCTGAGTGTCCTTCAGACAATGTGGCTGACCATGTTTCCTTTAAAATTCAAGGAGTCAAATCAGGACATTATTTTTTTTTAAGAAGGATCCAGTCCGGTCTCAGCTTAGAGTGCAGTTTTTAGGTCTGTTTCCAATTTGAGTTTGAATTCAAATGTCAAAATAATGATTCAGGTTCAATTGCAGTTTGGGGAAAAATAAATGAACAGATTTTTTTTGTTCAGATCCAGTTTGACTCCTTGCCCTACAGGCCCAACAAAATGCTGAAAAACAGCTGGAAGACAGAGACAGAGAGACCTTTTTGGTGTGATGTACTATTTTTAGGGAGAGCAGTTCAGAAACCCAACACATTCCTTCTCCAGTCCTCTCCCCATCTGAAGCCATTTTTAGGTTGAAATTGGCTCAGAGATACATTCCCCAGTACAACTCCCTGATGGGAGTCAGGCTCTTCCTTGACCTACTCTTCTAGAGAGTCTGTGATGGGGGGAGGAAAGGGGAGGAGATCAATCTCTTCTGGCTCACAGTCCCAGAGCCTGCAGGACTAGTTCAGCCAGCAATTGCTGGTTCAGTGACCCATGCATTCTCTGTACATCCCTGGCAGGCAGGAGGCTGTGGAGTACACGGCACCAGCTACAGCAGGGTAGCCAGGCCAGCAGACTGCTGTGGCCTGCTGAGGTAATGCAGTGGGAAGAACAGAAAAGGCAGGGAAGGGCTCTAGCATGGCAAGGCAGTGGGAGCAAATGGATTACAAGGCCAGCCTAAGCTGCCTCAACGGAGAACATGAGAGTTTGGGGTGTGCCTGAGGTGCCGGATGGAGGGAGCTGGTCTCTCTTGGGAAGAGGAACCTGGATCAGTTAAAGGCATCATGAAAAATACAGGCCATTGTGGTCTGAGAGAAAAAAAGGAGGGAGCACGGAGTATGGCAAGGAGAAAGGACAGCATAAATCTCAGCTGGCTTGAATAGGACTCTAAACCTTGCAGCAGTTTGTCCCATATCACCTGGCTTTTGACACTGTGCAGAATGGAGAAGATGTCAGTGTCCTGACAACCTACCTTTTGTGGAAGCAGAGCTCAAAGGTCGCTTGAGACCACTCAGTCCCTGGAATGGGATATCTCCACCTTCCAGTACACTCTTGTAAATCTGCCTTTCATTCTCCAAGGCAGCAGGGTCTCCCAGAGCTTGCTCTGACTCCCTCTTCACTGCATTGTAGTTGGGTGAATAGGTGGAGCTGGAATACACAAAAAAAGGGGAGGGACACTGTTTGCTGAGAGTTTCATGTAAAGTAAGGGAAACCCACACTTTTGAACCCAGTATATGAAGAACTGGTGCTGAATGAAGAGGTTATGAATACATTGTGATAATGTTCTAGGTTTGGCACTACAAAGCATTCTCCACCTGAGATGAAGTGGAGCGCTCCAAGCTCCACCTGGAAACCGGTGGCAGGAAAGCACTTCTCTATTTTACAGATGAGGCAAGAGTCAGGGCAGATGCATAATTTCTTTGCAGACATTCATTGGTTTTCTGGAAGTAACACAAATACCTTCCAGCTCTTAGTTCTTTCTCCTTAAACACTAGCCATGTCTGTCTCTTGCTTATAAAGTCCAGCTGCTCAGGAGTTCACCTCGACCAGTTCAGCTTCCCAGGCAACACTACAGTTCAAGACTCCCAGAGCAATTTCTGAAGCCCATTAGTGAGGAACCATACAGAGAAGCAATAGTACAAGGCTACAGACACTACTGTTTTAATTGACAAAGAAATTCCCAGATGCGCAGAGTTCTGCCCAGCTTTGTCTCAGGAAATAAAAACCCCTGAACTCTAGGTCCACTATGCAGATATATAAACAGAATGCTGTTAAAATGAGTACAATTTTAATTTAAGAGGCTTTTAAAGACTGGAAATTTATTGCAAACCCCTTTTCTAGTCCTGCACCGACACAAGTATGTTCACACATCTGATTTCTAGATTTCACTGTTTCTTCTCTAAAAGATTAACCAACAATGCCATGCTATAAATGACGTTTCAGGTGTAAAAACTTACTAAGCAATCAGGGAAACTATGTTTTCCTAAAAGCTAAGCTCATCTGATACCATTTCTTGTGTTCAACCAGGCCCTTCAGAATAAGATTGAGTCTCTCAAAAAGCTATTCTGGGGCCAAAGCATGACTGCTGGAAAGTTTGAAAAAAATAAAAATATACAGATTTGCCAATTAATAGAAATACTTGACATCCTGATGTCCAAGAGTGATTCAAATTTATGTGAATGTGGAAATGCTTGTGGTTATGCCTGCTTGTTGTGGATAAATCTGTACATGCATATGTTTATTCTGGACAAACACTGTACTTCTGGGGTAAAGAGAAAGCTTTCAAACATATCAGAGGACTGGCTATGGAGGTGAAATTACACAATGTCTGGATCACAGAGACGATTTCAGTTTCCAGACAAGGAAAACCAGGTCATATGCAGTCCTGTAAATTACCTTCTGGAGTAAAAGCTCATGAAAAGCACCACAAAAGGGGAAGGGAATACTGTCACTTTTTCAACCTAAACAATGCTCAAACAGGCCCACTGCTACAAAGCTGTTGTTTCCTATAAGATTTATCCCAGTGCTTCTCTTTGTCAGGTACCTGAGGAAGTCCTGCCAGATGCCACAGGGAATAATGACTGCCCTGAGGTAAGCTGTTAGTCTAATTGTTAAAAAACAAAGAGTTAAAACAATCCTCCTTCAGCATACACCTGGGGGAGAGAGAGGAGTTATTTCACAGAATCCCTTTACCAGCTGCTCCCTTATTAATAAGGCCAGCAAGCAGTACTGTATTAGGGACAAAGCAGTCTGCAAGATCAGGATTGGGTGAATGGAGAGAAGTGCAACACTGCAGAAATAAGACAAAAAACTCCAGTGATCTTTTCTCCCTGCTCTCTAAAAGCAGGACAGGAAAGAGTGTGCAACTCCACTGGGCCTCACTACTGTGTCCCATTCCCAGCATATCCAGGTTGCTTCCTCTCCACTGGATCAGACACTGGCACTCTGAATGTTTTGGGTGGCACAAACAGTGCTGCCACGGGCAGAAACCTTACCAGTCATGAGCAAAAATAAGCTATTTATGCTAATCTCTGAGATGTCTATTTATTTTATTGCTCTCTTCCTACCAAAACAAAACTAAAGAGTCATTGGAGCAATCAACAAGATGCATCAGTGTGTGAGTTTCCCAGCAGAATGAACACAGACAGAAGGGAATTGAGTTGAAAGAAGTACAGGAGACCTCTAAAACCCCCAGGGGGCCATGAACACACATGGTATTAATGGGTATCTGGAGGAGAATTTGCTTTTTTTAACAAACCATCCTCGTTTGGGATGGGATCACTGTGCCTATGGACAATATTAAGTATTCAGTCCAATTACAAGGAGCAGCAGGCTCACAGTAGGAGTTGGCTCCATGGCTCAAATAACTCAGTACGACTCTAGTAACTCAGCACAGCTCAGCATCTTCCTCTGTTTTTTTTTTGGTCACGTGTTCCTCTTTTAAGAAAAAACAACTCATTTAGACAGAATATACTGCTTATTATATATTCCTCTGAGAAGTCAGTGCCATGTTAGATCTTTGAGAAATATTGTTACTGCTACCACTTCTCCCTTTCTGTAGACTGGGAAATTACTGCCTTCCATCAACAGCATCCTTTTGATCTGGTGCACAAAACAGTGAATATCTAGCAGGTGCCAATCTATCATACATGTGCAACAAACAATTTTTGTTTATTCCACGCAATAATGTTACTTGCACGAAGATACAATCAATTTGCAAACTTCATCAAGATAAAGTTAAAGGTCTGTTGGGTTTTTTTAAAGCCACTGCCTGGCACTTTTAGCAAATCTTGTCTAGACAATCCAATCTCTCATGTAATCACTTCAAAATTCATTCAAGATCAAAGAGCAGATATTGTACCTGGACTCGTCTAAAGCATACATTTAATTCTTATGGTACACGCATTTGCCTACATCCATCCCCAAAAAATAAAGCCAACCCATTTCCAATACACAAAACCCTGTCCTACATGACCTCAGACTGCAAAAGAGACATCAAAAAGCAACTGAAAAACTTACTAGGAAGAATGGTCTGTGGAAGTTTCCAGAGGAGTAACACCTGCCGTATTCTGCAAAAGTCCAGACAAAGGAGTCATTGATACACACTTACATGTGAGAAGAAAAAGGCTTGCTTAAGTAATTTTCCATCTATTGCTTGAATATTAGCCTATAGGAGACACTGGAGTTTAAGTCTAAAATGCAGTTTAAGCTGTCAGTGTCTTTGCAGAAAAGCAACAATTTCTGAGTTCATTCAGGGCAGTGACAGGTTTTTAGCACAGCCGATGCCTTTCTGCAGTGCCTATTCTTTTGTCTGCAAATGAGTCATTGTGAATAAAGCCAAAAGCAAGAAGAGATAACCAGCTGGGCCATGACCAGGAGACACATGCTCATAATTATTTCCCCAAGCTTTTCCCCCAACCGGTCACTGCCCGCCTTTGCTTTAAAGGTATATTACATTTCTGCAGCACAGTACATTCCTCAGCGTTAAAAAAAAAATCAAAGCTCTAATAAGAAAAGCAATGTTTCAGTTCAGTTTCCTTACTTAAGAGAAGCAATGCCAGCTGCACAGGTTCAATAGCAAAAGCCAGTCCTTATCCGCTTGCTTTAAATCCATCTAACACTTCCTAGGCACATTATTTAAAAATTGAAGGCAATTTTAGCAGAAATGCTCTATCTTGTGTCCCCTCATATACGTGAGGATTCCCATGTAAGAAGAAAAAGCAAATCTTGTGTTTGAAAAAGCACCTTTTTCAAGTCCTGGTGAAATGCCGCAGCTTCAAAAAAAAAAAATCAACAACAGAAAAAAAATAGAAAAAAATGGCGTGTTACCAATTAATCTATCATTTCATGGTTCAAGTCCTGCAGACCCTCGAAGCAGCAGCTGCAGCTGACCTGCCCTATAAGGCCACGACAAGGTGCAGTAGAAGGAAAATTGTGTAAAATCTCTTGGGAATATCCAAAATCTTGGGTAGGCGTGAGCTCCTAGCACAGAGCAGGGCTTGTATGAAGGGAGGGTAGATGGCAACACGCTTGAAAGGCACGAGATGATGACGTGACACGCCAACCAAGAATTTTAAGCTGATTGCTGCTGCCTATTCATGTGAAAAATAGAGAGGGTTTTTTTTTGCAGACACTGAACTCTAAACCCGAAAGGGGGACTGAGATGGGGGTGAGGGGCAGCTGAAAACAAATGGGGGAGAGAGGAAATCACTGTATCTGAAATGGATTTCAAGCCGGATTCTCAGCATCACGTTCTATTATTTCTGACAGCGACACAGCAAGCCATGCAGTCAGAACGGTCAGAGCCATTATTTATCCCAACCTCATTTAATAATCATCCAGCAGAGAATAGATTAGAGCGGAGAGTTTGGAAACAGGGATTGGCAGCATGAAAAGAATAGGAAATACCTTCTGTGGCTTTTTATGTGGCGCTTTATAAAGCTTCTCCATTTTTTCTAAATCTGCCTCTAACTCAGTCTGGTAGAGGTAGAGGTCTTTTTCTAGATCAGTCTGGTTAAAGAAGGAGAAGAAGAATGGGAAAATAATGCTTAGGGTTAGGGGAAACCAAAGGAATGTTAATTTTGAAAAAAAAGCAAGTCTTTTTAATTGAAAAAAGATGAAGGTGGTATGAAAAATACACAGAAATTCACTAGCAGTTAATCATGTTTCAATCATTACAGAGGAAATAATTTTAAGCATTTAACATTCAAATTAAGAGATGCACAGGCCTGCTAGAATCTATTTCTACAAACCATAAAGTTATAAAACCCACCTGTAAGAAAAAAAAAAGATACTGTAACAATATGCATTATGCTGTTAGTATAATTATCATTGCAAGTCAAGATAGCAAAACCACCACTCTACATTACAGCTGATTATGATTTAAGAATTGTTTATTAAATCAATTTACTAGCTACTTAATTGTTAGGCTAATGAGCTCAAGCTCAATTAAAAAAAAATCACCCACAAGCACACAAAACCCAAGCAGTGTTACAAAAAAACCCCAAACAAAAAAACACATACACACATACATACGCGCTGGATGCTGTAGTGCATGAGACACAATTACCTTTCTATCCTCTCTAGTAAGGATAGAGCAATCTCCAGGAGTATAATCCCAAATCTTTTTTGGAGGCTGATGGAAAGCAGAGGAAGGAAATGAGGAAATGAAGATAAGGAAAGACATCACAGAGAATATGGAAACTGGATTAGAACAGAGGGGGAATACAATAGGGGATTTGCATCAACACTGAAAAGAAATTATAAGAAAACAACAAACCACAACAGAGAAAGAGAGAAAGACGAATAAATCTGCTATAGCACAAATATCAAGAAATCATGAGGGGCAAAAATGAACATACATGCAGTCTGCAAGGGGCTGTTTTCAGTAGTATGGGACGAAATTTTTATTTTTGCAGGGTGCTCTAAGGGTTTTTGGACTCTCAGAGGGAGCCCACAGCTGTTGGTTAAAGCATTCTTAACAGAAAACCAAAACAAAATGGGGAAAAAAACACATTGTCATAAAAAGCATTTGTTTTGCTCATTCTTCTTTTCAAAAGGAAAGGGCAATACAAGGGCCTTTGATAAAGAAAAGGGAAAATCTTTCCCACCCGCGTGAGACTATGGATACATACCATGGGAACAAATGGCTGATTTTCCAGTGGTGGCATTGTGGGGCAATGAGAATGCAGATTTGTTATTTTGTATTTCACTGGTTTGGGGTTTGTTTGTGGTGATTTTTGGCAGAGAGAGTGGCACACATGAAAGTTGGGGAACTAGTTATTTAAAATTCATCCTACAGGTGAAGGTGCCAATTTCAAAATTGGATTTTCCTATTTGGATGCCCATGTAAATATCAGGGAGGATAAAGTGAAAGATCTTTGTCCTGACACTCCTATCCAAATAATGCTAAGATAGCATCCTCATTTCACCAGATATGCACCTCTCACTGATATACTCAAAGACACTTTGTTCTTATTTTGTGAAAACAGAATACATTTGCTCTGTTTCCAAACAAAATTAACCTCTGCTGCCTGGCAAGCTTAGCAGTTTCCTTCATGTCCATACTGACTTCTGTGATTAGATTACTAAATAAGTGTCTCTGAGTCACTGGGGAGGAAATCTCACAGTTATCAAAGGTAAGACTGAGCTACAACACTTGGGTCTTAATCCAAATTCCTTTGTAGACTGCTTGGATCTGTATTTTGAATCTGTACCACTCTGCATTCAGACAACCACTGTGTGGATACACATACTAAATACCTATTTAGTGACTATTAGATCAGCGGCTGTAGGAGGGTAGCTGGTGTTGCAAAAATTAAGGATTGAGATTCAGATGGAGGAACTGGAAGGCATTAGGTGTGAAGGCAGGACTTGCACCCCTTTTTCCCGCCCCGTGCTTCTCCATTTATAGCAAAGAGCTTAACTCAATGCTGTAATGGGAAGGGCTGGGAGGTGTCCATGTGCTTTTTCCCACAATGACAGAGGAGAACGACTGAACTCTGGACTGACTGTCAAGTTTTGCGCATGGGCTCCATGGAAGTGTGGAGCCTCAGGTCAAGAGAAAGGAAGAAATGTGTGGGGATTCAGTCTCAGCAGCATGAGAAAAAGCATCCCTGCTGCACAGATTCATCTGCCTGTCTGCAAGGCACACCTGCAGTCCACAGAGCTGTCCAGAAATGCACGTCCAGCAGGGTGTCACTTCAGTTGCCCTAGGAAACACATTTGCTTTCCTCAGTGGGGAAAGTAACATCCTGATTATTCTGGTGTCTTTGGAGAGCAATACCCACAAGCTCACAAGAATTCTGTGCTCCCTTTTACCAAGTGTTTCCTGCCCACATCACAGAGCTGCAAGGAAAGTCGGGAAGCCAAGGGAAATCATGCCTCTAGGAGCGCACGTTATCTCCAGCACTGGAAAGAAAGCTGGTACGAAGACAGAATCTTTGAAAAGCCCAGATACTAGTGAATATCAGTTGAAATTCTCAGCTGAGAGGCTCAGCCACTAGCTGGTCACAAAAATCTGGCCCTCCTATGACAGGCGTGAGCAGAGCCACAAAAAGCATACTCTTTTGGCTGTAATAATGAAGCTCAGAGAGGCCTTTGCTAGCTATAAAAGTCTGAGATGGCATCCTGAATTCAAATGCCTGATGCTGAAAAACTATTTACAGAGTATGACATTCAGGAGCTGGCATAGTTCTTGGGGAGCATGGCTGCACGGCTGTGGAGCTGGAGCAAGTTGACATGGGATATCACTTCAAGGAAAGCTGTAAGAAAGCAGCACTTAACAACAGTGCCCTGAGCAAGACAGAGAACCTGTCACTAGAACAGATGCTCTGCTGAACACAAGACGGATTGCTGGTGTAGCCTGAGATGCCCTCTTCTGAAATAAGGACAAGGCTGCTTGACTGAAATACAAATCCACACTTCTAAGGAACAGGTATATCCCCACAACTAGAAAGGACCAAGGGCACGAATGCTCTTCTTTCTTTGACACATTTTCCATTAACTCATGCTAAGTCAATGAGATGACAAACCTCCACTCATTGCAAAAGCATATGGCTATTAATTATGTGAGCAAAGATAAGTGGGTTTCTTCTCACTGCGGAAATCTTAAGCCATGACAACTGATAAAGGGTTAAATCCTTATACTGACAACACTTAAAAGCCTCAGTGAGGTGAGATTTATCTGACTTCTACTGCCTAAAAATTAGGGGGTCTCATCTCCAACATTGTTGAAGCTCCTCTTTAGCTTAGGGTGGAAGGTCCATAGCTATAAAACATAGTTTTCTGTGAAAGAATGGACTACCAACCACTGTACATGTTTGCTTCTCAGCAAAAATTACACTATGTTTCTATGATATGATCGGAGTGAGCACTCAACTCCAGGCAGCTACATTCTGTGCAGAGGAACCTTGACACTTCTGTTAGATTTAAAGAAAACCTGCTCTCTGGTGTTCAAGTGCAGTTGCCTCTGAAGACAGTACTGAACCTTAAAACATATTTGTTTTGTTGTACATGCAGGGAAGTCTCAGCAGCACTCAAAAACGGAGTGAACGGGAATTCGACAGCTGACCTCAAGGAGAAAGGAGAAGCGACAACCAACCACTATGCTTGAATACATGTGAGAGGCTGACATTGACCCCCTGCTGCAGTAAGAATAGATTATTAAACAGTATGTAATAAGAAACTTAATAGTGTTTAATCAGTAAGAACCAGGCCATAAAATGCTTTAAAGTCACATTTTTTGCAGTAGCCACAAGCGCTGATGTGTCCTCTCCATCAAAATGTCCTTTGTCCTGTTGAATAATTAAGCTTTGGTTCATTGTTTTCCAGAGGGAAAATCAAGGCTATTTTTTTTTTCTCTCTGCACAGAACAACACAGGTCCATTTGAAAAGAAAGCACACTGTTCTCAGACTCCTTTGGTTTCAGGGAATGGCAAGGGCTATTCAACACAGACTGATGCCCTCTATTTAGGCTATGGGAAGCTACATGCATAGGGAAATGATCAGGAAAAAGTGTCATGATCTGTTAATGGATAGCTGGAAATGACTGACTTACAGTTTACAAGCCAGGGATAGGAATAAATAATTCTCCTTGACTTAAAGCTACCTCTCCGTTGTCCTAGATCTCATTAGGCAGTGGGAGAATAGAGGCTTTGAATAATGAGAATAGGATATTATTTCTAACATTAACATCAAAAATGCAGTTTGAACTATGGTGTGTGAGAAAATGTTGTCTTGTTGATACATGGTGCTGGAAGGTGGGGAATGTTTGCAAATGGCCTCAAAATACTAAAAGTGGCCACAGAACAGCTGCTTTACATTAGTACCGCGATGATGTTATGTACAATCACATCTTTAAATGAGTAAGACAGCTGTTTCAGGTTTAGGGCCTAGCAAAGAGATGTGACAATCATTTAAAAAAAAAAAAAAAAGTCAGATTGACTTCATTGGTCATTGCAACTATCAAACTTACCGGTTTCCCAAACTCCAATTCCGAAAAGAATTTATACCAAGGTTCATTCTTTAAATCTATCTCTTCTGGGCTTATATCCCGAGTCTAAAGGAGTTGGTGATAGGGGAATGGAAGAGAGAGAAGGATAACATTATGCAAAGAATACACAGAAAGGGACTGTTAGAGATGCAGATCCTATGGTTTCCATTCTGAAATGTAGATATTTAGCTTTATAATTTGGAATTTCTATAGCACCTCTCTCATAAAGGCCATGAATTTCTTTGCAAACATCAGTTAAGCCTAATAGCATCATTGTGAGCAACATGAATATGAATGAATTGCATTTTACAGATCAGGAGACCCACACAGAGAGAGATTACGCAGCTTGCCCAGAGTCACAGGAAGACTCAGTGGAAGAGCTGGGAGTCAAGAAGTCCTACTGTCAGACACTTTCATCAAGTCTAAAGCTGCACGTATTTTAATGTTTTTCTTTTAAATTGTCGTTTAGTTAAAAAAAAGAGAGATTTAGTGAGACCTAAATCAGATACTGCATCTTTAACAGCACATGAATATGTGAGAAACCCTGTTCTATACACTGCAAACAGAGTGGAAGGTGGTTTTCTAAATCAAATGAGACACAAGTCAGAGAGAGTGCACCCTGAAAGATCTCTGAAGGGATGGATAGAGCGACAATATTAGATGTTTCCTCACACATAAATGTTAGAGTACCAGACAAAATTACAGTGAAGGAAAATCAGACAAGACAGAAAACAGTACAGCTGAAAAGGAAATTCCCTTTCGTTCATACCATCTGTTTTAATGAAACGAAAAAGGATGAAATAGTTGTAGCTGTTTAAAAACAGTACTGGTAAGGTAAGAGAATAAAAGTCCATTGCTGAGGCTTATGAAATGCCACTCCTCAAAAGATATCTAGCTAATTCTTGCATTTCAGTATACCTAGTCTTAGACATAATGGATCTTGGTGCATTAAAAATATAAACACATTATGTCTGATGTGCCTGTGTGATCCACAGCACTCCATCACAACGAGCAATGAGCCACACAGATGCATCATGTGTCTCATGGAAATTGTTCTGTGATGGGGTTACTGAGGCAGTTGACAACAGTGCTGGACTTATATGTCCCAGACTCTGACAGCCATTAGCATCACAAAAAAAGCTCTAGGACAAGAGCTCACGATTGATGCTGAATGAGAGGCAGTGCTTCAATCTGTAAGATAAATAGTTATATCATATTTGATGCCTGATGGACTAGAGAATCATCTGGCTATTTCTTAAAGGCAGAATAGAATCAATGCCTCCATTTTTTATTTACTGCACTCCAACTAAAAGCACTATCTTCTTATATAACTGCCTTTACATTCAAACAAAGTTCACTGATGTCAACAGGAGGCTCTTTGTTGATCTGAAATAGTTTTTGGGTTGGGATTCTGATAGTCACAGCTAGGAGGTTACTAGAAGATATCCACAAATCTCCTGCACCCTTCTTGAAAGATCTAGTCACTAACCACTACTGTTATATTTAATGAGACTGATGGAGAACTATGAAGACCTTCTTTCTTCTGTGATCTATGGCTTTAAATTAAAGCTCATAAAAAAACCATTGGAAGTAACACAGCTATCACATTCATCTTGGTTTTGACGAGCTCTGTACATACAATTTTTCTCAATTATGTTGATGATGGTCCTGCTTGTGGCTCATAGACTCTGATTCCACAGTTCAATTAAGTATCTGATGAAGTCTGAACATGTAAACAGTGCCACTGGTGATGACAGACCTTTTGCAAATGCTTAAGTACACAGATGAAGCCGGCCTTTTGCCACAAGTTTTAATCTTGTCTGTTTACCGTGAGACAAAATTGCCGCTTAAGTCAGCAGAAATCTTGTTCCAGGATGAACTGCAGGAATGGAGTTGTCATACCATGTTCAAACCACTCCTCACTGGCACTTCTCTAATGGGCTGAGCCAATGCCCAGTAGTATCAAGAGGGAGTCATTCACCGTCCATTTCAATAGGCACTAGGATCATGCTCCCATAAGGACTTTGTTGAAGTCAATGAAGGGACACGGGTGTGAAAAGAAGTTGGTTGCAGGATCTTCAAAAAGTGATGGACCTTGATTGCACTTGGAAGGAAAAAAGAAAACCCACCAAAATACTAAGGAGAAACATCAGGTCCCAGATTAGATTTGATTCTTACATTTCTACTGATTTAAATTGCTATTCATTCCTATGTAAAATCCTTGGCAGGTTTTCCAGGAGTATTCCTTTACCTACTTCATGCATGGATCAGTGCCTGAGCTGTTAAGGCACAAAGTCCAGTTTACATTTTGAATCTCACATGCAATTAGTGCTTCTAATTGAATCCTTCAAATTAATGCCCATATAGAACTATATGTACCAAACTTGCTATACAGTACTAACATCATTCCAGTATTTTCCAGGACTTACAGTGTCACACTTGCACCACTGAAGGACATCTTAAATGATCTGTGATGATTTATACAGTTCTGGCTGATGAGGTTAGCATTACCTATTTGCCCTGTCCTTTGTCATGTGTTCTCAGCCAAGGCTGCAGGAAGAGACTTTTTTATGTCCCCTAGCTGTCACAATTCACAGCATTTTTTACTAATTTCATACACAAATTGGTAACAGCTTGCTTAATACTCAAGGTTACCTTCCAGCATAGTTGGGGAGCTAGCTCCCTTTTAATCCTGCCACCCCTGCCACAGAAGTGGCAAGATCCAGCTGAGGAAGAAAGCAGCCCAGGGGAGATGGCCATGTCCTAATGCACCTCAGAGGCATCCACTGAGGCACATTACAGGCATACTAAAAACTAGTTCAGTGTTTAAAGCATCAGAGGTACAAAGAAACTGAACCTGCCTGCTCTGTTGCATAATGCCTTCAACCTTACTGCATCAACTAATGCTGTGCCCTAGAAAAAGTACAGCTGGCAAAACAGCTGCTGAACAGGTCACAGTGTCAAACATGGATTAAAAACTAGGGTTAGTGATCCATACTTAACACGGAAAACAACACGTCCAAAAGGAAAGAAGACTCTCAAACCCCCTGCATCTTGCTCTATAGAGAACAAAAATGTTAGGCAGTTATGCAGAACAGTTTTCAAAATCTATCACACGAGCACTGCAAGGTAAGCATAAGGAATCCCATCTGCATAGAACCGGACAAGCATTTGGAGAGTATTTCATAATCGCAGGATAAAGCCACAAACTAGGATAAATCAAACATTACCATCTTCTCATTGTTCAGAACGGAGGACTTTCCTGGCTGATAGTCATAAATGCTTCTGGGTTCTGCTCGATATTTTCTGGTGTCCACCTTCTTGTCTGGAGGTTCCCAGTCCGTCCTGAGAAAAGAAAGGTTAATTAACCCAAAATATGGTGGTTTCTGCGGAGACAAACACTTTGTTTTGACAGACACTTTTCTCCAATTATTACAGTTTAAGCAGGGTACATTTTAAATCTAGAAAAGGAGTCTGCTGCAAGAGGAACAGTTCAGATGGGGCTCTGGACATATTTTTTTTTATCTATAGCAGGCAGAGTTTGATACAGCTCAGCTGCTGAAACCATTGGAGCAGAGGTTATTCCAAGTACTTTCAATAAACTTTCAGATTTCCACATCTTTCTTCATTGGAAATAGCTTCATGATGGGCTTCAAATAAGATCAAAAATATGAACATGTCCAAACTTTGAGAAGAACTCAGATTAAATCTCTTTTGCTAAATGCCTTCATTTTAGCCGCATTACTGATGACCTGACTATCACCGCTCTGGATGCTGGGGGCACTCTGGAGTCCAAAAGGAGGTCTTTTCTAGAGACATGAGTGAATTGCCTCAGACTGGTATATCTAAAGATGACTAAGAACAGTCCACTGACTACCCAAACCACTATAATTTTGTGCAGTGTCTACACTGGCACAGTTCAGATAACAATAGTCACAAAGCATTCAGGATCCATATCCTACAATGTCCAGCTGTTCTGAAAATTAATATATTTAAACACCTCATGCAGAAAAACAGATGCCTCCTCAAAACCTCAGAAATCAGGCCATTTAAGATGGTAAACTGATTTTGATTTTGCTCCTGACATGTCCTCTTTGATGGGCAATGTGTATGTGGATTCATCTCACCTAGCATTCACCAAACAAAAGGGAGGCATCTAACCAAAACTGCTGCTCCACATTTCCTCTCCCTTACCCTACTGATCTGGTTAGGATAGGAACAAACCACTGAGTTTGAGAGCCCAAACTCTCTCCAGTGGCTCATGAGAGACAGAGGCAACCAATTTAATTTTTTTTCTTTCTAAAGTAAGGTAAGATGACAGCCAAAATGACTGGCCTACAAACACTGTACAAATTTCAACAAGGTTGATTTTTGCTATCCAGAAAAACTTGATTGCTTAAGATTCTAACCCCAAAAAAATTCTCCTTGCTGAAACACTCATTTGCCACTAGATAACAGGAAGCACTAATTATTGTAATCCTTTCACTTGCAAGAGTTTTCTTGGAGGACAGACACACTATGCCTTGAATACCTGTACCAGGAAGACACGTTCTATCAGTAAATTTTGTCTCCTGATCTGGTGACCTGAGATGCTCACTAAATTAGCAATCTCAAATTACAGCGTCGCTCATTTGCAGCAAGGCAGCAAATAAGAAACATTAAGTGCCTGTGGAAGTTGGTGAAAGAGTAAGGCACAGTTCAAGAGCTGGGAGAATTCAGCCGGACGTAAAATATTCATTGCTCATTCTGCTTTCCTTTCATTTGGTAAGTGCATTCATTACTGTTACAAAAAGGTATAAAACACATGATAATAAACAAAGCAAAAAAGTCATCCTGAAAGGTCATAAATGGCACTGCGAACTAGAACCTACTTCCAGTACAGTTCACGTGGGTGGAACCTCTCAAAGATAGAAAACGTAACAAAGTTTTTATCAAGGTTCAACGTAAATCCAAATTTTGCTTCTCCACAATTATCTCTAATTGCTTGTATTCTGAGATGACTTCATAGTATAACACTGAGCCAAGAGTTTCCACTGTACTTATGTGGTAGGCACTGTATAGGTATGACACCCAAGGAAACACTCCTCATCCAAGCAGGAGACTATGCAACAGACTGTGCCATGTCTGATAAAAAAGACAGATGGAATGGGGGACTGGGCTATGACAATGAAGGAGTTCGCTGCTGCCTAGTAGCAAATTTTGGGTAAAAACTATATATCAAATTTCCCAAAATAGTTTAACTGCAATAGTGGACCAAAAGCTCCCACTTTTGTCCCCTTCCCCTTCACAGCTTTCAGATATCCTTCCAGCACCAATCCATATGTATCTCAGTTCAGGTCACCTTTCTGGGCTTGATTTCAGTGATGAAGTACGGTTTGGAAGTGGCAAAGTGGCAGACCTCTTTACAACCTTCTCTGAATCAATATTGTCCATCTCACTCTTGGACCGGGGAACTGAAAGCTGGGTTCTGCCTGTAGGATAAGTTAAATATAGGAATATTGGTGAATTGTATAGGAGGCAAATAAATACATACTTTACATGCCCTTTCTGATTGATAGATTAAACAAGAAATGTGAATTACTTACTGTCCTCAGAATAGGAATAACGAGGAGAGTATGAATCAGAATCTTCATCTGAAAGACAAAAGCATTTTGCAAGTGAGCTGAAAAAGCCCCAAAGAAGAAGCACCAGAGACCCTTTCATTTCCTTTACTAATACATTCACCATAATTTGAGTGATATGCCCAATACTTACCATGGGGAGAGGATCCTAAAAAATAAAATCCCAATGAGGTTTAAATTGCATTTAAATACTATTCCTAGATTAGATATAAATATGAACATACTACTTACACTGATACTTTACTCCAGGCTCTCTAAGCACTTTAGAATCTAAACAATCCCTTTTTATCACGAAACTCCTGTACACCATGGGTTGTATATTGTATTAAAAGCTGAAATGGGATCTACTTTATTAAAAGCTGAAAGGTAAAAAGAGGATCTAAAAGCCACAGTATATGATTAAAATAATTCATTAGGTGCTGGACACAGTAATAGAGTTGAGGACTGCTCCCATTTACATACGATAATTGCTGGCACACCTTTCTTGTTTTAACTTGCATACCAAGTTGAAGCACGGTCACTGACTCAAATGATCTTCTAGGCACAGATGATGTTTCTGGCACAAGACACACACATAAACCTGGACCAAGTGACAGTTCTTGTTCTGAAGAGCTTATTTTTTAAATAGCAAATATGTATAGAACGTATATTCAGATATTAACACAGCTCTAAAAGAGCTAGGAATGACATCAGTATAACCAAGTGGTGCAGTCTGCCCCCCAAGTTGAACAGCCTCCTCTCTTTGACAGTGACAGTGTTTCACTGCATCAACACAGTAATGTCCTTTCCAGGACACAACTGCTACTGTGGGCCATGGAACCACATAATGCCTTATTCAAAGATAACACAGTACTGTAGTGCACAATGCAGATGTGCCCAAAAAGAAAGGAGGGCGGCAACATCACCACCTTCTACTCTACAGATGACGGTCAGAGGAAACTTTGATTTGATAAAAATCATAGTGGTATCCTTCCACCATTATAACAGGCTTTGGAATGAATCCTCTGTGAACTGCAGGTAGTAGCAATTGCAATCAGTCCTGAAAACTGGACCCACAGGTCCCTTTCTCTGAAGACGAGGGTTAAAACTTGCAGGGATGTGTGTATGAGAGACATGTACAGGACTTCCAAGCAAAATGCACAAAAGTACAATGCAAGGACTACTCTACTCTGCACTGGTGCAGCCTCACTTTGAGTAGTGTGTGCAGTTTTGGGCACGACAATATAACAAAGACATTAAGCTATTAAGAGAATATCCAAAGGAAGGCAACAAAGATGGTAAAGGGCCTTGAGGGGAAACCATATGAGGAGTGGCTGAGGTCACTTGGCTTGTTCAGCCTGGAGAAGATCAGACCTGAGGGGAGACCTCATCACAGTCTATAGCTTCCTCACAAGAGGAGCTAGAGAGGCAAGCACTGATTTCTTCTCTCTGGTGACATAACCCAAGGAAATGGCCTGAAGTTGTGTCAGGGGAGGTTTAGGCTGGATATTAGAAAAAAGTTCTTCACCCAGAGGGTGATTGGGCACTGGAACGGGCTCCCCAGAGCAGTGGTCACAGCACCAAGCCTGACAGAGTTCAAGAAGCTCTCAGGCATATGGTGTGATTACTGGGGCTGTACTGTGCAGGGATAAGAGTTGGACTAAATGATACTTCTGGATCCCTTCCAACTCAGAATGTTCTGTGATTCTGTGACTGTAAAGAGAGCTGTGAGCAAAAGTATTACTAACACCCCTGTGAAGAAACCACTAATGTGACAGAGATAAAAAGACCAAAAAAACCCCCCAAAATCGATAACGGTAGAATGAGGTAGATAAAATAACATTCTAAGAAAGTGCTATGTGAATTTAGTGATGCCAATCAACAGATTGAAACAATTTTCAAATTTTCTAGTAAGGAGAACATCAATCAGCCGCTAAAGCCAATCTCATCTGCTGGAAAAAACAATCTGGCTAACACAGCTGACCTGAAATTGCACTCAAGCCTTAATCAGGCCTTTCAAGGAGGCTCAGGGAAGTCTTAACTTTAGCCTCTCTTCTTTAGTTCTCTTGGTGAATTAATTAGAAGGTTTAAGTTCCAAAAAGATGGTTATTGACTCTGGTCTGCTTATCATAACTTTCAGGCTTAAAAAATAGAAAAGGTCAATTTTCTGGCCAATTCCTGTATTTTAAACCTTAATGACAGAAAACAAATATTTATATTATACTGAATTGTTGACAAAATTGACTGGTATTTTTATATATAATTTTGTTTTATTCAGATAGCAAAATACTAGGTAAATCACAAAACTCTCAGTCCCTACCAATACAGATGAACAAATGTCTGAAACTGTCTTCACAACCATTCATTCACCTCTAACAATCTTATTTTGTCTTATTAAATCTTTAAATCTTATTTTGTAATAATCTGTTTTGTCTCTGAGTATCTTATCAAGAAGAATGTCTACATTTCTTTCCTTTTTACAGCAAGGAATACTGAAACACCAAAATCTGGAACGACTTGATAACTTTAAAACAACATCTCCTGTCTCTCAAAGCTGCATTCTGTCTGTGGGACCCTCCTTAACAGAGCAGAGTATCACCAGTTTGTCATTTCAAAATCTGATTCCTTGAAAGAGAAGAGGCGGTCACCTTGCAGATCCTAAAGAATCTGCAGGGTTGGGTTTCTAGAGACCCTAAATATAGAGGGTAGCCCAAATCTTGATATTTCTAGGAGATCCTATGCATCAATCCAATCTGACCCTAACTGTATGAAATTGAGGCTCCAACCCACACTCCAACTCATCTACATCATCAAATATTCCTTACCAAGGAAAGAATCCAAGTAAATATTAGAGAAATGTTTCTTCATGTATTGAGAATAACAATTAGTGTTAGGTCCAATAAAGTTTCAACTACTTAACAGCAAATTACTTTCATGTGCACATTTGTAAGTGCGCATGATTTGCAAGACAGGACTCCTCACCTACAGGTTTCACCAAGAAATTAGCAAGTATCTTAGATAACTGTATTACACTTTGTCCACGCTCCTTTTAACAGTGAAATGCATGCTACATCTCCTTGCCTTCTTTGAGCATCTCAGCTCGTATTATATGCTTTCTTCTTACACAATCCCCACCAGATGTTTAATATGAACATTGAATTAAATGGTTAACTAACAGTCTCACCAGGGCTGGCTTGAGGCACAGGCTAAGTAGGCAAGTTCCTAAATTGCAGGATCCAAAGTGTCACCAAAGCACCAAGTCAACAAGGCTGTCACCAACAACTTTCCCAACCAGGAAATGTTTGTACGCCCAATGTGTGCAGCAGATTCCATTGTTCCTCATATATAAAAGTATTTTGCAGAATTACATGATTAACACTGCAGCAGATGTTATTTCCTCATCCCTGAATTATGACTGCAAAGGATTCTGATTTGAATATGAAGGTAAAAGGAATCTGCTGAGCACATGAAGAGATAAGGTAAACACAGTGTTATTTCAAGTTGCAAGATGTGCTGATGAGAATCTTCAAACGCTGTCCTTGCCTAAATATGCCAAGTGCACCTAAGGCCAGCCCTGAACCTATGTTACCAAGTTATGTTTATTTTAAAAGACTACATCGAGGGACCAATCCAAAACCCACTGAAGCAAGCAGCCTTTTACTAATAGGCTTCAGTGACATTCTGGATCTGGCCCTAACACTATGTTAATATTAAAAACCAGAAGCAAATAATTAGTGAAATCTATTGATCTGGAAGGAGGGGGAGAGAAATCTCAGTTAAACATCTTTATATGTAAGTCAGCAATCTAGACATGTTAAATAATCACCGCACACACAACTGATAAGCGCATAAAACCAAGCAAACCCCAAGTCTGTAGCATTAGTCAAATACTAATTACAAAGGCAGAGGAGCACTGCAAAGCCAAAAAGGCATCATACAGTCAAGGCATTGCTTAGAGTGCAGCAAATCATTATGAGGCAGCACAACGCTCAGCAACTAGAAAAAACTCCGGGAAGAAAATAAATGGATAAGGCAGCATTTGTGCAGAAAAATATATATGGACCTTTATGATTACCTTCAGAGATAGGACTAGGAGTAGACGCAGGAAACTGGTATGTAGGAGAATAAGGATTGTCTTCTGCAGCAGAGAAAAGCAGTGGATTTTGAGACTATCCACAATGAAGTGGAGGTTCTGCTTCATCCCCCAATTTCCTATCGCTATATGATTTTATTGCCTACTTTAATAACACTAGTGTAGATAGCATCATACTTTAAAAAAGATTAATGGATTAGCAAAGATCTAGTTATTTTATGCATCACATAAGAAGACATACTGGGCATAACTGAATTTCCAGCCAGCATAATGTAACACATGGGTAACAGAAAGCTAGAACCTGAATCTAGTTACTATTAGGGTGCTATAGTACAGTTAACTCAAAGCACAAGACAACAGATACTCTGACTAAACTTCTGGTACCTTCAGTTTTTTGCTGGATTTCAGGAAGTTCAGGAAATATGTAGGTAGGGCAATAAGGGTTTTCTTCAGGAGTGTCTAAGGAGAGGAACGTGATTTGCAAAAAAGAACAGAGAGGACAGATTTAAAGGGAAAAAAGGGCAAGACAAGAATCCATTCAAGCTGACTGCAGAACAGGCCCTCTTGTGATGATCTTCTATCATGACACAATCTAGAATGACTCTTTGCTCAGTGCTGCCTTGCATGTCTGGGCCTTGTGAAAGACCCTGAAAGCCAAGGGAACTGAACTCATTCTCCTCCATCTGAGCATGGGCTCTGGCTGAGCTGAAGATCCTCTGTTAGGAGCAGTAGGATTAGGAAACAGTTCAACTCCTCCTCGTTCCATCCAATATAACACAGCATTTAATTATGCATAAAGCTCATCGTGACAGCACCTGCAGCACCAAATACAGCACCAGTTTTGCATGCTCTACATTTCACTATATAAGCACAGATCTGAACTGCATTTGCCTGCACATCAGGCTGTTCAGAGGGTTCAGTTTGCAAATGCTATTGCAGCCATTTCTCACACAGAAGAAAAATCTGAATGTATCAGCAGTCAGGCACAGAAGTGCCCCAAGGTGGGAATCCCCTGAAGTGCACCACCATAAAGTTTTCAAGTGCTCACCACAATTTTAGGTTTTGAAGGAAAAAGCTTAAGGTTTTGAAAATGCAGAGTTCAGATTCTGAACTCATCAAAAATCAATGGAAACCTTTCCACTGGTTTCAGTGAACTTCAAATCACTTTGTTGTGCAGACACTAAAGCTTTACAGTGTAAAAGGTTTTCTCTTATGCACAGAGGAGTTTGAGGGATAACCTACTGTCCTTTAAAAGTGTGTGGGATGGGGTTGGCTGCTAAAACTGGAGTTCAGGGATCTATTTTCTCTAATTATGGAATTATCATCTTTCTGGTCTCAAATAGTACACTTGATTTCATGAGGGCACTACGGTTCACCTTTCAGAACAACTCAGACCTTTCTTTGGACTTCACTGTTCTCTCACCTTTGATTTCAGATATTTTAAATACATTAGTTGAGTTTTGTGGTGCAGAGCAAACACTAGTTAACATAAAATGCTTTTATTTAACATTTGATAAAGTTCTTTACGTGAATGAAACAAAATGTCATCAAGATGGTCTTTTAAAGTAAATAAAAACATCTGTGCTACAGTACCTCTATTTAGCTTGTGGATCTGTTTGAACATCGTCTTGTACCAGTCCTTTGATCTGTCTGTATTCTATTGGAAAAATAAATACAAATAATTACAACAATGATTTCTACCAGACTTTCAAAGTTATTACAAATCTTCCAGAAATTAAAAAGGTTTACACTCTGCTATGTGAAGGCTGTATGGCATTACTACTCTGAAATATGAGTGATTTCCCTCAAGGTATACCATCTCACATGTAACAAAGCTATAGGTTTCACTCAAGTTACTAATTAATGTACAAACTTCACAGAGGCAGGTCCTAACTTCTGTAGAACTGCAGACTGTGTGGAAGGTTTTGCACAATAATTTGATTTGACATCTAAAATTAGGCACCTTGCCTATTTTAGCCATACATACCAATTTCCTAAGTATTCAGTGGACAGTTAGAAACATTAAGTGTTCAACTCACTCCACATAACAGTTGTAAGAACAGGTTAATTATTCTTTTCATAATTTCTCCTGAACACTGAATGAACTTAAAGATATTGTATAAAAGAGATATCTGACTTTAAGATGGCTAAAATGAGACATAACTCTCCTTCAGCTGATAGCTGTGAAAGAAACAGAGGAGCAGAAAACAGTATTTTCAAATATTATGAGAAGAAATACAAATTTTTAATTTTCTTTCCCCCTGAGGCAGCTGCAACAGGTCATTGATAGCAAATGGAATCATTCATCATAAAATACATTGAAACTAGAATTCTATCTTCCCCTATATCTCTGCAGCTTTAGTGAATTCCCTCAGTCCTAAGGTAGGTAGAATTGATCCCAAGTTTTATGCATCAACCACATGCTCACTGTTGTCTTACCCTCAGTGGAATCCCAATATCATCAACGGAGGTATCAGCCATGTGATGAGGGCTCTTGATAATGCTTCTCTTTTCCTCCACTGACCTCTTCTCACTTGGCACTGTCTCCTGAACCAGCTTGTCCCGTACAAGTGCTGAATCAACTTTATCAGAAACTAATCTGTCTGGCACTGAATCTGGAAATGACAATGGGGGTGGATTTTATCTCATCCCAGCATTTCCCCGCATCACCATATTCTGCTCTTTTAAGGCAAAAATCCCAGCAAGTAATTGATGAGACAGACTGTGTCACTGCTAACTGTGGTTAGCAGCTGGACTGAAGGAAATCTCCCAGGAAAACGTCTGATGCCAGCAAAAGCAGGCTTGTATCTCTCAGATAGTTACTGTCACAAATTTCACAATAGTCTCAGCTGTCATATAAAACAACAGAAAATTTTATTTTCAAGGGCTGTTTGAGATTTGGGGGTTTGCGTCCTTCTGACTAATTAGCAACTCTTCAATCTTACTCTTCATCAAAAAGCACCAGCGATAAGTCTCCTGGACATCTTTTTTCTGCTGGTGTTGTCAATTTAAAGGAGCATCCTATGTGGCAGTGGGGCACTACTTTTTAACAGCTTGCACTCACCTGCCTGACAATCCCATTTGTTACAATCAGTATATGATGTTTCCAATTAATTTGTGTGCCCCAACCAGAACGTGTAAACAACAAATTCCACCACTTTTAAGCACACATATGACATATGATTGCATAAGTCTGCATAAAGGTGGAGGGAAATAACTAACTGCTTCAGACTGCTTCCAAAACTGGAATTCAGACTTGCTTCCAAACTAGAATTCCCTGATGCTTTCCAACTGACACTCAGAGGTAGCAGCAGGCACCACCACTGGCCAAGGAACCCAGGGACTTCAGGTTGCTCTGAAGCTCTACGATGCTCTGGAGAGCTGCAGCTCAGCAACTCTTAGGCTCAGTCAAGAATTTTTTCTATGTGGATTTCCTGAAGAGGATATATCTGTGATTTTACAGTCTGCCTGATCAAGACTTTGCCAAATCCTATCATTTTTGTATCACTGCATGCACTGAAGAGAGAGAGAGATGTTTATTCACATGCACACCACCATACTGCCCAAAGCCATTAGATGTGCAGAAATCTGAAAGGGCCAGATATCAGAGAAAAGGCTCATGCACAGCAATGCATTGATCTGTTGGTACCTTGAGCAAACACAATTCTGCCCCCTGCAATTCAGTACTGAAGGATTTTAAAAGGCTGGTTTGTAATTACTATCAACCTTTAAGTTTTCCTCCTCTTTAACATAAACCAATAACGTTTATATGTTTATGTAAAATAGTAAGATTTATAAATGTTCAAAAAGGGGCAAAGAATCTATTAAATCCTCGGTTGGCATTTTCATCCTATTGCCCCTCCCTGTGAATGTGTGTACAGTCTTTCACATCCCTGGTGTACAGAACTTTCCATTTTGTAGGACATATTTGGGACTCTTTACTCAGCCTCTAGAAATTGCACATGAAAAGAGCAACTGAAACTAGGACCATCCTTCCATGACCTTGAGGACCAAAAGGAAGCAGGTTTTTGTATGGGGATGAGGAGAGGATGCAAACTTTAGGAAAGGTCACAACTTTTCTCCATTACTTATCATTGTCACTGCTGATGTGACTTCTGGTCTAGAAAAGTCATTATTTTCTGCAGGCTAAAGAATTCAATGCCAGAGAAGGGCACAAAGTCCTTCTCTAACAGGACTGGTAAACATATGTTGTTTCTCTTTGATTCCCTAGCTCCCTGCACTGGAAAAAATGGCTGGCTGCTTGCCAGGCAGACCTCATCTGAAACTATGATGATAATAGTCAAAATACCTATTACAGACATAAACAACAAGGAAAATGTATAACAATCTCATTTCCCAGTGCCACAGCCATGATCTATGCAAAAATATTTATTTTGATGATTTTGCAAACATGAAACCTGCCAGATGGCTCATGCTAGCCTTCTGCCAAACATTTATTCACATTTTTAATATTAAAACATGAAGGTCTGGGAGCTACCTAGCATGGCATAGCAAGGGCAAAAATCTACCAGCCCCTTAAATGTATTTTGAAGGAGTTTTCAAAAATAATTTTTTGGAGTGCATTTAGAACTGGTTGAAGGTGCTAGACTGACAACCCTGGAGACAGGAAAGGCCTACCTGAGAGCACAAGTTGTGTTAGGGCAAGCCCTCCCTGTGCACCCTCCAGGTAAGTCCTTCCTAGGTCCATAGGACTCAACCACAAGGACCAGCTTAGCTTCTGGTCCTCAGGTGTGCAACACTTGCTGTGCAAGTGTTTTTGCAGACAGAGGAACTAAAGTAGACATCTTTTGTCAAAGGTTTCCTACAATATCCTACAACTTGGAGAATAATGGCTAAATGTCACCCTAACTTACTTGCCATGATGCTCCAATGATTTCTAGAGTTTATGAAGATATATACCAGGCTCGGAGGTATTTAAAAATCAGAGCCAAATCTGGTGCCTCATCGCCCAAATAACCTGATTGCACCAGTTAGCACACTCCATGGCACCTGAGCCACCCTTTTGCAACAGCAGCAGCAATATGAGTACAGCAACAGAGTTTGACTGCTTTGACCAACAGGACATAAAAATCAGGGAAGAGGCGGCAGCCAGCAGCTTTGTGTGGTTATTTGGTACACTGAGACCAGATGCAGATCCAGCTGTACCACAAAGTGCTTCACTCTTCCAGACTGAGGATCTTTCAGGCTATAACAAACTACTCTGTGGCTATCTGGAGGTCCTGATAATGAAGGGAAACACCTTGTGAGGGGGAAAACCAACAGGAAACCCCTGTTGGGACTTGCAGGCAAGTGCTGAACTCTCAGACAAGTGGTGTCTGATGAGACAACAGCTATGCCAAGGGAAGGAGCTGAGAGAAACCACTGTAAACTGTTATAGAGCCTGTCACCTCAGAAGGGTAGCTGCAGAGAGGAGGGACAGTCTGGGGTTGCAGCTGAAGGAACCTGGTGTATCAAGTCCGACCAGGTCAGCAACTGCTTCAGGGGCAAGTTCTGTCCTAGTGGGACAGGCTCTGTTAGTCCAGGGGCCACATGAGAGAGTAGGAGCATGCAGTAGGAGCACTCTTGGGTTTCTACTGTGATACTTCAGGTGCTTAGGCACTCTCCAGGACTCTCTTCTCTCTCACCTCTCCATTTACCCTGCCATGGCCATAACCACAGAATGATAATACAGCATAATGTGCTGTTCCTGTAACACCCACTGCAGACTGAGTTACTTCTAATTGGGGTGTTGAAAGTAAAAGATGACCGGGAAAATGACTTGCTCATCTTTCAAGGACAGACTCTCACACCTGTGCAGAGAGGGGTAGCAGCACACATGCATATGCACACACATACTACAATTTTAGCATATATTTCTTGACATCTAGCACAAACACTTCTGCTCTTGGAGTCCTGTAAACACTGATTTTTATTTATCTTCCTCTCCCCTCACCACATGTGAGACTAACTGTACTGGATGTGTAGAGAAACATGAGAATATGCCCCCAAGGGAATAAAACTGAAGGCTCGAAAGGCAGCTGCAAAAGTCAACTAGAACAATCAAAGAGTTTGTAAATCTTTTGACTAGGAGGGACAGATAAGTAATTTATTGTTTTGGTATATTCCTTTGCAGTTCCTGGGCAGTGTGTTTGCTAAAGGTACTCCACAAGCTATCAGCAGCAGCTTTGCTCCAGCAGAGGCAGCAGTTGGGGAGTAGCAGACCTTTCACATCATACCTGCCAGGCTACTAAGCCTTTTTTGCTGTTCTGTGGTAAAGGGAAAAACAAAACAAAAAGAAATACAGAACAAATGGGTGAGACATAAACAGCAAGTGCTCTGGTGCTGCATTTCTGACAGGCAAGAAATACGCTGTAGACAGAATTGCAGCAGCTGCTGGAGAGAATCTGTTTTCAAATACCCTGCCAAAGTGACAGCCCACAGTCCCTTCTCCACACAGCAGCCTCGTGGAATAATACAAATCTCATGTTGTAGTGACCAATACATTTGAAAAGAGCACTTTTATTTAAATTTTCACTTTTTTATAACATCAGCGAATGAAATGTTGGACAGGAGATAATTTGAAAAATTTGTAAAAATTCACAGAGTCAAACAACTTGACAACCAACTCTGTTACCATTAGCATGAAATACATTTTGAAATAATACTACTGTAGCATTTCAAAGGGATATAGGAAATGATCAAGTAATTGTTGGTGCTTGCTGAGTCTCATCACATTCCACTGAGCCACAAATTCAGTGATTTGTGCACAGACACAGCTTGAAGGTTTTGATTCTTGGAACGGTCCCCTAAATTAGGGGCGTCTCATTAATGAGTTTACAGACTGGGGCATTCGTGGTATCTTTCAGCATGTTTGACCACCCTAAAGTTGATGCTTTCTAAAAGGATGCCCATATGTCTTGCTCAAATCACAGCTGGGAATAAAACCACAAATTCTTAGCACTAGCACTCCACTCTCTGCTTTTTCTACTCCCTAGAAATTAATCACTTTATTTAAAGCATGAAAGCCATATGAAAAGAATAAGCTATTTTACTGACATAAAAAATACAAACACTTTTGAAAGTTCATATTGTTAGTAAAAAGATTTCAAAACTTTAACATATTAAACACACCTGTTATATATGTGTGATAAACCATGCCATGCAATGCCTGCCCAGGAAATAACTGTGCTTTGGGGTGGCATACAACACTTGCCACATAAGTCTGCAGCAGGTTTCAAATCTCCAGGTATATGGTGTTTGCTAGCAGAACTCACACCTTCACTGGATATTTGTACTAAGTGGATCATCGCAGCAAGGGAAACAGATATTTCTCCTCTGTGAAGATCCCTTGTCAATACTTATGAGCTTTGTTCTTCAGCCTCAGCCTTCTGCCCTGCTAACCACCAATGGAAAGCTGCTCCTGTGCATTATGTTCACCTGAGAGCTGCCAAGGAAACAAACCCCAGTGTGTGCTGGATAGAAGGAACCAAAGAGCAGATGGGAATCCCCTTCTGCAGGGTTCATTGGTCTAAGCAGGCCATCAGCAGCAGGCTGCTGTACTATAAGAACACACCAGTGAGAAATGCCAGGATGCCCATCTCTGATCACTTGAGAGAAAAAATGCAAGTGAGAAGTCTCAGCTTCAGGCATCACCTTCGCTGAGCAGAACTATGTTGAATCACTAAACTCTTCTGATAAGAACATGTGGTTTAAAAAGTCAGTCCTATCTCTTTTCCATGGGGAGAGAATATCACAAATTAATACACTTTTCATGAAAAAAACCCACAACTTTTTACATGAAGAGGAGATTTCGTTTTCACTTGTTTCTCTGTGTAGGAAAGGGAGCTGCTGATGGAGGGAAGCAGGAGGAGCAGGAGGTGTCTGCTACTTCACCCTCCCACCTGACCAGAGCCAGATTGTAGCCCCAGGCACACACCAACTAACTGAGGCTTTCACCCTTGATCCTGTGTTCTGGGACTGTAAGCAAAGGCCAAAAACTTGTAGGCTTCTCAGAGAAAGGGTCAAGCAGAGGGATAAAACTGCTTGCAACAGTGAAAGAATGATTACAGATGCCTTCAGAGTTCCTCCAGAGGAGGGAGCACTGGAGGAGAGTAAGACTTGAAACCAGTAAAAAAGAGGGAAGATGAAACAAGTATTTGAGAACATGTTGAGTGCAAAATAAAGGTGTCAAAAAGAATATTTATCCAGCCACCAACAGATATGAAGGGAAAAATTCTTACCGTGGTGCTAGAAATGAACAAGAGGATCTGAAATTACTTGTTTATAAGCATGAATTTTATTCAGTTTATCTTATTGAAATCCAGGAGAAAAAATTCTCAGATCTTTCATCACAACTTAGTAAGATCAAGCAGACAAAAAAGGATACAGTGTACTGTCTGTGTTTCAAATTCCATTACCTGTTTCTAAGTCTCTGATAGCTCAAAATCTAAGGATTTTACATGCAGATTAATGAACTAGCAAATAAAGCACAAAATACTAGTAAGTAATAGTAATAAGTAGGTGATGTCTGCTACAACAGTCACTTCAGAGAATAAGAGAACTAGCTGCTTAAAAAGCAATAATCCACTAAGGAGAAAGAAAGCCACATTATCCATCTGGAAGACTAACTAAACTACTGGAAATCTCAGACTGCCAGCATTAAAACGACCTTGAAATTTCTAATTCAAAGGGTATTTCAGAGCACACGAGAAGAATTTATATTAAACATCATCTTGACATGAAGGAACTAATTTCAGCACAAAGCATAATTAACTACTCAGGGGAAGGTAAAACACAACCTAGTAACAATTTGTTATATGCCATGAGACCAAACTAGTCTTGAATAGATAAGGTTCATAAAGGTGAAAGTAAACATGAATCATGTCAGCCAGGACAGAAATTCAACAGATAACTAAGATCTGAGAACCACTTAAAAACAGTAAGTTAGCAGAAAGATATTTTAATGCTTATGCTGGCATAAAGCCTAGATAGGAATGGAAGCATAAGGAACTGTAGGAAATCCTCAACACAAAAAGGAAAACTAGGGAAATGTCCACCTATAAGTAGGTACGAAATGAGAGAAAATTATAATGGAAGTAAAAGCATTAACAGAATGTCTCAGACTCAACAGTGGAGTTTGAGGCACATGAAGAATAAACAGAAATCTAGCAATGATCTTGTTCTTTTACCAAATAGGCAATGTGGAACTTTTAATAAGAGGGCAGAAAAGATGACACATCTGATTACTATTTCCATTCCGCACTTGAAAAAAAAAAAAAAAAAAGAGGGAAAAAAAAGTATGATGTCCTACCGCCTGATGAAGAAATATTTTCCACTTCAACAGTAACTAAGGACTCTGCTAAGTGACAACAACTGAGGTCAGAGGAAAATCAGCACATTGATATAAACCATAGTTAAGAATTTTAGAGCAGTTTTCTGCTCTAAAGAGAGAAGCTATGGAGATTGCAGCTCATTGGGCCATTAACATTCAAACTCGATATGTCTTGGAATGCAAAGGAAACTCCACAGGACAAGGAAGAAAGCAAATGTTGCGACAACCTTTGAAAAATGTTAGTTTGCTGGCCGGGATATCTGTCTGTCAAGTCAACATAAAATTAATATTTTGTATGAGATTTTCTAATAAATACACGGTATGACACAATGTCGGTCAATATGTCAGCATGAATGAAATGCCTTATCAAACCAGTTCAATATGATTCTTGGAACTTACAAGTTTGACTAGTACAGATTGAAAAATGGGCATTAGAATAATATACTTCACGGACCTGATCAATTTGCTAATCAGGCCACGATCTCTATCACAGAAACAGGATGAGAAAAGGCTCTTCAATCTATCAGGATACAGTATCATGACTATTAATGGTCAAAAGCAATATTAAGACAGGACAAATAGTTAACTGAGAAGGTAAATAGTAAACAGAAGAATTTTGCATCAGCTCTCTCAGAGCCAGTGTATGTATGTATCATCATGTTATACAAATTTATCTCTCATGCTCCTAAAGTCCAAATGCTCCAAATTTAATGAAAGAAAAAAAAAAAAAAGGCATATCCCACCTCAAGAAAGTCAACAAAAAGCTTTGAGATTTAAAAAGGCTCTCTCAAATAAGGTTTTCTCCTCTTGAAGCAGCTGAGGAATCCAGACACCCTAATTCAGAAGCACATAAGTAAAGCTGCTTCAGATGCTAGCAAAAAAAGGAAGAGATAACTCACTCACTACCCCTATAAGGGGCTGAGCTACAGTGAGGACACTATCTTCAGGATCAAAGACTGAAAACTGTTTTAAAAGGGCACTGAAAATACTCCATGAGGGATTGCAAAGGAGCACATCAGTGCTGTAATTAGAATGACTACAGTATGAGAAGTGCAGGCCTTGACCCTATTTTCTGATTTTTCTCTTTGCAAAAGTAAGTCACAGCACCATAGACTCCTGGAGGTTCCCAAGTCCACTAAAAATCAAGGCAATTTGGACTGCATCTGTGTGGCCTGTTACAAGCTACAGTCTTTAGTGATGCAGAATGAACTGGGAGGCTGAAGTAATGCCAGCCACCAGGAGAACTAGAAAAAACAAGCAAAGTTTCCCTTCAGTGCCAGAGGTAAAGAGATGGAACTATCCACTCAGATAGAGCTGCCATAAGAAAGGCTTTGATTGCTGAACATGGGAGTTCTCAAACAAGGTTGTTTTGAGAATATGCAAATCCAGAGCTCAAGGACTAGTGCAGTATGAGTTTGAGTTGACCCAGTTATGGATAGAGGAACAGATTGCCCAGTTCAAACCTGTGAGACAACAGATTATTTACTATTGGGCAAATTCTGCAAATGGCGCGAATTCAAAGATCAAATTTCTCCCACAGTAACAGAAAATATAGCTGCTTTCACATTGCAGTAGCTGAGAAATAACGTATCACCTTTTCAAGTGAGGGAGAAACTACTCCAAACTACCTTGTTTCTACTGACAGAGTATGCTATGATGGGAGCACACACCCTTTTCCACCATAACAAGACACTTCTTACCCTGCAACAGCTTATTTATTTGTCCATAGCCCAGTTAAAAACCTCCCCCCACTTCAGAGAGCTTCTGGTCCACAGGTTTTAATTACAAAAACTAGGCCTTGTCCCACACCTCTAAACTCTTACTTGCCTGTTGTACGTTCCAGTCACTACAACTTTTTTGAGGCAGCTTTGTTAGTTCTTAGCAGTCTGGACCTAATTGTCCACAGCACACACATTCTCCAGTTCCTTGCAGCATAGCAGGTTGCTCAGTTTGAGCTACAACTATCTATATGCAAGTCTCCTTACCTCGATTGTGCTGCAAGAGGACAATAGTGGGATTGACGATTGTGGTAGAAGGATAGGCAGAGGCAGATTTGCTGATTGAAGTGATGGAGGTTGGATAGTCAGTGCCAGTGCCAGGCTGGGGCACTTCATTTAGCACAGGACCTGGGTCCTGAAAAGAAGAGCAACACATCATTAGTAACATGCAGAAGGCTACTACACTGGGAAAATCTGGAAAAAAACCGCAACATTTTAAGCTGAAAGAGAAGCATAATCACAGCAAATTTTAGGATAAAAGGCATAAGCATGAGTGTTACCCTGCTCCTTGTACATACCCTGCTCGTTGTTAATGGAATTAGTTTGCTAAGGCGGTACTATAATTATTTGGTGTTGGGTTTCACAACTCCAACTCCAAAAGAGGGCACTAAATTCATCTAGCAGACTCTTTGGAGCAAACACAAGGTGCCAGAAATGAGCAAATCTGGTTGGGGGAGAAGATGCAGACATCTTTCCCCTGATACATACACACCAATATTTTTGTTCCAAAAGTATTCCTTTCATAGCAAGTCAGACATGCAAAACTCATGCAGTTCTAGAGTGACACATTATTATTGCAGATGGTTTGGTAAAGAAAGTCTGAGAAATTAAGTTAGCATCATCACTCAAGAGACAGTGTGACACCTACCTGATTAAAAAAATTACATAAAGCCCCAAAACTGATAGAGGGTAAAAGGTAGGACTCTAGCAAGGGAGATACTCAACATGGCTTTGCTGCTGGAGCACAGATAGCAATCTGTTCTTGCTCTCCTAAAGCATCCAGCTCCATTGTTTGCTTATTTCAAACCCACCTCTGATATCACCAGAGCTCTCACTGTTCTGTAGAAATACAGGCTGTGTCAGCAGGGAGACTTTGAAAGCTAGCTCATCTTTGAACAACCTCAGTCCAGGGATACTGAGCTTTGGGTGGTGGTAAGGGAAAAAGATAAAGAAGGGATGATGACTAAGACTGTGTGTGAGCCAGTTTACACTGAGATTGTTCAAAGCTTCTTAAGGAATTTGGACACACAATTATTGTTAATGGGGAATGAGCATCCAAACAAAGAGAGTATGGAACAGTGGGCCAAATTCCTGCACTCCTGCTGCTCTACTGTCAGACTGAAATGCTGCAAGCCACTGATCTGTAAAATCAGCTGAGCATTCAACGGCACTGTCATCACTATTAAAAAAAACCCTGAATATGCACAGAATATTGCTCCAGAAAAATTCCCACTTCTGGCTTTTCTGGCCAAGTGTAACTGCAACTCAGTACCCTTCATACCCACGAGCATCAGAGGAAAGGACTTAGAGCATCAAGCAGGGGGCTGAACAGGGGCCAGAGTGAGGTCTGGCACCAGAGCTCAGAGATAAATCATAGTGAGAATTGGCCATACTCAGAACAAGCATCTACAGTCTCTCCAACTTAGAGGGGAAATGGAGAAAAACAATCTCGTTCTGTCAGATGAAGGTGATCTTGGTCCAAGCAGCATCTGGTCAGGCCATAGACATTTCATGGGGACAGAAAAGAATCAGTGGTCTTCAGAAATACGTGTTCCCAGGAGAGAGACCCAGCCCCATTTTGCTGACTGTGATAATATTCCAAACAATGCAATTAGGAAAAAGGAGCAAAAGTCAGGGAGAAGTATAAGAATTGGGTTTGAACTTCACTTTGATAACTAAAATACAAATAAGAATCCCTCCAAGAAGAGGGATGTTGGCTTAGGATAGGCTCAGGAGCCCCAGAAAGTCACCAAAGTGGGTGAACAAAGACCATTTAAAATTATTGTGGAAAATAGCTCTGTGACTACATGCCTGAATTGAGCACGTCCAAAAACATTTCAAAACTCTCATCTCAAGAAAGTCAGGTACAACAAAAATCTATTATTGGATGCCTCCTGATTTTTTTCTGGAGCCTGCAGATAGGTTCTATATAAAAACCAAAAACCCCCAATCAAAAATGAAACACCAAAACCAAACTCTGATTGCTCTCTGCAATAAAACCCCTACTGATTTCAACAAAAGTAGAAAGGCAAATGCTGAGAACTTTTGAAAATATCCTCAGTTGTTTTTTTCTTCCCCCTCTTCACATGCCTATTTGCTAGATCCCTATAGAGCCAGAGGGCACACCAAACATCATCATGAGAGAAGGGGTTTTCTGCTGAACCTCTTAGTTGTCCTTACAAGCAGGCATATATATAAAAATAAAAAAAAAAAAAAGGTGGTTTTAAGACTTCCAGTGCAAGAAAGGTCATGTACTTTTTGCCTCCTCCCTAACTTTAACTGAGAGCTACTTTTCCTCGTCTCCAACGACTTTTTAAAATAGGCAACGTCTTTAAAGAGGAACAAAACCTAACCCAAGAAGAACACAGTAAAACCCAACTGTTATGGACTGAATTCTTCAAAATTTTCAAAGACAAGCAATTCCAAAATGAAGAGACTCTCTCTGCCTAATCTATCCCACAGCACCTACATGCTTGGAAGACACTTAGCTCAGTAACTTATAACTTGTAGGTCATTGGATACTGGCAGCAATATTACACTGATTTCATCAGGGATTTGTGTAGAGACCATATGGTCTTGTAGCTCCAAGTAGAACAGAAAGCCAGCCCTAACCTTTAACTGGTCTGCTGTTGCTACTTTAAATGTTATTCAAACACAATTAAGGATGCTATTAAAAGAGCCTGAAGAGATCAGTTAGTTGCAGCTATTCAATTTATACAGAATCCATTATTCTGAGCAAATCCTGTGAAGACTCTGATGGTGTGCATCACCTGGCAGAACGGGCACAAAGGGAGCCAGTCAAATGTTGCAAGAAGTCAATAGAAAGTTCAGAGCTGCACAAGGCAGGCAAAACGCATGCACTAGCACAGGATGCAAACAAGGTTTCAGTTGTCATGCTGCTGGCAGGGAGTGAGTCATCGTTCCTCTCCCAAGTTTAGTATTGCAAGGAGAAAGTAATTTTAATCTGGGAATACAAATTTAGGAAAAGGGCAAGGAGGGTACTTGGCAAGCTTACTGTACGTGAGATGACTCCAGTGATTTCAGGCTTCAAGCCCCTGTGCAAAGCCCCCGTGACAGGAGGGACAAGTGAAGGTGGTGATGAGAAGAATGGCAGTTTCGGGTAAACAGAGGGTACTGTGCCAGATGTGGAAGGTGCTTGGTTATGGTGGGAGCCCCTCTGGAGATGTGGGGGAATGAAATCATCTAGAGTTGGAAAGGTCAAGGGTGAGCCAGGAGAAACAATCTCAGGGAATACGGAGCCTTGCCCAAAAGGAACCAGAGGCGGTGGTGGAGTGCTGGAGCTGCCTTCTTGTTGTCTGTCTGGATTAACCTGGAGGAGGGGGACTACTATAACTCCAGGCTGAGCTGTGGTGGTGGCAGTGGCATCCTGTAGGAAACAAGGTGTTGTTATGCAACAGGGGAGGACTGATACTTTAGTCTAACGCAGCCATATAGTGTCATGCAAGGAATGTACCCAAAATGATACAAAGCCCCACCAGATTTTCTTTCCTTAGGGAGACATACTTATTCAGGCTTGCAGCCCTGGTCCCTATGAACATATGCTTTTCCACAAAAATCTTCATTCCCCTCACCACCCTTCTTCTGCAATGCCGTGTAGAAAACCACAGAACAGTTCTGCATTCACCATCTCTGGAGAAGCACTAGCCATCACCATACAGACTTTGCTTCTTTTACACCTCCCTAAAATGGAAAGATCCTCACCAGCCCAACCCAACTCCCTACAAACACCACACACACACAAACACAGAGATCAACGTTGAGGGGGCACGCGTGGGGTGTTAAATATTATCAAGTAGAAGATCACAAGATTCAGGTGGCACAAGAAGTGCTCAGAAATTAGGTAGGAGGGAATAAAGCATTAAGGGAACATTGTAACGAATTAAAGAACTGTTTGCACGGCTGAAAGAAAACAAGGTTATGGAGAAAACATGTACCATGCTGCGTCCCATTGCCTTGTATGGTGGCTGTCGCTGCTGAGTAAGGTAAGGCTCTTTTCTCATCCTGTCCTCTGTGGCAGCTGTGCTCTGGGGCTCTAGCACTCTGTCCCTCACAGCTTGCGGAGCTGGCGACTCAGTCCGGGAGGGTTGGCCCGCGCCATAACTAACTGCGTCTTTGCTGAGGACAATGTAAAAGTACGGCCTGGGAGGAATAGGAGGAGGAGGAGCAGCAGGAAGAGACTTTTCAGTGTCTGTTACAGAGGAAACAATGTTGGTGGCTGGTGCCTGAGTGAGCTCAGCGCCCAAACTGGTGCTGGCTGCTGGGTCATGTGTGGTGCCAGCGGAATTTTGAGATGCGGCTGAGCAAGTGCTGTTAGATAAACAAGCTACATATAGTTTGCTGACCTTTTTATCCGCCTTCGTCTCATGACTGAAATTCATTCCAGCCTTACTACTGGGATCTGCCCTGTCAGGGTTGTGTTGTATGGATGATGCACCCGATGAGGAGCGACTTTCCAAGAGTGGCTGCCCAGCATGCACCTCATCTCTGGGGCCTGAAGAGGAAGAATGCCCTGCTGGCAAGCCTTGCTTCCCGCTGGGGACAGCCCCATAAGGGGTAGGTGATGACAAATAACACCGTGCACTGGTGGTTGGTGATGCACGCTGCGTATAAGGCTTGGGTGCATTCAGGTACACGCAGTCCATGATGGGCACTGGCAACAGGTTGGTCGCTTTAGTGTCAGTGCGGGGACGCCATGCAAAGCTTTCCTCTTTGGGAAGAGGAGGACGGGGAGGAGCGAGGGCCTGCTGAGGCAGAATCATGAGGTAGAGAAGGAGAAAGGATGCAGCATCAAATAAAAGGAAAAAGGAAGGAAAAAAATATTAAATTCTAAGAATGAATTTGATCAGTGGACTTGGGTTAAGCAGGTTTTAATACAGCAAGAATAAAAAGCAAATACAGTATCTGGAAGGTCAGTGCAGAACTCACTCACATACATCATCTCATGCATTCTCTCTTTCTTAGCACAGCTCACTACAGCACACAAACTTTACCCAGCTTTCACGTCTCTGCCTACATGTTTCTCTCTCAGGGCAAAATAAATCTCAGTACTGTATTGTTTCAAGAGACCTCCACAGCAACATCCACCATGCCCCTGGGAAAGCCCGAATCAAGATTTAACATCATGGCTAACTAAACTCAGGCTCACGCATGTGAAACTAAATACTTCCCAGCACTGGGGACATTTGAATCGCAAAGCCAAATTCAGAGCTCTAGGCCATATCTGCATGTTAAGTGCACTGCTGAAAAATGAACGTTGTGAAGTTTCACCAGCGCTAATGAAAGCAGACATCATGTGAATACTGTAGCCTACCACAGCTGGCTAAGTAAAAAGTCAGCATTTCTTCCTTCTAAAGGCTAGCTCTTCAATTCTCTTCAGGATTTTTCCATCCTGAAAATACTTTTGGGAAGACTGGAACAATTAAAGTTTCTCGAGGAACTGAGTTCATCAGAATTTGTCTCCAGAATCAAGATCACCAACAGAGAAATCCTGCTGCTAGCAAATAATAAGAAAAGCTTTACTGGTTTTGGTACTTAGCAACATATAGCTTGCTAACTCTAAAGTCCCTGCTGACTGCAATTCCAATTAGAGTGAATTTTTTTCCTGAGAAAAACACGAGAATGGAGATGTCTTAACAGTTTGCAACATTCAAATCTGAAAGCAGCATCCACTAAAATTCATCCACATATGACAAGTTGTGGCCAGCACCTATTCTTGTTACATGAATATAGATGTAGAAAAGTTTCATAAAATTACAGCTGATGTTCCAAAATCTACTGTCCTCATGCTGCCCCTCTGCCCCTCCCCACCTTCCCTGATGCATAAAGAAGTACAGAAAGGGGTTGGTAAGTGCTCTTCTGAAGGGTTTCTGCCTCTGAACAGGCTCATTCTTTTTGGAATTTCTTTCATTTCAGCTTAGTTTGAACAGCAGTTCTTGAGACTTCTATAACAAGTACTATGTGCATGAGTTCTCTCTCTGTTCAACAAGATCAGGAAGGGACTACAGGACAGCTGTATGTACTGAGCAGAAATGGGTCTCTCTATCATGGTGCTCCTTCACACACCTTCATCCGAGTTGTACCTTCTTCCACTTTCACTTACGATTTCAGGAGCAGTGTCTGGTCTGTAGCATTGCTGTAGGACCCTGATGATGGAAGCAGTCACGCTGATAGAGGGACAAGGCTTTAAAGGGACTCTGTTTCACATAAGAATGCAGTCTCTAATGAAAGGCTTCCTTACAGGCTTTCAGACTGCTTCTGTGCAGACTGAGCACCCAAAAGAAAAAGCATGAAGGTACACTTCTCCTAACAGATTGACTTCAACAATTTACCTCAGGTATAAGTAACCTTTCCCTTGTTAGCTTGTATCAGTTACAGTGTTTAAACTGACAGACATTTTCTCAATATATTATTTTTGATGTAGGGTGCAACTGATTCCAGCCTGCAGTAACCTCTAGGAAATAAAACCAACATAAAATACAAAACAGTTACCAATGACTACTTCACCTTTTTTCTTTCACACAAACGGCATTGTCCTCCTCCTTCATCCACCAAGGAAACACAGTGGTGTGCCTGAATAAACGAGCTCCACAACACTTTGCTGACATAAGGGTTGCCCCCATTTTAAAGGCAGAAAAAGCTGAGGCACAGCAACTTACCCATCTGCAGCCAAGTCTGGAGTTCAGCCCAGGACTCCTGACCATGAATCCAGTGCTTGAACCCAGATGATCACCCTCAGGGTCACAGAAGAAAGGCTTACCTGTGGCTTGCTATCTGAGGAAAGGTTCGGACGCACACTCCTATAACCCTTGGCAGCCAGAGAAGATGGTTGGGTATCCCCATTGGCATCAGTGGTGGACGACGACCTCCAGTCATCTATGGTGGGAAAGAAAACTCAGATCACAGAGGATTCCCTCTAGCTAGAGGATGAGTGAAAGGAGGGGACTCTTTTCTTCCATTTTTTCCCCCCTTTTTTCTTAAATCAGGCAACAAGAAATAATTCCAATAAAGCAACAGAAGTAACAGCATAAGCAGCCAATGTTTGTACCTGTTTCTGAGTTTTCTGGCTCCAGACCTAAGCATTTCACAGAAAGGAGGGACAGAGGAGGTGGGGGTAGAGGACAGGCAGAGAGGAAGAGGAAAAAAATAAACCATTACATTTACAGAAAACATGTACCAATTGAAGTTAAGAGTCAAGCTACTTCATTTCACACATAAAATGCTTTCTGACAGGGCTGCCTAATTACCATAGAAACCGGCCCTAAACATGATGCCCTCCTTGTTTCTGACCTTTGTAAACACAAGGCAATTCATTCAGAGCAATGAAGAAACAATTGTTCATTGACATTCTTATTTCAGAGGCAAAAAGGCAGCCCAGCTTGCTACTTTTTAAAGCTGCAGCTTGACATCCAGACACCGCAAATTACTGGAAATGCAGGGACCCTGTGTTCAGCCATGACACTGATTATGAAGACATATCTATCCTCATCAACATCACTATATATGATTAATTGAGATAAAGGACTGCCAACAAACAGATCAGGTTTGCAGAATAAGTGCATGAGGGGAGTTATAAGATACGATGTCACTTTACAACCCAGTCCCTGCAGCTACACAAAGCAGCCTCATCACATATTTACCCACCTCCCACTGGGCTCCTCCCCACCCCTCATTTTGCTGTTTAAGTCATATGCAAAAAGCTTTTCCAGCTCCAAAGTACATTTCATAAAGCGATTGAGAGAGTAAGCAAAGAAGTATTAACGAGCTGATTTCCATAGTAATGGGCTCATTGCCATTCAAGCTGTTGGAAATTTATGAAGCCATCAACAGAAAGGAGAGAGGCAACAGTAGGGGGTAAGAGTGAAGAAACAGAGAATGGCAAGCATTAAAAGAGGGTAGGTCACGGGTGGGGCAGAATGGGCAAAGACAGAGCAGAAAGTGGCACATTGGGGCTGGAATTAATGGAATTGCCCTTTCTGCAACAATACAGTTAGAAACCATGTATGCTTTGCTTTCAAGAGCAAGTTTTACCCCCTGCCCCCTTAACGGCATCTTGCCTTTGGGAGTTCATCCTCTCTGCCAGACCCATGACACTGGCCAGGTTTGTTATGCTTTGCCTGTCTTCTACAATTAAGTAATTACACGTCTGCTATTGAAAGATGGCAGAGCTCTGTGGCGACACTGTCTGTCTGGGACGCTGTCCCGGCTCCCCTGACAACCCAACTGAATGCTGGGGGGGGCAGGAGAACCACTCGGTTTGTTTCTGTTCCACCTCACGCCTGGGATAAAAGGAGGTGACACGGGCCAGCCAGGCGAAAAAATAATAAAAAAAGAGAACTGAGAGATTCTGGCAGTCATGACAAACTTAAGCCAATGACTGAGTGGTCATGAAACCTGCATCCGGGAAAAAACACAAGTCAGTCTCTCTCTGCTGGTCTGGGTCTTGCAAGAGGTTTCCAACTATGCTACAGAATTTTGGGCTTTAAACCATAGCTAAAAAGTCACCCCAAGACCCTGAACTGACCTGTCTTGAGGTTACAGTGAGTAACATATTCCAGTTAACCTTCCAACGACTTACTTTCAGGTTGTTCAACATCCTGAGGACGTGGCGAGGTGATATTCCGATTCCCTTCATGGGCTGGAGTTGCCCGGAGGGTTACAGCTCCTTTTCCACTGCAGACTTTAGTGGGATCCGTTTCTACAGGAAATGCACATGCACAGAAGAGACACACAAAAAGGGATGATACAAAGCTATTAGGAGCCATCAGAGCTCTAGAGTAATTTTAGCATGGCTGCCTCCAGGTGAATCAATCTAGTAATGTTTGTGCAGATGAACATTAGCTCTGTATTTAAAGCATTAAGAAATCAAAGCAGTTTCATATTCATGTAACTGATGAATGTAGCATTAAGTTCTGAGTTGGAGCAACAGAGCTAAGAAAGGAGGAAAAAAGGATGGAAGTTTGAACCAAATGTCACGGGTCCATTGGCTTTGTTTGTTCTGCTTTGCATGGAGATACTGTGCTAGCAAGGACAGTCTACCATTACACCTGTGGCTCTTCTATAGGGATTTCCCAGTGGCATAATGCAATATGATTTCTGTGCTGAAGCTTAAAATTGCCTTTTGTGGAGGACTGAAAGAGAAAAAAAAAGACTTATAACCACTGAAAGACAAAATCTTGTAGCTATGCAGAATGTGATCTAAAGGCAAGGCACTGCAAGCCACCTCCTTGCTATGTCCCCGTTTCATGGCAGTGTTTCATCTTCTGACACAGGAACCCAAATCCAAAACCTAGAAGGAGATTTAACATATATCTGTTCAGATCAACCTGTGAGCCAGATACCAGATCATACTAGTGTCCTTGCTGAGGCACAGTTCAGCACAGCTTCTGTGCAGGCTTACCTTTGTGCATTTCAGTCCATGGATCTGGGTTTTCTCCTCCTGTCATCCTATTAAGTAATAATAAACCAGTACTTCAAGGCTATCTTTCTCCCCCTATGCAAAATCTTTCTGGAGAGTTGTTTCCTTTCAGATACCTATAGAAACAATAAGCCTAAAGAATCTCTCACTTCTCTAAGCTACTTCCACAGAAAAACACGCCACGATCCCTTCTCATGCACTATTAGTAACCCAGCAGCTGCCATCAGACTTCACTCTGGCCTACCTACCTAGAGATACCTACTATGACACTGCACTGGAAGCATGAAGAGATAATGAGCACGTTGCATTACACAAATGACAACACAATGATTTTGATATTTTCATGAGGTGAGGATCATATCTCTGCATTTTGAGGGATGAAGCTCCTCTCCAGATCCATATTTAGGACTGTGGAAAGGATGCCGTAAGTAAGAAATCAGAGGATACTTTACTACAATTCAGCCTCTAGTTAACTTAGGCAGCATTAATGCAGCCTCTCTGAGGGGAAAAACTATCCATGCAGACATATAAAAAGCTGCTTAATCCTTAAATATGACACATTTGCACTCACACCACACACCTGATCACAACCTAAGATCACCCAAATGCCTTGTGAAATAGAAGTTGACTTCTCCAATTGAGTTTCACGTGATTCAGAAAGGGTCGGGATTCCTTTTGCTGAAGAGTGCAGTTCCAGCTATCACTTCCACCTGTGCTGCACAACATGCAGTCCAAGGACTCTACGGACTCACTTTTAAACCACAGGACAAAGGTTTAAGTTCCAAGACTCCAGTTATAAGAGTGCTGGAACTCTCAGGTATGGACACACTGATGGGAGTCACTGGGCCTAATTTAGACATCCACAAAGAGTGCTGGGTAGCTGTCCTACAACCCTATGCCTGTATTCCCTTCATAGGCACTGAAGAGAAATGGAAACACTGAAAGTTCAACATGTCATATATGACTAAATATCTTCTTCATCATATTGGAGCAGAATTAAATTTGGGAATCAATGCTTTTTTAAATTTATTTTTCATACAACATATTAAAACTGTATACCAAACCAAAAAAATAAGAGCCAGAAAAAAATGGTCTGAACTTAAAAAAAAGTGTTTTGAAAATGTTTGAAAATAAAATCTTGCCAGACTATTTCATCTTGGGAGATGAAGAGAAATACTTAAGATGTTGAATTCCCTCACAGTTTAGGTGAAATGACAGGAAACAGAAATCTGAATATCTCAGCATAGAAATAAAGCAAATGATAATAAACAGGACATTAGCAGTGTACTAGTCCAACAAAGCACATGTGTAACAAATTAGGAGAGACAAGCAGTATCAGCTAGACTAGTCTGATTGTCCAAATCCAGGAAAGTAGAAGAATAATCTTGTACTTTTAGTGCGCAAGCATGTGCTTGTGGAGGTGTGACACGCAACCTAACATCCTTATTTATTCACATGAAGATTAAATTCAGTGTGTGTACAGAAAAAAAACCATCCCACCAACACTGAACTATGCTTGAACCATATCTTTTCATAATGACCAAAGATATGCAGGAAATATTCTCTGGTTCATCAGGAGTTTGGTTCAAAATGAGTCTGTAATAAGAGTATTTTTCATAATCAAGAATTAGTAGAAGAGCTTACAATGATCCCAGATTCAAGCAGACACAATTATGTCTGCAGAGGAGCAGCATAATTGAGAACAGTGCATTGTGCCATCAAGAGCTAACCGCATTACCTACTGATGAAATCTACAGCTCTGGGAGGAGTGAGAAGAGGATGAAGCTGAGAACTAGCCAAAGCGCGTGGGTGAAGCAGAGAGACAGAAAGAGAGAGAGGAGAGAGAGAATGATGGCCAACTAATGCATGGCAGGGAGGAAGGAAGAAGATACCTGTAGGCAGCACTAGGTGAGGAGAACTTTTCACTTTCTTCACAGGGATTATTTTAACGGCAGAAATAGAGCGTGTACATAAAGGGACGCCAACAGCTGCAAACACAAAAGTGTAAATGGCACATCCAAAAAGGGAAGAACAGAGTTTGGGAAGCATGCCACAAAATTTTCTAATGTACTTGGAGACACAATAGCAGGAAATTTCAAATACAAAAGCAGTCTACAGAGCAATGATGCAACCGTTAAAAATATCCCTTCGTTCGCCCTAATTCAGGATGTGTCTGTTTTATGCAGCATACAGAACTGCTTACTGAATGGACTAACTGCTGACTGCCACGATGCTGCAGGTAAAAAGAATCTGGAAGCATTAGTTTTTAGAAGCCATCAAAAAATTTTAGTGTAGTCATTTAACTGAGGTACACTGCATGCAAAAATAAAAATGTTAAGTAAAACATTAATATGGCTCAGTTAAGACAAAGTGAAAAAACAAGGACTGAAATGTTGAGAGAAAAACATTACACAAATTCTGAATTATACGGCACATATTTTACAAGTTCAGCAAGAGAAGGAAGTGAAATGTGAAATCATCTTGAAAATAGTCTCATACCAAAGGGTAGCATCCACATAGTTATTTCAGAAAAAAAATCCATCCGTATAAACAGTAAATTGAAGAGATTTCTACTGGACTCCATCAGCTAGCACACTAATTATACTGGAGGTAGTAACAGAGGAAAATCACACATATCACTAAGCAAAATCCTAGCAATTGTTACAAAACTGTTCAAATCAACTGGTACAAAGAGGGGTCTTTGTGAAAAAAGGCAAAACTACTCAGAGGTGAAGCTCAACAGGACTTGCCAAGATAAACATCTTGGCTATCATGACTCTACCAGAATAACTTTTGAGTTGTGTTCTTGATTTCTGCAGGGCCAGGATTTTCCTCTTTAAAACCTGTTTTCTGCAAGTATTAGCTGCAAAATGCTTGATGCCTCCTCACGTTCCACGGCATCTCTCTCAAGCCTGAAAAATCAGGAGTAAGAGGAACCACATTCCTTGCACTTTACACACTGAGCACTGGCCTAGCTTGAGGGAGACGTTGACATCACGGTAGTGTATACACCCCCCTCTTGTGGTAGATCTTTCTGATTCCCGGCAAAACCGGAAAGCAAAGACTTCACGAACCTAGAAAAGGGATCTCAAACAAAAGGGTGGGGGAAGAGCTCAAAAGATTGTTTTCAAACTTCAGAAAATAATCATTACTTTTTAGTTTGATAGGATTGTTTTAAGTTTTTTTTCATAAAAGAGGAACACAAATAAAATCCTGTTTTCAGTGCTTCTCCCTGAGCACTAGAGACCCTGTGAATCAAACAGCCTGTGGTTTAAGAAGCAATCCTGACTGAATTTAATCAATCCACAATGCAGTCAAAACACTAACCACTATAAAAAGATATCAAAGGAAAAGAAAGGAAACTAAACCAGAAAAAAAGCAACCCATACAACCACATACTTTCACCCTGTCAAAAGAAACACTATCACCATAAAAACCAGAATGCTATAAAGCACACTGCAAACCCGTTGATGTTAATATGAAGACTAGTTTGCTTAGGGTTTTTTTAAATCACTTAAATGATTAGTTCCTGCCCCTTAATCCTGATCTTAAGTCTCCCCCTCTCACTGACACACAGGCACCCACAAACCCACGCTGTCTCAACACACTACGATATTGATTCACAGGTGCTCACAAGTACCACAAGTACCGTACAGCTTTGCTCAAAACAGCACTAAAAATATACCAAGAGGCAAGTCCAGCCTGCCACTTTTAAGAGACAAAGAACACTTGTTGAGCTAAGAAATGCTGCTGCTATTAACATGGTGCAGCACGAGGCTCTTCTTGTATCAGTTGCCAAGCAAACTAAATTTGGAAACCCCTGCTACAGTGAATTTCCAGGGAAATCAACCACATCACACAGCTGACATGCAGGGGGAGCTGCAGAAGTGTCTCTGAAGCTCTTAACCCACCTTTTTCTTGTCCGTTGCTGCTCAGCCCATTGACAACAGTTTTTGCAACATCAGTTTCTTCGTGCTCTGCAAGACAAATGCAGAAGCGGTTTTCAAGACAGATTTTTCAAGTCTGCAACGTCCTCATCTGACTTCAATAAAACTGGTTCTTGTGAATTCAGAGAAACAGAGAAGACAGTGCTTGAAAGGACCACCAAAGGTCATCTAAAGCCCTGTTCCTGAATCATGACAGAAACAAATCTACCTCTGTCACTGCTGACAAATGTTTTCCTAATGAGTTCTTAGAAACTTCCAGCATCAACCTAAAGCAACCTGTTCCAGTGCTTCACAGCCCGTGAGCTTATCAGTGCTTAAACCAAGTTCCAAGGTCATGGTTCTCTGGACTCCCTTCAAACAGTTCACATTTTTCTCAAAATGTGGTGCCAAAACCAGGACATGATACTTGAGCTGAGGCTTGCTAAGATGCTAAAATCAAGTGGCAATATTATTCCATAGATCCTACATATGGCACTTCAGTATGGCATCTTCTTTGTTTTTCACTCTGATTTAGCCTGTTCCCTGGGCAAGGCCAGAAGTTTTCCTCTTCCCAAACAGCCCTCATTTCCTGGTCCCTTGTTTTTCTTTGAACAGCTGATTTTTCCTATCCAGATGTCAAACTCTGAATTCATCTCTACAAAAACATATCAAATTCAGATAATTTTTTCAGGTAATCAGTAATTCTGAATTCTTGTATTTCAAACTGAAATAAGCCAAAGTGACCTACTCCAGCTCAAGATGTTAATGGTAATTTTTTTAGCATTATGGGTCAAATTCAAACAACAAATGCAAATAATTGCATCAGAAACAGCAGGAATATTATGAGTAATAAGAAGGAAGGCCGAAGGCAGCAAGTAGAAAACATCAGAGACTTACCAGAGCTCATTGTGGCAGAGGGACTTTCTTTTTTCACTTCTGGATTTTGTTTATGTCTGTTTAAAAGGAAAGGCAGACTGATTACATTATGTTTCACGTCAGCCTAGACAGCATTGGACACGATACTGAACATTCACAAGAGTCAAGACAGTTTCTTTAAAAAAGTTAGTTTCAAACGCCAAATGGATTTGTGTTAAGCACCAGATACATTTTTTGCTGATAGTTATCAGAAATTAAAGAGTATTTCCACCCAACATAGGTACTACTTCCAGACTTTAAGACTAATCTTCAGTACTAAATTAAACTATACTGATTAAAGCCTGAGTCTATACAGGGCAATGTACAAGTCTGCCTAGTTTCTAATACATAAAACATGCATCACCTTTCAAAAAAATTTTAAAAATCAAAGTGACACTAAAAGCTTTGAAACCCTCAACTTAGAGCATTTCCGTATTTCAAGGCAGTCTGTTGCTCAGATTAAAGTTCATCTCTCCTTTGAAAGATATTACATTACAGAAGAGATGCACTTGTCAAAATGCCTATTAACTTCTACACCAATCATTTCCAGTCCTGTGATGCTGCTAATATTTTCAGGATCAGACTCCAGTAAATGAAACTTGAAAATTGGAAGCTTTAATCCTTCTGGGACCAAAGGCAGTGAAATTACCAATCCAAGAGAAAAAATACCAGATGGGGATCAGAAGAGAAAAAAGTTAAATTTCATGGTCATGACAGTCTACAGAGGACAGCTGTGAGGATTATTTGTACTCACTCGTGTGGGGACCTGATACCTGCAGCAAACAAACAGGTTTCAATGTCACAGATATTGGTTTGAATAGCCAAAGAGCAGCCTTTCTACAAAACAAGTCCATGACAAGATCGCTCAACTCTCTAAAGGTCCTAGGTTGAATCAAAACCCCTTTAAAATCTTGTGTTCCAATCTCCACCTCCCACCCTCCCCCCCAAAAAACAAAAAAAGTTAGTGCTAAAGAGAGTGAGACCAAGTGTAACTTCAGACAATTAATGGCTTCCATGAGACAAACAATTATGTATCTGAGACCATGAAATCACACACAAACACGGACTGCAACTAGTGAAGTATAGGGGAAAATTGCTCAGAGAAACAAGAAACTAAACAAGAGAGTTGGAGATACTTGTTTTCTTGTTACATGAACTGGAGGCAGCAGTGGGACATAAGAGGCGGAAATTTTCTTCAGAGAACTGAATTTGCTCTCTTGCTTCAAGCGTCCCCATCCTTAACTAGCATTTGTTTCATACCAGCCAGAATATAATGAGCATGTCCAACAGTCACTCAAAAGGAAAGAAAATTCAACAAGCAAATATAGTAACAGATGAGTCTGTAAAACCAGCCAATATCTGGGCTCCCCAGCATGCCACCCTAGGAACAGCTGCCCATACTTAATTATTTAAATATTTTGTTCACTGAAATAACCATTCAGGATATATATTGCGGGTTGGTGAAGGCTCAGCAGGATGCAGCCGAACTCCAAGATGATCCCAGTAAAACACAGTGTAAAGTGGAGGGTGCAGTCTAAAACCAGTCAACAAAAGCAGAGTCCAAATTAAAGGTCTGCTGCCTGACTCTGCCTGCCCATACAGTATCTGCTTTTTGTTTCTACCATTTCATATTAGGAGTAAGTACCCTAAAATAGTAATGGTTGACACAGCCTGAAAATATAGACAAATTTACTTAATAACAATGGTCTTTCTGATCTCCAAATGTTTCTACTACAGAAAGGTGCCTTAGTTCAAGCAAACCAGAAAGAAATAGCCTAAAATGATAGCTTATCCAGCCTAAGGAGGTTTGTAGCAATATCACACTATTCTACACACAGAAAAATGTTACATGCTAAACTGACTGGGATAAATACAAGTCCCTCCATAGGGCAGGGAGAAAACCACAAGAAGGGGCAGTACTGCAAAAAAAATCTCAACTCAGCTGTAGGATCAATCCCTCTCTGAAGCTGAGGAGGTTGCTGGTACCCTGAAGTTTTAACTCAACACTGGCCCTTTCCATGGACTTCATGCAAGTCAACACAAAGTTTCTTCCACTTTAAACATTCCCAAAAGGTTGCAATGCTTTCCTCTGGTATAGAAGATAAAAAAGGAGGAGAAAAATAATTTAGTGTGTTACCTTTTCAAGGCAGAAAGAAGATTTACTAGGTCTCATGTCTGGGCAAAGGCAGATTTTGCACTGCTATTGCAATCCCAGAGCAACACATGTTCCCTTCTACAACGGTAGTATCTGAGCAATTAAACTCATGTCCACATGCTTTATACTTTTTAAACAGCCATTTGTTTAGAAACAGTGACATCACAAATGCCATAAAACTCTGTTGTCAGTGATGTCTTTTTGATTCAGGAGTGCTGACATTGCTTACAGTGTGAAGTACTGGCTTCCATCGCATTAAGAAAAGCATTTAGAAAAGAATTCACAAGAAAAAAAAAAAGGCACAATTATTTAGCATTAATAGAACAAATTAATTTTTACAAAAAGGTGATTTGAGGCTAAAAATAAAGTGATAATTAAAGAAGCTCACTAAAATGGAAGATGGGTACAAAATCATGAGAACTAGATCTAGAAAAATTAAGTTCCCACGTATCCACACACTTAATAGAAATTATAGAATTCAATTAAAATAACAAACATCCAGGATTCACTCATGAAACTAATGTGAAACTAATCCACATCATTCACACACACAAACATACGCTTAATGTAAGCTCACATACAGCGTATTCAGGATGAGTGTAACCAATCCTGAGCTCCTGGGTTAGTCTAACTCCAGGAGGTCCATTTAAAAGTTGATTTTGATCAGTTGAGAATCTGCATACAGACTTGCTGTATACATGTAGAATTAACTCTTGTTTAGATTGACATCTGCATGTTTGGAGTTGAGAACATGCTTTGGCACTTCTTTGCGTCAGGGCTACAGTTACTCTAGCTGTCTCCCATATACTTAACCCAAACCACATACTGATGTCCTATTAGGCCTGTCTCAGCCTTGAGCTGCTCTTGGGACCAGACAGACCAGCCAGATTGCATATCTGGCTCCATGGCCCCACTATAGCAAACTGCTGCCTGCTCTAACACCTGGGAAGGTACATGCTATAAGCCAGTGTGGCATAAATGTTTGGATGTAACATCCTCAGACAGAGCAGTCTCTGCCAGGTTGGACAGACAGGCTGTCCCTAGGAGCAGGTGGGTCTGGAAACATTTGCTGCTCCCAGTTCACCTCAAGAACTTCCTGTAGACATGGCCAAGCCATTCCTTAGACATTGATGCAAGTATGCACAGCAGCACTTCAGAAGGGAGCCTTTCAAAGGGAACCAAGAATCATAGAATCATAGAATAGATTGGGTTGGAAAAGACCTCCAAGATCATCAAGTCCAACCCCTGATCCAACTCC
>JAYRBT010000178.1:15608227-15635595 GCA_036023395.1 Myiotriccus ornatus | reverse complement strand
TGGCTGGCTCTGATCCCTTGTCCATCCTGTAGCTGCTGTGTGATTGTACACAGGATGATCTGTTCCATAACTCTGCCCGGCACCAAGGTCCCTCATGTCAGTATTAAAAACAGAGGAACCGATCCTGACAGATCAGGCAAAGAAAATAAAAAGAATAAAAATAAAAAGAATTAAAAAAAATACTCCAAAACAAAACTCCTGAGTGTCTCCTTCCAGTTCCCTGCTCTAACCAGCTAACCAGTACCTCCTCACCAGTCTGGAACTAGTGCCTTTCCTGAAATGTGACAGACATAGCAACAAAGGCTTCAAAGCTGCAAACATTCTAAACACAATGAAAGGTAATGAATTCCTCATGGCATAAACCAGCAGCTGTAACCCTGAGCGTGCCAATGTCCATATGTAACATCCACCAACTCCTTGCCAGTTCAGTCCTACCTCTAGGCGGATGTTTAACATTTCCTTCCTCCCTTTCACCCCCCAGCACATTTCTTCCAAGGCTGCAGTTCCTTCCCTACTTGGTGTGGAAAAGAGAGCAGTATGTTCAGAAGCCTATTTAGGAGGAATGCAGATAAGTGGCAACTACTTCTGTACAGCGTGTCTGGATTATCTCACATGCTCTAAAGGTTTGAGTACTCCCCCTGCAATGGCAGGGGGTAACAAACAGCTCATTAATAGTTCTGAGCAAGGACACACGCTCTTAAGTCACTGGTATCTCAGCTAGGAGTCGCAGGCGGTGGTTATTTTTGGTGGTCTAATGTGAGTGTGGGGAGAAGCAACTTCCTTTCATTTCTCTTCTTGTTATTATTGACAGCTCTGATGACTCATATAGGATTTTAAAACAATTGCTAGACATGAGATGGGCATTCAAAACTTACTGGGCTGGTCCTTTATATTCCTGAGATTTAGGCTCCTGCTTTATTTTCTCAGTTCTGAGTTTTTCACATTTTCAAAGTTTTCTCTCTATATACATGAGCTTTAAGTGGTTTGTGGCTGCATTTAAATTACATATCAAATTCTTATTTATATTAGTATAATCTAGGAGTTGAGAAGAATGGTAAGCTTTCAGACTTAAATGATGATTAACAATCACAAAACTTACTTTTTACCCAGTCAGGTCTTACACATCACTGGCAGCACTCATTTGTTTCACCCCAGACTCAGACCCTTTCTCACAATGCCACCCCGTCTCCCTGACCCAAAGGCTCTGCTCAATGAGCCATGTCAGCAACGTGGAGTCCCAAATCTGCGAAGATGGCAAACAGCTCCACTGCAGTCAGTGCTCCTATCAGCAGGTTCTTCTGCTTAAAGGAACTTGCTGGAAAGCACATCTTCTCTGTACTTCTCACTTTGCATCACATAAAACGTGGCAAGAAAAAAGTAACTAGAATACAGTAGGCAGCGCCAGGTTAACCCAGGCAATCAGTTCTCTCTCCAAGTATCATTATTCTTTTATTCTGAAATACTGCAACACGTTGCCTGTCATTTTTATTTTAGGGGTTAAAGAACAGCTTGTCATTCCTTCAGAATACGTCATGCTCCTAAGAATAAATGTCATGAAAAGACTAAGTAAGCAGTGCACACATAAGAATCATACCAATTCTGTACAAAACAACAACATCCCCATGCTCTTCAGCACATGTTAAGACAGAAAAGAGAGAGCACTGAAAGATCACTAAATGAAACAAATGGCAGCATTAAACACCAGCTTGGGTAAGGTGTTCTTATAAATAAATGAACTTACAGCTGTTACAATAAACAAACACAGCACATTTCATATGCAGTATTACTTCTCTTTTTTCTTTAAATACAATGTATGTTTGTTTCCTTCCTAACTGGTAAAATTAAGTTATGTGGGGCATATGTGCCAGGTTTTGGGCAACGTAAGAGGAATGTGCCTCTCAATAATAAAAGTCAAAAAGGAAATGTAAACTAGGAGATGTGGGTTTAAGACTTCGGAGATGCTTTTGAACTAAGTCATCTTACAGTCATCAACTTCAGAGTAAACAAAGTTTATCTGCAACCTGAGTTAACTCAGTTCAAGGTCACCACTTTTGGAGCAGAGGGCAGAAAAGGATCTCCCGGGTCATCAGGCCTACTCCCACGCTATTGCAGGCAACTGTGTCATACAATACTGTGCAAGAACACTTCACATTCCAGCTTAAAACCGGTAAGGTTTCCCACCTCCACCACTCCTCCTGGAAGCCTGCTCCAGAACTCATTCCTCTTATGGCTTGAATGTTTTTTCTAATTTGTAGCCTTAATTAAATTCATGAACAGCTACAGATAAATTGTTTTGCACCAACACAATCTTTTTGTTTAAGCAGCTCTTCCTCCTTGTGCTTACCCCCATCCATGCATTTTTAGAAAGCAGTTGCACCTCTCAGTCTTCCTTTAACAAGCCTGTAAACAAGTATTTCCAATTAAATTGGTCAGCACCTTGTCACCCATCTCATTAAAATCTGGCAAATAGCAGAAGACTGTAATAGGTCATCAGGTCAAAGTCTAAACTCCACTTAATGTCACAGAACCAGAGAATAAAGCCTACAGCCGACATGCCCAACAGCTGTAAAGGTAAATCAGCTTTTTTTGTCCATTCTCATGCTGGTCTTTCTCCTAAAATGAATTCCATGACTAGTGCTAGTTCAGATAGTGATTTGATATCTATGGGAACCTCCCTGCAAAGAAACAGACAATTTCACACCAGCCACTGAACCTTCCTTAGGTGACATTGACTTATACCTGGAGGGTTGTGGGGATGAAAGGTGGCTACAGACTCAGGGCTTGAAAAACAGCCATCCAGAGGGGTTCTTTGGCACAGAGCAGACTCGACATACAATGCATCACTGGTTCCCTCTGGGTAAGTTAATTGCTCACATCCATCACTTTACAGTCAAAAACATTTCTTCTCATGATAATAGATTCTAAATGCACTGTAACGGGGTTTTGACTTCCTCCTGAGTTTGTCACTACTGCCCTTTGTCTTTAGTATTTGATGGCTGAGATCATGGTGACAGTAGCTTTGGCCCATGTTATCATGGGTGTCTCCTGAAGAAACAAATGCCTTTATGCCACACCCATGCGCCCAAGCAGCTCACATTAACATTTTGAAACTTCAGAAAGAAAAATAACATTTTCTAGGTTATTTTATTTAAAATCTCACATTCATCTTAGGAGGAGACACAAAGCAGAGCATTTGAGAGCAGCAGAAGCTGAGATTTCTGTTCAGATTTATCTATGATAGGTATGCTCACACCTCATAGATGGAAGCATTATATGAACAAGCCAATGTACATCCTACACAAGTCAAGTGAGCTCACTGAGCTCAGCTCTCAAGCTGCCAGCTCCAGAGGGAAAGATGTCAATGACTTAACAGCATACCACAACCTGGGACTGTTCAGGACACTTAACTGAGATTCATACAGGAATTGCGGCAGGGAGCACATAACTACTGAAATTGGGAATTTTTTATATTTAAGGGTAACTAATTCAGTGACACCCGATTTATCTTCATTGTAACAGCAAAATCTTTCAGACAATCTGCAATGGCCACACCTAGCCAAGAGGATGCTGGTTTCATCCTTCAGCTGGAAGTAAGGGAAGATTCATTGAGTTCAAGCTGTTGTGAGACTACTTGCAAGAGTAGTGCAGCTGGGGTGCTGTGGGTACTGCACTTAACTCTGTACACCTCTGATATGGGGCCACTTGTGTCTCTGCAGAACAACAGCTGTAAATAAACAGACACACATTCCAGAAGCCCTCATTATGTATAACAATGGATCCATTCAGCTGACTGTGACATTGAGGGACACAAACACTGCATTGCATTTACTACAGTGAATGGCATTCTATAAATACTATCAATTAGATCATCTAAACAACATCCAGCAGCTTCCCTTGCATGATTTTGTATAAAAAGACTACAAAGGCTGTCTTCACCTCTGTCACACACTATCAGTGAAGTAGTAAATAAGAGGAAGTTGCATTAAGTAGAAATACTAATTAGAGATTGACAAGTGTTACAAAGTTCAAATCCAGTTTACAAACATTTCACAAAAACGGGAGTAGAGAGAATATACTGATGCACCCCTGACATACAAAACATACTTAAATGCTACAGACCACCTCATACCATCCCAGACATCCTAAGATTTCCAGTTGTGCAAGGCAGAGGAATTGCACAGGCATTAATGAGTGCTCACTGTGGCAACCACACCAAACATTAATTTTTAATTATGAGCTCTTCTAGCATTATCTGCTCTGAAGCTTTGTACAAACACTGACTAAGCAACAGCTAACACTTTCAAGGTGTATAGGTGATAGTCCTACTTTACACAGAGGTGGAAGACTCAGGCCTCTATTCTATGCAACATCTGAAATTGGCTGAGCTGGCATAGTGTAACAAGGTCTTACAGGTATCAGCCTTACAAGTTGGTTTTTTTTTAGTTTCAGAATAAACAAAATCAGTTTGAGAGTTGGTCTCATTTACACACAACTGCAACAACCTCCAGGGAACCACATATAGCCAAGTCAAACCAACGCACATGGACAACCAGGCACACAATGCTTCCAATACACCTCTGACAAGCAAATTGAAATTAGACAGGGTCATTTTCCTTAGCCTTTGCCAGCCTGGAAGCATTGGTACTCTAGAAAAATTGCCATGGAACTGATTCATCTACCTGGATATCAGACACAATATGGTCTCAGTAAAACTCAAAAGGCTGGTCACTGTCAGGCATCCAAGGCCAGACAGCAAAGCTGTGCCTGACAGGGAATTCAGGCTGGAGTTCAGGCCTGCTATCCTTGCTGGACTGTGCTGCTTCTAAAGTCACCTACACACTAGAACGAAGAACACAGTAACTGCCTCTCTACTCACTACTGAAAACACTTGCAGAAAACCAAACCGATGGGTCGAGCAACAATCTGATACTCCAAATGTCTCCAGAAATTGAAGAAAGGTACATTCCAGAAGCCAGTCCTCATTTTCACTTCCCTCTGACTCCTACAGCCTCAAGTGACCAAATCCACATATTGCTGAGAAATCCACATCCACTCTCTTCACTTTCCTTTTAGTAACAGCCTCAGAATCAGCATTCAGGAAGTGCTTTCAATCTCTCCTTCCCATAATATACTTAGGAGAAAGATCCAATCACAAATGGTAAGGAGGCAAGGAGATGCCCATTTCTCTTAATGTGAACACAAATCCATGTATTACTACCTTGATATTGCCTCTTTTTTCAATCAGCAACTGGAAATACCTATCCAAATGAAAGCAGCATTCTGAAAAGCAGTGTGCACTGCCCCACCAGACCTACCCACTCAGTGTACATTAGCGTATGCCAGTGCCAAGTATAGTCCTGAGAATTTAGCTCACAGCAGCTCTAGGAGAGCTAGATTTGACTGAGACTAAAAACCCTACCAGTGTCCTTACCTTGATTCAGGCTTTTCAGTCAACGGTGCCATTTTCTTAGTCTCTTGATTTCATTCCATGAGAGGTATGAAAGAGTTAAGGAAACCTTTCGCTTTGTTGCCCAGTCACTTGGCTGCTGAGATGTAACAGGAAATTTGTGGAGGCATCTCCCTCTCTCTCTAGCACCCTTAAATACTTTGCTCCTCCTACTGCTGTGCTTTAATTAGCCAGCTGGCTCTTAGTCACTCCATCCTGTCACTAGGCTTGCTCACCAACAGCCACCCCCACCCAGCCTGGCTGTCACTCCCCTGCCCCTGTCAGCACGAAGGACACTGACTCTTCCTGCAGCTCTGGAGCTGGGGAAGGGAAGAAGGTTCGAGGTGACACTCCATGGCAGCTTTGGTATGGGATGCACTTCAGAAGAGAAGTGGCAGAAAGACTTTGAAGAGGTATTAAAGTACCTGAAAAAACACTTTTTTAATTTTTTTTTTTAAACCAGGCAGCATCTGCTTGTCAAGGAAGGAAAATTTTCATTAGCATTGGACATGACAGATCCTCTTTCAATGGGTAGGAGCTGAAGGGGCAGCTAAAGTTTCTGCATTTGGCAGCTGAGATTTGTAACATAAATACCTGACACAACACAAGGGGAAACTAACTGCTTACATATTATATGCCCACTCCATGGGCATCATAACAGGCATCAAAGAAGCTTCTGAGCCACAAGCTGTACTAGGGTGCCCCTAGAGTGGAATGTCCTCACCACAGTGCAGCTTGGCTTCCCTTTAGGCAACCTAAGACTTGCACTGGAGTGGAGGAGGTGCCAGCTTTTAGGAGAGTGAGAGTATACTCATATATCCCCAAGCCTGGGCAGCCTGTTGGTGAGCAAGGTGAGTTGCAGCACAGAATCACCCTTCCTTCCACAGCAAATGCCTACTAAACAAACCACTGGGAATAAGACTTCCTCAACTCAGTCCTTGAAGGTTGGCTTATGCAAGACCAAGTGGTAGCTTAACACTGGAAGTAATTTGAAAGAACCCCCAAGTCCTTTGTTACTTTCCTTGTCACCAGCACTGCTGGCTTTCATGACTGACACTCCTGAGTGTCTCTGTTTGCAGCCTGTCTCTGAATTTTGGTTCCTCAAATACTCATGTACAGGCATTGATCTGCTGCCACACTCACAGATTAGTAAAATATACTGAAAGTTACTGCAAGATGAACATTAGCATTCAAACAAGACCTAGAAAGCAACAGAGATGGCAAAAGTTGCTGATTGCAGAAGGGCACAGAGCAAACTGTGAGTCAAAGCTTACTCTGACTTCTGACTCTTTCAGTAAAATGTTAGCAAAGGACACAGAACAAAGGTCTCCAAATACCTACACACATAAACCCAAACTGATGCTCTGCGAAATGCTGACTGAGGTTCAGTCAGCAACACAAGTCCTCCCTTTTCCTCCACCATTACATCTTTAAGCATCCCAGTATTTACCTCCCACCAAATTAAGCTTTTGTTAACTGAAGTAGGCACAATTCTGATTGGGTACATTGGCTAAAGGGCCAGAAGAAGCTGGAAAACTGCTCTGTTTTACTTCATTTAAGACCAATCCCAAACCTCAGTGTAAACATGCCACTGGTAGTTCTAATTAGAGTAAACAAAGGGCCCAACATAGGGCCCAAGAGCCCACATTCAATACTACATCCCAAAGACTAATGTTGGGGAGCTTGTTCCTGGGATTTTGATTTCATTTACCCCAGCAGATATCAGATGCTACTAGCAAAACTCAGGTGTCGATCTATGTTTAGATTCCAGTCCCTATAGAAGTCAAGAATATTTGGTTTGGGTGGAGGAGGAAGAGGGTTATTTCAGACATACCAACAGTCAGAATACAGGATGATGGAAAACAGTACGTGTTGAGTGGTCAGACCCTACTCTCCTCTCTGAAAAACAAGCAAGCAAACAAACAAACAACAAAATCCCCAAACAAGAAACCACCAAAACCTAACCGTGTGTTACTTCCAAAGTCAACCTTGAGTGCAGGATAAAAAGCTTTATGAAATGTTGCTGGTTTACCATCAACCCACAGAACTAGTGTACTGTGCACCACAATTTTCCTGGCACCTACTGCTGCACAATCACTGCTGTATTTTCCCCCATAATACTCATGTCTTTGTGAAAGGTAACTTCACCATAACAGCTGAAGGAAATAGCAAGAGGGACAAAACAATTTGAACAACAAAGGGAGTCTTTGGCACAACAGAGGCAGATGCCAGTTCTCAGGTATTCTGGACCACTGCTCTAGTAGCCACTGAACAAGCCTGCTTTCACTGGAGGGAATAACTGTCACAATTACAAGCTACCCTGGAAAGTTTTGCTGCACAATCCATACAGTTTTTCTGTTTTGATAAATGTCCCACAGCCATACTAGTTCTTTTATGCCACCCCGATATGCCATGGGACTAGCCACCAGAAGGGGTCAGGGGTGCTGTGACATGCAGTTTAGAAAAGGATGGAATTTGATAGATCTGGGAGATACTAAACAAGAGTGATTAAGGTTACTTCATCCTGCAGATGGACAGGGAAGGCAAAGCAAACTTACATCATGCTCGTGCTTTTAGTTCAGTTCTGGGGTTTGAATTGCAAAACAAAACTCAACCAAAATAGCATGTTGCTGCTAGAGTTCCACCCAGTCCTGTCAATGAGTACAAACTCATTCACCCAGCATCCTCATCCTGCTGGGCTGGAGCTCCTGCTTTGTTACAAAACAGCCACCCAGGTTCTGGCTGGGATAGTTTTACAGCAACCTCCCTGCCATAAAAGACGAGCCCTACCTTGCCCCAAAGCTCCCAACACCCAGATCTCCACGGATGCCTCAGACCTGAGCCTGAACTCTGCAGCTCACTCCTCCCTAGCTGAAATCCATGGGAACCAGCACCACCACCGAATGAAATACTGCTGTCAGCAGCCCCTACAATATGCCAGGCCGCTCAGTGCAACTGCACAAGGACTCAGGAAGCACTTACGGCTGAGTCTGCAAGGCGTGAGGGGTTCAGACTGTCACCGGAGACTGAGCGAAACTCCTTATAAAGACGTATACAGGACTCTTAAGAGCTCTAGATAGGAACTTATCTGTCAGTAGGAGTCCAAGTCTGCAGGGCAGAGGTTAAGGGCCAGCAAGCAGTCCTTGTAGCAATAAGGTATGCATTATTCCAGTGAAAGCACATAACCTCCTAAGTGTACAGAAAGAAGAACATGGACCACAAGACAAACTGCTACAAAATTTTCTCAGGTGGATGAGAAAAGCAAATGCATAATTCGTCTTCCTTGCTGAAGAACTGTCCTAGTGTCCTTTTGGCTGTTGGAGATAAGGGCTGTGCTATAGACTCGCGATCTCTCATTTGACAGAATGACATTTAACAGCATGAAATACTACCTGGTAGGATCATAGTTTACCAGCATTTGGGATCTACAGCATCCTGAGAGAAATTTCAGTGAGAGGAGTAGCATCTGCTGCTGTTGTCTTCTGACTGCAAAATTCAGCAGGAGCTGGAAAGCACTCTCACACTGCCTCAAGCTGGGAGTGACCAGCTATTTAGCAGTCACCTGAACAGCAGTTTCTCCCAACTCCCACTGATCTGCTGACCTATTTAAACTCCCATACATACAAGAAAGTATAACCTTGCTCCTCTACCTTGCACAGTAGCTGACACTGGTCCAAGCAATTTTACAGAATTCAGGACCTGCTAAATGCAATGCTCCAGGAGAAAATTTAGCGCGTGCTAAATGCAACAATGAAGGGGAAAAACTGAGGGCTCAGCTATGTTTACCGAAGTCCTAAGGAAATTAAGGACAGTTATAGCATAGAATCAACAAAACACGCATCCTCACCTACACATAAGTATCTGATGCCCCTTGTACCCCTGTATTGCCATTTACACTCAGGCAAAATGGAAGCAAAACTTGTATGCTTAAATCTCTGGCGTATGTATCAAACTGAGGTGTGGGACACAAGGATTATACTCAATGATCCCTGGATTGCATGTGGCAGAACTCACTCTGTCCCTCTACTACAGAAAACCATCAATGGCAGTTCACACAGTAAGTCTGGTTTAGGCCACAGCCACTTACTGATCCAACCAGCACCTCAGTCAGTGAAAGGCACTACTGGCTGTGCAGGTAACAGAATACATCCCGATCAATATTAAAAGCTTCTGTAATGGTACTACTTGTTTACCAGTGCTCTTAACTTTTGTGCTGTAGAGCTTAAATTAACCTTAATGTATGGTCAGGACAACAATCACCTCCTATATGCCATACAAGGAAGCTGATTTTTGTAAAGGTCTCTCATTTTCTTAAGACTCAAAATACTGAGATATTTAGCATAACCTCTGTGCCAGCAACTGATCTTACTCCCTTTTCCAGTGCAAGTGATTTGCTAAGTTGTTCAGAGTAAAAAAAGGAGAGGTAAGAGTGCAGTATAGAAGGGAACTTGTAGAAGCAGCAAAGAAAATTCAGACTGTCCTCTCTCTCCACCTCCGTATTTTCCTGCATCCTAATTGCTAAAACCAAATGAATATCACAAATCAGGCTATCCACAGCTGATCTTCTGTTCTCCAGAAACAGAACTAGAGAGCCAAAAGAGGCAGCATGCTTTCCAGCAGACAAGCCTGGGCATTCATGGAAACTAACTCCCAGCAGTTCTGCCCAATCTATTTGGTAAGTGTGTCATTAATAAGCAGAAATCCAGCCCAAAACACCAGGCTGAAGAGAAATTTGGATTTGCTTCTAACTTGGCCAGCTGCATGGAATTATTAACCAGTTACATTTGTAACTATGAAAGCTAATGAGAGACTAATCATATTTCACAGTTCACAGCTGAAAGTCATTTCCTTTAGGAGTTAATGAGAGTTTAAGTTCCCCCTTCTTGTTGATTCCTCTCCCTCAAACTGTGCCTGTCAAAGAGTTTTGAAGGCCTTACTGACTTTAAATCTGTCTTCTAAGGGTAATACTTGGGTACAGGTGTATTGAGAGGAAAAGTGCTTGAATCTCTTCAAGGAGATGAAGACAAAAGCTATCTTCCCCCATCCCCTCCCACCACACCAACATTTCTTGTCAGAGCAAAGAAACAGCAACTGGATGACTAAGTAATGATAATGACTGCTGCTCAGTGCACTGCTGGACTCTGATTAGATTGTTCTTGGCCTCTAACCAGATTTAAAAAAAAACAAATCAAACAACCAAAACGCAAAACAACCAACAAAAAAACCCCAAAGAAAACACACTGGCCATTTAGAAGAGTCAGGACTAGCCTATTAGCAACAGTACAGCGTGCAGTTAAGATGCTACTGGGTCATTGTCTCTGTCCAGATCCTTCACTTTAGTGACCTGGAATGAAGTAAACAAAGACATTGTCCATCAGGCCATGAGCTGCTCCCACGACCCTTTGCATCAAGTTCCTTAGCCCAAAAAACACAGCTAAGTAGGCCTTGGGAAACATCCACCTCTGAAGACCTGGGGGCGTTGAAATTTTCACATCCTATACTATCTGCCTTGTGCCAAACAGGCAAGGAGCTATGAATCTATGAGCAGATTGGGAAGACATTAAGGAAAACGTTTGAAACACACTGTCCCTTCCAGAATCTCTGCCTCATCGAATCTCCATCTGTTCCCGAAAGTTCAACAGAAAAAAATGGAAACTCCATTTTCCTGCTTTCTATAAACTTACTCTCACTGTTACTGCTCTGTTTTTTTGGCACAGTGCTGCACCACTTAAAACCTCTTTACAGTCTAAGATGAGCAGAGCCAGTGTGGAGCCGGTGTGACAAACTGGCTGGAGCCAAAACGACACTGTGGGCAACACCTTCCTCTAGAAGACGTTCTGCTCTGTCTCAAGGGAAAGTTGTGCAAGACTTATTGCACCTTATAGCAGCCTGTCTGATAACCTTCAGCATTCACCTGAAGAAGTGAATTCTAGAACTGAATAATGCAGCAGCTACTGAGCAGCTGGCCCTGGGAAATCTGGCCATCACTAATAACAGCAACTCTTTAGCAACCTCTGCAACAGTTCTGTGTGCACACTAGGGGCACTTTTTCTCCTTTGTGGGAGAAATAATTTCTGAGCTTTGAACTTCCTGTAGCATTTTCCACGCTTTGACTCCTCACCTATGACAGCAAAAGATACAGTCAAGATATACCCACTGTGTTTTCATCCATTTACTTAATTTCATGGTGCACTGGGTAGATCATTTCTTCCCCACCTTTCTGTGCCTTTGGTCCAGCTTGACAGGCCTGGAACTGTTTTGTCTTCAAGTAACAGATGCCTGGACTAAAGGTGTGAAGTGAGTAATTGATCTGCAGCATGCATTACAAGTCACATTAAAAACCAACACAACACCTTAATTTGATCTTAAAAAACATAAATACAAAATAGCATGGTATACAACTACTTCCCTGTATTCCCATGGGCCTCCAACTAAAGGAAAAGAATCAGACAAAGAAAAGCAAATAAGTTTCTCTCATATAAAAAGGTAAGGTAAAAAGAGCCATTCAGGGCTTCACCTAACGTGGAATAGGGGCTGAAGAGTAAGTCATTCTTCAACAAACTCCTATATGGGCTATCCAGACCCTGGTACTCAATGCTGTGCACTTCCTGAAGAACAGATGTGCCATGCCTTGATGTCACTTGACAGCCAGAAGGCATCAAAGATAAGGGAAGAAAGAAATGCAGATGTCATCACTTAGTCGATGACACAGGTCAGTCACAGCACAAACATGAGGCACTGTGACTCCCAGGCACGTCTCTGAGAATCAAGGCTTCTCGGAGATGCTCTTTTTCCAGAGCAATGCCTGACTGCGTCTTTCTGGCAGAAGGAGAACCAAGTATCACAATCTCTTTCCCCTAAAGCAGACAAACTGAGGGACAGAGCTTCCCTCCTTTTTACAGCTAAAGTACAGGATCATATTCAGGCCTGGTGTAAAACAGCCCATCTCTAGGAGAGACCAAGTAATTGTGCCAGTTCAATAGTGGGGTCCATGTGATTTTGCTTATAAGGCAGCAGTAGAATGATGTAAAATTTGGCTTGATATCTCCCAAAAGTTTCTCCGGCTTCCGCTTCAACATCCTGAGCTTTCATTCCTCAGAGAGAACAAGTTCATAAAAGACAGCGCCATCAGGCTGACAACAGCTGCTGTACGTTCAGCATGCAAGAGGCTGATGTAGCCTATATCCCCAGAGGAGAAAGACATAAGCAATCCTTGAAAATCACAATATGAGCATGGATATGATTCTGGCATGGAGACATACATCAGGTACAGTGTTGTATGGGAAAGAACTTGAGATTATCATACGGAGCTGAAATTTGAGAGCACTAGAGGATCTATGCAGAGAAAAGGGAAGGGGAGAGACAGGAGAGACTGATGCTTTCAGCCTTTTAGTAAAAAAGACAGGAGTAGCCAAAAAGAATTTTATTTGCTATTTCTAGGATGCCAGAGATTCAGTCTTCGGTAACTGCTGCTTTGACCTTTGCCTTCTCGATCACAAACAGGCTCTATAGAACAGTCATCCTAAGGGGGAAAAATGGTCTCAAGAGCTTGACACGTGAACCTCAGCCTTGATCATGTCTCAGACTTCTGCTTCAATGCAGAGTTCTCAAAGACTGAGGCACTGTTGCCTCAGGCAACTAAGAAAATCAAACCTCATCTCAGAACTGTCAAGTCTCTTTTATTCTCTTAATCTTAGACCAAACAGTATCAAAAACCTCACACCACCTCCTCTAAAGAAAACAAATCAGCTTCACCAGTATTTGTAGTTGTCTTGTCTGTAGCTATCCTAAACCTAGCCCAGTAGCCCACTGGGGGTCTGATCATCATCAGCTCCGTAATTCACCCCCCAAACAGTTAAATCCCAGTTCAAGAGCTCCTGTCTGCTCTAAATCTACACCAAGTCATCACCCATGCTGACAGCCACTCAAACCTAACCTAATGGCCTCTTACAGATGAGGCAATGAATCCAGCTCTCTATTGCCATGCAAGCAAGCACCAGTGCTAAACCTGGATTTGTAGCCTATTCAAGGCCAACTGTTAAACTTTGGTCCTTATCCTAAAACTATATTACTCCAATTCCAAAATTCCACTATCTTCATGTGTTTCTGATCTAGAATGCGGCACAAAATATTTACTGGCACTAGCATCAATATCGATAGAAAAAGATGTAACAAATGCAGATAATAAACAAGGAGGATGTCAAAAACACAGATAGTAAACAAGGAACACATCTGATTGTGGCAAAAGTGAATTTAATCCTTGCTGGGACTACTATGTTTTATCTAATGCATCCATGAATCACCACAAAAATAGCACTCAGAGCTTTATCCTCTTTCAAGAACTGGAACTTCTGACTGGCTCACGTACCAAAAAAATGTCTATAATACAGTGATACTCTCACCACCATATAGCTTTCTGCTGCACAACCCAGGTAGGCTGCTACTAGGACAAAAACTGCTCCACTGCAAGTCATGAGAGACAGATGCAATTTCGGTGCCTCAAGTCAGAATAAGGTCTCCCAGTGATGTGCTCCCCCCCTCCCTTCAGGGTACTCACACCAGTCAGCTGGATGAACTCTTCAGGCCCAGCTTAGGGCAGGATCCTCTGACAATGACTTCCACTCTGTCTTCTCTTCACGTGCAACTGCTACGTAACAGCTCATACCTACAAAAGTCAAAGAGAAAGAAAATGCTTATTAGCACCCCTGGTCCCTCTGTCCAACACAATCACAGAGCAATCTAAAGTACTAAAGCCATCAGCCTTCACAGAAATAATGTTCCTTTTAGATAAAGCAATTCCCTCTGCTTACCATGCAGAAAGCATAGCATAGTTAGTATAAACAGCAGTCTGACCAGATCTGCATCAGAGCATCCCCTGTGTGAGAACCAATATTTACAGTTGTCCCCAGGGAAGGCTGAAACCACATCCGTTTTCCTGCCTTTCTGCTAGAGATTCCCCCTCAAGGAGCAAGGACAGCTGAATAGCACAAATATTCACGCCTCCCTGCAACCTACAGTCTGTTTACTAATGTAAATTGCTGATGATTTCAGCTTAATTTAGCATACTAGTATGCAAAACGCAAAAAAAGAGAAGTAAATACGCATCTATGCAGTTACCCCTGATGTGTGAATAGGCTTGTCTGGTACAGAGCCTGGTTTGGGAGCTAGTGGTAACAAGCCACGAAATATAACTCCCTGCTGCCAGGAATAAAAACCCTCAAAGAGCATATAGTAGGCACATATTAAGAAACACACACACATCAGGTTGTCTTAGGACATATTCCTTGGTTAGGGTACACAGCTAGACAGACAGAGGCAGAATTTACACAAAACAATTTAATTTTTTTTGCATGCATTGAGAGTTAGTAAATGAGACTATTTAACTCCAGTCCAATATTAAGTCTAAATGGTAAGATCTGACATTGATTTAATAGAGGGCTGTGCAGCTTTATTGTTTCACTCTAAAACATTTGCAGCAGTCTGCTTTATGAGATGTTTTTGCAGTTTGACTTACGAGGTAAGTATTGACACCCCTCAACTTTAATCATGTCATTTATCAGGCTGAGCTAACCAGCCAGTCACCCTGAGCTTCTGCTGTACTGAGTGGACAGAGGGGCGCTTCCAGAGAACGATGCAACTTCTCTCCCCACTGACTTCTTCATACTTCTCTGTATTCAACAACTCTAAAAACAACTTGAGGAGACCAACTAGCAAAGTTTTGTGCCTATGCTGGATGACTGAACAAATCCTCATGAGTGTTTTATTCAAGCTCTGAGGAGAGTGAAATCACACTTCTTTCAACAAGCGATGCAAGATGAGAACCTCCAAAGGTCCTGTACAACCAGCCTGTCAGCCAGTAAGCCTCGCCAGTTAAATATTCGTATGACAGTGCAGGTGGGGCATAAATATGACATGGAGAAAACAGAAGGTGATGGTCAGAGATCAAAGCACTCATCAAGCACATATCAAGGACCTTGTCTAGGAGCCATCTTAGAACATGCTCACAGAGCTTCAAGATGATGCTTTTACAAGCCTCAAGACTGCTTTCAAAACCCACAAATACCCCAAAAGATGAGCCTAGAAGAACCAGGCTAGTTTTTCAATAAAACTAGAATAGTCCTAGGAAAACACAAGTTGAAAAAAATTAGAGTTTTCTGTCCAGGACAGTCTAGCAGCTTCTCCATCTCCAACAAGTAGAAAGGACACACATTTGAAAAGCCTGGAAAGAAAATTTCCTATAAAGGTGTCCAGAGTATGCACTATGAGAAAGTTAATACTCCAGTGGCAAGGTCGAGCCCTGGTTTTCCTGCAACACAAGAAGCTGCCCTGCTGGCATTAACTACAGTTTGTTTGCTTTCCCAACCTGCCTTGTCCTTGTGAGTTGGCAAAAGGCTGAAGCTGGCCAGAGTCCCAGCTACCAAAAGCTGCCCAAAGCAGAGAACTGTTATCACAAGGACTAAGAGCTAGGTTGAGGGGGGGAGGAGAGAGTAAATGGCACAAAAACCAACGGATAGAAACTTCTCTGGTGCTGAGAATTGTTACAACTAAGTTTATAACCTGGCACATAGCCAGGGAGCACAGCAAGACACAGGAATACAGAGGCAGGTTATGACTGGTCTGTGCCCAGGTCTAGAAGAGACACCTAAACATTCAAACTTTGCCTTTGGAAATATGCCCCACACTAGCTCCTGGAGGACCCTAAGAAGCTATTTTTTTTTCTGAAAAATCAGTGCAGGATTCACAGGAGGATTCGGTTTAGACAAACATTATACCCACTGCTGTTATAGTAGAACTTCCCTTTCTGTCAGTGGCAGCAAAATTAGGGAGCTAACCGTGTCAGAGAGGAAGGATACTGCCAGAAAATTTTCAGCATATTTTAATTTTAATTTTGTTGGTATTCAGCTGTGTTATGGCTTTATCTGTTTTTAAGAGTTTGATTTCCAATAAAACTTTCTGTAAAAGAAAAGTCTGCTGAAAGAGTTTCCAATGAATAACACAAAAGGTACTTGGACTCTACCTGCACAAGCAGCCAGCACACTGGCACTGCTGGTAACTGAACTGCTCAGCAAGCAACAAAAAGCAGCTTCCACACGGAAACTTTGAATGAATGCAGAAGGTGAGCAAATCAAGCAACAATAATCCACCACAAAAATAAACCAAAACCTTGCCACACTACTAATAAAGAGGTTTCCCTGCAGGACTTTCAGGATTTTCCTTTTTTTTTTTTTTCTTTGATTTTTATAACTAGGGATTTCCCTAATGCTACACACTCCTTGAGTTTAGAGACAAATAAATCACTGTGGCTTAGAGTAGCTTGTGTAGTTCTGATGCACTGAGCTACAGCATCAGAATGTCCTGGTACCCAAAGCTGCCATAAGAGGCTTTTCAGAGTGACATGGGAAGAGAATAGCAGGAACAAGATGGGGAGGAGCCTAAAGTACAAAAGTAGAAGGTCCACAATTTAACGTGTGTTTCTGGAGGCTGCTTTATTCATGCTAAGGACTGATACACTGGCTGACAATACTATGGTAGTGCAAAATCAAGCTATCTATCTCTTTCTCCCTTTTTTGGATCAACAGCCAAAAATCTGGCACTTCTTAAAAGGGTTGGACACAGGCCACAGTCAAGCCACATACCTATGGAGAAAGGAACGCTGCCAAAAATGAAAAGGAGAGGGTGAGAACAAGGAGAAACCTTCATTGCACACAGTGGCCAGGCATGATCCATCTGTGAGCACACTTGTGAGCCCCAGCAATGACACCTAGACACAACTACCCCGCTGTAGACATGAACACCAGCTCAGCATGCTGCTATTCTTGCAGTAATTTTCCATACTTCACAGCCTGAGCTCACACACAACCAAGCAGAGAGCACAGCTTCCAGTACCCCCTTCGGCAGTGAGGGAAAACACTGTCCAAGTGATCTCACACCTGAACACAACAGGAGGGCAGCACACACAGAGCCTCGAGCTCAAGGACTAGAGGTGCCAAGTAAAAGAAACATAGGAGTTTCACATTGTTTTCAAGGTAAAAAGAGAAAGGGGCTGACCCTGCTTGACTTCATCATGTTGTTTGTACAGCGCCCTGTGCTTTGGGCACGGAGCTACAAAATCAAAGCAAGTACAATGGCAATGAAAACATAATCAAACACATCAGTGTGGGGCCAGCTTTCCAATGGAAAAGCAAAGGGTTGGAAACTAAAGTCAACAAACAATACTCAGATCTAAAGGCCATTTAAAAAGCCCCAACAAATTCAAGCAGCTCTGTAAGACTAGCAGGATAAAAATATTATATTTTGCCATTGTCCACATAAGAACAGACAGCCCCTTTTCAAGGAATTTAAATGGACAAGAGCAGGGAAACAGATGCATGGATGAGGAGTGATTTGTCGTGATCACCTAACACCAGGATCAGTGCCAGGAACAAACTAGGACTCCAGCTTTCCTAGCAAAATGCTGCTTTCACTGGTCTATACTGCCTCTAATGCTGAAAATTAACACCGACCTTTTGAAGGCATTTTCAATGAAAACTGCTTTCACCATCCCACCTGCTGGAGATTACAACTCCCCATGGCACTGGTAGCAGAGGTGCCCCTGTGAGCACTCCATAATCCACAGAAGGCTGAATTCATCAAGTTAAACTGAACAACTAGCGAAGATAAATTAAGCTCATCTACTTTCTCAATGTTGATCACACAGTGCACACATGAACTCTTCAGCTGGCAAAGCTGTAAGTGAAGCCAACCATCAGCAGTGTGGAAGAGAAGACAAGGGGCCCTGTTTTCAACCTGAGCAACTGTTTGCTAAGTTGATGCTTGTCCTTAGTCTCATATATGGTTATGTCGTTCCACTCTGGAAGTCCTAAGACTTGTGGATCTTTCAAAAATTTCTTCCCTGAGCCGCTCCATCATCAGAGTTCTGGCTTAGTAAAAATCAAATACAACAAAATTCCATCTCAGCCTCTATCTATGGCTCACAGAACGACTCACAGAATATTGCTCTGGGCCAACAGGAACATTACAGACAAAAGCGATGCTGTTACTAACCTACATGCAAGGCCAAATCCTGCAAAAGCATGTCATTCCCAGTGAAGTCAACAAAAGAGGTGCAAGTACATTCTAGGATGGATGCTGATCTCTCAAAATGGGCTTAGATTTTCTCCAATATAAAAATGAACTCATCTGACTGACAGACCTTTAATTTTAGTGAGCTTATGTAAACGAGGGGCTTTCTTCACCCACTACTCAAACAACCAATATAGTATGTGATCTCCAAACAAATTCCTTACATGGACTATTTGGGTTCAACTCTGTTGAGAAAACACTGCCAGCACATAGCAGATTAGCTCAAATTGCCTCCTCAGGAGAGGCTGCTGCTGAAATTTCCTCCTTCTAATTTGTTCAATCCATGCCCAAAAGACTGCTTTTACCCGCCCAAATGAGTCAGCAAAATCCATTTCAGCTCTTCTCCAAACGCCATGCAGGCAGCATACACATTCATGGCACAGGTAGTGCGCCCTGTGTGGCAGCAAAGCACCCCTATTTGCTCAGGTGTGGCTGTCTTTCTGGTTGGGTACACCGGCAAGCAGCATACCCGGCAGCACGCTGCAGAAGAAAAACTGCTCAGAAGCAGCTAACATATCAAAACTAGTAATGCAGACTTCCCCCCCAAAATACCCACAAGTTTACGAGCACATCTACATACAAAGGAGAAGTGGATAACTACAGAGTGGGTATCCTGTTTCTCAATTCTTCTACATCCCCAACTCAAAACTGGGGTCAAGAATAACAGAAAACAAACATACAAATGAACAAGGTCATGACACATTTCACAATAATCACAGAGAACCAAGCTTCTAGATCAATGTTGATCCACTCTCAGATTTGGTCCTTAAGATATAATTTCAACAATATGCATTTGTTTCCCTCTACAATTCATTGGTTGCCTTTTGAAAGGGAAAGGAAAAAAAGGTGTCACCAACATGTAGATGGTGATCAGAAAGAAAAACACTGCAGCAACGCCAGAGCTTAGGGCACATTCTCGCTTTGTCGCCATTTTCCATTAGCTAATATTGTCAGCTCCACCGAGGTGAGATACGACTTACCCCAGAGTAATGCCACCCAGATACAGAGGTTACTCTCAGATGACCCCAACCTAAGTGAGATTAGAGTCAACCCCTCCCCCTTACCACCTCTTTCACCACCTCTATATTTAACTGCAGATTAACTCATTTCCTCTATCCACATGTGAGATTAAAGTGCACCAAGTGCTGTCAGCTCAAGCAGAGCCTCAATGCATCCTCATGTAAATCACTACTCAGTGCATGTATTAAAGCATGTCAAGGAGAATGAGTCACACGCTTCATACTCACAAAACCACACACTTGCTTCTTAAGAAGTACAACTGGCTGGCAGCCCAGGTCCCCAAAATAGTAAGAGAGAGCTCCAATTCTAATCTTCTCCTGTCTGTTACATAAACCTTAAAGACATAAGAAGTGCCACTATTTACCAATGTGTTTGAATAAAATGTGGGTCAGTGACCAAGGCAAAGGGTCAAACACACAGTGACCTTGCCTCTGGGCACTGTGTTGACTACACTTCTCTAGAGGAAACAACAGCCCCTCATTCCAGAGAGAGGGAAAAGTAAAGCAACAAAAATCTCACTGAGACGTCGCATTCACCATGTTTGGTTCAAAAAGGCTGCGAAAGAGAAGGCAATGAAAGACTTCTCCACTGTGTGCAATATCACTCATGAAGGGCTTTGTACAAGGATGAAAATGCTGCTGTCAGGCTGTAGATCTCCATCCACTGGGAGGCAGAGTTGCAGGCAGGAGAGAGGTACTCTGTACTGGGAGGGGGATGGTAGCCACAGCTCTAGGGGCTGCAGGGATCCCACGCTTCTCTGGTCACAGCACTGCTGTGCTCTGGCCCCGTAGGGCCACAGCTAGCCCCTGTCACTCCCACGGAAGGCAGGTGCCTTCGGCATGTGTATCCTCCCTCTGTGTCTCAAGAACACTACGCCAGGAAGACAGCATTTTATTTCTACCTGACCTCTCTGCAAATCACTTGGAGTCCTAAGTTATAAGATCTTTATCACAGCTTGAAGCAAACATTGGGTAGCTGCAAATAAAGCTGGGACTTTAAATCCAGCCACATGAGTTAACTCCACAGTGAATATAATTTTTCACAGCTAACAACTATGGTAATGAATTTTACCTCAATGAATGCAGAAAGGGTGAAGCATGTAAAACCGAGATGAGGAGTAAGTTTCTTGCCTTAGATTTTATATCAATAATCCTTTAAAGTAAAAGCACTTATTTTCCTCATCTCCCTAATCTCCCTTGTTCTAACACTTCAAGCAATGAGGTCCCCTTAATTTTCAGTGGCTTAAGTAACAGGCCTCTGTATTTTTGCCAAGAATAATAGAAAATCAATGCGGACAGCACCCAGGGAAACACGCAGAAGAGCCATTGGCATTTGCTTCAGCTGAACAGCTGGAATAAGTTGTCAGTTCCCCTTACTGTATCCTCCAACTTCACTGTCTGGCAAAGGGGGCTATTAAAGGAAAGAAAATGCTTATAACAAGCTTATGACACATCTCAAAAGCAATCACTGTGTCTCCATTATTCAGGAAACTCTGGAACGACAAACAGATGGAAATGAGAAAAGGAACACTGGAATGAAGCTTCAGCCATAGATTGCAGAAGCAATGGGGCATGTCAGGCAGATGTACCATTGCCAGGGCAGAATCGGTCTGATCTAACACAGAGACTGCACTGCCTGAGAATGAAATCACAACACGCTGGGCAAAGACAGACACAACTGTTAAGACTTGGTGCTGCCATGCATATACCAAAAGGGAGATGAACATATATCAAAATATAGAGAACAAAGAATAAAGTGGCTGAAATCTCCCATGAAAAGAAAGATCTACCTTGCAGAGATCAACAGCCACAAAGGTGGTGGTGATTATCTTTCAGCTCAGGCATTCCCAAAGGGCTATAAATAGATTGCAGTGATTTGCTAACATCTTCTGTTTATTTAAGGGTAGATTTTGGGCTGAAGCTGTCTTACAATCTTTCTGCCAATATGAGGTCACTATATAAAATTTATGGCAAACAGGACACATCTTAAAAATCAACAGTGGTTTTCTAGTGATTTGAGAAGCTGAGACACTGAACAGATGGAAATGAGAAAAGGAATAATGCACTGCATGGGGTCACTATCAGCTCACAGAAGAGCTACAAGCCACACTGTCCATGAGCTGTGTAATTGATGTGAAATGCCCGTCTGCTTTCTCCGTACATTAGCTCCATCTTGCAATGAAACTGCAAGCGTGTCTTATGGAAGCAAGTCACATTGCTTCCTTCTATCCCTGTCGACCAATGGGCTTACACAGCCCTCTCCTGTGTTTGCACACATCCTTGTTTTATTTTTCCACCGAGAGCTTAAAAATGGAGTTCTTTTTGTTGCTCTTGTAATTCAGAAGCTAGACTCAGACCCTGAAAACATGGTCTGTTCTTGGCAAAACAAAGGGCAAATACTAAGGCCCTTGATCTACAGGAAAAGAAGAACGCTTCCTGTTCTAAAAAACTAATTCATGGTTTGTATTTCTTTAAACCTCATGTTGTTTTGATGTCTTTATACAAAATGGAAGAAAACTGACTGTAACCACCATAAGACAAATTCTCATTAGATTCCCTTCCAGCTCTGTATCTTGGGTTTGAACACTGCAAGTGATCAAAATGCTGGCAAAGTTACATCGTGTGTGATTGTGGTTACTCTAATAGCAAGGCATCCTTAAAAGGATGAAAAAAACTTACAAAGGAACTTCTTCTGCTCAGACAGCCTTTCTAGGAGTCTAAACTTGATTTAACAGCAGCTCTCAGAAGATCAGTGTTTGGGTCAGAGCACATCAAATTACAACTACTTCACACTGCAAGGTACAGCTACAGGGTGCTGAAGGGGGAACAGAGGGGACAATTTCAAGGCTGGTATTGCTGCTGGACTATACACCACCCTGACTATGGTGGAAAGGCCTCACAAACAATTCCTTCATATCTTAAGCACAGGAAGAGAATAATGGAAGCAGCAGCCCTGAATCAGGTATGTGGAAGTTGTGGAAGTCCTGGGACCACATCATTCCCTGGGCTGGGACTCATAACAATCCAGGCAACAGCCACAAAACAATCAAGAAGACTCCTGGAGCAGCTAACCAGAAAATCTGACTCATTAACCAATGCATAAATTAAGTAATACTGAGGAACCTTGTAAGATTAGACAACTGAATCAAATCAATGCCTAAGAGACTAAAAATGACAAATATACATTGAGGTTATAAGGAAAGATTAGAGGAATATTTAGCTGGAAAAGATGGAAGCAAAGAAGAAAAGCTGATTAATTTCAGGCTGCAAGTCAAGTAATGAATGAATAATTGTGAGGCAAGATTGGGATGCACCAATTTATCCTGTTCCTTGCTATAAAAAGGCATTAAGCGTAATAGAGATTATTTTATAAAAATAATTTTTAAAAGGTGCCATAAAATCAGCCTGAGGAATTTATTACCACAGGGCAAGGAGGGAACACTGTAGGGAAATAGCTTTACTGGCTTTTAAAAATGATTAGACAATTATATTAACATAAATAATAGCTACAACTGGGAAAGCTACATGAAGAGTTACAAGAATAATCAAGCCAAAGGCACCTTTCTCTTCCATTTGCAGCCCCATACTTGTGCCTTCAGGCAGGGTCTGCCCTTTCTAAGTCATTGTTAGAATTAAACAGGCTGTAAAATTGCTATTTGGCCCTTACATGGCTTTGTGTGTGATGGATGCTCAGACCACAGGGGAGGAATGGTTCAGAGTCTCAATAGTTTTGGGTTGTGCCAATGCCAGTAAGCAAGGCTGGAGTTTTGTCTGATAGAAACAACTGGTAATTCTACTCCTTTAGTGATCTGGGAAGCTAAGGGCCACAGCAGCAACTTGATTACTTTAGCTCAAGCATCCTCCACATAAAGTCTGCCCCAGCTGTGACTCAGCCTGCTCCTGTGAATGAAGATGAACACCAAAAAACTCCATCTTTGGTCTTCATACTCAGACCTCCCCGAAGTGCACAAGATTTGAGATTAATTTCTTGTATAATGGCTTTAAAAGTCATCTTATCTTCAACTAAGCCTCCATGCTAAAAAACAGCCCAGATTTTAAAATTCCACTGTTAGAGTAACTGAAGTAGTTCCAAAACATCACTGCAAAAGTACTGAAGTCTTCACACGTAGCTCAAGTAACAACATTCAGTCTTTTACCAAAAATCTCCTGGGGGATTCTTGAAGCTTGAACCCATTCAGAATTGCCCACAAGTGAGTTTCTCTACACCATATAAAATCTCCCAGTCAGTTAAGAATGGGCACAGTACAAAGTGTCACCTCCCAGTTTGATACACCCTTGGACACTGCACACCTAGAATGGTGTTGTCAGATCTTACAGTGTCTGATGCTTTCATAAAGCCTGATGCTTTCACACCTGATGGAAACGAGAGATTGTATGAGAATTTCAGCTTTCATCTAAGATAAATAAAAAAGCAATACCAAAGTTAAAAAAAAAGGAAAAGAGGAATTACTGACACTCATGGTGAAGAAAAAAACTTGAAGAATCAGAAAAGATCAGAACCTGAAAGCAAAGGAAAGTAATTCTAATGTATATTCTTAATGACAAACAGAGATTGCTTAATTTGAGATGGGGGGAACCCACATGCTAAATCAAGAACATCTGAAGTCGCAATACCATGAATATACAACACAGGAATTCACACTGTTCTCTAGGCATTCACTCTTGGGAAATACTGATCCTACTTTAATGCAGAGGCCTACAAAACAAAGAGGGGGAGAGTCAAAAAGTAAGAAGCTGAACTGCTGTCAAGCAGAATGATTTTCTAAATTCTTGGTGACATTTCTCAGGAGTCGCTGCCTCCCTTTGACCATCACATGAGTGCTCTGGGTGCTGGGGCAGGACAGTGTTGTGCTCAGTTGAGGATCCCACAGCAGGGTTCAGTGATGTCTGCCTGTGCACAGTGAGACCCAGAGCAGCAAACATGTCAGGCTGCTGCTACATTCTGCCTGGTGTCTGGCACAGTTGGAAAAAGCCAAACCTAAACAAAATCAGGGGTTTTCTTCAGCCTCATAGCACTGAAGCACATGGTGTCCAGTAATTACAGAAGCTCAAGAGAAGAAAGAGTTGAATCTTGCAGGAGACGCTGCTTTCCCATCTACCTTGCATGAACTTGATGGGAGATTGTGTCCTCCTGACACAGAAGGATGTGCCTTGGTCAGCCAGAGAAATGTGAGAATGGAGTGTCAAGCTCAGTGAAGAGGCACAAGTATCAAAGCAATAGTTCTCCTTGATTCCAGCTCCTTTCACAGTTTGCTCTGTGGCAGCATGAAACAGAATTCTATCCTGCCTCGCAGGAGGGTTTCCCTCCCTGTGAAGTCAGAGGACACTAACCAGTAGCACATCAAATGTGAACTGAGTGCAGAAGGCGCAATCATGCCAACTCCTGTGCTTTGACTGCAATTCCCACAATAGCCGGGTTTTTCTGCAAAGTCTGCAGCTCGTGCAGTAGCCAGGAATCTTAGGTTTCAAATAAACAAAAAAAACCCAATGTTCTGGGAATGCCTGCTCTGCACAATGCAGGGCTACACAGAGATACACGAGCAAGCTCTGAGCTAGCTGCTTCCCAGCTATGGCAGCACACTGCTCCTGGGCACAAGAAAGGTTGCTGATCTCAACTGATCTCCCCGTTGAGATCAATTAAGTGTTTCATGTGGGTATTTCTACTGTAAGTCTACACAAGGCCTAGGCAGTGTTTGCTTCTTACATTCATAACTTCCCCTTAAAGACCCTCCTTTCTGCCTCTGAAGGCCCAGGTTGTCAGCATCATCTCTCAAGAGCCAATAACTACCTGCACTTTCTGCAGAAGTGAGCACTGTACTTCCACTGCAGAAGAGCTGCAATGCCTCTATTGTCTTGCAAAGTAGGTAGAGCCATCGTTGAAGGGCTAATCCTTTTTTTTTTTTTTTTAAATTAATGAACCATATAAATATTTAAGAACCTCAGGTGTCTTTGTGGCTACAGAAAATAAGTTTGAAAAATACCAAAAGCTCAGAAGAAAACAACAAATAAAACAGCAGTGATAGAAAGATTGCAGTGATATTTAAAAATTCACATACCTCTTAACAGATTAACCACAACAACCTTGTATTGCACTGAAAGTCCTTCAATTCACTGGGATTCTACGGAACTGCAGAGACAGATACACTTCATAGCTAAATATCACATGGAATGTGAGATACAATGGTAACCAGTTAAGCATGGAGAACATCTGCTCAGCTTGCACAGAACATCCTCCAGAATTTCTCTGTCTACAGGAACATCTCTGCTTCCTTGTCCTGCACTTGCAGGTTAGCCCTTCACATTTTAAACATGTCACTCAGGATGGTGAAAGGGTACAACAACCGTATGACCTATATATCTTTGTACCTGCTCCAAGAGCTCACTTGCCAAACCAGATGCTATCCATGGATCTGAATAACTGGCCTTTTCTTGTATTTCCCATGAGATATTATTAAAATGTTTGTATCCGTGAACCAGTCAAGCTTTGATTACTCTCCTCTTGTTTACGGCTTTGCATAAAATGCAAGCCATCAAGTCAAGTTGTTTTTCAAATTCTGTAAGCACACTAAACTTTCAGAACTAATCCTATAAACTAGATTCTCTGGGCTTTCAGAGGTTCCCTAATATGGTCATTAAATAACTGAGAGATGAGGACACCTCACAAAAACTCAAATGAACTATAAACTCTTCAGACTTATCATTAAAAAAAAAAAGTCAGAGACAAAAGATACGGCAGATTACAAACTGGCGCCAAGACACAACTAAGCCATGTGCTTGATGAGAACAGCAAAGATGTCTAGGATAGTACAGACAGAGCAGTCAAATACGGTTGCAGAATTTTGAAATGGAGGGAGGATACTGTTTTAATGTTAAGACAAAACTATCCAATGGTCTTGTGATTTTTAAAATGGTCCTGAGGTGACACTACTCCATTTTTTTTTGTTTTTAAAACTAAGAAGAAGTATTAAAACCTGAGAGAAGTACATGAGTAACTTATTTGGCATCAGACATCCAGATCAAACTTGGCTTGCTCTTATTCAGTGCTGTATAAGATTCCAGCTACTCTTACTGATGTCTTTGCAAATCTTTATACATTTAATCCAAGTCAAAACTTCAGCCTCAGATAGTGCTGCCATTTATGAGAGCACATCTTGGTTAGATGAATTCTCTATTAACCCTGTGCCAGATCTTGCACAGAGCCTCTTCCCCTTCAGACCCTAGAACTGAAATTTGTACCTTGACTTCATGGAAATTCACCAGCTAAGCCAAATGAGTGCTGTGGAGAAACAAGTATCCTTTCATCCATCCATCATCTATCACACCTGCACTTTTTTAACACAGGTTTGGAATTTAGCAGACACTTATGTAAGCAGCTCACCTGCCCTAGCAAAGGGGCTGCTAAACAGAGCCTGGCCCATGCATTCAGAAGCACAAAATACTTTGACTTAAGCAGACAATTTCCTCTGGATGGTAAGGGCTGGGAAGACCTGTTGAACCTGACTTCATAGTAAATTTGACCCATGTTTCAGAAGATCAGTAATTCATCTGCTTTGTATTTGTCTATAATACAATAAATACTCTTTCCTATCCATTCAGATAATAAAGGGCTTGGCTTGATTGTAACACAGCTCAGCTAGCTATAATGATGCCGGGCCAAAACATTTTCAACAAGTTGTTCAAACATTAGGGAGCCCCTGGTGGTCTAGTGGTTAAGGACGCGGCGCTGTCACCGCCGAGACCCGGGTTCGATTCCTGGTCAG
>JAYRBT010000178.1:15546232-15602574 GCA_036023395.1 Myiotriccus ornatus | reverse complement strand
CCAATCATGAGTTGTTATGTTTATGCCAGACCAATAGTGCATGTACATGTGTGTTACCCAGAAGTGTATATAAGTAGGAGCACTGTTGTAATAAGGGGGGCTGGTATCCCTGGTCACCGGGTCGTCCTTCCCGCCGCCGACCGGACGACAACAAGTACATACAGGAGTTAAGTAGCATCATCTTGTAACAGACTTAAACCTGCGGGTTTTAAAGTTGTGTTTTGTGTTTTGGCAGAGAGATTGTTTGAAGCCAACCATACTGGGGCAAATACCACAGCTGAAGGTGTCAATTCCAGACTGGAAAAGTGGTTGTACTTAAAATATAGACCGGGCTATGCTGGAACATTTGGGATCTCATGGCATTATGATAACTAACCAAACGCCAAATCGCACAGTTCCTTGGTGAAAGTGGAAGGATTGGAACGCTAAAACAGCGCTTCTGTAACACGAAACTTTCACCTCCCCAAAATTCCCATGGGGGCTGTGTGGCTGAGCATTCAAATTAGACTAAAATCCTGGCATCCCTCTCTGCACTGACAGAGGTGAGGCTAGGGCCCATTTTGTAAAAGCTATGTTAGGGTCTACAGTCCTCAGATGAAAAAGTTTACACCCTGGCTAAAGGTATTATCCTAAGGATGGTGATTAATCACTGTTGGTCTCTCTGAATACATCATCTTTGGAGTATTGGGGGATCTGGCCAGCTGTATCAATCGTAACACAGTGTAGCCAATAAAGTGTAATGCATTTAAAACACAAGCTGCTTAATATACACTGCACTGGACACCAGAGATGGTGAGGACTTCTCTCAGCTGGCTACACAGTTATTGGAAAAGTGCTGATTTACTCATTTCCGACCTGCTTTACTGCTCCTGTGTTAACAAACCCCAGTTAACCTTTTCTAATTGTAAAGTCAGGTTGCATTCCAGGAATAGTCAATATCAGCTGTATTTAATAATCTGCTCTGGCAGATCCTGTTGATAGATCCCAATGCTGACAGAGACAAAAATACAACACCAAGGAAATACACATTAAGTCCATGAAAGATGTACATTATTGATCATGTAAATCCAGAGACAACACTATAGAATGGAAACTGAACAAGCTGTTTCCCGAAATAACATTTCAGACCATGAACATTTTTGCACCATACTCATCTATTTAAAGGGATGTCAAAAGCTCTGTGCCTCAAGGCAACCCCCCCAATTTGCAGAGAATAACCATGCTGCATTCTTTATTTAGGATTTGATTTTGTAATTTCATACACAAACAACCTTTTCTAAGCAAGTCCACTGACAGCGAGGCAGTCACTTACGTAGGCAGAGATTTTTCTCGCAGGGAAGGGTTTGTAGGCATCTGTTTTTATGTGTGTTCCAATTAAATTGATGCTTAATATTGTAGTCTCTTAATTTATCTAACAACCATTTTAGCTCATGTAACAAGCACCCTTGAAATACATTTTTATGTTTACCTGTGTTAGCACTTTTAATACAAAGGGAGTGATATGACCCCAAGCTACAGAGTGGTATTAATTTGAGCTCTAGAATGTCAACAGGAGAAGAAAAGGCAGTTCATCAGGGTAACAAAATGCTCCATTATTAGTCTGCAAAATATACATGACATTTAGAAGACAGTGATCCTCATACCCTTTTGAACTTTTGCAAGGATCTGTTACAAAATGCGCCGAGCAACTGGTAGATTCTCGTAGCTTTGGAACAGAAAGCAATTGGCTTCCATCAACAGTCTCGTGACCTACAGTGTGGTTAACACAGGACCAAACTCCCTCCTGTAACGATACAGCCCTGACCATCAGAAGTCCTCAACACACTCTAGGTTCTTAAATTCATGACCAACACATCGTCTCACTAAACTAAATTACTTGGATTTGGGGATGTTTCTCAGAGAGATATAAAATACAAAATTTTCACTGATCAGCAAGTTAGTTCAAGTTAATTTTGCAAGTTGACACTTTAGGCAGCATTGGACATCTTCAAAGAGCAGACAAACATTAAATTAGCTTTGTTGCATTTGTATGGAGTAGGTACATGATAGTAGGCTTATTTTTACATTGGGAAAACATGGAAGATTAAGTTGAAATTATTAAAAAGCTGCTGTGTTTTTTTAATCATGCTTCCAGAGAAGTCAATGGAAAAATTGTCAGAGCCAGATTTGCATTTCCGTGGGGTCCCTTTATACTCCTTTGGTAGGGCAAAAAGCCAAGTTTTAAGTATCCTGACCTTGCCAGGCAGTGTAATGGAGCCTTAGTGGAAATAAGAATTAGGCCTTCATCAGATTGAATAGGGATGGATTTACATAACTGCTGTGTGCTTTGAAAATTGTACCCACAACTAGATAATTTGACCAACATGACACAACAGGCTTATGGCAGAGTCAATATGGCAACTCTGCCTGACATTGAGTGCTAGACCAAATCAGTCCCTCTGAATATATTTCTAGCTTGGAAGAAGGCTCAGTCACACAGAAATCCTTAAATTATTTTAAAGGATATCTTAAAAATAGAAATGGTATACAACATTTGATCCAATAGTTCTGTTGATTATCCATTACCACTGCCGTCTGCGATAAGCTACTTTAAGGGGAGAACAAGACAGATATGCACAGGGTTCCCACCACTAAAAGATGGTGATATCAAGCAAGTTGTTTCAATAGCATGTGTAAAAGATGGACAAAGGTAGAAAGGCTAAAGAATTATTGTAGAAATAAGATTCAAAGGATCCTGGCTAAGAAGATGGGCCTGGATGGAGCATAGAGGCTACCTACCCTCACTGGATACCAACACACTGTATTCATTCTATAGGGATACTTAATTCCTCTAGCTGTCAGCACAATTAAGGCTGAGGAATGCCCTGCATGTGAATATATATGTATGATTGTGGACTGAAATGCTGCCTCAAGAAAACCACCCAAGTTTGTTTAAAATTCTATCAGTTCAGTTGGTTGTTCCCTCCATCCTTCCACTCCACCCCCAACCAGCAGTTACACTTTAACCATGTATGGAAGAGATTTCAGAGGTCTGAGTCATTAAAACCTACAGAGAATAGAAGAACTTGGCAAATATGAAAGAAAAGCATTTTAAACGCCTCTGAGACAGCCTGCTCTCCCTTGCTACTGAAGATGTGATGCATGTGTTGCCATTTCTGTGTAGAAGCTGGTGATCTGAGGTTTTGGACAAGTCCATAAACTTAATTACACACAAATGTGCCCCCTAAACTGTTCAAATACAAACTATCATGTCAAAAACTGCAGAAAACCTTTTGATCTTATTAAAAATGACACACAACAACAAAACCCCCACACTCCAACATTTAAAGTAGTAGTCTCGTGTGTTATCTGCAGACAAGCTTCCTGCCAAGTATTCTTGTCCATGCCAAAACCTGTGGTTATTTTTGGATAGTTTCTTATTTACAACCCTTTCATGTGCACGAAAACGCCTTTTTTAAGAGTTGCTGATCACATGAAAAGCTCTAACACATCTCCTCTCACAGCACATGATTTATCAGGGAGAATATTACAGCAGTCTTCCTCTCTTCTATAAGAAACAGACATTTTAGGAAGAAAAAAAAATAATCCAACACAACACTGAGGAAAGATCCAGGATACAGGAAACATTGTGTAGAAGCTTACACAATGATAAGACATTACCCAGAAGCATGTGGAATTTACCATGGACAACATCCTGCTCCTGGTAATACTGTAAGATGCAAAGAAAGCTAATGGATATGTTTCCCCCACCCCTCCATATTTTAGAAAACATTTATCCACACATCTACCAGATTTGCCTTTATGAAAAACAGATTTTCTGATGATGCTCACTTTCCAACTTTTTAGGATGTTCCCATTCAGAGTGTTGCTAAGTAATCACAATTCAGTGTGATATTTCCTCCCTGAAGATAATTCAGCAGACTCAGATTCTCACAGAGCACATTGAGAAACTGGAATTCAGGAAATCTGAACTTTATTCCCAGCCTTCTGCAATCACTGCATTAGAGAGCAGTGTCTCATTTTCTCAATTAAAAAACAGAACTAAACCTACCAGTCTCCTTTTCAAACACTTAAAAACTTGATTAATACTCTATAAAAGCTTACTCTTTTATCACCATGTTAAGTACTCAGTCCCTCCACCTGAAAACAATCAGATTTTGACATTTATTTTTCATACTCTCCTGGAATATTCCAGACAACATTTACACCAATTCAACCACAACATGATTATTCAAGAGCAGAGACTCCACTTACTGCCGTGTCAATCCAGAATAACTGATTTCAAATGCAGTTAGTCCAGGTCCCAGTTCTATTGCTGTAAATCCAAGTTGTGCCCCTCATCATGGAATCTGATCCATGACAGTACTTGCAGCCATACAGATTCCAACCAGAAAGCGTGCCTTCATCTGCCTGATCACAAAATAATTTAGCAAGGGTAACACAGAAATACAGATCCAAGTGATTCCCAGTGCCATTTGATTTCTGACAGCATCACTAATGATTCCTTTACTTCTGTGAATCCCACCTTCTCTCCTACCCCCGCCATTCTGACTCACAACAGGAATAAATTGGGAAAAATGAGAATACTGCATATATTAAAAGAAAAATGTACCTATGCCTTTTAATTACTTCATGGATGACAGTTTTTCTATGCACAGTGTCCACACCAAAGTATATCATTACAGATAATTAGTACTCTATTCTTCATGAAATTAAATAATTTCATAAAATCATTAAAATGTCACTCCCACATCAAGCAAAAAATCATACATTTAAATAATCCTCTCTAGAAATCTTTTACCATTTTACCCTCGGTCTCTTATTCATTAATGAGAACTCAAATTTGCTGTTCACACATTTTTCTTCAACTTTTTTACCCCAACATCAGAATCAGCAGAGTTGAAAATTATTTTGTCACACAGAACGTATTAGAACACTGAGTGAAGATGAAAACTCTGAAGAAATATCTGGGAGCAAGCTGCAAAACAGGTTAGCAAAGATTTGAGTGCCAAAAGCTTCTCATTACCCGGAAAAACAACAAGATATAGACAAAAAAAAAAAAAAAATTAAGTGGGTCCTACAAGTCTTGGTTGCTCAGAACATACAACTGTGGAAATTCAGAAACTAATCAAGTCAGGGGCTGGATGGGGTTTCTTGTACAATAGGACACCCCTGAGTTATGTGCTCTTCGCCCTGGGGAACCTACCACATATAGAGCCAACAGATTTTAACTGAACCTAAAAATAATTTAGAAAGTTACATTAACACATGGTCATGTGCTAAACATTACTGCAGCTTGCCTAGTAGGAGACATCAACACATAAATCTCTGCTTCCCTCCTTTCAGATATTACCAAAAATCACAAGAAAAGACAAATCCCTCACTTATGTGGATTAACTGGAGTAAAGTGAAGAAAAACACACATGCTCTATGTGACAGATACAACTTATTTCTATTAAAGCTTTCAGTGGTTCTTGAATTCAGCACATGGCTTTTGTATGGATAAATATAGATGAAGCATTTACCTGAAATAATGTTTTCGTATTTCAGTATTTTTATCACAGCATTGCCTAAAAGTCCAGTTCAAATCCAATCCCTCACGTGCTAGGTGCGAATAAGACTATACTCTTTATCAGACTAGTTCAAAACAGAGCATTATTACGTTCAGAGGTAGGTAAACTTAACGCAGACAGATAAAATAACATGCTTGAGATCACATGGAGTGCATGCCACAGAGTTAAATATTAAACTTGCTCCTCTTAGTGAGACCCAGTTCACTGTCCAAGCTCATTTTCATCTGCCACAGGGGAGGTTGGAAAAGTTGCTGTGCCCATTTATGCCTGCATCTAGTTATTACTCTCACTTGTTGGCCGCGGACCATAGGTGTGGAAGACAGTAAACTATCATATGCTGGTCATATAGAGAGAATATTTTGAATAAGGGGAGACCGTTCAGTCACCTCAAAGGAGTCTCAGGGGAAATCTCTGGTGTAGAACAGGCAGGAAGCTGTCTACAAGGTGCTTTAAAAGCTGTTATCCACACTCTGGGTTCTGGCTCTTCCTCTAAATGACTGCCTCTGTTGAACTGCTTGCCTTAGGAAGTCATAGAATAACAAACTTTGTCGTTTAAATTTCAAGAAAATGTTCTGGAAAAGCTTAACAGAAAACTGAGGCATGGTGTTCAGTGCTGCTCAGCCTCCCGAGCTCAGACCATTAGCAGCCATCCCAAGCCACTGAAGGGAGAAGAGGGAAGACACTTAGGAGTGCGGGAGAAGGCCCTGCAGAGCAGGGCTCCACTTAGGAGCAGCAGCAGGCAGCCTTTATTTGCAACAATATATCACGTAGCTCCAGCCTTTCAGAATGAACCTAAATTACTAAACAAGATGATGAATACCTAAAGGAATCAAAGTTGAAGTCAATAATGAGAAAGAGACTGGAGTAGAATAAAACTGGAAAATGAGATTGAAGATTCTGCCCTGGTATCAACCACAGTGCTTGTCCTAAAGTCCAAGCATCTCCATACTCAGGACTGAAACTTTTGAAATGAAACAAATTCTCCCATATTTATGCCAGCATAACTAAGAAAGACCTAACCCTAGGTTTCATTCAAAATGTTCTAAATGTGATACTAATTATTGAGTCAAATCATCAAGTTTGAGACTGGTCCTAAATGGTTCCAGCTGCAACTGAGAAATGTAGAATTAAACCCAAAGTTTAAGTTTCAAAGGCTTAGTATCAGCCTCCATTTTCTGTTAAATTAAGGCAATAATTTAAGCCCAAAATTAATTAAGTTACTAAGCAGGTTTGAGGCTGAGCCCATCTTCCAGTTTTTATAAAAAAATTCTCAACTTGAATTTGCACTTATATGCATGGCATTTCTTTTACTTTTGTTTCAGGATGTTCATTTGGGGGAATTTAACAGGCAAGAGATGCCTATCTGAGAATGGAATCAATCAGGAATGCAGTTACAACAGAAGGAATTTCAGCAAACCATAAAAGAGAAAGACAGGAAAAAAGAAAAGCCTAGTACAAGAATAGTCCAGCAAAATGCAACTGTAGTGAGTTTGGGCTGTTTCCCAGTACTCCAGGGGGAATTCTGCTATTTGCTGAGTTTAGTGAATGTAATCTAGTGCAGAAGGAAAAACTGGGGGGGGGGGGTGAAGCTGAAAGTGCTGCTGCTTTCATCATTTTCTCAGTTCTATTTCGTATGAGAAATCATAGAAAAGACAGAAAAATTATTGTATTACTGTGAAAGCACACAGAAACTTGTAAAGCAGATGTTCTCAGCACACATAAGAAGGACTGACTGGACACTGAATAAAACCATACAACCAGAATGAAAAAAAATAAAGTCACTGAGCAGGCAGAGATGAATCAAGAAAAAGGGGACACAAAAAGCAGTTTGGAAATAACATCTGCAGTGGTAAGTCTGTCTCATTTTGTTATAAAGTAAAAGGGAGTCAATACTTTCCAGTACACTTTATAGACAACACCATTTGAGTTACTTTCCTCCAAGAATCTCAGTATGCAACTTTAGGGAAATTAAAAATCATTCAGAAGACATAAAAACAGTTAACAGGAAATATAAAATTAAGTAATTCAAACAGAATCTACCTCCAAAACCAGCAGATACTCCACAAGTTATTTATAGCAGAAAATTTAGAAGAGATTGGAAAGGTCTTAAAAGTTTGAGGTTTTAAATACTTACTTCTTGCAGCCAAAATCACATCAGTGGAACATCCGGGAAAATTTAAAAAAGACTGCATTAAGGAGCATAACTAGCTGAGAACATGATGTAGCCTTTCCTCTGGACTGTCCAGCCATAGGCATTTACTCATTCAACAGAAGCACAGAGCGTGATACTGTAGTGCAGCCTTTTACATAGGGATGCCAAAGAGGGGAAAGGGAGGGAAAAGCCCTTCCCCAAAGACTTTAGTTCAACCCACTCATTAAAATACAGAGTAGAAACAGCTGCTGCAGAAAGGATGTCCAGGCTATTTTTTAACTTTCTTAGGTGTAAAATCATTTCATTCTGGAAAGTAAGTAAGAAAAATAATTTTTCTTTTGAATTTCACTCTTCCTCTGCATTGCTCTTAAAGAAAGTGGCACTAGCTCAACTTAGCAGTGAGTGTAGCACAATGGATAGTCACACTCCATTTTCAAAATCATTACATCTCATTAGGGGAAAACAGATCTCTAACAGACACTCCCTCTCCCCCCCTGCAAGGACTAGTACAAACACACATGTGCTTTATAGTGCTTAAGTCTTCACAAAATGTAATATTCAATTCATCTCAAGCGACTTCCCACCAGTAAGTCCCAAGCAAACAACAAATACAAGCTCACAGACAGCAATATTTAGAATTGATAGCATGCCTCTTACAGATTAGCACCTCAACGTTAAAACTAGCTAAGGAACAGAGGAAGGTGATAAGAACAATGAAAGCTCCCCAACTGTTTGACATGGAGACACTGAACAAACAAGGATTCTTCAGTCTAAGAGAGCATGCTATTAAATCGTGAAATGCAGCAAAAATACTGATCTGGGAATGGTGGTTGGTAACACAAGAACTAAGGGGCACCGACAGAAATCTTCAGGCAGAAGTTTTAAAACAAACAAAAGGAAGCTATTTTTTATATAATGCATAATTGGATTGCAGAGCATATTGCCCAGGATCTTGTGGAGGTTCGCTCTGTGAGCAAGCTCAACAAATGAGACTGAAAAACAATGAAAGAACAAACCTAAGCTAAAACTCTTGACTTGGGAAGTTATCAACCACAAGCTACTAGAAGGTGTGGATATCTCATGTGAGGTCGCAATTTAAATTTGCGGTCTACATTAATCCTTCCCCTAAATGGGTGACACCAACCACTGCCAGAGCAGTAGACTGCATTAGAAGGATCTCCGAGCCACAACTGTGCCCATTCCCATACTGATATTTGTCTAGTTTTCACAACACTCCTTAATGAGAAATTGTCTGTATTATTAGATCCATTTCACAGATAGTGAATTAACTACTTAGATCAGGGCCCAAAGCAGCACAACTCTTTGGAAATTTTGACTAGTAACCACAATTCAACAGTTAAGTACTATCTCTAAATGTCATCCTGAAGTGACTTTGTACTTCTAAAGGGCAGGAACTGAGGTGGCCTGCTTCTCAAACCTCTGCACTTGTGACTGTTCCCTGTTCACTCCAGTACAACAACTTTCAGGAGTAAAGTCACTAATGCGGGCCGATAGTGAAATTCAACTGTAGCAAAAGCTATTTTAAATATATATGTGCTTTTTAGATACTATAAAATAGCATTTTTCAGTGTAAAGCAAGTTGGCTGTTCTTAGAGCAGCAATTAGCAAATAGTTTGTGCAATCAAGGTTGTTGTTCTGTTGGTTAGTTTTTGGTTTTTTTTTTTAATAAGAGACATACTTTAAAAATACTCTTGTAGTGGCCAAGCATTCATTGTGTGGTAAAAGGTGTAACCTCCCACTGATCTTGCTGGTTCAACAGCTGGTCTTAATTAATACTGAGAAACAAGATAATTCTATACAAAATAAGTGAACTGAGCTCAGATCCTTTTCATATAAGGTCTGAGAAAAGCAGACAGAAACTCTGCTTCCCTTCTCTGCTCCTAATTTTAAACAGGGCTTCATAGCTGTTTGTCTGTCTCTTGTGTGTTTAATGTTTCCTGGAGGCCTGCAAAGGCATGCAAAATATTTTAGTTCAGGGCCTCTATATGGTTGTAATAGGAAATAGATGTCTCCCTTAAAGAGACGGGTTAGTATAGAAACAGATTATCTGAATGACAGCAGAGTCTTAAGTGTTTATTTCAAAAGGAAGGAAAGGACAGACAAATATTTACTGCTTTCCGTGCATATCGTAAAATACAGATGCTGCCTATTTTTGGTTACTTCTTGTCTGAGTAATCCAGGTTAAGGTTTGATACTGTTCTCTCTGTCAACATTTGTCTTCATGCGAAAAAGGAAGTTCTGATGCCATTGTTGCCAGATAGTTCCTTCAAACTGCAGAAGAGTCTCACAAAGAGAAAGCTGGTTTCTAAATCCTGGGCTGGTTAAGACTTCATGCTTGTACAAGATGTGTGGTCACCAGAAAGAAACAAATCACAGACTTTTATATCTGCCTGAGAAAATGCATATTTCCTGTGTAAGGCTGCACACTATGCTGAATTAGCCTTTTGGAAAAACTCCGATTGTTTTAGCGTTAACAGGCTGAAAAATGGCGGAGACACAAATGTAAGGAAGGGTTTGCTTTTATTCCTATCCCCTCTCTTGCTTCACACAACCTGAAGAATAAGTATCATCCCCTCCCCAGCAGGGTAGAGGATGACAGAACAAGAACAGACATTCTTTCTTCCTGCACAGGCCCTAGTCAATAATCTTCAGGTCCTGATCTTTGATCCATTTGGGGCAGCAAATTTTGGTTCCAAGTTTCCTATCTCCTGACAAGTTCATCCTTTCTCCCTTCAACTTTATAATGTACCTACTGCTAGAGAACTAGTAAAACTAAAAATAACTTGGGACAATTTACCTTTCCTAGATGCAATCTTACCTTCCCTACTTCAAGACTTGATTAAAACGGATGAGATCCCTCTTCCCCACCTCTTCTTTCCCTTTTTTAATTAAAAGTTGCATGGTAAATCAAGAGGAATCGAGTGGCTTACAACAAATCTCATTATCTTCCTTTAGTTGCAACTACACCTCTTATGTAAGAAGACATTAGGAAATGGCTGATGGCATAAGTGCAGTAGGTGCAACTCAGTGGAATGCTGGTTATTGAAACAACAGCCAAGGGGCAACCATATACTCTGTTCAGTAGATGAATGAAAGCTCAATACACTGATGGGACATACTCTAGGATTCTTCTGTGTCCACAGGCATTCCTCTTCATAAAGTCACTTCATAAAAATCCCCTGAAATTAGCAGACTTCTGACAATTCAGTAGCTGGATAGGAAGTCCCTTAGGTGTTACGGAGGAAAATGGTCATTCAGTAAGTGCTGTTCTGCTCTGAACAAGTACCTTAGCACAAAGCCTTCAAACACAAGTGTTTTTACAGATAAGGAAAGTTGCTATAGTGTTTGAAAGTGCAAATGGATTGCCTTCAGCATGCCCAGTTGATGAGAATTACACCTGCATTATGAGCTGAAACTGCATAACAAATTATTGCAGCAACTGCAATCCAACAAGAATATTTTCAGTGCAGTTTCTCTGAGTTTTCATGTTGCCTCATTTAAAAAAAATATTCTTTTTTAAAAGTAATAAATCAGGTTTGGGATCAGTGAGTTTCTCCTAATTCTGTTTCCTGCTCATCCTCTTTTCCATTGGGTGGAGCAAAGAGATGGAAAGGAAAGGAGAGCAAAGCTATTTAGATTAAGGAAGAAGAAACAGAAAGGATAACAATTTTTCAAGGAAAGGAATGGATTTTGAAGCTAAAAAATGAAAACTTTCCATCCCATTCTGAAAACAATGCATTTATTCCTGACCTTAAAACTGAAGATATTCTTTCGCCACATTTTGTTATAAAGTTTGTATCACCAATTGTCTCCCTCTGGAAACAGTCACAATTATTTCAAATTAAATACTGAGAGGGAGAGGTGAGTTGTAATATAAATGGACTGAATGGCCAAATGCATCAAAACAACAACCTTTTGGCTTTTGTTTCTGGAATGGCACGCACTGTAATACTAGTGATGCTATTGTCTCTGGAAAATTCACAGTGATTTTATTACTACTTATTTATTTAATTAATGATTATGAAGATACACAAGATCAATAACTTTGGCTTTAGACCAATGTTTATATGACATAATCAGGGGGTTCCCAGGAATTTTCCCAATTTTTGCCACATTTGACTTTTTCAGGCCATTTCTATAGTCTACATTGAAAAACAGCTTTGTGCTTCCACAGAGACAAAGATCACGGAAAAGCTGCCAGTGGACAACAACTAACCTGACTGCTCTCACCACAAAACCCTAAGAGGTAGTAAAGGGCTATGGCTCCTTGACTAGCATGTGCAGCCAAATCAGCAGGCCTCAGAAATCAGACACAACACCAGACTACAAGTGCAATTCTTTTGGACAAGCTCTCAATTCCCACTTCCAGCCTAACAAGCACTAGTAAGTTCCTCAGCAGTGCTACCCTTTTAAAAAAATAACCACTTTCTTAGCAAGTTGTCAGTGCCCAGCATTTTTCATTTTTCAGTGCTTAAACTGAAGTCCCGTGGGATATTTTAATACCCACTCTGAGCACAGAAGGTTCACATCTCTCAGGATCCATTAAAAAAATGCACACGCTTTATGGAACCAAACTGAGACTGACATAACTTGGAAAGCTGGAAGGCTGAAGAATTGCGATCAAGCATCTTAGATGCTGAGCAGCACCTCAACAGTCTCAATCTGTTCTTGGGATTGTGAAGCTTCTCCTTTCCAGCTCCCTTCCCCCCCCACCCTGAAAGCGCTCTGCTTTGGGAGTGGCTTTTCTCACCAGGGAAGCGAAACTTTGTTTTAATGTGGTTCATGGAAAGTTTAGTTGGTTTTCTTTCTCCAGCTCATCTAGGCTGGAAAAAAACATTAGTCCCAACCAAAATCCAGTGTAATAACTCTGCCCATCTGTGGACAGTTCTTTTCAACTCGCAAGGAAGCAATCCCTTAACTGCAGTTTCTTCTGGCTGATTATGGGAATGGTGCTGCAGCACGACCACAGGAAGAGCTGTACTGGGATTTTTGAGCACAGTTGTTGTAGAGCACTTTGAGATGCTTTCGTCCAAAAAAAGGTTTTATGGAAACAGGGATTAGATCAATTCTAGTCTCTAAGTCAATTGCAGTCCCTAAGTATAGGGGGAACTACCAACAAATTCAAAGGGTAATAAAGGCAACTAGATGCATAGGATGAATTTTATTTAACTTGTCTTTAGTGATACACCATGGGATACAGAAACTGATCTTTGGAGTATAAACAGTGCAACCCCCAGGCATAAAAAATGGATTTATTTCTGATCCAAAGTCTGCTATCAGTAACATGTATCCTGTTACTGCTTTCAATGGGCTTTGGATCAGTCTCCCATGAGCACCATGTAAAGGATATGAAGTCAGACAACTGGAGAAACGAGGACAGTGTAATTTCAGCAATGGCGGGGGCGGGGGGGGAAGGGGAAGAAGAAAAATTACTTTCCAGAAAAAAAGGACCTGGGAGATAACATATTATCAGATTACTGATTTACATAATACAAAAACCTTTACCAGTACCAGAAGCCCCAGGGTCACATACAAGAAACCAATCAAAAATTCTGAGGAAGTTGCAGCTGGGTATCTCTCCCATTTGACAAAGGCACAAAGCAGCTTCCACGTGTCAGTGAGGCACCATTTCGTCTTTCCTGGGTAAGTTTTTAGCTGGATTCATTCTCAGTTCACCTGATGTCACATTTCACATCAACACTAATAAGGGTGAAGTTGGAGTAGGGGTAGCTTGGGGCATATTCTTTCAGTATCAGCCAAGGCTTGGATCAGTTTACACTAGTCATGAAACCACAGATTCACAGAAGAACTTAAAAGATCTTCTACAGCTCAGTACAACAAAGTAAAAGCCAAGAGAACAACTCTTGTTCAGAAAACCTAGTATTTGGGAACAAGTAAGATTGTCTGTGCTTCCAGAGCAATCTACCTGGCACTTCTGAAGACCTAGAAACAAACATTAGAATTGACTCATAAATGGCTTGAGGCCAAGTGAAGAACCTGTAGTAGAGTAAGAAGCAGAGTCTGGAAGCTCTAACCTAGCACCTTTTCTCTTTGGCTGACTTACTGTTCTCCAGACAGCTCATTTCTCTCCTGATTACAGGGTGGTATCTCCCCCTCCACACCATTTCTGATAAATCATTCTGTATGTTTACCACCTACCCTGCTTTCAGCACTAGTCCAAAGCACCCTGCTCCTTTCCCTGAGACGGGTCTAGGTTAAAGGCAGTGCACTATCCACAGACACTCCAAATCTTCACTTTCAAGACCAGAGAGGTGTCTTAGCCATGAAGTTGCAGTCTGGGTCCTCCCTCTGCCCATTTCTTTGATTCGGCTGAAGCCTTATCCTAACGCTGCCTCCTCTCCTGTTTCTCACTGCAGCCCTGGTGGTCCCTGCATGCAGCACAGCTGCTTCTCCTTCCCTCCAACCTAAGCTTATTTCTAAAATGCCTCCTTGGAGCAGATGTTTCCCATGTGTTTCACACTCTATTTTCTTACCCACCCCAAACTTTTCCATAGCAAGTAACAGACAATCTCCTTCATCTTCCAGATCCAATCCTAAAATAGTGCAAGCATCTCTTAATCAGTCTGCCCAGCTTGGTTCTGGGGCAAGCAAAAAACAACAGTCTCTACCTTTTCCTCTATGGTAATACATGGGCAGGAGACAAAAATGAGCTTTAACCTCAGCACTGCCTTTGGTTCCCACTTCATGTTGAGATGATCAGCTTTGGCTTTGGCATTTTTTGGTTTCCTTTCATGATTAAATTTTGTTTCTTGGAAATATTTTGTTAAACAGGATTAATATCTGCATCATTTGCCACTTTCCCTTCTTCCTCATCTTTCTATTTTCTAGCTGCCATTAAAGCCTTATTTACAGGTACAAATTTTAAGTTTATACATACTTCACAGGTCCCCTCCCCCTTCTCTGTGACATTTCCCTCTCTCCATCTGTCTTCCCTTGGACCAGTGCCTGCAGTTGCAGTAGACTTTTACACAAATTACCTTCGCTCTGCTTCATGTCTCAGAAATTGGTTTCAACATCAGGCCAATTCTATCCAGTTTCACAAGCTTATGTTAACTGTAGATCAGTCCTAAACCAATACACTCAAACTGAACTGGTACCATAACACCCATTTTAAGGTACCAGAACTTCCAGTCTCTCATATGTAGAGATAAGTTTTGTGGGAGAGGGACGGGTGCAGCGTTTCTAACCCCTCCCATGCAATATTGTGTTTCTCTGAGCAGGACGACTCACTTTAAGCCAAGTCCTGAACACCATCATCAGTTCGCCAAAGCAGCACAAAACTGCATGGTATGGTCAGCCAGCCCTGCCCCAAGGAAGGGGTGAGCATCAGAGTATGCAGTGCTGGCAGCTGCCAACAGAGAGATCAGCAGAAGAACCCAAGCACCTAGAAACCTGGAACTTAAGTCATGCAGATTTTGTCCATACCACAGACAGTCCACAAAATACTTGTCAATGGGGATTTAATTCTTTAAAGTCCTGAATCTGATCTCAGTCTCAAGCAGGGAGTAGCTGGTAGCTGTACTGGTTCTCAGTGTCCTGCACCCATGGCACTTGTCCCTCCCAAATGGCCTTGAGCTGGCGACTTGGCAGGCAGGGCAGGAAGCGTGACCAGCCCCCTCGCTCCACTGGCAGCTGTGGTGGAAAACAAAGCTGGTGGCAGGACATCCCTTTTCTGACAGCATTACTCCTGAATTTGCTGTCTCCATGCAAGTAGCTCTCCAGCATGTGATTTCCCACATTCCACAAGTGCTCCGATAAAAATTGTTGCATTCAGCCAAGTGTTTACTAACTCCCCTGATATCTGTATATTAGAAAGTACTGTGGGGGTGAGTGAGAGCAAAGAGAAGTGTAATGATCCAAGAACATTAAGCATAGTGCTGGGTAAAGAAAAAATTTGCTTTCTAAATGCCGCATACAGATTTATTGCAGGGACAAAATGGGCGTGCAGGCACTGCAAAGCTCTAGGCAAAGACCTTAATTTCATTTTCAGCCTCATCCAGAGTCCTTCTCCAGGAATTGAGCTGTATCACTTCACTTTCTGGTGTTTCATAAACACCAAAAGTTTACATTAATGCTACATATTATTAAGGTTGTATACTCAAGTGTCTTTCATTATGCCCAGATCTCAGATGAAATTTCAAGGCACCACCTAACAAAATCAGCAGAAACGTCCATAATTTTGTAGCACTGACATGAAATTTTTTTTACAAACTACCAAGAACGTGCACTTACTGGTTTTAACAGGTGAAAAGCTCCCCAGCAGTGTGGGCAAGATTGTATGCATTTTAATGGATGTGTCAAAACTGCTGTGGAGCCCTGCTGCTCTCAATACTGCCAACAGACTGCAACGACGAAAAGTAGCAACTGATGGCACTTCTTTCTCAACACTAACTACCTCACTGCTTCATGTAAGCTTTCACTTTGACTAAAAGTTTTACCAACTAGAGAGGACATCGGAAGTTTTTGGTTTTGGTTTTTTTTTGTTGTTTGTTTGGGGGATGGTGGTTGGTTTTGGTTTGGGAGTTTTTTTCAGGGCTATCTAGTGCCCTTGACAGCTCTGCTCAGAGCCAGCCCCTGTTATAATATCACTATTTCTCTCTTCCTATACAGTCTACTAGACTTACAGATTTACTGAGATTCCATTTGGCTGGAAGTTCATTATGCAGTGTTTCCTGTAGCTCCCATATAGGACACATTCCAGGCAACAGATAAAAATATCTTTCACCCTTCGTTTTTCAATTCCTTGATATGGCTGTAAAAAAAAAAAAAAAAGGAAAAACTACAAGAAGCCTCAAGAATTCAGTATTAATCTAGGGACAAGAAATTCAGATCAATAAAAAGAGCTTCCCAGGTGGAACACTGAGAAGGGAAAAAAATAGTACAGAGCTCCAAATACCAAAAGATAATGAAAAAACACTTGTATTTTGATCAGGGCAGACCAAAGTAACTATATGTACTGCTTTAAAGACACAATCTTTCTCAGACTTTATTCCATTCTGTCCCATCCTCAGTACCTGCATATTGAAGACATTGCCTGAATGTTAAAAAGTGGCAAGAGAAAATTCTTCTATCTGTTCCTGGCCATTTCATATTCAAGCTTATCTCAGAGCTAACAACTTATTTTCCATTCTTTACTACTTCCTAGATTTGTTATCTTGCTTCAATTCCTATTTTCACTCTTTTTACACCACCTGATTTGTTACTTCCTAGACCTGCAAATCCCCTTCTCCAGTCACCATCTTCTCAGAAATCACTTTTCCTTCAAATGTTTCTTCCCCTTCCTTCTATAAGCAGCTGTGCTGTATGTCATCATCTAGGTGGGATTTAGACTGGTGACTCTACAGTGCAAAGAACAGGCCTTATTTATGTTTGTGAATCCTTGTCTAACTTTATGCTGCTGTATAAATGTTTAATAGGTACTAATGCATTTGCTGGAACAAGCTAATACTCAGTGTACTGTCTGGATACAATCCTTGCTGACTGTCAGAAGCTTCTGGAATTAAAAAAAAATACAACTGTTTGGTGACACTGCAGTTTCAAAGTGAAAAGATCCAACAGTTGAAATAGTCTCATGAACCATTATAGCACTGGAAATGGCCTTATTTACTCTTCCCATGTTTGAATCAGGATAGAGTTTGAAAGCTCAGTACTGTGGACGTGAGGCCATACTCAGCTACAACCACTATACTTTACCTCCCCTACGTTATCTATCTCCAGGCCCTCAAGGTCACAACATTAAAAAAAAAAAATTTCAGATCTTTGGTTTCTCCTTAATGTTGGCTGAAGAGTCTAGAATGGTCCCGTGCACTTTTCACAATGGTCTCAGCGTGATTTCCCTCTGGGCTTGACTGTATCACGTCCTGTGCAGCATTAACTGGAAAACAGAAACCCCAGTAGCAGACCAGATGCAGAGTTTTTATTTCACAGACCAAATAGAAGCTGTGATTCACCAGTGACACCACACAAGCAGCGACTGCTCAAGCAAACAGGGAATGTATGATGCCTCAGGGCAAGTGAATAAAATATGGTGATGCCAACAGAGAAAATCCAACAAGGGTGGCAGGAGTGTCAGGCCTTCATGTCATCTAGTCTCACGCTAACACCCATGGAGACGAACAAACCACATCACAAATTTCCACAATTAGTATGAAAAAAAAATTAAAATCCAGGCTTTGTTCTCTCTGTAGCAGGTTGCTCCTAATGGTGAGGCTACAGATAAGTCTTATCCCATAATCTCAACAATTTGGACACTGTTGCCATGAAATCCAAAGCTAGAAAGAATCACTGTTGTGGCATATTCATAGGGGCTCTGAAACAATGAGTGCTGGATGGTTGCCCATCCAGCCATCCACTTTCCAACATTGCCTCCTATGATCAGGTTCTATTTCTTAATAATTTTATTACAGTTTCAATAACAGTATTTCTAATGTCTTACCCTTGAAAGAGATTTGACCAAGTGAAGAACTGAGAAGGTTTTCACAATGGGCAGTGTGCATCAGGAAAGAAAAATTTATATTTCAGGGAAGGAAGTCTAAGCAAATGTCAACTGTAATAGAAAAAAATCCTGTAACAGTGAAATCTATTGGACTTTATACAGTTTCTTCCATGGCATAAAACACACCTCAGTCATTTAAAAGTAGACTGGACCAAGCAGTACAAAAATATATTGCAGGGCCACAGCTATATCAGCACGGCAGCAAAAGAGCTAATACTCTCTTTTCTCTCATGTTCAGGATTATGCCTGACAAGATTTCATTACTAGTCAGCATCTATTTGCCTGTAACCAATGCAATTTTCAGAATTCAGATTTGGTGTAAATTCCTATCTGTTTGGGAGGAAAGATGCACATGATTTATCAAGTGGTAAGCATTACAAATCAGAAGGGAGATGAAGGAAGGGGCAAGGCTGCTTAGTGCAAAGGAATTAGGGACAGAAACTTTCAGAAGGCTCAGAACAGAAACCCTTTAGAAAATCTGCCCCTATATGTCTGAAAGCTGAACTTTTTACAGAAATTCCCATTCAGCTCTTGTGGGGAAAATAAACACCAAAACCTGTCTGTAACTCTACCTACTCCAACTGGTGTCAGGAACATTTTCCCTGAAGATGTAATTTTCATGAGCTTTCCAGCTCATCAAATATCAGACCTCACATGTGAGAGGCTTTTCACATGAGAATGTAAACTTCTTGGTGAAGTCCTCATTGTTTGAGGAACATTATTTTCAAATTAAATTAACTGTTGCATCACAAGCTGGACAAGCAGTACAATGCCTTTGTGCTTAATGCAAACTAATTTGCAACAAAGAGGAGAAGATAGAGGTCTGCTTATTGTTTTATTTTGCCTCCAAATAACACAGTTTCAAGTTATACAAATAATCAGAATAATAGTCAACTGAGCAACTAATCTTACACAATCAATTCAGAGCTCACAGCTTGTAGGAACTCCAAACCTGCTGCTGCAAGTATGCCCCACCATGAATTCGTTTTGTCAAGGAATCGAGACCTAATTCACAACAATATATTTCTGTACAAACCATAAAACTTCTTTCAGAGACATATTGCTTTGTCTCTGACTCCTTTAAAATGTAACAAGCTTGGATTCAGATATGATTAGACTAATTTGCATTCATTCTGGTACTGAATGGATTTATGATGCCTTGTATATTCACAGAAAAGTCACATCTTCAAAGGTTCCAAGGATGAACTGCTAAGCCTTGGGGACTAAAAAGCCCTTTAAAACTGGGGTCAAGCTAGGCATTTAGATTCAAAAATAAGAAATAAATCCATTTGGAGACAAAGGCCTATTGTATACCAGTCTTCCAGGAAAACCCATGGGTGGTTGAGAATTACTTGGGAAAACTTTGCGGAAATTAATTCCGATTCATTCTCAGTTCTTTCTTCCACACTGAAAAGAGGGGTCTGTGGAGGCAGAAAAGCATTGGTGAGTTCACCCAGGGTCAGGGAATATCTGGCTTTCCAAATGCAGAACTTGAAAATGTGTGTGGTTCCTGGGACACTGAAAGAGAGAACCCAGAACCTTTCCTGCCCTTGGTTCACTGAGAAGCTCCAGCTACAAGGGGGTGGATGTACACTTAGAAGGTACTCCAGGCAAATTGCAGTTGTCAAAGGTTATGTGGTGCAATAGTTCAAAAGAACCACATCCTACCCTCTACTCAAGAGGAAGAAAAAAAAGCCAAAATCCACCAAACCAGTAAAAGAGCCCCACTGTTCCTCATCATACATTGCTTTCTGTTATTAGGCAGACACTTTCAAGCAGACATGTACATTAGAAATCAGAATTTTATTCACAAATTTTGCATTTTTATATACATATAAAAACTAATCATTACACTACGTAGTTCTTTGCACTAGTTTTAAAAAAGAACTATCATGCTATAGTAGGGGCTTTTACAGTAACCCTTATAGAAAAACACTATTCTTTACTCTTAACTCTGCACTCATATGTTAATAATTATCACCACAAAAGCTACTTCAATTCTTCCAAGTTATACAACAAACTAGACAGCAAGGACAGCTTTGAACCTTTGAACATCAGGTTCTTGTTTACTATGTTAGCCTGCTTTTAGGTCAAAATTTTACACATCTGCTGAAAGCACTTTCTCTACATCAGGCAGTTCTGGTAAAACTGCTTCAGGTACCAAGCTGCTGAGGAGGAGCTGTATGATCTTGATTCAGTGCCTAACTAGAAAACAAGACACTCTTACAGAGAGCTAGGAGAAAGACTCCCAGACTTGGCAGGAGGAGGAGAGAGTGCTTCCGTTATGCCACGTTATTTGCTCAGGAATGATAACTGAGTTAGAGCATAACCTTGGGGAATCATTAATTAACAGACACTCTGAAATCAGTGTATACCTGCTATTAATAACTGTTCTTGTTCTTGAGCCTCTGAAAACAATTGTTTACCTATTATCTACTATCAGGCAGCCCAAACTTGAACATCACTTGCAACAGTGTACAAGCAAGATGGTCACTGTTGTGTGAATTAACCTGAATTTCTCAAGCTTAGTTTTGATTTGATGCAACTCTGTCGAGAAGACCTTTGTACCGTGTTTGAAAGACTGCATTCAAAAATCAAAGAAGCAGTCTTCTTCTGCCAATAACTTTGAAATTCACTTTCCTGGAAGTTTCCATAGTGCAATTTAGATGAATAGAGGAGAGTAACAGTGTGTAGCGTACATACCTTTGGCAGAGCTCAGAGAAAGAGAAGCCACAGCTCTACAGGTATTTTCTGGACTCCTACTGGAAAAGAAAAAAAAAAAAACCAAACAGTGTTACAGAATACAATAATCTAATGCAACTGTTAGAAAAAATGAACAATAAAATGCTTTCTCAGTCTAAAATAAAAGAAACCACCACCTTGGGATAAGCAAGAAAATTTGACAATTATTTCTAGCCCATCCAATTCAACTAGACTTGTTATCTTTTAAAGCAAAGTGTCACCATTTGCATATGAATCAGCTTTTATGAGGCAAGAGCCTCTGTGTCTATATGAAACCCAAGGCAATATCATGTGTGTTTATCATTCTGTAAAGAGAAGCAGTGCCAAACTTCTGCAACACCCACTTTAGCTGGTGAAATCCAGAGAACTGAATGTGCTGCTGTTAGCATTTGGAGTCAGGGATATGTTTTGATCTAATACGTCAGACACAGACTCACTCGACGACAAGAAAGTACTAGATTCTGTAACAGGTTAAAATAAAGACAAATATAAAAACACTCTGTATGCAATTTATACAGAATAACTTCTCATCGTATTTGAATTTTTTAAAGCGTGTTCAAAACTTTCTAAAAATACCATGAAAGTTGGTAAACAGCTAAATTCTCATAGCTTGCCACATATGTGACAGCTTGACTGACGGATATGAATGGTCTAATACTACTTTAACTATGATGTGTTTAATATGAAGTTACATGTGAGCCAGGACTAGGACAAACATTCTTATATACAATGAAATCTGCTTCAGAACTTTGGCCATTATGATTTAGTCAGGTGCCTTCTTACTTGCCAAGGACACAGCCTGTGGATACCTATATGTATGGATACAGTGGGTGTGCCAGAGAGCCTGGTCCCTCCAGTGGACATTATGCTACTGCTTCTTCATCTTGCAGTCTCTGAGGAAAGTCCCTCCTCCTGCCTGAAGCCACTGGCCTTTGCCTGTCTCTTCCTCCAGAAGAAACAAGTGGGAGCAGAGCTACCTGAAAAGACAGATCTGCAAAAGCTGGATCTAAGCCCTGTAGAAGATCTGGTTTAAGGATCTCTGCTCAAGGTTAAATCTTTTTTCTCACCTCATTAAGGCCAGATAGTGGGAACTCACCCAACAATTTCCCCCACCCACAACAGGCATTTCTATACATGTTTTCAAGAGCAGGCAACAGCAGCTGGGAAATTCACACTGCTGCTACCACCACCAAGGACAAACAATTAGAAATACCAGCAAGCAGTGGAATTAAACTTGTACTCTTCAAGTCTAGTGTGAATGATACAAGCAGGACCCATGCTCAAAGCTGTCTTTCACTTCATGCTACAAAGTCTCCGTACAGGTAGAGCTCCAAGTTTTGCATCATCATTGTATTTAGATCCTGAGAAGGGAACATTCATGCTTTCTGTATATTGCCAGTGAAAAGCCGTCCTCAATACAGAAGAAGGTCCTTCTTTGCTTTTCAAATGGTGGATCAGTAGATATCTATGGATGGGAAAAAGACACCATCTTCTTCCCAGTGGAAAGGGCATAGGATGAAAACTTCCCTTTTTCATACTGGAAGTTTTATGTGTGAGTCAGGACAGCTGTAGTCCTGAAGCAGAAGAAAAATACAGCAGCTCTCCAAGACACCTTCTGTCACCAGAAAGGAATCCTAACTACAGTGGCAGGTAACCCCTCACATCAAAGATCGGTCCATTGTCCTGTGCAATAGAAGCCCTTCTGGGGAGCTGTCTACACTAGGAGCACAGCACACCACTGCTTTTCTTCATTGTGATGGTGGTGAGGCATTGGAACTGGTTGCTCGGAGAAGTTGTGGATGCCATATCCCTGGAGATGTTCAAGACCAGGCTGGATGGGGCTTTGAGCAACCTGGTCCAGTGGGAGGTTTTCCTGCCCATGGTAGGGGGTTTGGAATTAGATGGTCTTCAAGGTCCCTTCCAACCCAAACCATTCTAGGATTCTATGATTTTCTATACTACTGATCCTTTTTCAATCACAAGATTTATGCATGTGTTGATATGCTCTTGTTGGTACTCGAGTCAATGAATAACTTCCCTCCCTGTTGCTCTGGGAAATAAAGCGCCTATCAACTTTCCTACCTCTTCATCCCTCTCAGAACGCAACATGTCTCACTGACTACTGGAACCCAGAAATAAGGACTGGGGCTAGGAACACCTCATCCCTTTTCCCTCCATCTCCTCAGTTTCTGAGCCTCATTTTCCTCAAGAGTCAATAGATAAAGCCCACCACCCATAACCATGCCGTAACACCACTGGGCATAACAATCAGATATCATGTGGTACCACTGATACCCTAAAGGCCCTTCACCAGCATACATTTTGGCTGCATGCCTAGCTTAGCTGTGTTCCTGGGTCATTCAGTTCTTAATTTCTCACTTATTGTCTGTGAAGTGGGAAGAGTAACCCTATTCTACCCAATTTGGGCACTGTGGTGTGTTGGCATCCCTACAGAGGAGCTCTAATAAAGAAAAAAGAGAGGCATACTAGCAATGGCACAGCTGTATCTTCCATTTCTGTCCTATACTTACTCTGGATCCAGCCTATCCAATGCCTATCTTATGCTCTAATGCCAATGCTGTTATGGAAAGTAGAGTTTATTTTCCACCCTGTCCTAATTTATGAGGGGCAAATGCTGAGTACAGGTTGCCTGCAATGTGACAAACTTGGATTGTTTACCTGCACACAAGCTTTTAAACTCAAATCATGCCCTACCCTCAGCCACACAAATAAATGCCTCTGGAAATAGAAACAAAACATAAAAAAAAAAAAGAGTCAGACCTCTTTGCAAAAAATAAAACAGGCCTGGATGTTTTTGGCTAGAACGTAGAGTCAAAGGCCAAGAACAGTAAGTGAGACACATATACCCCAATTCCAGCAGGAATTCCTCAAGGAAAATCCTGGATTTTCCATACACCACGAAACAGTCAAAAGACTAAGTATAATGGAACAAACATTATTATGAATAGCAGCAATAGTAGGTGTTATCATTAGATAAGTAACTCTGACATGAACCATTCTTATCTAGTGTTAATTCAGAATGCCAAAGGGCTGTTCTTTCCATAGGTTTGCAATGGAGGAGAAATTCTTTGAAAGTGCAATTAACTTCAATCAGTAACACATGCTTCCTACAGATATCCCTGAGGATCAGACACACATTGCAATCACATTCCAAACAGCCTGAAAGGCAGAAACAGAAAAATGAAATTCTACTTTTAAACCTTTGATTTACAGCTCGAAGAAACAGTATCCAGGATGCTGCCTGTTCCCTGCAAAATGGTTTGGTGAGGGCAAAATATGCAGAGATTTCCTTCTGGTAAGTGCAATAGTCTTTTTGGTTAGGTGGCAGCCATGCACCTTCTCAACTGCTTGAGCCAGATGACAATACAGTATCTGAATTATCAAAGTTTCGATGAAGTAGTATGCAAAATAGGGCTCAAGCAAATTTTTTAAACTACTTACAAAAGCAAAATGTCTGGCTATCCAGGTAGAAGCAGCAAAAATACATATTCTAGTCACCATCATTAAAAATGCTGTGGTACTAGAAGTTGCTGGACGTAGGAAGAGCCCCTTCTGGGTAATCTTCCCTGCATCTCATGCAGAAATCTCATTCTTAACTATCAAACCACCCTCTGCAGGACTTCCTAACTACTGTTCACCATGAACTTTCCACTGTTCCCTTGTGCGCTGTTCAACCTCCCAGACAATATTTCTGCCACACCTGTTAAATATTCAAACAGCAACCAGTTAGAAGATCTGGCAGAGAGAATGTATCTGACGAAGCTGAATAGTTTTCTTCATGCAAAGCCCAGTGGGAAGCTTAAACAGAGATATTTTGTATCCTAATATGAACTGTGCTGCGACAGAAAGGATAAGAACATTTCCCTGTTCTTTGCTTTTGATGGAGTGAATATTCTCCTGAATTTACTGCTTCCAGTGTCAACTGCTGAATGTCTGCCCTTCTCTAACCACATTGTATCTTCAGGTGGATGTGTCTTCCTGCCCCTTGTTCCTTGCTTCCCTAGAGCGTATGGCTCAGCAACACAGCGGCGGTGCCCACTCTCGCAGGGTGCTGAAGGCAATATGGGCATCAGCCAGGCTGATGAGATGCAGAGGTTGGTGCCAGTCTGTTCAAAAACTTCACTCTTCGTCATAGCTGCATGCAGGACCTTTGGACTGAGAGAGATCATTCAACTGCAGCATTATTATTAAACAGCTCATTCCTGAATATCTCAGGCAAAGTGTTAAGACCCATGGGAACACGGGTTCTTCCAAAATGAGCTCCTGCCTTGTGAAACAGGTCCAGTGCGCTCCAGAGAACTTGGTACTATCCTGTACTGTTTTGAGCATTATGAAGGCATTTCAAGCTTAATGTTTTACACAGATTCCAGAATGACTTCACTTTTTAACCCTTGCAGGGAAAAGATATGGTGAGCTCCCTGGAATAATCGCTAAACTTTCTGGAGCTGATCTCCATAGCTCAAGCATGCTGACAAACAGGATCCACGTTTAAAAGAAACCCATAAAACCAAACACACACTCCCCATCCCCCCACCAGTTTTCACACTATAAGGAACCACATGCTTATTAGAAAACAAAGAGCATGTATATCCATCCTTCTACCCACAAGAGTCTAACACAGTGCCAATTCTCGCCTGCAAGAAGTAGTCTGGCACATCAAAGGATGATTGCTATGCCACTTGAAATAATGTGATGGCTGTCATTTTCCACACCCTGCCTGTGAAAGACAGACATGCTCTGCAGAGTACGTGACCCATCAGAGTCAGCATCCATGTCTGTAAAACCTGAGTGCTGGGAGAAGGGAGAGGGTACAGAATGGAGTGTCACCACCTCTGCCATTTTGGAGCACTTGTTCCTTTTCATCACAAAGCAGTCCGTGTGCAAGGTACTGAAGGTTTAACTCACAATATACCATGAAAATAAATCATCTTCCCCAACCTAATCAGTGACTTTAAATGCCTTTTTAAACAAAAAGCCAGGAAGAGCATCAAGGAACACACCAGCAGTGCTGCTGCTGAAAGGTCTTAAAGCAAACATGAACATGCCTTTGGAAAAAATTACTTATGTAATGCAAAGAAGGGAAGATCACTAAAAGAAGCTGAAGGGACACATTTTCTTCCACCTCTAGCCACATGTGGACTGTAATCCTAGCAACTGGAGTTGTTCAAAAGCAAGTGTAGGAGGATAGGGGGAAGAAAGGAGAGCATTGTTTATAGTACAGCAGGATCCAAATGAGGAAAATAACTTCTGTGCAAGAACAGAAGACTGAAAGGAAATAGGTAGGTAAGGACAATTGTAGGATTTGTACAGTACAGAAAAGAATCCCTTCCATGTAGGATGCAATTTCTTCCATGGAAAAGATGTTTCATCCATGGAGCTAGATGATGTAACTCCTCTGGAATAGTAACCTTTGAGTGTCTGTTATCTGTGGTTCTGTTACTAAGCACATAATTATAATTATAATTAGCACTTTATCAGCTAAAAAGTCAAAACATTCCTTGCATCAATATTTAGTCTTATGTCACCTTTATGAGACAGGTGTCAACTAAGACTGAAAGGAGTGTCTGGTGTAAATCATAAATACTTTAAAGGGTTCTCAAAGTATGAATACTCAACACTTTCTGAAAATAAACTTCCTGGAATAAGCTTCAGGGTCACTTCACATCAATAAGCCTTTCTGATATCCTGGCCATTTCCCCTCTTTTATAGCAAACAAAATGGAGGTGCACAGAGGCACCAGACAGCTTCTTTAAAGAAATCTTATTTACAAATCTAAAAGGAGGCAGTTTTTTTTTTACCAGTTGTCAAGCACTTCAGATCTCACTAGGAAAATTACAATCCACCTGCAGAATGCTATAGAACAGTTTGAAAACCCATTGAAAAGCACATATTAAATCCCATGGGATTTAAAACAAATGCCTACCAAAGAACCATTGGATCCATCTAGCATCCACACAAGCTTCTGTATGGACAGATTAAGTGAACTGGTCTACTTGTTGACCTGCATGACATTAATTACTCAGTCCACTACTGTGAAAATACTCTCCTAACTGAATTGTGTCAGGACCAGAAATACAAGCAGAGCCCATATTTTTTGACTAACAGTATCATTTTACCGCAATTACTTCTATGTGGACTCCTTCTCTATGGCACCAGGGAAGTCCAACCAGGCTGCTACTTACACATGGCTTTCTGGGGACTGCTTCAAGGATGACCATAAAGAAAAGAAAGTCTGCTTTCAACAGATTTAAGTCAGATAGGCAAGGATCTGCCACTAACAAAAAATTCTAAAGGGTCTACACACAGAAAACCATTGAAAAACAATTATTTAAACTTTGGGTATGTTAATTATTGCCCTGAAAATAATTTCATTAAGACTCTTTACACAAACTAAATATTCATACTATTATTCAGTGATCTCAGAAAAACAGCTAAATCATCTGGAATGCAAGTTGCAGCAAGGCAAAAATACACCAAAACAAAGTGAAAAAAGATCCCCAGGATTTGAAGGAGCTTTGACAAGCATTCAAAAGAAACACATTTCACCATTTAACTTCCTCATGTTATTTCCAACTGATTTTTGACACTGGAACTGACTTTTAATAGATGCAAAGGAGATAAATGTCTCATTACCAAAAATAAATTCGTCTGTTAGGGATGACAGAGAGAAGCAAAAGCATTGCACTGCCTATTATGGTATTGAGCAACAGATTTCACTCCCTCTGCTATATGCCCATTTATTAAAAATGTGACAGGCTTTACCAAAGAATTCCTGAGCTTCTTTGGTCCTCTCTTTAATTCCTCCATAATTCTTTGTATATATAAACATGTCAGGTCTGGCAAGAAGTTGGGCATGCACACAATTTACCACAGACCTCTTTTTCTATTCAAATACTGGTAAGGAAACAATAACAGACAAAAGGGAAATAATGCAAAAAATTAATGCAATGAAACAAATGTGCCTGCAATTCCCTGTCCAGTCACCAGATGAAGCTGCTTAAAACACCAGCATCAACATGTTTTTCTGTCTTTTTGACCACAGAGACCTCCTATATCTGTATCAGAACTAGATGCATCAGCTCCCAGTGAGCTGAATCACTGCATCGCTGCCTCTGTTTCATGAACGTGCGAGACACTACTTTAATAGGAAATAGTAGCTTGCTTTAGTGTTAACGATGTGTCACGCACAGCCATAACGCAGTGAGGCCTTTGTTCTCTTACCAATGTGTTGCCTTTGTAAAATTCCCTCCCTACAGCCAGGCAGAGTAGTAGAATTTTATTCTCACAATTGATGTAACACAGTCAGACCCCTCGCTCTGTCAAACACACACACACACACACGGGTGCACGCTCTCCTAGGCAGCCATACTCACAGATTGTTGCCTTTCTTCTTGTTCTCCTTTGATGAGATAAAAACCCCTCCACAAAGAAAAACTGCACATCTGTGCTATCAGAACGGTTTCTGTTCAGACCATCGTTACACTTTATATAAAACAGCCTGGAAAAAATTTCACTGGGATATTGCTGCTTCTGAGGTTCGAAGCTAGACAGCCATGTAAAAACAGAAGCATAGAAGCTCTTCCACCATATCCTACAGAAAATGTGATCCTGTGCTTTTCCTCAGCTATTCATCTGCCCTTTAAAGCAAATTCAGCTGAAGCAATTATTCCCTGGCATACAGGAGGGCTAGATAGCCTAATAGGTCTCTTCCATCTCTAAGCAATTCATGCCTTGCATGGCTTGTTTTTATTGACTTATCTTACTGGCTGTTTGTGGGCAGAAGCACGTGCCTCATGCAAATGCCAAGACCTCTGTTGCTTTGGGATGCTACTGCGTAAATGCAAGTGAATAGGAATTAAAATAAAGAACATCATTTTACTTCTAAAGGATTAAGTCTATATAATCATGAATAGTTTTTACACATATAGAGAGAAGCTTCAGCAATACCACCCCACAAACATTACATTAACCAATTTGGCCCCTTCTAGGCTTTACTTCTGCTTCACCACAGCTGACAGATACCTGAGCTGCTCTTTAACACCTTGAGCAGGGATTCCTGGTGCACTGAGGCAGAAGTCTTGACACCTGAGAACACCATCAAGACCGAATAAATACATCCTCTAAATACATCAAACTGTTAAGGGTGAAAGAATCCTCCTCTTCATTAAACTGATTTCCTTTGTGCACATTTTTATCTCAGCAGAGACTGGTGGTGACATTTCAAGACAGGAGAAGAAAATGCTGCATATGTGGCCCTAGTTGATTAGGTCCTCAGTTGACACAAACGGGGGCAGCTATGTGCCTCCATAAAACAAGAGGAACCCAAATTCTGGGTATGCCTTAAGGAGTTACAGTAGCATTAATATCAAATCACAACATTTATTAAAAGCACATTTCTGACAAAAAGAGCAAGCATTTTAACTTCTATTTCCAGGAAAAAGTACAGAGGGGAGAAAAAACCAAACCCACAACCTCTTACCTTGAAAAAAACTTATTATATATTTCAGGACTAATTCACCACATAAAATTCTTCCCCTATCATCTGGAAGGGAAAAGCAGGCTGGGTGAGAGTACGGGGAGAGAAATAAATTCCTAATTCTAAATCATGTTAAAATGACCCAGAAAGCTGTAGTTTTAAAAGTTAAGCAGCAAAACTTAACCACAGGAAAGGAAAGTCTGCTTTCACTGCTTGGAAATGTTCCTGACTTTTCCAGTGGGAACATTCAGTAGTAGATGTTAATATTTAACTCTGTGTTTTTCCAGTATTACACTGATCTTCCTGCAGGAATGCAGAGGAAGGCAGTGCACAGCTGAACTGTTAGTGTCCTCTAAAAATAAGAGAAAGCGACCATCACAGAAGAAAAAAATCCAAAACCAAACCAACCAAACAAAACCCCATCAGCAGCACAAAATACAAGCACAAGGAGGAAAGCTTCTGAAAAGAAACTTTCTGTATCACACATCACAAGAACATCTTCATGAATCAGCAATTCACATAGACAGTAAGTGATGAAAAAGGCGTTAATAAAAATCATTAACTGTCCTCTTCAGGGCTGCTTGGAGAGCAACACTACTGCTCCAGTTGGTCACTTAGTCTTTCTGAAAGTGCAGTAAGTCAATCTCAAGAAAATCTTCAAACATTAGCCAGTGAACACCTGCTCTTATCTCTGCCATTGCTGCTCCAGCTGCCAGAATAAACATAACAAGCTCAGCGGGGGATGTCCCAGACACCCTACTGCAACGAGTTCTTACTGTCGAGTTCTCTCTAACCTTGTTAGGAGCCACTCCCTTCCGCATGCCCATTTTTTCCCCAAATGCTTTCCAAGTCCATTTCCTTGTTTTTTTAGTTAGCTAGAAACAAGACTTTCAAATTAAACGCTGAAAGCAATCTGCCCACACTCACAGTGAGTGTTCACTGTGTGTTCAGAGATGGTAGCACCTGTGGTCCTCTAGTGAACGCACACCCAAATCCTCTCCTGTGCCAGAGCACAGGGGTGCAGGATACTCACAGCCCCATTCTTCAAACACTCTGGGCAGGAAGAGCAGTCCTGACATTTCCAATGGAAACTGGTGGCACCTATGAGTGACCATCAGCTTTAGAACAAGAGACATGCCATTTTGGAGCTTCAAAGACTCTGGAGAGAAAAAGTCTTTAATTTTAGAAAATACAATAAGCGAATAGAAATTGCATGTATTTCCAGATGCGAGCCTCACTGTAATGAGATGCACAGGGAAAGTCGATACTCCTACAGACAGAAAAAACCTCATCATATCAATGCCTTCTACCCCCACCATTCTATTCAGCATCTTTAAGCAGGAGGTATTCCCTAGCCTTTCACACTTGACCTCTTAATTAAAGCATGGTAAAATTAACATCTCAGATGCAATAGATCTTTTACCCACCTACATCAGTAATTAAACTAATTCTCCAGGGAGCAAGAACATTTGTTATGTGTAATGTAACTTTACCTGGGGTATTCCAAAGAAGGAAAAAGAGCTGATGTAATAAATGCAGTCATTTATATTTTAAGGTAGCTGTTGTAAATGAAAGGAGAACACCTGTGACAGCTTGAGGCAGCTCCAGCCAAATGAAATCTTTTGTGTCGCGCAGGGATAGTAGACAGTGGCAATACTGAATAACTAAGTGGAGAAGCAGACAAACCCTACGCCTTCTCTGACTCTCAGATGTTAGGACTATAATCTGCTTTCAGAATCAATGGAACTGTACCTTACAGTAATTTCATATTCAATCTACACAAAAAGCAGGATAGGCCAAAGTAGGTCTAAGATCTTTCTTATGAGCAGTACACCCTCTGTTTCACATTTGTGAAAATCCTAGGAGGTCTTGACTCAGGACTGAGACAAGTCTAAGACTTTATCACAATACAAATAATTTAATAATCTTATACGAAGAGTTTAGGTAATTAAATATGAAAATGACACACATCAGAGTGGCAGAATTGAATATTCTCTTTATCTTGATGTATAAAAGACCAAGCAACTAGAAAAAAAGGTCCAAGAAGGTAACAAAAAATGTATATGGAACCAAGGAGGCATAGAGGGTACTTGAAGAGCTACAAGAGCACAGAACACAAACCCCATTTTTTAGGAAATAAGATTGATTGCTGACATCTTCTCAGATGCAAGTTTTGCAAGTTTGAGGGCTTTGGTTTGTGCTTGAGCCTGAAAGCACGACAAACACCATTTCTGTTGTCAAATCTGGTCATTGCTCAAAGGGCATATTTACTCAGCCGAGGCATAACTGTTGAGACACACGGCCTGGCAAAGGTCCATGCAGTGACTAGGTAACCTTTCTAAGGATTTGTCTTAAGCTGCATACAGGCAATCCAGCCTCACTGAGCTTCAGAGAGTCCTCCCTCCCAGGGGACATCTCCACCCAGGGTTTAAACGCATAGTGTCCAGATTATACTCAGCCAGCACGTACGTGACATGCTGTCTCTCCCCAGAACACAGTCAAATCCACATTAGGTAAGGTCAAAATTCCCCCAGCCCTTTCTTGCTCTATTACTAAGCAGTTAAACTAACTGTATAGACTACAGTCTAAATGTCCATCCTCAAGTTTAGTTGATCCCATGATTCATTCATTCAAAGCTACTTAGTTAAGACTGATTGATTGCCTGTCAGAAAACAAAACAAAACAAAACACATCAATGTATTATTTCAGAAAGAGAACAGAGATCATTCCCAACTCTCATGTCTGTGGTGGAATTAGTAAGTCACCTGCAAGAGTGAATCATGACCTATTAAGAGGCATCCCATAGCAGTGTCAATATGTGTTACTCTGAAGAAAAAAAAGCAAGACTATACAGTGCCTTTTTGATGTAAGTATTAAGGGGTGTTTGGTTGGGATAAGATTGCTTTGAGTGGAGGTACTTGGTTTTTTGGTGAGGTGTTGGCAGGGGGGTTATTTGGTTTGGGATTTTTACACATGTTGGTATTGAGGCCACTACTTGACTTTAAAAAATTGGGCTACAAAATTATTCCCATAAAATCATTAATATGACAACCAAAATGGTGAAAAATCAAACTCCAATTGCAAAGATATCGAAGAATGCATTTGTATTTAAGAGTCAAGTAAGTAAAACCAGAATACTTCTCCTAGATGTTTTAAAGGCATCCCTCTCTTCACCATGCTGTTAAACTGAAAAAAAACAGTTTAAGAGTTTATTTCTCACATGCAAACCCCAAGAGCAATCTCCAGCTGCTTGGAAGTTTATACCTTGGCCTCTGTCTGGGGTTTATCAAATGAGTGGCCACCCCTCCAACCCCAAGGGAAGCATATCCATTTCTGCCACTGGTGTTAAGCATCTGACTATTTACTTCACTCTCATCAAAGGCCAAGAAACAGGCCCAGCAAATTTAGCCTTGCATATTTAAGAATTGCTCTATCTCCACTCATCCAAATTTCAGTCACATGAACAAGTCATTATGGTTGTTGTGAATTCTGCAGCAAGTTATCAAAATATTGAGTCCAAGCAAAACACCATGAAGAAAAACACTTAATTTCTAATCTATTCCAACTATCTTTTTCTTGGCTTACACTGCTCTCTATGATTAATCTTTAAAATATTGCTAAGGAAATGAGACAGCTAAATGGTCATTGTCTTAAGAATACACTGAATATCTCATAGCACAGCCAGTTTATTCCAGTTCTACTACGCAAAGCATCAAATACTGAGCACATGACAGCTAAAATAATCAGAGGCATTCAGCTGTGAAAAAACAAGGCAGAACATGAATATAGAAAAGATTTAAAACCTTTAATAAACAGATTGTTATCAGCCCATGGAAGGCAAAATTGATTGGGCCACTTCCCATCATATCCAGGGGTACCATCTGGGACACTAAGGGAACATTTTTAGAAGTAATTAAGATAACTTTTTATTATATTAACAGCAGTAATTGTAGTACATATATGTTCAAAAGACCAGATTCTCAGTAAGTACAGTGAGAGTACCTTCTGAAGTCAATGGCACTTTACAGTGTAATACCATATTGCCAACACTAACACAGAATTTTACTTCTCCTCTTTCTGTTTTTATTTGCCAACACCAGAATTTCAAACCTTAAATACATCTCTTAGCTATAGATCCCACAGAAGCTTTTGATCTTCATTCCACTGCATCCAAACCTTCCCTCTAAATAGCATTACTCTAAACTTATAGTAGTGTACTTTAGAATGAGAGCAATATCAATAATACCTGAAGTGTTGTAATTAGTCCAATTCCTTAAATTGTTTCAAGTAAAACAATCTTCAGTACAAATGTACCACAGGAGTACAAGCGGCATGATCTAGATCTTAGGTCTGACTTTTACCCCGTGCAATGGAAATGCACCAATGCCAAGAATTGACGTCGTTTTTTGTCCACTTCAGTGCAGAGTCAATTATTTGTCACTTGAACAAATCCTATGAATTATATGCCAGAATGACGCAGAGTCCTAATATTCACAATACTTGGATATTCAAGTGAGAAAGTTTATATTTTTATAAGCAAGAGATTCTTGAAGAAAAGACTATAGTAATATAAGGAAATAAGTCACTATAAAAGAATTTTTTGAAAGTTTTAGATACGAAAATACATGTGAAGCTTGTTCCTAAGCCTTCTGACATAACGGTAGCCACAGACTATGAGACAACTAATAAATAAAAGAATCCAGTAGTCTGAGGGAGGGTACTATGGCATGAAGAGCAAAATTCATCTCTCCAGTGTGTGCGGCATGATTAATTTCTAGCAGATGCTTCTAAGGTCATGATTTCTGCTAGAAACATCCCAAAAAATGTTAGAAACTAAAGGGAGTATAATGCTCCAGAACTACATTGGCAAAAATGTTGTTGCCTCTATCCAGAGACACTGGAGTGCATAAGCTTTGAGGTCACTATATTTCTGCTCTGCTGGAGAAGGAACAGACAGTACATCATTCACTTGAGACACTCTCCCAGAAATTCTCTTGGGACCAAAAGCACCTAGACTGTCCACTGTCACTGTATGGTATGTGATCCCCTTCAAAATTTGGTCCGAGAGAAAAACATCCTGAGCTGAAGTGCACAGAGCATTTCAAAAATGTATGAGGTAAAGTAATCACTGAGTACAGACTGGCAAAGATTCTCTGGACAAGTCTGCTTAGGACTTCATACCATCCTCTGCTGAAACAAACCCCCACAATTTGCATCCTACCTGACAGCAACTCTCCTAAGCTGGCTGCTCTGGCTCAATCAGCCTGTGGTCCACACAGCCCATCTCCAGAGAGCCCTGGCTATCCACCCAGCTCACCAACAACTAGCTTTTCCCCTCGTCTTCCCATACTCTCTTCTGTACTGAAGCCAAATGGTAGGGCTCTCCTAAGAGACAACTGCAAACTGTCTGTTATCTGCTATCACAGAGACTGTTACAGCTCGTGTTCGTTTCCCCATACACAAACCTGCTGTCACAAGAACAGCACCGCAGGACAGATGGACAGAGGAAGACAGACAGACCTTTGTTCAGCTGTTTTACAATAGTGTAAACTAAGTCAGATCAAGAGCACTACGTTCAGCTCAGCAGTGTTACGAAAAGGACAAATTATGTTCCCTGCAAAGACATAGAACATTCAGGAGGGGCTGCAACTCCATCAGCACAGAGGTACAACATGCCTGTATATATATATATACACATTTCTGAAGATCAAAGAAGAGGGAGTTGTAGGTACACATACCCTCTGGTCATTTCTGCAACTGTCAAGCATAGGAGCTTTGCGAGCTCAGGTACAGATTGCAGTGCAGCCACAACCTCAGGCAGCTCAGAGGAACCTGGCAGTCCAGGCTGAAAAGTAGAGTGAAAGCTCAAGAACTTAGTCCCTTTAGTGTACCTAGTTCCTGACCCGGTATCTGACCTGGACAGGGTCACAGGAGGGGCTGTGGGAAGTCAGAGGCAATACATACACTTTGTTTCACTTCTTGCTTCTTGTTTTCTGAATTTCCTTAATTTTTTTCTCAAATAAAAACTTAAGGGAGAAAAAGAAAGTTTCTTGCCACACGTCCTTGGAAGGACACTTTGATGACATTACACCTGAATGTTTGTGATTCTATGCTAATATCACAATTAGATTCCAGCTAATCATCACTTCAAGACAGCAGAATGGTTCACCCTTCCTATCAGAGACAATAGCTCAGGGACTTTACAGGGCAATTTACACTTTCCTTGTTACTCTGAGGCTCCCAGAAACTGAAAATATGGGTGCAAAATAGCAGTATTTTTCATTCAAATCCCAAGGCATTAATTACATAAATACTATTATACACTGCAATTCACAGTCTCTCCCCAGGAAACTCGTTAGGCCCTTTTAATAATGTACAAGCATCATTTTATTGCCATGAAATGGAAGAAACCATGTTCATACAACTACAGATGTCATCCTGACGTGTTCCTGCACAAAGACAACAGGCATCAACTTCTGCACATATTCAGTGGCAGAAACTGGTCTTTATTACAGTTGCATGTCCAATGATATCAGAAAGGATAAAATATTTTCCTGAGGACAAGGGCAATGGTGCCCCAATCAAGGACTTGTCATCACTTCTGATTAGAAGCTCACGAACACAAAGCCTGTTTTCGCTCTAGAGATGCAGGTAAAATAGCACCAGACTCAGCATGAAAGTGAGAAATAAAACAAAAATGGAGAGGAGGAGGAAAAAAAATCTCCAAATTTGAAAAAGCAAGGCTACAATGTAATCACATTTCCATAGTGAGAAAGAAAACACTGCTAGTCTCCTTTAAGGACTAAGTGTACAGGCTCCAAAGAATGGAGAATGTTTTTTAATTCCCCTTCCACCCCATGTTGTTTTTCATCCAGGTTACCGTTCATTAAGATAGAAGAAGGAGCTAAAGAACACGGGACCAGAAATAAGTACGTTTTCTCCTCCACAGCCTAATAACTCCTGCCTGGTTTAAATCCTCTGTAACTACCGGGTATCGCTACGTATTCCCTCAGGAAGTTAGGACAGCCCTAATTAGTCTATGATAATGAAAGATACCTTTTAACTGCTATATCCTTTCTATCACGTACTGGAGGCCATCGGAAATTTTAACAAACTAAAGCACACAGGGCTTTGACCCAGACCAGCTGTGCCTGCATTCCTATTAACCCTACTGGCCCATGGTCACCAGCTGGGACTACCAAATAATCCAGGCATGGTGACAGTGAGAGGACACTAAGCACCAATTCAAATACCAGTAGCTATTCCTACTGTGTGCATTAGTGTATCTTAGGGAAGGAAGGGAAACACTACTGTAGATAAGGTCATCAATTACTATGGATGCTTCCAGGTTTTGCCATGCTATGTTACAGCTAAATAAGAAATATAATAATTAAAAAAGGGTTAAGTTTACCATTTTTTAGTTTAGAAGCTAAGAAAATAAAAGCCTTCCCCAACTGCACCCACATGCTCCATTTTATGACTGAACCAAGGCACATAACAAGTTCCCTATTTTTATAGCTGAGGAACACAGGAAGAGAGCTTCTAATTTAGTTACATTTTGTACCACCACCCAAACCCTTATCATCACACCCACACGGGCACCTGGAGCCAGCCTTCAGGCGTAAAGAAAGTGGTTCCATTTTGCAACATGATCAATTCCATTATAGCTGGTCTACTTGGCAACATGATGCTCTAGAACAGCACAAAAAAGGCTCATTTTTAAGTGTGGGGAATTTTTCCATCTTTAGTTATTTTTTCCTCTTCCTTAGAATGAAGGTGTATCAAATCTTTGTCCTCTCTTCACAGAAGGGTGCAGAGCACTTGTTTAGGGCAAGCTGTGGATTCTGAAAGTGTGGAACCTGCAGCCCAGAGGCAGTTCACTCAACATCTCGCCAGGGCAGTGACTGTGGGACAAGGTATTTCAGCAAATCAACAACCAAGGATCCAGACAGGCACACAGAAAATGTGTTTGGTAGATAGGATCCCATCAGCATTTTGTCAAAGTTGAGCTATCTCAAGCACATTTCAATTTCAGAGAATATGTGGCTTGCTAGAAATAATGCACTGGAATTCTTCCCACATCTCATAGTCATTTGAACCAAAGAGTAATGTACTTTAATGTGCATCAATATTATCTATGTCACACAGTATCTATAGGTTTAAAATAATGAGCTCTGATGATCAGAATATTTCTTGTTTTAATGCACTGCTTGAGAATGGTGATTCTTGGAAGTCATGTTTGAGGTTTACCCAAACTGGGGTAAAATTTGGGTAATTTCGGGGCTTTTTGTTTATTTCAAGCTTGGCTTTTATGTCTTGTTTGGCAGGAGTCCATCAGAGTTAGAATTTCCTATGTTTTGCTTTGGGATGATCTGAATAAAAGAGACATTTACTGTTCAATATTTCAAATTAAAAGGCTTCAGCCCTTCACAGCCTGTAAACCACAACTGACTTGTCTGTGCCATTAAAAAAAAAGAAAACATCACAAAAAAAAATCCCAAAGAAACTTTTTTGATGTTAGAAGGACAACATATTCCCTATGGAAACACGTTTAGCATTTTGCTACATAGATAAAACCAGATTTTAATGACAACGAAGGAGCTACTGTAACAGTACAACAAAACACAACATTAAACAGCATTGACATGCTTTTCCAGACCCCTGAGGACATTACAATTCTGCCATTCTGACAAAATATTTTTCATCTTTATTTAAATCGTCACAGAGGTTTGGTGATTTGCCAAGAAACCTGTTGAAGGCAATGTGGTTTGCTGCATGAACTTATAATATTAAAAATACCTCCTCTGTGTATCCCCTGAGACTATTTATTTCAGTGTATACTGTTGCACCAAGTATCTGGGATGTTAACATTTGCAGAAGAAGTTCTCTGAGCTCTGATGCCTCAAGACATTCTGTTTTACTTACGTATATTCCGTGGTAGGTGTGAGTCAAAGAGATCTGATGAATGACTGGAATGAAATGCTCTTCCCATAATGAGACACCAAAAAATGCGGTGCCAAATTGATTCTAATAGGACAACCATATTTCGACTCACAATTTTATCTGTCCTGTGGCTCTGCACACACTGTAACATGTATGCTCGTGTACACTGCACATTTGGACTACAAGAACAAGGTGAGGAAAGACTTCCAAATCATGTTGTTTGAGGGGATTTGGGGTTGAGGTTTTATCCTTTTTTTTTTTTTTGCAAACCCACAATACACCCAGCTTCCATTGCTGAGTTAGTACCGCTGAACTCATATAACATCTTAATTTAACAACTACTTTGCTGTGAATGGTCGACATGTAGATAAACCAAGATACAGGATGCAGATGTCAAATGAAGTGAGAATAAATGAATTGGAGAGGTCTGAGGCATAACCAGATAAACGGACATTCAGTAGCAGCCACTGCTACAGTTTGAGAGTAGGGGAAACCACTCAATAATAATGTCATAAGGAAGAATTACACAGCATTGTTTTAGGCTAAATGAAAATTGCATTCCACTTCTTCTCAAGCTTACACTTCATTATATGATTCTTCAATTAGGCAGATAAAATGATACTTTAATTTGACCATGGATAAAATGGTTTTGCACTATAACATTTGTTCAGGGCAAGAACCAAATCTGCTTTTGTTTAGAGCCTGAGAAATGGAGGCTGTGGTCCTGTTTCCTACTAGCACTACAGTAACACAAGCAGTGTAATAAAATATTGTCTCCTTTCTTCCTAACTATGAGGTGCTACATCCATCAAATGTAGCTGTATGGAAATAAGAGATACAACATCCTTTCATCCCTCACCACCCTTTGCAGACATCCAGGCTGCAGTAAAACAGTTTATCATTTCGCTTTTAGCAGTCATAGAGTAGTTACATTAAGTGACCTGGGGAAAACAGTTCTTGGGGGAGTCTGTGAGCTACTGAGAAAATCTGACTCTTTTCCTTTGACTTTGTCTCTACAGAGAAGAGATCACAGACTTTAAGATAACAAATAAAGTTAAATACCACTTCCTGACTCTGGATCTTGTTCTTGGCACTACACAAAGAATAATATCCACTGATCTTCACAACAATAGGGTTTGGGTTTTTTTTGGTAGTAGCGTTCTTTTTAAAAGCTGTTTTTTCCATGATACGCACATTTCCCACAGCTCACACTGAGGTATCTGATCAGGTTTTAGACTCTTATCTTACAGTCCCTCTCTCTTGTTAGTGAATTCATCTCTCTGGGAATAGTGCTACAAACAGTGCTGAAAAGAGAAAGGCATTGCAAAGGATCTTGTGTGAAAGGCAATTTTGGTTCAAATGTTTTAAATCTAAATAGCTTTTCATTCTGATTCCCCGGTAAATCATTTTAGTTCATATTTAATGAAAAAAAAAGTTCAATGTAGATTATTATAGGTGAATTTCTACTGTCAGTGAATCATTTGAGCTCTCAGTAAGAAAGCATATTACCTACCCAATAAATAAACATAATATTTAAAACACTCAAAGCATGCTATCAAATGGAGAGATTGTTACACTGCCCATATCACCTAACCCAGCAGACACACACACTAGCTATTTTGTTCTCAAGCTGCAATGTCATTTACCAAAATACTTGTTTGTCTGAACATTGAATATCTTATTTGTGAGGACTTTGGACTAATTCAAGATCCCTACCCACAGGCAACCTGATGCCTGTTACACAGTGTACCAGACTAGTTAGACCACAGCACAACCTTTTGTTCATACAGAAAAGAAATCACCTTGAAGGACCCATTCATTTGAGGATTTAGGCATTAAAGACGTACTTCCATATTTCTAATGGTTTGAGTTTGTTTACCCTTCATCCACCTGTACTTGCATCACATACTGCACAATCCTAATTTCTGCTGGTATTTATTTCTAAGCCTTTAACATTTGGTTCCTCTCTTGCCTCCACATCTATCTAGACAGCAAAGAAGGCTGGAATGTATTGTAGAACCTAAAAACACTGTATTAAAGGCTTAAAAGCCTAGGAATCAGTCATCACAATCCTTTCCATTATATTCGATCCCTCCCTATTAGCATGCTCAATAATCTAGCAACCCTTTGCCTCGTAACAGTCACAATAAAAACCCAGTAAACATGGAGCTTCCACATGAAGCCATTTCAAAGATTACCTAAACAAGACTAAACCAGAAAACTTTCCAGAAGAGGACTTACAGTAAATATTCAGACTTTCATTTCTAGTGTGAGAATGGGTCTGAGGCTTTTCTTGTACAATATGTTTTCCTACATAACAAAAGCCTCTGCATTAATAGAAATTAAATATTCATTAACTAATTGTACTTGGTATGCAAGCCAGCACAAAACAAAACTGCCTATTGTAGCAAAAAAGGAAGCAGACATATTCAAGAACCTGGAGTGAGTAACTTTAAAGGGGATATTAATGGACTTCGATTTAACAGCTTACTACAGAGCTTCAGCATTTTCAAGTGACAGCAGTATGCCATTACAACTATGAATACAGTAATATTTCCCCAGCTGTTTTTACAGCCTTTTGCTAACGACTGCTCAAAACCAGGTGTTCTGTCCTCTCCATGCAGTACATTCTCAGAATAGTGTTACTGACTTTTTCTACTCCTGATATTCAGAGAGGTCCAAGGTATTTGGGAACCCAACTGTTATTAAGAATCCCATGCCTTTCAGCACCTGTGAAATTCCCAGTAAAATAAACAAGGGAATTTGACATTTCAAACTTAGCTTTTGAGACAAAATAGCTCTTTAGAATTTGGGGCTTAAATTTTATAACATGGTATGCTTCTCTCAACACCACTGTCCTAACCAACAATTTTTTCTTGTGTTTTGCTACCAATTATCCTCTTTTGTCCTGATAAAAGAATGTGCTAGAAATATCATTCCCATACAAACCACTTTAACTTAGAAACACAAATCTCTGCTGCTTCAGATTAAAAGACTTTGTCCAACAGCTCAAAGACAAATACACAAAGCTCTACCATGTGGTCAAGCCCTGGGGAATATAGAGCCACCCGTTATTACTGAGAGCTACTCTAGCATGACATTGTTGTACGTTAGTAAAGATTTCTCTGACTTCTCTACCTTTAACACTTCTAATAATAAGTGTTCTTCAGCACCCAGTAAATTCCAGGTGTATTTGAGAATGGAATAATTTCCAAGGGTTACAGGGAAAATAAAATATTTGACATTTAAAAGTAAATAAAGAAAAATACCTCCAAACAGTGTTTCTGAGGAATTGTTTTACATTTGTCTTCAAAGAAGTCTTAACAGAGAATGAAAAAACATGGCCACTGTGTGATGCTTGAAGATGTAAGACCCAGGTAGACCATTCAAAATTTTCCCCTTGGAATTCACTGATCGCTTTAAACAGCCTTGTTGAATGGTCAACACACAAATCTGAGAGAGATCAAGATCTCTCAAAGTTGTTCAGCAGCCTTAAGACAAACGGCATTACTCAGACTGCCTCTTACATATGCCCAACCGGTGCTATGACTACCATGCCATTTTAGCTCAAGCACTTTGCACCACTAAAATTCAAGAAAAGCCTGGCTCTTACACCACCAATGGAGAAGAGTAAACAATGTCTGTGTTTCATACTTATCATTGACATTTGAATATAGCCCAAAGTGATATTCCAAGTAGGTCATAAGATTCTCAATCTGCGTAATCTGAGTTTTAATTCTGATATACGTGGATGTAACAGCAAAGTCAAGAACAGATGAACTTATGGTTTAGCTGAATTTAGCCATATGCTTGAAAGGGAACTTCTCCTTTGTGCAAGAACCTTCTCAACTGACTATTAAGAACTTAGTGACGATTCTCTGAGATACACAAAATCTATAATCATCATATATCTAAATGTCTCCAAACATCTAAATATTAAAATATCAAAAAATCCCACTGCTTCACAGCTGAATTTTTTAAGAGGACCTATTCAGGACTTACCCAATTCTACAACTTCTTAAGTTTTTGGATGTTTTCTCATTTCTCTACTAGGAAAAAGATGAAGCTAAGTAGTAAGATCAAAGAAAAATCTTTAAAAATTTTCAAGATATTTCATTGGAAACCAACAGGTCATAAAGGTCTGTCTACTGAACCTGTGCCTGAAAGATAAACTTGCAAGAACCCCAAGCTGAACAAAAGTAATCCAAGGAACGGCAGTATTTTGAGGCACACTAAGCTTCAAGCTGATGAGATATCAACCATGGATTTCTCTGACAGTTGCTAATGTCTCTTGTAAGTCTTTATTCATATCAATAGAAGAAGCATAAAATGGCTCCAGACTGAGCCAAGCTGGTGTGTAAGTGGCACTGGCTACATGTGTGTTCTATCAGCCTCATATCCACTCCAGCCCATCTCTATAACATGGTCTTACTCAAGCTGGTGACTCACAATACTTTGAAAAACAAAGACCAACAACAAATTCAAAGCCTTTCACCTCTTCCTCAGTAATTTGCATTGAATTACTAATTTCAAAAGTCTACAAAAACCTGTTGTGTTTTGACAATTGTTTTGTGGTCTTCAGAGATGCTTTCAGGCTAGTTCCTAGTATCCAGTAAGCAGCTATACAAAGGTATTTAGGCACCTAAAGATACGTGAAGTCACCTAATTAGATCTGCAGTGTGAATTAGGACTCTAATTTACTTAGGCAATTCTGAAATCCCATTTAGTCTAATGGCTCTTAAGCAAATAAATACCTTCCAAAACCTGACTCCAGGTCACTTAAAGTATAAAGATTATAACAATGGATGTCAGCAGTCAGTAGTCTCAATACAAAGGCTGCAGGTCTTGTCAGAAGTGCAATTTGCCCTTTAATTCCAGAGACAAATCCCATGAAAGAAGAATAAAGGACTTTCTAGAATATATATGGAGGAAGCTGGGCAGCCATATTAGAATGACCATTTGCAACTTAGAGGTTCTGCACTTTCAAAGGAGTATTCAGTGGCATGAAAGACTATTATTTCTGATTATATCCAGCATAAATATATATAATCACCATTTTTATAACATTTTCTCCAAGTTAAAAGACCACATCATATCAATTATTACTAGGGAGGATTCTGAACAAACACCAAATAGTGCCTCAAACATAAAAAGACTCAAAATTATTTCCTTAGCAAGGAACAGTGCCAAAATAAAAATACCCTCAAACATACATACTTTGCTTACCACCCTTTGGGGATCCACCCTAAGGGAAGCTGTCCTGGGAGCAAATATCCAGCTGCCATGCCCAGAGCAGCACATGTCCTTACACTGGGTTTCTACAGAACTGCCACAATACAGTCCCAAGGACGAAAGCTTAAAGAAAGACTTTAGATTCCACTGCAGAACCAGCAATCTTTTTTCACCCACCTTCACTGTGCTCTAACAAGAGAAATCCATGCTTTGCTGAAGGCTGAGCTGTGAAAGCTGCAATCAGTGGCTGCAATGGTTTAAAAATGGCTTAGTCCTGTCAAAGGCAATGCTGATTAACAGCAACAAGGGATGTAATTTTTTTAATGGAGCCGCTTCTAGGCATAGAAGGGTTTCATTCCTCAGTAGCTAAACTGAGTGATTTCCAGATGTGGTTCTAAATAAAGTGTTTAAAAAAACATAAACCCAGCCTGCACCTGAAAATTCCTGTCTTTGCCCTGGAACAATGCAGAGAAGAATTGCAAAACAGTGTAGCTCCTCATTAAACTGGCCAATGCACATAAGCACAAATGAAATCATGCCTGACTAAAAAATATTTTCTAGCTACTCACTAAAATAGCTTTGAGAGACCAGGCCCATACATGGAATAAAATGGCTTTCGCTGCAGTCCTAAGCCAAACTCTTCTCTGGAATGACATTTTAAGTAATATAAACAGTTTAAAGGCAAATGTAGAGCAGAGCAGCCTAGTTTTATACAATCAGTGCAACAAAACTGAGATTTATTCTGTGCTGAACTAAGCTCTCTCTTTATATTGTTTCTACTTAAAAAGGAAAAGTATCAAATGCAACAATTCCTACAAATTTATCTTTCACAACAAACACTTTCATAATCTATTTGCAATTTCACCAAACAAAAGTACGACCAAGCCAACCAGCAGATTTTTGGCCCTCCTCATTTGAAAATAGTGTAAGCTTTGCCCTTTCTACTGTTCAAACAACTTCACTGGTGGCAGGAGTCCTCCCACTGCTTCTCCAATAAATTTTGCAACAATAGTCACATAAAGGTCTAGCGATGCATGCTTTTCAAAAAACCTGCTCAAATCCTTCAACTTAGATCAGAAATTCACAATCTGTATTTAGAGACAAAAATCCCTTTTAACACTCTGTAATGTTCAGAGCACAGTGGGATGAGTCATTAACCCTCACGACTTCCTGGTGCACTGTGTACAACCATTCTCATGTTATCTGGGAGCAGAGGGGAGAAGCAAGAGAAAAAGGTTGATCAGCAGCAGACAGCAAACAAATTGTAAATAACACTTTCATCTTTTAGTTCCACTTCATAAGCAGTTCTGAATGCTTGTAAATAAAGCCTAATGTGGATTTATGTAGAAACTGAAGGACAAAAGTTACCAAATGGAAAGTGTTGCAAAGCCACCTGAAACACAACCTTTGGCAGGGCCTGTTCCCTACACCTGATTCCCTTCCCAGGACTCAGACACATTTCTCTCTTCATAGTGTCCTGAAGACTCCACAGCACATCACAAGCATTGATCAAAGCATGTTTCAACTCAGGTTACATGTGCGGGGGTGGATTTGGTGTGATAATCATTTCTCCCCATTTCACACATGAATTAACAAAGGTGTAAAGTGGTGGGCAGACAGCAACAGGAGCATAGGGTAGGCAAGGGGTGCCAACCAGCCCAGGCAAGCCAGGGGAATAGCGGTGTGGAACTGAGAAGCCTCACTCTGACAGTCATTGCCTGCATCACCCACCTGTCACGGCTGCTCTTGTTCCTGAACCGTGAGGTAGAAGATCAAAGACATTTGCTCAACATGGCAGTCAGACTCTGACAGAGCTGGTATCAGAACCAGACACTGATTCAGAGCTCCTTTCTTTAAGCATCAGACCACAGGTTGTCTCTATTGCCACCTATGAAATGCACGAGACTACACCACACAACACACATAGTGCACCAGAATGTGTCTGATAGGCAGCATGGGGACATTTTATGCCAAACCCAGTACCTGAATGCATGGAAATGGTTAGCAGGATCTGTCCATCAATAACCTGAATCTCAGATGCAGCAGAATAATTGCTAAGAGACTGAAAAGCCTGTCAGAAAAAGAAATCAGAACAGTAGTGACAAAAGAGAAAAATAAGCAGATGGTTATGTTAGACCAGGATAGACAAGTGTATAGGAAAAATGGAATGCCTAGATTTAGCCAGGACAACAGCAAAACCCAGTAAGAAACAGTTGCTAAGTTTTACTTCAGATAAAATTTCAGAACAGCAGCATCACCAACAAAGAATTACAGAAGCAGGGAAGTTCGACTTTACATCTGGTGAGGAAATACAACTGTAATAATTTAAAGGACAAATTTCACACAGAACATTTGGAGGCAGAAACTTCAATCGTGGGTCCTGGCCAGCATGGGTCTGACACACATTTTTATCATTATGGGAGAACTTTAATGGATGATTTTGCAACTCAAAACAGCCATTCAGAGCACTGCTTTGTGTTAGGATTTGCACTGAATTAAGGTTTTTTTGGCACAAATCATTCGGGACTAGGACACCTTGTTACCGTAATGAAAATAATCTTCACTTTTCCTTTGAAAGACAGTTAAGAGGGAGGCTGGAAAGGAGAAACAAGATAATATATAAAATTATTTATAAAGTACTTCAGATGATAAGTACCTGAAAAACATCAATAATTAACTAATTTCAGTCTGAGACATCCAAATTGTATCTCAGTTTTAAGATACCACATATATATAACCTTAAAGATGCTCAGATGAGAGATTCTGGTTCAGACCTTATCAGTGAAAGAAGAGGAAGACAAAAAGGAATTCTGAGAGCACTCACGTTGCTCAGATACTGTTTCAGGGGAGGATCAGCTGTAGAGATATCCACATATGAGAATTACAAAATGTTTGTAGATGCTTTTGTCTGTCATTAAACAATCTCTTACTGCCACTGAACTCTTTACTGCTCACCATCATGCTTCTCAGGAGAGGAAATAAAAAGACCAGTGCCTAATGTTCCAGACAGAAACCATGACAATATATAAACAAAGTGCTGAATTTAAATTCTAGTACAGTCTGATTAGATTGAAAGACAAGTTAGAGTGAAATGATGTCAGGTTCAGTGAACCAAGTGTAAAGGTTTTTATGATTACATTGGCACTTTTGCCTCAGTTGCAGGCATTAATGACTATACTGGATTGGGTCACCTGAGAATTTAAATACAATCATACATTTCTAATAAAAAAAAGGCACATGTGAGTAATGCAGCTCCATATCACCTTAATTACATTCTGCAATTACAATTACAGCAGCACAGCTACTGGGATGTAATTATTGTGACTGAGCCTCTCCATACTCTATGCAGGTCTTTTCATGGGAGCTTCGTGCAGCATCACCTGAACTTGCACTAGAAAATCAGTGACAAGAATCAGAATGTGAACTCTGTCCAGACATAAGGATAGGGTTTTTGCCACTCTGAGTTGGCTCAGAAATAGGATGAAAAAAATTTTATTTCTGTGTAGAATACTGAGGTTCCTTGAGGCAGGAGCTAAAAATAAGTGAAGGCATTTTCCCTCAGAGAAAATGGACAGTCACTGTATTCTATGGAAAATACACACTAGTGATCATTCCAAATTCATTATGACGATGGCTGTTAAGGCCAAAAAGGGCCAACTGAACTAAACCCACAGTACCCTTCTGCTGTTCCTGTGCTTCCTAACAAGAGGATCTGGAATTCTGGCCTATCCTGAAGTACCTACAAAGACAGCTTTCTAGATACCAGCTTTGATAGCACCCAACAACATGGTACACACCACAGGGATTGATTCAGGGCATGCTGGTATGATGAATTTCACACAGAGAAGGCATTACTGTTCTTTTACATTAACTTCGCAAGATTGTCTTTCCCAATTTAGTGTCAGAGCCCATCAGAACCACAGATCCCAAAGGTTGCCCTGGAGTAATCAAATGCAGCTCTAGTGACAGCAGTTTGCTCAAATCCAGATCAAAACTCTACTTCTAGTCTTGCCTGGAACTTAAGCCTGAATAAAGTAAATCAGTACAGAAAAAAAGCATCACCCCCTCATCCACTTCCTAAAGACAGCAGCAACGTGAAGAAGACCTGAGGCTGTAAAGACTCATGATTATCCTCTTGTATTTTGCATTCTCCTCAATGTCTTCTCATAGTTGTTCTCTTTCTCATAAAGCAGCACTTGAGAGACATGTTCCCCGTGGTATTTATAAATCACCAGTTTGTGCAAAGGAGCACCTTATTGCAGTAAGGCCGTGCAACCCTCTCAGCTACGGAAACAACATGCGAGTTACCTGTGGCTTCATTGATGACACAGTACTCATGTAATTTGTAGTTCCTCAGCAAGGATAGCAGGCACATTTTCTTGCTTCAAAAGCACAAATCCCTAAACAAGGAGAGAATGCTTTCCAATACTCTCCAAAGGCAGCAGAAGACAGAATAATTCTCACAGTTAAAACAGTTACCATTCATACTGCAGAGCACTGAGTTGACATACAAATCAACCAAAAAACAGCACTAGTAGAATATCTCAGAATCCCCCAAAACATCTAATGGAAAACACTTTCTGGGCTATGAAATAGTTTAGGAAAAAAAAAAAATCTAATTTTTTATACCTCTCTTAAGCTTCTCAGGGGATCAAATCAATTACATTGGCTAGCTATGCTGAGGCAATTGAAAATCATTTCCCAGAAGACATTACATATGGACACAGAGTTAAACAAGAAAGAAGCAGGAGTCTAGAGTTTGTTTTCTGTCTGAAACCGAAGGACAGGGTGTGACTTTATGACTTACCTTGCTTCCTAGGAAGGGAGGACAATCCTGGTCTGAACTGCCAGACAATTCTGTCTAGCAGCATTCTCAGCCCTTCCTTCCACTTCAGCTCTGTGCACCTCCCTCACCCTAGTCATACACTCATATTAATGCTGACCCTTTATCAAAGTCAGCTTTTATACAACAAGACACAGTGGCATGATTAGGGCCTGATAAAATGAAAAACAAAATCCTCCTGCTCAAAGAAATGGAATCATTCCCTGAAGCCAGAGTAATTACTAATCATCATCCACAGCAGCAAAAAAAGATGTTTTCTAAATGCCTCCATGTTCTCCATGGAGGCTATCTGTTCAACTGGTCGGGGAAAAAAAGTTGCAAGTTGGAGATTTTTTACTTCTAGCAAACAGTGGCTGCCTGGTTAATGTCATACAAAAAGATATGTTCAAGACATTAGTCAATATTTACTACCATAAGTTATATCTTGTTTATCAGTCTAATATGTAACATTGCCTTCCACGGTAAAATACATAAAGATGACCTTTTCAATTCTGTGTCCTTCTCTTTTTTTTTTATTTTTTTTTTTTAATCCCTAAAGGCCTGGAAACTGTTTAAAACAAGAGAGAGAGGTGTTGGGATTTTTTTTTCTGTGGACACTTGTTCTTTTCATTTAAAATATCACTTGTCTTATTCTGTGGTGTCCTTAGATGTCTTAGACATAGACTTGAAGCTTCTTCAGTCATCTCCCTAAGCAAGCTGTTACATTCTGGCAAACAACAACTTTTCTCCCAAATGTTTGTTCAGGTGTTAAAAAGTCTGAAGGTTTTGTTTGGTTTAAACTTTGAAGCCATCAAACTATAAATATTTCTGTCTTGGACAGTTAGTTGGCTTTCATTCTAGCAGATCATCAATTATGCATATACTCCAGAAGAAATTATTTTTAAATAAAAAAGGAAAATAAAAGAAAACAAGACATGCTTTTCTCATATAGAAGAAAACCAGAGGTACAAAACAGGGACCCTTTGGGCCTTTTTTATTAGAACAGGAAAAATAACCCCACAATAAATCATAAGCATACTTTTTTATCTTTTATAGATTCCTTAATGATAGCTTGCAGAAGTCCCCAGAAGGACATTAAATATTTCATACATTTAGTGCATCCACTAAATACCAGGGGCTTACAGAAATTAACAACCCTCTGCTTTGTGGACAACCATCTACCAGGCAGTTAGCTGCTCTGCAAGCATATCATAAACAATTTTTAGCTTCAAAATTATATTTTCTTATGAAATATTAAAGTGGCAGAAAGGAAGTTATAATAAGATGTGCATAACAAGCAGAGTTTCTTTGGATTAAAAAAATTAAAATATAGAAAGGTTTTTTTATATTAGGGAAGGAAAACAGTTGTTCATGAGTCCAGCTGACAGGAGTATGTGTGCTGAATCTCTTCTTCCTTTGGTTAACTGTATTTGTTTTCTGTTTCCTTGTGCTCCTTTGCTCTTGTGCTTCCAGCTTTCCTAATTTGGGCATGCAAAAGCTGACCAAGGACTAGTTATGTAGATGCTTTCTACAGTAAATGGAGTTGGGATAACTAATTGTTTGGAGTAACCAGAGAAAGCTACAGTGAAATATGAAGAAACCCACACGATTTATCATTCCGCTGTTCCTTGTCCATGGCCTATTCTTAAGACTGTCCTCTTATTCTGGTCGGAACAGTACAGAGCGCAAGAGTGTCCTCTCTTGGGACACATGGGACCCCCAGGCACAAGAGCCCAACTCCCAGCAGGAAGACTGGCCACCTCTTTTTCATAGTCTCAGTGAACTCTGTGCAGAGCCCTTCTCTCAACAGAGGCCCACACCTGTGATACACACTAGGCCAGCAGCTGAGACAACAAAAACTAACAGTTCATTCTGCCACATCCACATGCCTGCTTGATTTGGAGTTGGCCCTTAAGAAAAAAAGAGCCAGGTGCAAACTGATGAACCCGAATACCCTTTAAGCTGATCATCCTTAACAATGCTAATAAAACAGGAGTAAACTTACATGAGCACTTTTTAAGAGAGCCTGAGCATATCATTCACACCGGAGGATGTGAATGCTGTGGCATACTGAGTTTGTTCAGCATCATTCAGCTTGAAATTCAGGAAACAGTGGTTCTTCTACAGGAACCGTTAGAGACCTTGGGAAGACACAAGGCACTTGTTAACTTTACCCTCACATGTAAGGTGAAGAACTTACACCTTCACATGTAAGGTGAGTGTTTGGAGGATAGAATGATTTGGAGAAAGTGATAGTCTTATCTTAGTTGTTTTAATGTCTGCGGTATCCAGTGAACTGAATTATGTGTGATTGAATGGCTGCTCCTCTATTACACTATCTGCCTCAGAGTCTACCTGTGTTAGCATTCTTCTGGGAGCATACACAGCAGTCTCTTGACCACACAAGGACACTTTTTGCACATGTTCTCTCTTGCGTACAACTAAAAAAGAACTTTTCTCACTCACATTCAGATCTGGCATCAGGCTGGACTCCAAATAGTTCAGCTATGCTTTGGGTTCAGGTCTCAGCATCAGGCATCAGCACTGTACCCAGCTGGGTTACAATGCAGCTCTTCAAGTCTGTGTGTTATAGCACGTACCACACACCCAGAATGGCTTAATGGAAACAGAAGCCTTCAGTGGGAAATTACAGTTTTTACAGGAACATACGGTCCACAACCACTCAGAGGCTAGAAAAATGTTTATCTCAACATTTCACGGAGAGAAAAGCAAACTAGAATTGAAAGATAACATACACTGCTTCTGAAAATCTCGTGACTAGCAGACTAGTACAAAACACTGACGAAACAAAAGAAAATTTAGAAAGTTCCAGTATTCAGAGTGGAAGCTTATGGTAGGGAAGATGATTAAATCAACTCCAGCAATGACTTTTTTTTTCCCACAAAGATAGTGTCTCACAGTTCTATCGTACTTTTCACTCACAATGACTCAAAAGTCATTCCCACAAACCACACGTGGTGAAAGTTCCTGTACTCACTACAGGGAGCACAGATGCTTCTGGGGTAGATTACAACAGATTCTTGGAACTGGGACTCTACAGCATACCCAAAATGAGGAGATATTGCCAGAGCTAATATCACTCTGCATTTGCAAAATGCATGTAAAGACAACCAGATCTCTTGCTCACATTTTCTCTTAGGAGTTCACCAGCTACTTGGCCATGGATAGTATCACAATCAGCATGCATCTGTCAGTGACTGCCTTGCACTGAGCCATCAATATTGTTTACTGCATAATTTATGTTTTCATATTAATTTACATATTAGTTGTGGACAGAGCACCCCTTTCCTGCCTAAAATCACCTTGAGCACTAGCACAAATAAACCAAGATTACTAGTGTACAGTTGCAGGCTGGAGATAGGAGAGTGGAAGTATAAAAGAACGTTGTGTAATTTACACTTGACTCTGTACTACATCAGTATCAGAGCTGGAAATAGAAACCTCCCCTATTAGACACCACATCAAGAGGCGTGACAGGTGCTTTGCAGCGCCCTGTTCCAAGGCATGTGTCAACTAGAACGTGGGCATAACATCGCAGGGAGGCAGGGATGGCTGCTGAGACAGACACAGTTAAGCTTGCTGGTGAATGCTTTCCCCTGCATCTACCCTGTATGCAGTCACCAGCTTGCAGGAGGTGAATTTGTATCATTCTATCTGCACCTATGTGATGACGAGAGGAAGGAACTTGACAGTGACTCGCTTCAAATAGAGCCTTAATATGAAAGGCAGTGATCCCCAATGCTCTTTATTTGAGCAAAATGGTCTTCATTTCAGTGGTAGCCTTCCCAAATACAAAATTACTTGCATTCTCAGACTTGGCCTTAGTTTACTAAGCCATTACAAACAGAATTAATTAAATCTGAATTAATAGAAGGACAGACCATGATTTGGCAAGATGCCATATAAAGCAGACTTTTCACAGGATTAAGCTTTGTCTGAGAAGCTAACTGTCAACCAAAGGCTAGTTCAGTATGAACGAGTCACCCAAGATAAGGAGGTCTGTGACACGCAGCAGCTCAAGCAGTGAGGATTTCTTGTCACTCAATGCTAGGAGGCAAACAGAGGCTCTGAGGTGTCCTTGTACTCAGGACTCACAAATGGCTTTTGTTGCCAGGTGACTGTTGTCTTAGCTGATGTGCCAGAGAAGCAGCATGATATTTTTGAAGGTCACAGGTCTATATAAAATCATTATGGTTGATTTTTTTTTTAATTCAACAACTAGATTTCACTTCAAAAAGCTTTACCGAATCGACTTATGTAAGTTATATGGGATCCAATTGCTGAGCACTCAGCCAGTATCCACTAACACTGACTTTGCTTTAGCTCATGTAGCGAGGAGCATATTAGAGCACCTGGCTCTTAAAGCCTGTAACTGGCCTGAAAGTCCTATAGACTTCTTCAATCTTCATCACAAGGGTGAGGTACCTCATGGCCTTGTGCTGCTACTGTACTGCAACTCTACTGAAAAATACTAGTAGAGGCATAAAACTAACGACAGACAGGCATGAAATCCTTTGTCATAAAATTTCAGTCTTCCTGTAAAAGAAATAAAACTATCTAAGAAACATCCATCATATATCTTAGTCAACAGCTTGTAAGCTTTAATAATAGAACAAGGACATATCATGAATTAGTCACAGGATTTCACAGGGCTGAACTTAAAACCTTTATGAAGACTAGACTCTGTAAATTAGATCATATGGTTTTTAAAAACAAAAAAACCAACCAACACAACACAATAATTCACCTAAGAGGGCAGCAAGACAATGTTTGACAAAAAGGAGGAGAAATGTCACCTGTAATAAAAAAGAAAACTCCAGTTCTAATGACAGCCAACAAGTAAACTAAAATATTCATTTAAACATGTTAAGATTGGGGAAACTTCCGACAGCTCTGTGTTGGGAGGGAGAGATAGAGACGCCCACATTGTCTTTTCTTACTGGAGAGCGAGCAATATATATGGCACTCTCCAGAGCTCCTCCATCAACTCTCTTTTGAGGAATCTGTACAAGCCCTAAAACCCCAGGAAACACTGAACCACTCACGACCGGACCTTCCCTGTAGGCTGGCCTCTGGTAATTGCAAACATCCTCTCTTTACAGCAGAGAATCTCTGCTGTGGTGAGGAAAATCACAGGGCAAACACTGTGGTGTTCAAAAGGAGTTTTTCCCATTTGCTGTGAAACATGGCAACTGTGCTATGGCAGTAATGGGCTATTCCATCCACTGAGCCTCAAGTGTTGCTTAAAAGAAACTACAATGCCATTGCAGCATTCTCTCTCACTCTCTATTAATTTCAGGCCAAAGTATTTAAATTTAAAAATCAAAAGGGAAAAATTATTTAACATCCTATCCTGACAACTCAGCTCAAAATCTTCCTGGATGAATCTAGCTGATTGAAGGCAGTGAGATCGTTTCCATCAACCCAAATAAGCTTGGATCAAATACTGGGTCTCTTGAGCTGGCAAAGGCTAGAACACAGCTAACAGTTATAGTCTGATGAAGCATGAGTCACAAAATACCACAGCTCACACTGTGTCTGAGCTCTAGTGAGTGCAGTATCAGCAGCAGAACATTTGTTCAGATCAACACAATGAGTGCATGCCTGACATGATAGTTTTCACTGGGCACAAATACGCAAATCCAAGTGCGCTCATAGCTTGTTTGTTCTAGTAAAAAACAATGAAAGACAGAAAGAACAAAAGTGGAGCCTGTGAGATGGCAAAGAGTTGTTGTTCTCTCTTTAATGAGGCCTCACAACATAGCAGGTGATTCTCCAGATGCCATCTCCCAGTCTTACAAATGCACATATCAAGACATAACTCCATAAAACACCCTCCCAGGGAGAAGCTGGAGGAGACAATGAGACACTGAGGTGCTTCTACTCCTGCCAGTAATCTGACTGCAAAACAAGAGACTTGGATCCTTTTTAATCAAAATTCCACCCAAAGAGAAACAGCCATACAAAATATGTACACTGAGGAAAACGACTTACTGGCAGGAGTGCCATGAGTTAAAGCCAGCTGCAGGGAGAAGGAACACCTCTGCCTCATTCATTTCCTGCACTGAACAGAGTGATTTTATGTGGAAATGTCTGACTCCTAAGTCTATTCCACTTTCCACCCTTCAGAGCTAAATAACAGTATTCCCTTCTGTCCCTCCATTGCTTCTAACCCAAGAATCTCCAGCTAATTTACCTGCTTGATAAACCTCTCCTCTTGGAGTTCTTACTACTGTTCAGTTTTAGCACCAAGATAGAGGCTCATGTTTTTTTAGAAGATCACAACAATCACGTAAAGATACATACATTTCTCAGCTAATTAGAAATAAAACATAAGCAACATGATTTAAGTCTAATAATCACTCATTCAGTACCATAAACACAAAGAGTGATGGCCAGTCATCTGTCCCCTTCATATCCATTTGTTATACAGTGGGGTACAGTGACCCAGGAATTGTAACAGGAAACACTCTTTGAAGGCTTTGTATCCTTTTTCTAAGTATAAATAATTTTAAAGAAAACAAACACAGCCTTCTAACTAAAATATTGACAATGCTTTTAGAACAGTGTTCCAGAGACCACCTAGTAAACTAAACCAATAAATAATACAAATTTTAAGAACACTTTAATTAAAAGCTTACTGTTAATAGGTATATCCACGCTAGAAGATCTCTTCTATCATGAGTATCAGTCATACAGTCAGTAAGAGAGCCATATTTCTCTGAAGATATTGTGAATTTTCTTTTCTTTCTGAGTACTTTCAGGCATTTTTTTCTATGGATAATATATCTCATGATTGAATAAGCAGTGTATTGTTTATGAAAGTCTTCACAAAGGAAGTCTCACAAAACTGTGTGGGCTAAGAAAGAGGTTAGAGTGCCTGTGAGTTTTTTTTCTGATAGCTTGGTCTCATATCTGTCTGAGACAAGAGAAGACTCACTACCAAATGCAAACTGGCCAGCAATGTCAGATCACAGACCAAAGCCAAGCTACAAAGGAAATGAAAAGGTGGCAGACCACCAGACTCTATGTCATTCCTCATGCAAGAGTCCATGTTAACAGCACAATGCTCCGTGGTCTTTTCCTTCTCCTAGTCCTCCCTAGCCCAGCCTTCTTACTCAGCCCAACAGCGTTCTGGGTTGATGCTGTCTCTGGTGTATTTGCACAAGGCCTATTCTTATGAGGACTTTGATCTTAGTTGGTGCCAGGGTTCTTCAAATCCAAGCAATAAAATAGGAAAAAGGTCAATAATAATAATACATTGTTGGTGTACACATAAGTGCACTGCCGTATGTGTAACTAAGAACCACTTTTAGGAGAACCACAACACAATTTTGTAGGTCTTTGAAACATCTAGATGTTATGATAGCAAGCAAAATATTTTGTTGACATGCTCAAAATGTTAAATGCATATCCAAGCCTCTTCAGTGTCCAAGGAAATGTGATTTCCAGGTTTGGAGTCTCTGATTCTATGATTTTTTTGTACATTTGTATAATTGGCTGGAAAGACTCCTAACTCACAGATATGCCAAGAAATGGTGCCTCATAATACAGCAAGGTAGGACACAAACCATGAGTTCTTCATGAATGTTTGTCTATCCCAGCCTTATAGCACCACACTACTGTTGCTTGGCACATCTTATCTTCTCAAAAGCAAATTTTCTGCCAAAGGGATTCACATTTATTGTACATTCATATAACATCTTACATAAGGGAAGACAACTCTGCTGGACAGATAAGTTCTCCAAAAAAATTTATTATTTGGTTACTTATAGAACAAAAAAGATTCAGAGAGGTACTGAAGAGAGAGGACACTAAAGCAA